>BPTQ01000007.1:248066664-248096692 GCA_019973895.1 Chrysanthemum seticuspe | reverse complement strand
TCATCTGCAGACATTAAGAGTGACTTATTTGAGTAGTTCTGATTGATTGATACTGAATCATTAAGTGTGTGGCCATCAGATAGGCATTCTGTTTCACTATTCTGTGCTGTGTCATAGAGAGCAAGTACTTTGGTGATTAAAGGATCCGTGATGACTGACATTGTGTTATTATGAATTACTCCCCAAGTCTCTAGAGATTTAGAATCAACTCGCTACCAACTAAATAGCAATAATCCCAAGTCGCTAGAAGATACTGCACCAAGTCGCCAACACATAATTCGCCACCCCACTAAGTCGCTAGAGTTCCAAGTCGCTAGCCAGATGTAAGTCGCTAAAGAGCAACTCGCTACAGACCAAGTCGCTACCACCAAGTCGCTACCCGTAGTGGAGAGTCCACTACTTGTACTGTAAATCGCTAGATCTAACTCGCTAGGTCTAAAACTGTAACTCGCTATAAATTTGTAAAGCAAGTCGCTACGAAGAAAGTAGTCCGTGAGCTAAGTCGCTAGCAAGAAAAAACATATAAACATCACTTTTCAATCCAAAAACAACCCAACCAAGATGATTCAAGCTTACCAAGTGAAGACCTAAACACTTGTGATGATTCTAAACATAAAAGTACTAACAAAATTCAAACTTTAACACACGAAATCAACCAAATGATGCAAAAACCACTAAACTTTTTCAAACTCAAAAACCACCTAAAAACCACTAGAAATCCAAGGATGTGCAAGATATGATCCAACCTTGGCTCTTGATACCAATTGTAAGATATTGGATTTCACATACACATCATAACATTAACACAATGAGCACATAGATGGTTTTAGAGAGAGAAAGAGTGGGACATTCTAGTAAGAGAAACTTGTAGAATATTAGATTACCAAAGAACATTCAACCCTCTACCTTGCAAGGTAGAGGGTATTTATAGGTTACAAACTAAACGACCTCCTGACGGCCTGTGGATCAGGGATACAGTGGGTAAAGACCCGTCCTTCCTCCACGTTGTTGCACTAAACTATTTTACGCTACTGACTAACTAAATAACTACATAAATACGTAACTAACGATAAGTCTACGAGCTAACTTATGCTAGATAATAGTTGGGGTGACCGACTCTTCAATACTGGAATTATCTAATTCCTAACATTTATCGTTTAACGATTTACCATTTTCAAGATATTTTATTTTCTAAAAAAATGTAGAAAGTGGCTTTTTTGATTTAGAGTACGTTTCTATGTCCATCTATCTTTCGAGATCCAATCGAGAAAAAGGAGAGCGCGCTATCCTCCGCTTGCTCCTCCGAGAATCTCTCTTGATAGACATTCTTTCTCTTTTTGGCTCAGCAAAAGAGTAAGCCTTTGATGTCAGCTTTCTTCAGGTGACCAATCAAGGATCATCTTTGTTAGTGGTTTTTTCCCTTTCTTTCCGTTGGTCAACAACCAACAAAATTTATCGTTTAGTTCTTCAGTACTCGTACCAGAAGGCCTAATTGATTTAGAAGAATCCTTTATTCTTAATCCATATGGTTTTTGAAAATTTTAAACGCCTCTTTCTCTTTGATGAAAGGAGTCTTAACTCAAGTCAAGTGATACAACTTATACGTTGGTCGGAACTAGTAATACCACTAGTACTATTTTTACAAATACTACTAATCAATCTACTCCGACTATTAACTATTTTAATCATTAATTGTCCGCTGCTAAGACTAATGGCAGTGATTCTAGTACTTCTAATAATCATGATATTTATGAAGGTCTGGACCCTAATACTACTACTAGTGAAAATATAGCGGACTATCTAAAGGGGAAAATCTTTGACGGTGTTCAAAAGATATTCCAAGACAAAGTACAAATGAAAAATATTACTCACTTGCCGAAAATCTGCATATTGACGATGATAGCACGGATTTTCTATGTGTGATTATAGAGCATTTAAGAAAAAAAAAGGTGATTACTATGACTATGCCCTACAACAATTGAACAACATTATAGGAGGGACACCTCCGACGATCACCAGTCCACTTGAGCAATTTTCCGTTCTCCCACTGATTCTTATGAAGAAATGAAACTCGTATTTCTCACTCACAAATTCCTCTTTGTTTATGCTGCTAACTTTTAGTTTGGTCATACTTCTGATTCATTTTGTTACTAAAAAAGGAGGAAACTTAGTACCAAATGCTTGGCAATCCTTAGTAGAGCTTAGTTATGATTTCCGGCTGAAATTGGTAGAGGAACAAATAAGAGGTCTTTCCAGAAATGTTAAACAAAAGTTTATCTCTCATCTTGGTCACTTTTATTTCTTTTGTTATTTTGTATTCTTTAGGGTATAATATCTTATAGCTTCATAGTTACAAGTCATTTTTCTTAATTTCTTTAAATAAGTGACGAAGAATTGTTCTATCAATTTCTTAAAGAGTTGGATTTTATTTAGATGTGGCAATTTGTGCTCAAAATAAAAAAGATATGTTAATTTAGACAAATTTGTAAAAGATTTGGGCACATTTGTTTGCCCATTTAAAAGTTAAATGGGCACAAACGGGTACATATTTTCTCTCAATTGATAAAAATTACAATTGTTTTCAAAGAAAAACTTATAGATATAATATACTTTTTTTAAAATATAAATGAGGTGTTACGTTAGAGGATTTTTTTGTCGTTTTAGGTCTTTTCTAAAATGATTTTTATAACATGCACCCGTTTGGCCTGTGCCTGTTTAGCCCGTGCCCGTTTGGGCCCTAACCTGTTTGAACCGTGGCCCGTGCCCGCCCGGTCTGTCCCTTTTGACACCTCTAATTATATATATATATATAGGGGCACGTTCAATGCAGAACCATTATTTTGTACAGAACTTTACAGAACCACTTTAGACCAATGATAAATTAGTATTGTTAAATCTTTTTATTTAATTCAAAAGGGCATAATGGTAAAACACATTTTTTATTTTTTTGAATTTTTTAAATAAAAAACGTTATTTAAGTCCCTTGATTTTCGGTTTTTTTTTTTTTTTTTTTTTTTTTTTTTTTTGGCATACATGTTTTTCAAAATAATTGAGGTGCATGAGTGTTTTAATTTAAATATTGTAAATTTATATATGTTTTTTTTAAGTACACTTGTTCAAATGTCAAATTTGTTTTGCTTAAAATGGTAATTACACATGTTTCTAGTGTCCATTCTTTAATCTTCGAAATATATAACTAAAAATATAAATATATGCATATAACCTCTAAATTCATAACCAACCAAAAAGATAAATAGTATACACAGACTTTGACATTAAATAAAATATAATTCGAATACAAATGTATCTTGGTAATATCATAAAGGCCGACGGAAGCAACCTTTCTTAGCGCGCTTTTCAAGCGATGTGCACGTCATTCAAAAACATGTGTGCACTCTTCCAAAAACATGTGTCCACTCTTTCAAAAACATATGTGCACGCTTTCGTATCTCATTCTACACTTGTGTCTTGACATCTTTATCATGCTCAAATTGGTGTGTACCTGAATACACAAAATGAGATTCCAATTTGTCATTTATATAGCAATTCTAGATAACTTTATTTCATATTACTCTTATCATATAAGTAGTAACAATTAAAGAATGTGCAGATATGTGCACTTACATTTTCCCATCAAATATGATACTGAGGTAGATGAGTATTGAAGGTGTAGTTTTACTCGCTTCTCTAAATACATGAACCAAAGTTTCATATGTTTAAGATTTAACGATCATATCATTAATAGAGTATAATGAAAGTCTTGCGCACCAAATAATCATAAAAAAAAAACAAACAAAAACAAAAGAAAAACAATGTTTTCACTAGAGACATATCATCAACCATCAACCATCAACCATAAAAAAAACAATGTTTTCATTACAGACTTATCATCAACCAAATAATCATTAATAGAGTATAATTTGTGTTTGTAAACAACCTGTGTCATATGGAAATTAAAATGGTAACTCGCAAATCGCCTGAGATTCATGTCTGTTGGCCAAATCAGCATCATCAACTTAAAAAGCTAGGCCTTCACAATTAATTAGTGATTCATCAACATTAATTTGAAAAATGAAGCACACACGAGCAGTTCGGCTATGAATTCGAGCATTCATCTTAACAAATCACTACACTCCAACAATCCCAGTTAGCCCCCTATTTTTCTATCAAACATATATGTTAACAACCATAAACATATATGTTCTACACCATTTTCCTGTCAAACATTTATGTTCACAACCATAAACATATATGTGCTAAACCATTTTCGTGTCAAACATATATGTTCTAAACCAGTTTCATATGCTCTCATATTTTTGGACCAAGAAGACAAAATAATTTCACCTGATCAGATTGATCATGTCATATCAGCAGAATTGCCATCTGAAGTAGATGATCCGATTGGATTTGAGGCAGTCCGTAGTCATATGATGCATGGACCGTGTGGAGAGCTTAACCCTTCAAATTCATGTATGTCCAGAGAACGTGGGTGTCAAAAAGGATACCCCAAGGCATACTGTCCGGAAACTTTTATTAGCAGTGATGGTTGGCCCCATTACAAGAGAACAAACAATGGACGAAAAGCAAAAGTTGGTAGAAGAAATATTATGCTTGATAACACTTTTGTCGTTCCACATAACCTTGATTTGATTGTGAAATACGATTGCCATATAAATGTTGAATGGTGTAACCAAGGATCTTTGGTCAAATACCTTTTTGCATATCTAAACAAAGGTCCAGATCGTGCAACTATAGTAATAGAAGGTCAAAATAACAGACCATCATCAGGACCACGGACATCATATGCTTCTATAGTGCAACGTGATAACGAGATTGAAGAATACCTCAATTGTCGATACATTTCAGTGTCTGAATCATGTTGGAAAATATATGGTTTTGAAATGCATTATCGTTCTATCGCTGTTGAAAGACTTCCTTTTCATGAAAAAGGTTGTAACAGAGTTTACTTTAGAGACGATGACGATGCTGAAAATGTGGTTGATAGAGCTACCTCTGCAATGTCTAAGTTTACAGGATGGATGAAGGCAAATATAATATATCCCGAAGGACGAACTCTAACTTATTCGGATTATCCAACGATGTTTACATGGCATGATAACGATAAAGAATGGAGGCCACGTAAGAATGGGATGGCCATTGGCCGTATATATTACGTCACTCCTTCAATGGGGGAGAAGTACTATCTTCGTATGTTACTAAATGTTGTACGTGGTTGCAGGAGTTGGGAAGAAATTTGTACGGTAGATGGTATAGAGTATCCAACATACAGGGCTACTTGTAAGGCATATAGACTATTAGGGGATGATGTTGAGTGGGTTCAAGCAATAACGGATGCATCTCAATGGCAGTTAGGGGATCAACTTAGAGATCTTTTTGTAACCATACTACTGTTTTGTACTATATCTGATCATGGACAACTCTTTAGGGAATGTCTTCCTTTTCTATCCGAAGATATTCCTTATAGGCAACATCAGTTGTTGCAGAATGACCAGGTAGTGTTTACAAATGAAGAGATCCAAAATTACACTTTAATGGAAATTGAGATGACTTTAAATGGTAATAACAGATCATTGACAGATTTTCCGGGGCTCCCTCAGATCAATCATAATCTATTGAATATGGGAACAAATAGGCTGATTGCTGAAGAAAGAAGGTACGACCCGAGTGTGGAATTGGACCGGTTTACCAATTTGTATGCCGGATTGAATCCCCAACAAAAATATGTGTATGATAACATTATGCAAGCTGTCAACGTGAAAAATGGAGGCCTTTTTTTCGTATACGGTAGCGGTGGTACAGGAAAAACTTACTTGTGGAATACAATTATAGCTTCCATTCGTTCACAAGGTAAAATAGTTTTGTCAGTTGCATCATCCGGCATTGCCTCATTACTACTGCCGGGTGGTCGAACATCACACTCAAGATTTCGTATCCCAATCGATCTTGACAGTGACTCATGTTGTGGAATTGATGTTACTTCAGATCTTGCTGAATTAATTAGACAGTCAGAATTAATTATTTGGGACGAGGCGCCATTACAACATCGACATGCATTTGAAGCTGTCGACCGCACGTTAAGAGATGTTTGCAAAGAGAACAGGGCGGGAAATCAAGTATTCGGTGGTAAGGTCGTTGTTCTTGGTGGAGACTTTAGGCAAATTCTTCCTGTTATTCCAAAGGCACGAAGGAGTGAAATCGTTTCTTCAGCTGTAAACAAGTCTGCAGCCATATGGGACCAATGCAAGGTTTTTATTTTGTCTACAAATATGCGACTACGTGATCCAACAATTGATCCTTCTGATATGAATCAGATTCTGAATTTTAATCAGTGGCTTTTGGATATGGGGGACGGAAGACTTCCAGCAGTTGCACTTGATCAAGAAGATGAGGCTACTTGGATTACGATTCCTGATGATCTTTTGATCCCGGTAAATGATGACCCAATTAGTGCTATTGTGCAAAATGCATTCCCAGATCTTTTAAATAATATCAATGATATTGATTACTTAAAAGAACGATGCATCTTGTGTCCAACAAATGAAATTGTCGATAAGATAAATTCACACGTTCTTGAGAAGATTCCAGGTGAGATGCATGAAATGCTTAGCGCCGATGAGATAGACCCGACTACTGGTAACTTGGAAGAAATGCAAATCATGTACCCTCCTGAATTTCTAAACACATTGAGATTCTCCGGTATCCCAAACCATAAACTTGAACTGAAGATCGGAGCGCCTGTCATATTGCTACGTAATACAAATTTGCGACGGGGTTTGTGTAATGGGACACGGTTAATCATAACTCAAATCACCCGTACGGTTCTTGAGGCTGAAATAATAACAGGGAGACATATACATGAAAAAGTATTGATCAACCGGATTGATATGACTCCAACCGATAAATCATGGCCTTTTGAATTTAGACGAAGGCAATTTCCTGTGAAAGTTTGCTTCGGCATGACAATTAACAAAAGCCAGGGTCAAACCTTTAATCATGTTTGTGCGTACCTTGAAAAACCGGTTTTTACACATGGTCAACTTTATGTTTTCGCATCGCGAGTAACTTCACGTGATGGTCTTCGTTTCTATATTGATAACGGGGGAATATGTGATAATAACATGACAAAAAATGTTGTTTATAAAGAGGTGTACTATAATTTGCCTATAGGTATGTTAGAAGTGTGTCTAAACTTTGTTCTGATATTTTAAACCTATTTGACACTATGTTTTTTCATATTTTGTAGCTAACATTCAGCAGCAATGAGCAACCGATATCGTTATATCAGTGAGTTGCAAGCTAATGTCACTGATAATTGGACCGTTAATGTTATGGTTTCACGAATATGGACTACTTACAACCCAAAAAACAATCAAGTTATCTCCTTGGACATCATCATAGTGGATGAACGAGTAAGCAAAGTTACATTTTTCTGATTAGTTTTGTATCAAAATTACAAGTCTGATCAATATATTTTTCTACTACAGCGTAATTCAATTCATATCAGGGTCCCCGCAAAGCTTATTAACAAGTATAAAAACTTGATCGTGGAGGGTCGAGTTCATATCATACATAGGTTCATGGTGCGCGAGTATACTATGTTGTACAGGCCTTTAGATCGAAAGATTTTTGTCGAGTTTTGTAATGTGACATCTGTACAACGTTCATCTCTCCCGCTAGATATATTTGATAGATACGTGTTTGAATTTATCCCATTCAACATGCTTGGTTCCCGTGCCGGAAATGATACATATCTCACAGGTGGTCAATCTATTATTATGTATAGTTTTTAGTTACATGTATGTATTAATTAGACACAATGTAACTTATTTTAGTTTATTATAGATGTCATCGGGCTTCTTCGCGAATGGGGCCCTGTTGGAGAAAATGAGGGAGGGAGCAAAAGTGTTAATCCTCAAATTCGTAAAATTATTGTCTGTGATACGAGGTATATTTATCATTCCAATGCATATTAGTATGTAAGTATGCATGGTTTTCTGAATTTAACTACATTCTTAAATTGTCACAAAAATACAGAGATATGAAACTACGGATTTCATTGTGGGGGAGGTTGGCTTTAAAGTTCACTGATGACATGATTCGGTCTCAAAAGGATACAAATATCATCGTTATACTGACATCTTGCAGGGTTCGCCGTTATGGAGGTACTCATTTATGAATATATTTACACTTGTAGATATGATCAAAAGATATCCCATTCGACGTGGGTCTGTTTAATTCAGTTACGTACTCAAATAATTTAGTTCAGTTCTGATGAAATGTAATCCCATTGAACATGTCTATGTAGGTTATTTGAACCAAAACGGGTCACTTTAAATATATGGGTAAGTTTGGGTCAGATTTCAAAATGGGTCAGTTTTTAAGATGGGCCATTAATAAAAATGGGTAATTTTTAAAACCCGGGTCAGCTTTTTTCACTATGGGTCACTTTCAGAAGTTAACTATATTTGTAATTTACTCAAACTTTAATAAGAGTGTGAGTTACATCAATACAAACTTATTATGTTATGAGTGTTGTGTTTTTAAGTTGTTTTAAAACAAGTTATATACTTTAAGGGAGTGTTTGGAATAGCGTTGTTTTTGGGTAAAAGAATGATATAGTTTTCAAATTCAATCTAACGTAGCTTTTAAATCTGTCCTAAGAGTAGTTAATTAGTAGTTTCAATTGTGTCAAGCTGATTTGATAAAGTTTTAGTTTATTTTGCAAAATCTTCAAAAGATTAGTTTTCACCTTATTTTATAGCTTAAAAATTTTGAAAACTGATTTTTCTAATTCTTCTTATATTGGCTGTTATCTTTTTTCACTTTTCTGGAATTACCTTAAGTGGTAATTCTGACCCATTTACCTCTATGTGGGTTTATATGAGTTTTTATAACCGGGTCATGTATCCTATGAGACTGACCCAAAATACATTTTGTTCCAGTTGTCTTAGTTGGATGAACTTATAGATGCATGCCAAAAACTCAACATATTTTGGGTAAATAACATGGTTGTTACAGTAGCATAACCTTTGACACAAATAAGCACTTATAACAACACCCCCAAAGCAGCCTATCTAACTGACTTTAAGCTTGAAACTGTTTTTGACTTTTTTACTATTTAGAAAAACATAACAGATGGACTTTTACTCTAGATACACATTAAATTAGTTAAGTCATATAATCGTGTATAGTGTTTCAAATATAGTTAACTTCTCAAAGTGAGCCATAGTGATGAATAAAACGACACCTAAGACTAATTGTTTTGACTTATACATGCATTGTCTAGTTACTCTATCTACCATCTTGTACTCTTTTTAGAGCTGAACATATACCTTTTGAGTTTCGAAATAACGCGTATTAACAAACCTGTGACTTCTCATATGTCATAAAAGAAATGTAAGTTATATTATTTTTCCTTGGTTTTTAAGCATCGTAGCTATACTCATGGATTAATAGCTCCTTCATGGACTATCAACTTAATATCCATGTAAATTGCTTTTGTTATCTCTGTATGTTTGGGCTGAATTATGCGACCTATTTTTCGCTCTAATTTTTTCACATAATTATCTTTGATTTGGTAACAGTATGACATATATGGATTACTTAAGTTAATAATTATTGTTTCTATCATTACACCTTAATTTTGAGACATGCACTAACCTCTTTTTATTTTAAATTTGTACAACTTTAAGATTACTATAATGCCAAAACCCTTTATTTTGTACCAACAGTGGAACACTAATCACTATACAAGATATTGACATGATCATTTAACCATTAAAATGAAGAAAAGTCTCTTGCATGATCACATTATCACATATTCAGATGCACACTAACTGTATCATGTATTCGTTATCTGAAAAATGATGCCTTTTTTCTTCTAGGTGGTTTGCAAATGACTACGACAGTTGCAACACATTTCTACTTGAACCTTCCGATACCTAATTGTCATGCATATAACCAAAGGTGATATCTTAATGTTTATTGATATATTTATAATACAAATTTATGTCAATTATAACAAAGTACTTATGTTTACCTTTATGATGTGATTTAATAGGCCAATTCAACCGGTTGAATTTTCATCCAATGTTCCAACGTCCAATGTTCTTAAAACTGAGGAGATTAAAATGACAAGTATTCCGGATTTCTATCACCATCTCGCTAATGGCGTTAATGTGGTAATTGACATTAAATATAAACCGGATCTTTCCTACAAAATGTATTCTTTTATATTCACGTTTTACTATTCTCCGTTGCATGTTAACAGGGAACAGAGTTCATTATTAGTTCAATGGTGGTTGGAATTGACTTGCAGAACGACTGGAAATTCATACAATGTCCTACGTGTTGTCACAAAGTCGAGTGGGCGAATGTTCATTACTATTGTAAAGAATGTAAAAAAAATGTTACAAATCCGCGTCAAACGTAAGTTATTCATATCATGATGAACAAGCGTTTTATGTATTTCTTATTCATGTTCTTCTCATTACAGGTACAAGTTAGTGATATGTTGTACACAAGACGATGAGGAAATCAATTGTGTACTTTTCAATACAGTTGCAAATCAACTACTAGGATATACGGTCGAAGAGTTGCTTACTAAGAGTATCAAAGAGGTTCGTTGAGCACAATTTCTTTTCATCCAACTTACTATATTTACATCTTATTATTACTAAATGCATGCCATCCTTTTATCTAGGGTGCTGATGTCCCGTATTGGTTAGATGATTTCTTTGTTGACAGACTCATTGGTCGAACTATTGTTCTCCGTATCAAGATTGATAAGTACAATCTGCCACCTACATTTGTTCGTAGGTATACTGCTACTAAGTATTATGGTGATACTGTTGATGTAGTGAAAGGAAATTATGGAATGATAGTACCTTCAAAAGTTGACTTGGTTAACTCAAAAATAACCGATGAAGATGAAAGGATTATGGATGAGATTCAGTGGGGTTCTGTCTCTGGATCAACTACTCATACAATTCCTAAAACTGCAATAGACATTCCCCTTTCAACAATACATGAGGTTCGTAATGCTAATGTGGAATCTTCTGAAGATAGATCTGGAAATGTTATCGAATGTGAAACAACTTCAACTATAATAGATACATTTAAAGGCTCTCCTGCTCATGCTACAATGACAAATGAGGACAATTCGAGTGACACTGCAGTTTATATACGTAGTGAAGCTTTGAAAGAAGCTGATACGAAAGAATTTGATACCAACAAAGTTATTATGAAGGAGGTCGATATGAAAGAAGGTGATATGAGACAAGTTGATGTGAAAGAAGTTGTTATGGATGAACAAGATTCGAAGGAAGCTTATATTAAGAAAGATGATATGAACGAATCTCAAATATGAAGATTTGACTAATCATGCATGGTCTTGAAAGAATCTCAAAGAGTTGTTTGTTTTTTCCATGAATTGTTTGCGTTTTGTAACGCTCTTTCTAACTTTTTTACTACTTTCGTATGTTTTAGATTTAATAATTCCATTAAATAAGAATGATTATGCAATTTTAGATGTTTGTATGTTTTTTTTTATAAAATATACAGAAATGAGTTTACATAATGATATATATTTATATTTGTATATCATTGAATCGTTATACCCGGGCAACGCACGGGTATTGTACTAGTTAATTAGTGATTCATCAACATTAATTTGAAAAATGAAGCACACACGAGCAGTTCGGCTATGAATTCGAGCATTCATCTTAACAAATCACTACACTCCAACAATCCCAGTTAGCCCCCTATTTTTCTATCAAACATATATGTTAACAACCATAAACATATATGTTCTACACCATTTTCCTGTCAAACATTTATGTTCACAACCATAAACATATATGTGCTAAACCATTTTCGTGTCAAACATATATGTTCTAAACCAGTTTCATGTCAAACATATATGTTATAAACCATAATTCCATAAATCAAAACTATAATCTAAACCCAAAATCTTCCATGAATCAAACTCACTATAAAATTTAACATGAATAACGAGTTCAACCGGTCACTAATTCAAAAGATAATTATAACTATTTGTTTTTTTAATAAACTTAACAAACCTGTTTTCTATCCAGATTCACCACAACAAAAGGTGCCACCAAGTCGGAAAGACAAACAACAAACCGGTGGCCATCCCGGCTTGACCCTCCACCAACAACTATGACCAGATCTGACGGCCACAATCCGACCACAATCCGGCGACCATCTCCATTGGACCTCAAATCACAACTTGACCTCCACCAAGAAAGCGATCATATATGAAAAGCCTACCACATGACTACCCAAGAAATCTAAATAATGATACCATGAACCAAGAAATTGGAGAAAGTGACAGTAGTCCCTGTTGATGGAATAGAAAATTACAAGCCATAGTTCATGTAATTTACTCAACTTTAAATGATTCTTTTTTAATGAAATCTAAATAATGATTTAAGGAAGAAAAAAAAACGTATAAGAAAAGAGGTGGGGAGGAGATATTTACAGAAGGGCGATACGTACGTTGACGGCCGGATAGAGATTGGTGGTGCCAGGTTCTTTGTGATGATAGGGTTTTTGGGGTGGAGAGGAAAAGAGGATGCGATGTTTATTTATTTATCTTTTTTTTTTTTTTTTTTTTTTTTTTTTTTTTCCGAATGTCAGATATGGAGAAAAGGAGCGGTTGGTTTTGAGCAACTTTTTTGGGGTGAAAACAAAATACCCATATTACCCTTTCAACTTTAAAAGTAATAACCTCATTTTCTATTAATTATAAAAATGGCACAATTTATTACACCCATTGATTAAACTCATCAAATGGCCTAGATTAGTTTATATGGGTTTTGTAAAGTTCTGTAAAAAAAACGGTTCTGCATTGAACGCTACATTATATATATATATATATATATATATATATATATATATATATATATATATATATATATATATATATATATATATATATATATATATATATATATATAGTAGGATCCAGTGAGAAGTAAATTAAAATAAGAAGTGGTGAGAAGTGACCAAAACCACGCAATTGAGATGCAACGACTTGCATTAGATGCATTTCTATTCATATAGATGCAACATCTTGAGTTTCGAAAATTAATTTGATGTATAGATGGTGCAAATTGATTTTCATGATTTCGGCACGTGCTGAGGAACAAAAAACGAGAGAAATTATGAAATGCATCTAATATACGTATATGCATCTAATTAAAAGCTAGAAAACACACTATGGTGTGTTATAATGCATCTAAGATTATAGGGATGCATCTAATTTAGGTCGGCGCATCTTGGATTTGCGGTTATAGTTCTTCTTATTCCTTCTTATTTTAAGCAATCTTCTTATTTGATCCTAACTATATATATATATATATATATATATATATATATATATATATATATATATATATATATATATATATATATATATATATATATATATATATATATATATATATATATATATATATAGGGTAGGGTTAAAATGAAAAGTTTCTTATAATGAAAAGAATGAGAAGGCATGTGGAGGTGACATGTGTCACCTTTGCCACATCACCATGCCATGTGTCACCCCCACCCCACCCCCACCCCACCCACCCACCCCCCCCCCACGCAAAAATTTTTTTTTTTCCCGCCAAAAAAAATTTTTTTTTTGGGCAAAATTTTTTTTTTCCCGCCAAAATTTATTACTGCATCACAGTTATAAAAATACTGCATCACAATCATAATTGTGATGCAGTAATTTATAACTTTAATGCACTAAAATCATAATTATAATGCAGTAAATTTATAACCGTGATGCAGTAACTTATAACCTTAATGCACTAATAAGTTTTGGTGCATCTTTATTATAAGTTACTGCATCATTCCACAAAAGGTGTAGATTGGCGGGAACACCTTGACCCCGGGTGCCTTTTGGCACCAGCCATTGTCCACCCCACAAGGAATAGCTCCGGCAACTCTCCTGGCCTAGTGGGGCACCAACTGGAGTGAGCACGAGCCAAGACTCGGACCCCTAAGCTCTTATTCCACAAAGTCTCTCCAGTGTGTCCACAGGTTTTGCGGAGGTGGGTACCTATATGAAACAAATGCCAAGGATGGGACTTGATCTTGGGTCAATTGACTCAAGCACAAGTGCTCCAACCATTGGACTAATGCTCCATTGGTAAGTTACTGCATCATAGTTAATAGTTCAGTGCATCAACTATGATGCACTAAAATCAAGGTTATAACCTTAAATGCACTAAAATCATGATTGTGATGCAGTAACTTTATAACTGTAATGCAGTAAGTTATAACCTTAATGCACTAAAATCATAATTGTGACGCAGTAACTTATAACCTTAATGCACTAATAAGTCTTGGTGCATCTTTATTATAAGTTACTGCATCATAGTTAATAGTTAAGTGCATCAACTATGATGCACTAAAATCAATGTTATAACATTAATGCACTAAAATCATGATTGTGATGCAGTAACTTTATAACTGTGATGCAGTAACTTTATAATTGTGATGCAGTAATTTATAACCTTAATGCACTAAAATTATGATTTGTAACGCAGTAACTTTATAACTGTGATGCAGTAAAAATTTTTGGCGGGAAAAAAAATTTTTTTTTTGCCTCCAAAATAATTTTTTTTTTGGCGGGAAAAAAAAAATTTTTCGGGGGGGGGGGGTGGGGGGGGGGGCGGGGGGGGGGGGGGGTGGGTGGGTGGGGGGGGTATGGTGATGTGGCAAAGGTGACACATGTCACCTCCACATGCCTTCTCATTCTTTTCATTATAAGAAACTTTTCATAATAACCCAAACCTATATATATATATATATATATATATATATATATATATATATATATATATATATATATATATATATATACTAGTGGCAAAACCCGTCCGATGGACGGGTATGACTTGTGGTTTTTATTTTTAGGATTTAGTAGAACAAATATATACTAAAAAGTAATTAAAAGTTAAATGAAACGGTTAAGATCTATAATTGATGTTACCATAATCTATAAAACGGCTAAAAGCAAGTAAGTATTTTGATTTTTGGTTTTTATTTTTAGGATTTAGTTGAACAAATATATACTAAAAAGTAATTAAAAGTTAAATTAAACGGTTAAGAACTATAATTGATGTTACCATAATCCATAAAACGACTAAAAGCAGGTAAGTACTTTGACTTGTGGTTTTTATTTTTAAGATTTAGTAGAACAAATATATACTAAAAAGTAATTAAAAGTTAAATGAAATTGTTAAGATCTATAATTGATGTATCATATGTAAAACGAATAATGAAAAGTATGTGAAAAAATAAATTACATGGTCCTTATTCATATAAGAAATAAAACATCTTTATACACAACTTTTGTTGTGTATTTTGTGTATTCGACATCTTTGTCACAACAAATAACCGTCAAAGCTCTTCTCGTCTTAACTCTTGGAACAACGACATAAATCTGTTCGTTCGAAAATACCGGCCTTTGTAGAAACAACCCACCTTGCAAAAAATGCACCTATCACATGAAGAAATGCACAAAAAAAACATGTAGTTTTTTAACGTAATAATTCTTACCCACTTTTACACTTTGAGGCATCATGTAACTGCCATATTTTACCACCAAATATCACATGAAGAAACACACCAAATCACGAATTTTTAGGATACACCTTAAATATTTTAAACTTATTATGAGCATCCACAATTAATAATGATTGAGCAATGGGAAAGTGACTATTAGAGTTTTACATATTATAAGGGAAATAACTATCCATACTATATTTTTTTGGCCAATATAAAATTCAATTTAGAGTCTCACACTTTCTTTTTGTCAGGAAATAAGACCCACATATTAGAAGTGATTGAAAGACATGACACATTGGTGGAACCAATAACTTGCAAGGTATTGTTTCTGGCATTTATTTTACTTGATATCACAAGGGAGTGATGCATATTCTACCATATTTTTTGTAGCTACGTAAAACAAACAAAAAATTGTGTGTAGATAACAAACCATGATCCAGAAAAGCACGACATCTCCTTTATTCGGTTTAAGACAAAGTCCCTTCACCATTTCTGAACAGCAGCTTCATTCCTCTTAACCAGCCTCACATGTAGACACATAAGGTTAGATATTTGTGGTTAGAACCCGAAGTATGGTTAAGCAATATAATTAGTTGCCTAGTGTAATCACTACTAACATACGAATGTTTTTGGGATTCTTATGTATGATATGTAAATTATATGTACGCTCTATCATGATCAAAAAGGAAAACACACATCTTGTGTCTACGTTATATGATATAACACTTGATGCTTCATTTACACATGCAATCAATGGCAAGAATGCAACCTTTACCATGGAAAAAAATGTTTCTTCCCCTTCAACATTATCAATCATAGACATCAACATTGTCGCTACTTTGAGCACCACCCGTCAAGTTGAACTGTATGAAATAAATGCTTTTATCATTATCAAGCATATCAACATGTCAACTAACAGCTAGGTGGATTAAAGAGACAGATTGAATGCATAAATACAGTGAATTATTTAACTTGTCATAGAAGTTGTCATGGAGGGGTCTGTAAAAATGATTTGGTTCATACATATGCTTCTCTATTGGCTTTGGTATTGGCTCTGTAAGCAATTTTTCCATCTAACATCACAATGTATTCCATCATCATGCCAGCTATCTGATATCTTAAACAATGCTTATGACAAAAGGTTGCAAAAAGCTAAATATGTTGAGGTTTCAAACACACACACAAAATGCTCGTTTGATTCCTAATACTAATTTAAGTAAATAATTCATGATGAAATTTATGTATGTAACCACTATGTCTTGTACAGCAAAATTTTCTACTTGTCTTGGACCAAATTATGGTATTCTCAGACCAATGTAACATTTAATATTACAATCACAAAGTTATGATTGAAACTTGTTGTGAAAGTAAAAATCTCGGTACTCAGAAGCTTCTCCACCTCATCATTTGCCTCCGCTTAAATTCTCCATCTCTGTATCATACACAAATAGCGGTGTTTGTTAGTATCAATGAGCATTTAACACTGAAAGGAACAAAAAAATGAAGTCTAAGTTACATCGAAAACCATAAGTAAATTTCATTAAGCTTTGTCTATCATTTGTCATGATAAGAGGGTATTGATGAATTCTAATATCTGACAGATAGTAATATAGTTTTGCAGGAAAAAACATTTGATTCAATAGACTAACCTCCTCGTCTAGTCTCTGCCAAATCCTAGACGTGATCCATTATTGAATTAGAACATATAGGACACGAGAAACAGCAAGGAAAAAATATCAAAACTTAGCAAATTATGCAAGATACATTCATGAAACTTAGCAAAACTTGGCAAATCTCCTTACTTTCTTGTTTGTCTGAATTTTAACCCAAAACATCTGTTATGATGAATCTTTGTAGATTTTATCCCAAAAAATGCCTCATTTATAGTAATACTCTTTATGTATCAGAATAGTGGTATACTTTTCCAAATCACCACATCTAGCACAAATACAAAAATGCGGCAACAGAAAAACGGCTATTGCCATAGTGTTTCTGGATAATAAGTGTTAAGACTGATTAGTTTCGATAACATGTACAAAAAGTACTATTGGTGGTAAAGTTAATCAATATGAAGTTAAAACTACACACCACAATATTTACACATCTGCAAAAATGAATGAATCAATGTGGGTGATGTTTTATCTCTAATGGGTCAAATGTCACCCAAATGTTTGGCTACTGGTCAAACTCGGCCCACAAAATTACCCATATTAACCATTGTCCTACCCCCCCCCCCAATCTCGGTCCACCCTTTAGGCCATTATTATGGAAGCAACCCCAAACACTATCTTAGTCACTGATGCCGAATTGTTACAACTAATTATATTATCATTTATTTCCAAAATATAAGCCGAGTTAATTTTAATTGTGCTTGAGATTTCTTATTTAACTACCTATTTTCTGTTATTGCATAGTAATACAAAAAGCATCGGTTGTCTTTTATTAACAAAATGTGGGTTCATTTTTTACTAGTAGCCTCTCTCGCTTGGCATGCATATAACTCCTTTAGAGGCATAAAGGCTTGTTTAACTTTGTTAGCAATGGCTTCATCCACTTCTTTTTTAGCTTGTTTCTCAATATCCTAAAAAGGATACAAAGAATTTCCATCAACTCATTGACAAAAAATAACAAATTAACATTGTCATCTTATATATGAAGTGACAACAAAGCCGAGATGGAACCAACAAAATGAAAGATTTAAGAGTGACGAATAACTGTGACAACAGATAGATAAATGAAACAAAGAATCACCTTGAGCTCTTTTTCAGTGGCTAGATCATGAGCCAAAATCATTTTCCGTATTCTTTCAATAGGATCACGTTCCTGCAAGTGGCAAAGTAGAAAACATTAACAGGTGGTAGTTAAGCTTCATTGTTTAACAGATATGTAAGAGGTCAACCAACCTGTCTGACACCACTAATCTCATCACAAGTACGGTAGGTGCTACCAGGATTAGACATATAGTAACCATGGTACCTGTAGGTGTCCATTTCCAGAATATGAACATATCCATCAAGAAGACAAAACTTTAACCATCAAGTGTCATATTGACAGGGCTTAGCTTACAACAATATTGGCTTAATAGGTATCCATAAGAACAACAAAACTATAGAATGCGAGAAGCTGATGTTGGTGTGGACCACCCTTGATACCACTTTGCTAAATGTTTGTTAGTTGACAAAAGAATTAAATATGCTTTTGATGTCTTACTTTTTTTATAATGTTACACGCGTCGTTCGGGGGCAAAGGAACTTCCTTTTCGTCGAGCAAGTTTTTCAACACCCTAGGCAGTGAACCTAATCGTTGTAGTGTAGTATTAGGGTAAGCCACGGGAATTGATATCGTTCTCTAGGGGAATAGGAATGCTAGTGAGAAATTACTACGCTAAGGTTGGGGTTGAGGAAAATTATTTTTTTATCTTTTTATGTTTTTTTAGGAAATGGAAAGGTACGAATCTCGAGGTTTGGATTTGGGGGTTGGTATTTGTACCGATTACTCTACTTATCTAATTGTCTAATCTAGTGGTGTATGTAGTCTATGTCTAATTATTGTGTGCTCGTATGATGATTTAAAGATGTGTTTACTTAGGTTTTATTACTCCTTAATTATCTCCTATTGATGGTTGAATTGTCACGTCCTTATTCTTAATCGCGTTGTGTGTCTAAGGTCGTAGGGTATGCGTTAATCCCTAACTCTTTGAAACTACCAAAGGGTGTCGCCTACAAAATCTCTAGGATTTATAAACTTTAACTCTAAGGTACTCTTCGGATGGTTTAGCCTACAACAACTCTAGGTATTATAAACTAAGGTTCACAAGGATTAATCAAGCATTAACTACACAACGGATGACCTATTGCATTACTAGATCATTAACAATTAAGATAAGAGACAACCAATCAATATTCAATAATCGAGTTTCATATTCCCTAAGCAAACACACAAGTAAATTAGCCGGACATGGGGAACATGCAAGCATACACACAAGTAATTGAAGACATAATTAAATTAATGAAGTAAAACACTTATCTTGATGTAAGATAGGGTTTGGAACCCTAAAATACTATACAAGACAGCCTTGGTTCGGTTTAGGTTTTTACTCCAAAAGACTACACACTAAAAACTAAAAAATTCGGATTCTATATATAAGATTACATATGCGACGGCATCACCCTTTGATTTGCGACGCCGTCGGGTCGCCGTTATTAGGGTTTCGTCTTGGCCACGTTAGTCTTGCGACGACGTCACCTCATGCTTGTGGCGACGTCCCCTTCAGTCTCTAACGTCGTCTGGATCAAATCTAGGCTGTCTGAGTTGCGACGACCTACTCTTTTAAAACCTAACACCGTCACTTTTAAATAAGCAATTTGGCTACTGAGCCGTCACAAAAGTGATGCGACGGCGTCGCAGATAACACCTGACGCCGTCCCCTTCAGTTTTAGCAGCCTGAGTGTCTCGATTCTTGACTTTGGTCATTTTCTTCGTATATTCGCGCCTTTTCGTCCGAATAAGTGTCATTCCAGCATTTTGCCTTCAAGATACCTAAAAAGTGAAAAGGAACGATATTAAGTAATAACGGATACAAAAGTGATCAAATAAGGGCTTAAACGACCCCTCAAAAAGGTACATTTTAAAACCTTATCACTTTTATTGACTGAACTTGGTGCTCCCTTGAAGTTTCATTATCGTGACCAATGAGTCGAAGCCTATAGTATTCCTCAACAAAACATGTGGCATGGTTAAAAGTCCACATCATAAATACAAAGCTTCAACCTACCAAGTCTACATCATGAAGAAAATGGTCACTTCAGGTTATTTTCTATCTCTAGTGGTTAACGGGCCAAAAAACTTGCTAAATTTTAAATGGGACAAACAGGTCTCAACTAAGTAATATATGTATGCATACAACCTTAGTCATCCTTCAAACACTTGTTTCATCATTGAACCCACTTACCTGCACACTATTTCAAAAAAATCGGAACCAATACTACTACCAGTACTTTCATACTTTTATGTAAATAAAAAAACATGTACTTAGGTAATGATTCACTAGAAATAATATGTACTTAAATAATCTTTTAGATTATTTGGTATAATAATGTAATAAAAAAATATCAGATAAATGTGGCAAAGGAGAACTGATAGTTTTATAGACGTTCCAAAATACATGCTTATTACATGAAGTATTATGTTTCAGTTACAGTCATGGCAATTTACCTTTAACAGTAACTTGTTCATTGTTGGACCATCACAATTGATGAAGTCAACCACCTCTGCAGGCATTCCACAAGTAGGAAGCAGCCGAAGCATTTGTCCCGTAACAATGGGTACCTATAAAGATGTTATAGTTACTAACTAATCATTAAATAACTTCCCGGGCCTCCAACAGTTGTGGTCTCTCGGTTGGACCAAGTGATACTCTTCGTAAATATAATACAGTAAGTAGCTTTATTATAGAAACTCGAAATTGCTCGACTTCAAGGAGTGTTTGGATTGACTTATTCTAAAATGGTTATGCCGTTAAAAGTAAATTTACTAAATCAAATCTATCATGATTAGGATGATAGTTGCTTAAGTCATGGAACACGTACAATGTTCTCTTCATAAAATGCTTTGTCGTAACTCTTTTCCATGCTTCTTTACTTCCACTCCTATATCAGAAATGGCATCTAAGCTTGCTTATTTTCTGTGTATACATGATGCATCTTAAGCGCCCAACCATCATCTTCATGGATGGTTATTTGTGTCATTTAAACAATCCGTCACAATTGCGCACTGATAAATGGCATAAAACAATGCTCCGCCGCGTCAAACATAACCGGTTTCTAAAGCAGCAGCAGAAATTTGAGAAGCTTTCTCTTTATAATGTTTTAAAAACCAATGATATTTTTCTATTTGAGATTCTTGCGTCTATATAGCTAGCAGGTCACAACAAAAGGCCAAAGCTGAACAAACCATTTGAACCATAAGCATTATTATCTGATTTTATAGGATTTACTATTTAGTTGCCTCTATTCACACCTTTTGCGCTACCAACAAATGCCCCCATTTAACTTGGGGATGTGTGTATAGCCGAAAACCAAGGCCCTCACCCAAGCCCAGTGGCCACCCCTGCCTCTTTTGTTTGGCATCTATTTATTGTATTTTTTATTTATTATCCTTTCAAAACCTCACAGCTTCATTGGGAAATTATACTCATCAAATCAGGAATTAAACTCAAGGCTCCACTGCACCAAAGGCTCCACTGCACCAACTCGTCATCCCTTCGCCTCCGCCCTTTAGAAATGAGCCTTATTCTCCTGGTGACCAGCATTTCTCTAATGGCTAAAAGGTACATTTTTAAAGGTTTGGGAGGGAGTTGCCTCTGCAAGCAAGGAGGGTTTTATTTTTTAATTTTTTTTATACTTTCATGGAGTATGCATCTATTTAAGGGTTATGTCAATACATTTATAGGAAATTGCTTTTATTTGTTTACTTGGTCCATGCTAATATTTGTTGAATTTGATACATTTAACTCAATCAATTTTTATGGTTACACCACGGGCTGAGCTTTTAGGAAACCTTTCAGGAAACTGTTTATGTTCTATGGAGATTTAGGAATGACAAGTGACAAGATTGTTGTATATGTGTTTAAGTTCAATCTTGGCCATATCAAGTTACACTTTTGAATGTGTAAAGATCTAGATTAGCTAAGTGGTCTAGCATCTAAAATATGAAATGGTCATGTACATATGGCATTTGGTTTTGTTGTGTTTAACTGACTAGCTAGCATCTCATTATAATATCAATTAGTTTAAAGTAGACAAGTTACTTGATCTTTTTTATTATTTGAGTAGAGAAGCTAGTGCATAATTTTTTTAAACAATTTGTATATAGATGAAGGTTTTACGTGTTATTAACGTGTTTTTTTGATTGAATTGCTTTACAGTTGTGACGCTCGAAGAGATCAAATGAGCCACCAATAACTTTAATGAAGAAAATGTTATTGGACATGGTGGTTTTGTTAATGTCTATAAGGGGGAATTGTCTCACTCTCACTCCGAGGGGAAAAGCATGGTTGCTTTAAAGCGTCTCGATCGTAGACATGGACAAGGAGATGCTGAGTTTTATAAAGAAGTCAGAATGCTTTCGAGTTACAGACATGAAAACATCATTTCCCTCCTGGGGTTCAGCCGCGGACGGGATGAGATAATACTTTTTTATGAGTATCCATCTCGTGGAAGTCTTGATGGTTATTTAAAAGATGTCAATCTCACATGGACACAACGATTGAAGATATGCCTTGATGCTGCCAAGGGACTAAGCTACCTCCATGATCCCAGAGAGACTTACCAAAGACTCATCCATTGTGATATTAAAAGTGCCAACATCCTACTGGATGAGAATTTCAAGGCTAAAGTTTCTGACTTTAGGCTGTCAAAAATAAGCCTAGCTAATCAGCAGAATTCAGTGCTACGTACACATTTCACTTTCAAGTCAGCTGATTGTGGTCATGTTTTATTTCAAACACGTCAATGGTTCTAGATCAACTAAATTAGCTAAAAGAGGGGAACATGTCAAACGGGCTGAATGGCTCAAAATAGACACATTATAAAAATCATCTTGCAACATCTTCTAACCTTATTTTTATGTCCAAGATAATTGGGCCATAGCTTATAGACCAGCATGGGGATTCCGGTCATAAATGATGTTTACTAACTTTTTCATATATGTTCATATAGCCATTTCTAAAAAGAACATACAAAAATAACATAAAAATACATATGGCATAAGAAAAGGTTGAAATTAACTATTGCCCTTTAAAGAATATAAATCTTTTGATACTTAAAAGTAACACTTCGATATAAAATAGTTTTTACTGGATTTATTTAACACAGAATCGAAGGGATATCTTCTTTTAACGAAGTGTTACTTGAATAGAAGGGCTAATAGAATAATAGTTCATGGTGTTCGGGTGGATAAATAAGAAGACTAAACCTCCATATCGTCAGTTTCAAGTTCATTCAGGCTTTCAAATTCTTCTTTCACTATGTTTGAATATTTGTGAAAGGGAAAACAAAAGATAAGATTTTGCATAGGTTGATAACAAATATTCTGAAAAAATATTCTGAAAATCAAACTTAGGATACTCATTATTAGACCATTTAGGCTCAACCATTTGACAAAACTTATGATACAAATTCAACCTAAACTCAAGCATCCATAGGCGAAACTTCTATAGGGCAGGAAGGGGCCATGGCCGCCCAAAAATCTGAGCTGTAGTTTTATTTTCATGCCCATATGAATCAAAAGTATATGTATTTAAGCTTTTGGTTCCTCAATATACGAATAGTTATCTAATATAAACTCATGTTGAAAACGTCAAGGTTGAGAAAACTTATTATTACTTCATTCTCCTAATTCCCAGGAGGTATAAAACTGAATATCTTAATCCAGGAATGGTTAGAATGCTTATATGCTTATGTTACATTAGAATTTTTGTTGATACTTTTGGTTTTCTTTTAGGACTTTGTGTGACCCAAAAGGGTTATTAACAATTGACTGTAACCGTTGCCCACTCCTGAATGTGACTCGATGCAGCTTTTTAGGATCATTCACCACTCATGTAAGAGCCTAAAGATGACACTAAAACATATACAAATATAATGGAATGAATCTAAAGAACACAAAAATCCAAAATATAGTTAATTAGATGACTCCAAATCTAATAAAACACAAATTACATTCAAAGGATTAGTTGTGTATCCCTGTGGTGCTTCTTAAGCTCCTCACTATCTATCAATAACCCATCGGCTATTTGGATCTTAATGATTCTAGTTTCAGCAATTTCACCTTAATCTAAAGACCCTTTACCATCATTAACTGAAACACAATCTTTGGAACTCCAATTCAAAATCCGTTACTTAGGAAAACAATGACGGTATATGCCTTAAAAAGTACCATGTTACCATATTAGGAATTATATAGAAGGTGGGCGAAAAACAGATCATTTGGGTGATCGAACTTCGCTAAACGTTTACCTATTGACTGTTGAAGGGGTTTAGGATTGTTCATCCTAACTACAAAACTTTTTATTAGTAAGATACATAATCAGTATTTGTTATACCATTTCTTTACGCTCACAGTCAATGAAGATGAAATATTGTTAACATATAAAACACCCTAAAAAAAATAATATATCCGGCAATAGTCATACTAAAAAAACATAGAAATTTTGGACAAAAGAATTTCGGGTAGACCTGACCTGATTTTTTTGACCCATACAATAGTTACCCGTTTTTAGCTATTATGCAACCCAACCCATCGATTTTTACACTTATACCCTCGGATGTATGAAATATATTGATATATATTATACTTTAATCATACCGTAAGATTCTTATAATCTCGTGATATCATTTGTTTTAGAATAGATTACGGTGAGACTTTTTTCTCATGCTTCTTTAGTATCTGTGATTTTATGTATCCCCTTTGTTTCCACACATAATTCATATTCTCCATCATATCACATACAATCTAAGGACTCCAAGTAGGGAGGGAGCATTGATTCTTGATTATCCCTTTGGCTTGTTTACACGACCATGTGCATTTTCTTTGTAATAATTTGTATGATCACAAATTTGGCTAATTGTAATGATGTAGTTATATGTCAACTGGGGCAAACCATGAAACCCATACGAATGCATTAATAGCAGTAGCTACCAATCCTAAAATGCTAAACCAATAATCTCAATTTTACATTCAACAACAATGCAAGTATATATTCAATTACCTATTTAGCAAGGTTTCAAGCGCTGTCAGTCGAATTGAGAATTTCATAATAGAACACTGAGAAGTTGAGTGCAAGACCTAGCCTTATTAATTGGGTGAGTGGAAGCAAAATCTGTCACAACAATATCCTATAGTAAAAAAAAGGCCATTATCACAAGTTGGTATATGTATAAACACCCAATATTCATAATCAAAAAGTACATGAATGATCAATCGTTATCTACCTGAGCAGACTTGTAGGCCAACAAAGTCTTCTCAACGGCCTCCTTCCTCTCAGCTCCGGTCTTAAACTCAGCAAGGTATCGGTAATAATCACCTTTCATCTTCAAGTAAAACACTTTAGATTCTACAGTGGAAGCAGATGGAACATGATGCGAGTCGAGAAGGCCCAAAATCCCATCACAAATTTTGCTCAGTTTAGTCTCGATCTTACTCCTGTACTCCTTCATTACGGAAACATGATCTTCATTACCACGTCTCTCTTCCTTCTGCTCGACGGAAGAGATGATTCTCCATGAAGTCCTCCTTGCACCAATCACATTTTTGTAAGCGGCAGAAAGTAGATTCCTTTCCTCCACAGTCAACTCCTCAGTATCCACCGCCTTGACAACCTTCTCCATGAACTCAACCATTTCCTCGTACCTTTCGGCCTAATATGCTAGCTTGGCCAAGTACACATTGTCTTCATGGGAAACTTCACTTTGCACCATTTTGAATAATTAAATATACATGGAATGGAATTGCAACATTCACATCCGAAATAATATCATCAACTTGTAATAGCTCTCCCCTGTTTATATCATTCATGTGCAACAATCATCACATAAAATGCGAGATGTGAAATTCCTTCTATAAGTTAAAACTGAAAGTAGTAATTC
Organism: Chrysanthemum seticuspe; assembly: GCA_019973895.1. Classification (NCBI taxonomy): domain Eukaryota; kingdom Viridiplantae; phylum Streptophyta; class Magnoliopsida; order Asterales; family Asteraceae; genus Chrysanthemum; species Chrysanthemum seticuspe. The sequence goes on along the minus strand of BPTQ01000007.1, from coordinate 248,070,425 downwards.
CTTCTGAAAGTTGAAACAAATGTGAGATGTGACGTTACATACCTCGTGGCTCCTTTCATTTGATTCGTTGATGTTAAAACGCGCACCGTCAATTTCAAGGTACTCAAGTGCACCCAAATCAAACCTAGCGAAGGTAGGTGTAAACAAATTTCTAAAACTTTTACAGTTATATGTGGAGATTCTTTCAACTGCTTGAAAGATGTATGATGACATTAGGATTACTTACACCTATAAACACTCAACCAATATACACATTATAAGGGTGTTACCAGTATGGGTTTTGAGACCAGATAGGACTCTATCATTGCCATCATTAACTTTGTGTATAACCTCCTTTGATCCTTGAGTTAAATTCAATGACAGATTATCTAAACAACTAATCGTAACCCATTATATTTTAAATATCTGTCACAATAACTTGCCAATAAATTAAAAATCAAACTACCAAAAACTTAAAACAAATCATATAGAGTCTGATGACGTATAGTCTATATTCGGGTTACGAACCCGACCAAAGTCCGATACTAATAAGCCCATCACGAATTGGGCTACGCCGATAAGTGTTTGGGCCCACGAAGGCCCAAGCCCAATGTTAATTATGGAATATGATATCGGATATCTCCTAATTATGGAGATAATCATTCCCCAACCGACTTGGGCGGGATACGCCGAAGGTTGGGGAACACGGAACCAACAAGGATTCCGTGTGTATATAAAGAGAATCCTATCCCTCGTTAAAGGTACGATCTCAAACCCTAACTCTCCTTTAAACCTAAACCGATTACTTACTCTCACGCCGGAGGATAATCGTGAGCGACAATCCCACGATAAGCCTAACGGTGTTTTCTGTCTTCTTAGTGCGCAGGTCTCAAGCAGCAAACAATCAATTGATACGAGAACCGGAGCATCAACCAGGAACGTCCAACTTTTGTATCAACAGAGTCAATATTGATTTCAAAACTAAAATGGCTAATGACGTGTCGTAGAGCTATGAGAATGATAACACATATTGAAGAGATCAAAAATGAGAAGAGAATAACCATCACGATAGAAAAGGCTGCTGATTTAGGACGTCCTGCTCCTAGCTAATAGAACATAAAAATAATTAATTTACATCCATAAGAAACAACAGTAACATATATAGATGGCTGTAAACTGCTAAACGCAAACATAAAAAACCAATATCCAGGGAAAACACAATCTGGTTTCCATTTTTCCAGTCCTATGTACTAAGTTAAGATGAAACAATATGTACAATGGATGAGACAAAAAAAAAAACTAAGAACTAATAGCAAATCAATAAATCATAATGTATGCAATTAGAAGATTTGATTACTCACCTATCTTGGCTCCGTAATTTTATCAAAATACAAAAACACTAAACAAAAAACAAATTACATATGTTCGTATGTAAAAATATAAATCCTGAAAAAAAAAAAAAAAAAAAAAAAAAAAAAAAAACTTATCTAATTAGATGGAATAATAACAGTTATTGCTTCTTTCCCAGCTCCATGTGGTCGTATTTTTTGGCTTGCAAGTTGTGTTGCAAATCCCTTACATGCAGTTTTATAGAAGATATAGAACATAAAGTTACCTTAGTAGACGTTCCAATCATGGTAGCCACTCTTAAAACCCTAAAAAGATTTTGGAAGAAAAAGAGATGTATTAGAGAATATGATTAATAAGAAAAATCTGAATTCCTTCAAAGAAAAACATTCATTTGATTTAGGGTTTTGTAGAAGAAGGATGGCAATGAATGAATTGGGTGGGTTTTTCTCGATTTATAGGGTTTTAGATATCCTTCTAATACGTGATATGATGTTGTGATGGTTTTGTAAATATAATTTTCAAACTTATCCTTCAAAACTCTAATTAAAGTAAATAATTAGTTTCTTTTATAGGTTTATGTTTGCAAACTATAAACCAAAAAACAATGCTGATATAATGGTTGGGATGGTTAAGATATATGTGATACTTATAAACAACACAGGTTCGAATCCAGTAGCATGCATTTTTGTACAAATTAAATTTGAATTTTATGAATTTTATGATGACATGGCATTATAATGATGACATGGATTTATGACGTGACATTATGGGATGCCACGTAGAATAATATGTGGCATGCCTCCTCTTATATATAATGTATAGATATATATTTCAATGAGGAACTGTTAGGTCACCATATTGACATACACAAGCTTATCTTTAGTGAGAGAAAGTTAAAGGGAGAGAGAAATATGGTATGAAATCAAATATGATAGACTAATGATAAAGAGTAACTTTGCATAAATGAAACCAACACCCTCTAATGATTGTTACATATGTTTATATAGTAATATGCATAGGGCAACGCCCCCTATGGGCTTTCTAGAACATTTCTCACGGGCCCATGGGCTTGCTACATGAGCCACTGACTTAACTAACATACAAGCCAAATAAACTAGAAACCTATTATATTAAATAATGACCGACACTTTAATAATGGTTACACGTAATCCCACCAAAACCTTTTAACAAAAAGTTTTTTAAGAGTCTCTTCCATGTCTTGTATCCTTTTCTGATTAAACTACGAGATAATCTGTTTAATACTGTAGGGAAAACTATTCGTAATTAGCAATCACAACAAAGATACAATACAATCAAGCGTAATTAGGTAAACAAAATTCATAAATAAAAAATATGAACATAAAAGTTTACAAGAAGATGAAATCGGATTATGGATGAAATCGAATGCAAGAACATGATAGAGGCATGTGTTTCACAGGATAACGATCAAAACAGTTGTACTGCTGGACGTGACTTTATGCCTGAAATTCTCAATGAGCTTTGTGTGTAATCTCATGTACATAAGGTTTTTGTTCTCTCTTTGTTGAACAATGGAGTAGGCTACAATATATAACATATATTTATAACCGATGCTTGAATGACTGTTAGGAATTAGAAATTCCCGGTATTAAAGAGTCGGTCACCTCAAGTATATGTAATCGTAGAAAGCTCGTAGTCGTAGTTCTTTTAAGTTAAGTAGTAATTTAGTTAAGTAACACCGTGGATGACGGACGGGTCTTTACCCACTGTATGCCTGATCCACAGCCCAAAGTGTGGCGAGTTATGTAAGACTATAAATACTCTCTACCTTCCAAGGTAGAGAGTTGGAGCTCATAATAATATCTTTCACTTTCTCTCACTAAGTTCCCTAAACCTCTAACTTTCTCTCTCTAGAATTCCATCTATATGCTACTTTGTGTTATGGTTTGATGTGTATGTGAAAAGTTATATCTTACAATTGGTATCAAGAGCCATGGTTAGATCATATCTTGCACATCTTTGGATTTATAGTGGTTTTTAGGTGGTTTTTGAGTTTGAAAAAGTTTAGTGGTTTTTGCACCATTTGGTTGATTTCTTGTGTTAAAGTTTGAATTTTGTTGGTACTTTTATGTTTAGAATCATCAAAAGTGTTTAGGTTTTCATTTGGTAAGCTTGAATCATCTTGGTTGGGTTGTTTTTGGATTGAAAAGTGAAGTTTATTTGGTTTTTCAAGCTAGCGACTTAGCTCTCGGACTATTTTCTTGGTAGCGACTTGCTTCACAGTTTTGTAGCGACTTACAGTGTTAAAGCTAGCGAGTTAGATCTAGCGAGTTAAAGTACAAGTAGTGGACTCTCCACTACGGGTAGCGACTTGTGGTAGCGACTTGGTCAGTAGCGAGTTGCTCTTTAGCGACTTGTGTTTCTAGCGACTTGTGTAGCGAATTGCTGCCAAA
>BPTQ01000007.1:247864768-248065353 GCA_019973895.1 Chrysanthemum seticuspe | reverse complement strand
TCCTAGTAAATCAAAGAATAAGTAGAAGAGGGATCACTGAAGTAGATTAAAGAACAGTAGGAGTCACGTGAGTTACGTTGATCCAAAAACAGATCCAAATTCCTAGAGTAACGGTAGTATCTATTGTGAAACTCGACGAAAACGATAGAAAGGTATGAGTCCCAACCCAAATAGATATTACCCTTACGATACGAATAGCGAATCTTGAGATACGAATCACTAGTACACTCGTCAGACTTACCACAAAAGAACGTACATGTCGAACAAAAGTTCAAACAAAAAGTTTCAAAAGTCTAATCTTTTTAGAGAATTCTCGAAACTAAGGAAACGTAATTTAAGAACGAATTCGTAAAAGTGTAAAAGAACTTCAAGAACAAAAACGAATCGTCAAAATCTTTCAAAAAGAACGTTCCTTAAATTAAGAACAAAGTTATGAAGAAGAGATTTTAATGAAAAAGATTAATGACATGCGTGAACCAGTAGGTAAAGTAATTTTAGAGAAGAAGTATTGAAACAAGAATTAAATTCCTTGCAAGAAAAACTTTCTAAAACTGCTAAGCAAAAACAAGAACTTCAAGAAAATGTGAAAATGCTTAAGCAAGAATTTAATGCAAAGGAATCAAAGCTCTTAAGAGATTTTTCTAATCTGAAAACTTTGAAAAACAAACTTGAAAACAAGCTGTACATGCAAGGAAACACCATTCAGACTGCTCACATGATCACTAAGCATAGAGTTCTAAGCGATAAGCATAGCATTCCCATTATAGATAAACCCAACCCTGAGTATGGAAAGATAGCAAAAGCAGCTCAAAGTGTTATCTATGATGGCAATGAGATCCTTAAACCTAGACAAAAACCTAGTTGCATTGAGTGCACTGAGGATGACAAGAAATTAGATGAAGTCACTAGGGAGAAGATGAATAAGAAACTAAATGATCCTAAATGCAAAGAGAAGAAAGTAATTATCACTCCCCATGACTACAAGAAGGAAAACTGGATTTCCTTGAACAAGTTTAAGACTCAGACATTGTTGACTCCCGAACAAGTCTTCTGGAAAATGGATATAGATAAGCAGAAAGCTGAAAAGATTGTAGAAACAAACCCTCCCCTTCGGAAAATGCCTAGAGCGACTGTGTATCCTCCTAATACACCAATGCATCTTGTACCTAGAACAATTGCCACTAAAAGCAAGACATTAATTAGCCAATACGTTATATTTCAACTATTTGTTGATTTTGAGAAAACTTGCAAGAAAAGGATCACACCCACTGGTATAACTGAAGGAGAAAGGGGTTTTGAACAAATGAAAGAATGTTATTTAACTGAGGTCATGCCTTTCTTTAAACTTCTAAAAGATCACTTTGAGAGTCTTAAAAAGGGGATAGAAACGGATATTAAGGGAATGGAAAAAGAATTTGATGCAATAATAGTTGAAATTAGTGACTATGAGCGTGCACTAAGATATAATGAGATTGAGAGGAAGAACCTGCATACATTGAATGAGAATCTTATTACTGAATGTGTTGCTCAAGATGTGTTTTTCACTGCTTCAAATTGCTCTATTAATGCTTCCAAATTTCATGAACTATCTGTGGTCCTGAAAGTCTCCCATGATCGAGTCATTGAGCTTGAACAAACTAACTCTAAACTAAACGAGAAAATTGAACTGGATGATCACGACAATTTAGTTAAACATTTTTCTAAATTAGAAGTTGAACATTTTAATTTACAACTAAAATATCAACATCTTAAAGAAAATGTCAAAACTTCAAATGTCAAGACATCTTCAGATGCTCCAGAGTTTGATGCAGTTTTTCAAATTAACAAACGTGATGAACAGATCCAAGCTCAGTGCAACACGATCAGAAAGTTGAAAGCCCAAATCTCTCAATTAAAGGGTCAAACGAACAATATGACAGGCTCCCAAATGCCTCCTCCTTTAGATTCTCAGAATTCTCAAACGTTTCATCTTCAAAACCTTGTAAATGCTTTACAAAAAGAAAACGAAAGTTTTCTAGAAGAAAATGAAAAGGTTAAACGTCATTTCAATGAGTTGTTTGAATCAATTAAAGTCACTCGTAACAAAAACAACGATCAAATAACATCATTGCAAAAGGAAATTGAGAATCTGAAGAGTCAGGTAAAAGGGAAAATGCCAATGATCAATGAGGAGAATGTTGTATCTAAGGTTCACTCTAGTAATAAATATGCTGTATCTGTGACATATGTCCCCCCTCATCTAAGGAACAACAAACTTGCCATTCAAACATATTTCTCATCCCTTAAGGATTGCTTAGAATGCCTGCGTGAGATTGTTGAAGAGGATAAGCTAGAAAAACCTCATGATAATGCAATTGGACATGCATGCTTATATGCCAAACGATCTCAAGAAATCTTAGAATGTTTGATCACAATATGCCCAAAGACATTAGGTGAGAGAATTAACCCTTTGATTCCATGCTCAATGCCTAAGGCCAAACATGACATGCACTCGATTCCCAATGGCTTGAATGTGAGGAGTAGTGTACCATTGAGTAGTTCAGATTCTAGATCTGTCAATGCTAGGAAAGTGAACTCAAATATGCCTTCTAGGAGTACTAGTCTCAGTACCTCTAGTGTTAAGAAAGTGAACCTTAGTGCACCTGCATGTAGTTCAGATCCCAGCACATCTAAACAGGTGATGCAAAGAGTAGTAAAACAAACTAATGTTCCCATTCCCTCTACAGGAGTAATCAGTGACATTAAAGGGAGCAGGTCAAAGTCTCAAGACAATACAAGGAATGATAGGACCTCGCAAGATAAGAATGTGCACTGGAAAAGAGTAGAAGAACAATCTAGGAACTTTAAGTTTGAATCGAATAAAACGAATCGTGTTGATTCTAGTATTAGCCATAGGCGTACTGTAATTAATTCGAATTCTGATACTATTTGCAAACCTTGTACTGATGTCTGCTTGAATTCTGTCTCTAATCATGAATGTGGTGTTACTGTTCTGCCTAATGATGTTAATTGTCCAGTTAATACTGTTAATGCTAAAATTCATGCTAAGAAGGCTAAAAGGCAAAAACGAAAGAAAGTTAGAAAACAGTGGAAACCCACAGGAAGAACATTCAGCAGAATAGGCCTTTATTGGATACCTGTTGGTCATAAGACTAATCAGATAATGCCCACTAGAAAATGGATGCCTACTGGTAGAACTATTCCCTTAAGAAGTGGTCACACTGTAAATAGGGCTAATACAGACACTAGTATTGCATCTATTCACAATGATTCCATTACCTCATTTTCTGATACGAATGCTTCTATTTCTGATGTGGGTGGTCCAACCATTGTAACTAACCAAATGGAACCCATTCTTGCATGGGGATCCCAATTATCCAGTTATCCATTCTTGTCTGTGTTCAACTGCAGATCGTTCAAATCGTTCTGTGGTACCTGGACTCAGGCTGTTCCAAGCATATGACTGGAGACCGGTCACGGCTCATGAACTTCGTGAGCAAATTCATCGGGACTGTTAGATTTGGTAATGATCATTTCGGTGCTATTATGGGTTATGGAGATTATGTTGTTGGTGATAGTGTCATCTCCAGAGTGTATTATGTGGAAGGTTTAGGTCATAATCTGTTCTCTGTTGGTCAATTCTGTGATTCTGATCTAGAAGTAGCCTTCAGAAAACATACCTGCTTTGTTAGAGATCTTAATGGTAAGGAACTGTTGAAAGGAACTCGGGGCTCAAACCTTTACACCATCTCTATCGATGACATGATGAGAGCTTCACCAATCTGCTTGTTATCAAAGGCTTCAAAAACAAAGTCATGGTTATGGCATCGTCGTCTCAATCACTTGAACTTCGGCACCATCAACGATCTTTCCAGAAAGGACTTAGTTGTAGGTTTACCTAGACTAAAGTATGAAAAGGATCATCTTTGTTCAGCATGTCAATTGGGAAAAAGCAAGAAGTATGCCCATAAACCCAAACCTACTAACTCTGTCACAGAAGTTCTTCATATGCTTCATATGGATTTATGTGGACCAATGAGGGTGCAGAACATCTTTGGGAAGAAATATGTGTTAGTTGTGGTTGATGATTACTCTAGATTCACCTGGGTCAAGTTCTTAAGGACAAAGGATGAAACTCCTGATATCATCATCAAACTCATCAAACAGCTGCAGGTTCGACTTAACAAAACTGTCAGAATTATCAGAACAGACAATGGAACTGAGTTTGTCAACAAACAACTTAGTAAATTCTATGAAAGCGTTGGAATCAGCCATCAAAGAAGTGTTCCACGAACCCCACAACAGAACGGTGTAGTTGAAAGACGAAATCGTACCCTTGTTGAAGCTGCTAGAACAATGCTGATCTACTCAAAGGTTCCAATGTTTCTCTGGTCTGAAGCAATCGCCACTGCATGCTACACACAAAATCGTTCTCTGATTCACACCTCTCATGGAAAAACTCCATATGAACTTGTCCACAACAGAAAACCTAATCTATCTTTCCTTCGTGTGTTTGGTGCCTTGTGCTATCCAACTAATGAGGGTCAAGACTTGGGCAAACTTAGGGCTAAAGCTGACATTGGAGTATTTGTAGGATATGCACCAAACAAAAAGGGATACCGAATCTACAACAAAAGAACCCGAAATATCATGGAAACAATTCACGTTACGTTTGATGAGCTGACCGGTCAAATGGCTCCTGGACACTCCAGCTCAGGACCCGCACTTCAAAATAGTCCTATTGGTTCATCCCTTGTTCCAAACTCCTCTCAAGAAACTCCATATGTACCTCCATCTGAAGATGATGTAAAGAAATTGTTTGATCCCATGTTTGATGAACTGTATGAGTCTACTACTAATGAGGTGCTGATCCCTACAACAGAGGATGCTCATATTCCAGTGAATGAAGTCAATCCATCAGTCTCAATATCTGTAAGTCAAGAAGCACCTGCTGCTGATCCTTCAGTCTCATCAACAAATCATCATTCTTCAAATGTACATCATGGAAATGTTTCTGGCATCAATGATGAAGTTAATCCCTTTGCGACTCCTGAAGATGCTCCATTTGAAAACATATTTGCTACTCCTGAATCATCATCAGAACCATCTTCTTCAGGAGACATCGACTCAGCTACCTCAGTTCCTCAACAAATGCCACATGAACACCTCAGAAAATGGACTCACGATCATCCATTAGACAACATCATTGGAAATCCCTCTCGTCCTGTATCAACCCGGAAGCAACTCGCAACCGATGCCTTATGGTGCTTCTTCAACTCCGTACTATCTAAGATCGAACCAAAAGATGTTAAAACTGCTATGAATGAAGATAGCTGGTTCAATGCTATGCAAGATGAAATTCATGAGTTTGATCGTCTTGATGTATGGGAGTTAGTACCTGCTCCAGACTGTGCTATGATTATAGCTCTAAAATGGATCTTCAAAGTAAAACTTGATGAGCATGGTGATGTGTTGAAGAACAAGGCTCGATTAGTTGCTAAAGGATATCGTCAAGAGGATGGTATAGACTTTGAAGAATCGTTTGCTCCAGTTGCTCGAATCGAGGCAATCAGAATCTTTCTGGCTAATGCTGCTAGTAAGAACATGGTGGTATATCAGATGGATGTAAAGACGGCATTTCTGAACGGAGATCTTAAAGAAGTCGTCTACGTCAGCCAACCTGAAGGATTTGTGAATCAAGAGCATCCTACTCACGTTTATCGTTTGAAGAAGGCTCTTTACGGTTTAAAGCAAGCTCCAAGGGCATGGTATGATACACTGTCAAAGTTTCTTCTATCAACCGGATTCATCAAAGGAGCAGTTGATCCTACATTGTTCACCAGGAAGTCAGGCAAACATTTGATTCATGTTCAAATTTATGTTGATGATATTATTTTTGCCTCGACTGACCCAATGGAATGTGATCGTTTTTCTAATGAAATGAGTTCAAAGTTTCAAATGTCAAGGATGGGACAAATGTCATTTTTCTTGGGATTACAAATTTCACAAAGTCCCGGAGGCATTTTCATAAATCAATCTAAATATGCAACAGAGATTTTAAAGAAATTTGGATTTGATTCATGTGACCCTGTTGACACCCCCATGATTGACAGAACCAAATTAGATGAGGACCTCTCAGGGATCATGATTGACCAAACAAAATATCGGAGTATGATTGGATCCCTGATGTATCTCACTGCTAGTAGACCAGACATTTTGTTCTCTGTGTGCATGTGTGCTAGATACCAGGCTAAGCCTACTAAAAAGCACCTTGAAGCAGTTAAACGGGTCTTTCGGTATCTCCAAGGAACCATCAATATGGGACTATGGTACCCGAAGGACACCGGTATGTCACTAACGGCCTATGCAGATGCTGATCATGCAGGTTGTCAAGATACACGTCGAAGTACATCTGGAGGTGCTCAGTTTTTGGGTGATAAGCTTGTAAGCTGGTCTTCAAAGAAGCAAATGAGTACTTCTATTTCCTCTACAGAGGCTGAATACATAGCCATGTCATCTTGTTGTGCTCAAATCTTATGGATGAGATCTCAATTATCTGACTATGGCTTTGAATTCAACAAAATCCCTCTGTACTGTGATAATAAAAGTGCTATTGCTCTCTCATGCAACAACGTCCAACACTCAAGAGCAAAGCATATCGACATTCGACATCATTTCATCAGGGAACAAGTGGAAAAAGGTGTGGTGGAACTATATTTTGTGAGGTCTGAATATCAGTTAGCGGACATCTTCACCAAAGCTCTTCCAAGAGAACGTTTTGAGTTTATTCTTCCACGTCTTGGTTTGAAAAGCCTTCAACCAGAAACTCTCAAACGTCTTCAGGAGGAAGACGAGGAGTAAAGGTCTATCTTCATCTATCTTTTGTATATATCTATTCGAAAAACAAAATACAAAATTATAAAACCTTCAAAAATTCAAAAAAAAAAAAAAAAATCTTCAAAAAAAAAAATATTGTCATTTTTGTCATGTTTCTTCCGGTTCGATAATATCTACGGTCTTTGTGCTGTCATTCAAAGAATGACACGGGACTTTAGATGTTGTTCGAATTCTTAAAAAAAAAAAAAATATATATATATATATATATAATATTTTTTGGGAGAAAGAGAAATGGTTTATTGTCATCTTCAGGCAATAACCCGGTTTTAAAAGAAAGAACAGAGCCATGTTTTAACATGTTTTCAAATTCCATGCTCTGATTCTATAAACATTTATCTGCTGAAAACCAAATGCTTTGAAAAATAACTCGATCTCTATTTTTGAAAATCATCAGGACTTATTTGTCAAAATCTCTATCACTCAATCAACAACCTATGTCATTGATTGAGGGGGAGAATGATTTCAATTAAATTAAAAAGTTATTTGGCATTAAATTGTTTTTCAAAAGATATACATGCATGTTTTATAAATGGAGTTTAAAGTCTCAAAATCCGATCCGTATCAGTTAAAACACTCTCACAATCAAGTCACAATTCTCCTTAAAAGCTTTCAAAATCAATTTAAATCTATACGAGATCACAAATCTCAAATGATTTGATAATTGTGATCGGGGGAGAATGTGTGATTTAAATTAGATTTAAACTGATAATTAGGTAAATGGTTATAAACGGATGTACATGCTATCCTGCCCACATGTGACAAACGATTTCAAATTTTAAATGCACATGTTGAGGGGGAGCATCTATCTTAAACCTTTGATTTGAAACGTGATCATTCATCCTAATGTGCAGGTTCCCTCTAGTAAGTGCAAAACTCTTTTCAAACCTCGAGGCACATATTGAGGGGGAGCGAATTTATGGAAACCTCATCCTTCCCGGAAATGCTATATCTACTTGATTTGTTGAGGGAAGTGATGTTGATATCTTTTAGAAAAATGGTAATCAAAGAAGTTAATTCTTTCTCTTGCCTCCGTGTGCAAAACATTTTCAAATACTTGATGCACATGTTGAGGGGGAGTTCTCGTTCTAAAATTATCAAAAACAATTCAGGTACAAAATGCTTTGATAATATATCACAAGTATCTGAATTGATTTTCAAATGGTTTTCAATTGGATCCAAGGGCAGATGAACAATACCAAATTGACCGACCAACTTTACTTTATGTACGGTGATATAAGGATGATAAGGTTAGGTATTGGTTCCCATGATCCGCCAGAACCGGAGGGATCTACCCAGGGACAATCCACTAGTTAGTGTAGAAGTCCTTAGGTATGATGAGAAAAGGAGAAAAATGAGATATGGGAAGAGTGCGGACTAAGACTGAGCTAGTACTGGAATAAACCCAACAAGGTAATAGCTATGAAGTCTCGGTAAGCACTGAAGGGGTTGAAGAATTAAAAAGAATTGAATGAAAATAGGGTGAAAACAAATAGCCCTCCATTAATTCAACCTTAGGGCAGAAACCGGGTTCACTTCATATGCTACTGATGGTAACATCGGTATTGAAGACAAGACGTCATGGACCCAGTGACGCACTGCACTTCAACTTTCCAAACCACTCAAGTTCCTCTTAAAAGGACTTGTTTCATTCTCACGGGGAACCGACATTATCTATCGACTTTCTCTTAGAGATGGTTGATATTGAAGAAGGAGACCCACTCCCTAGTCTCCGGCACAGGATCCAAATATGCACATATTGAGTCTAGAGCCACGAGATCATCAATAAATCTCATTAGGACACTTTCAATGAAGACTCTCTGTTTCACACAATGTGGAAAGAGAGATTATATCTTGAGTCCTACGCATTATCCTTGTGGTATTGCCAGAACATCTGAGTGATGTGTTTACATATTCACAATGAAGATGGAAAGACTTCTGGAGCCAACATCAAACAAGCTCCTGGTAGGTGGCATGTGAGATCTACTATATAAATCAACCATGTGACAACTGAACAGAAACAATGGGGCAATTCAATTTCTTGAATCAATCCTGGTTCAGGTTAGGGATTGACGGATACCTTTGAAAAACCGGTCTTTGTGCTTATAAACTCTTTTCTTTAGCACTTCGACCGTGTACTCATTTTTCAAACCAAAAGGTATTTTTATGATTGATAATTGATTTTCAATAAAACCTTCGTTGTATTGCAAAAACAATTTCTATTGAGCAATACACGATTGTTTTTCAAATCTCTTTTCATCAATCAGTGGACTTAAAATTCGCTGGTTCACTCACTCCGTGTTGTCTTCTTTGAGATGTTCCGGTTTGAGAACAGCTAGAACAGCTGCGAAACCCTGTCAAGGAGATTCTTAGGAATCCTACCTGATCACAGGCAGTACTTGTACTGATCAACGGGGAACCGTGGGCCGTGTACCTCAATTCAACGAAAGTGATCAAAGACACTTTCGTGTGTTTTATTTCTAACTGTTGTATGCAGGTACTCCCGACGTTTGCAGCTGATCAGAATGGAGCGGTCAATCCTTAGCCGCATGCTCACTTAACACATTCAACTCAAAGAAATCATGACTAGTGCATCAATGACTCTGATATTTCACACCAAGCTTCTGCTTCGCTGCTGCCAATATCATGATTCAACAAAAGCTTCCGCTACTCTGATGAGAAGATTTCATGATCCAGAATGTGAGCATGTCGGTCCCAAAGTCACAACATCACAAAATACCAACACCACAAAGGATGTTTCAGAGATTGTTGATAGCTGTTGATCTCCAAAGATGGCTCAAACTTATCATCACGTGGATCAGTAAAAGACCTCCACTTGGAATAACCAAACATGCATTGTGAAGAATCAATGACTACGAGCTTAGGAGCAAAGGATTACATCAAGAATGCAAGATCAATTGTTAAATGTAATATCTATTTGTATTCAATGTAATTTTGGTACATGATTGAGGTGACCTCCCTTAGGGGGAGATTGTTAGGAATTAGAAATTTCCGGTATTAAAGAGTCGGTCACCTCAAGTATATGTAATCGTTAGAAAGCTCGTAGTCGTAGTTCTTTTAAGTTAAGTAGTAATTTAGTTAAGTAACACCGTGGAGGACGGACGGGTCTTTACCCACTGTATGCCTGATCCACAGCCCAAAGTGTGGCGAGTTATGTAAGACTATAAATACTCTCTACCTTCCAAGGTAGAGAGTTGGAGCTCATAATAATATCTTTCACTTTCTCTCACTAAGTTCCCTAAACCTCTAACTTTCTCTCTCTAGAATTCCATCTATATGCTACTTTGTGTTATGGTTTGATGTGTATGTGAAAAGTTATATCTTACACAAAGGTTTTAAATATTTTTCAAGCACTTTTCCTAAAAATATAATGGCTTTCGTATACTTCAGTACGAAACCCGGACTTAATATAATGGCTTGTAAGCATGTCAGCTTCCAACCGGACTTTAAAGAAAGGAAAGTGCTACGCAAAATCGATTTTCATAAATATCGAGCACTTATCCTGAAATAAATGAAGATATTTCTCTCCAATATCTTCAAAAGATTTTCAAAATCTTTATCATCTTGCGTACCATTGATTCGACATTTTTCAAAAAAATTTCTCAAAATCTCTCACATTTGGTACCAAGATATCTCCCTCATCAAAATGTCAAAATATGATTTCTTTAAGGGGGAGTGTAAAACCAACATTGTTCCAATATTCATGCTAAATCAGTTTCTCTCCAAATGCTTTTTGAAAAACATATCTTTTAATCATTTTGTTTCAAAAACATCATAGATATGCTATTTTTAAGGGGGAGAAACGTGATTAAAATGTGATCAAAATGTTTAAAGATCGTTGTTTGAATCTCAAAAGAGCTCGACTCAGTCGCAACCAATGAATTGACGAGAAATTAAAGTCAGTAAATTTACCATTTCGAGAAACTCTTTATAGACATGCACTTTGACGGGTCTAACCTCCTTATTCGAGGAGAGTTAACAACTTCAAGTTAGTTACCAGGGCTAGTGTCACCTAAAAGCTGATAATGGATCCCTTTAACTAAGAAACATAATCGTGTCTTGCAGGGAATAGTCTATTGAGAGTCGATCAATTAAAAAGTGCGAACTCTACCCTCATTGTGCAGATTTAAGTCAAAACAATACAAGCACATGTGGAGGAGGAGTATTTCTGAAAAATATAAAACTCTCAAGGTGTTAACAAAATATGTTTGATTATCATAAACACTTTGAGAGATTTTCAAGAGAAATGGTTTTATGGCAACATAGGAACAGTCATAGAGTTATAAGGTAACTAAGGACAGGTTTTATGTCCCATGATCCGCCAGAGCCGGAGGGATCTACCAAAGGACAACACCAATAGTTTATAACTAGAAAGTCCTTAGGTATGATTGAAAAAAGGAGTAATGTGAGAAAGAATAAAGAAGGGGTTAAAGAATAAAAAAGAAAAGTAAACAAAAGGGTGAAAAAAAATAGCCCTCCATAATCAACCATAGGTCAGAAACCGGGTTCAATTCTTATGCTATTGGTTCTTACTAAGATGACACTGGTATTGTAGTCAAAGACGTCATGGACCCAGTGACGCATTGCACTTAAACTCCTTGCCACTCAAGTTCCTCTTAAAAGGTTCTCGTTTCATCTCTAATGGAGAACCTTGCATAATCTATCGACTTCTCACTCCAGCCTCCGCTTACTAAAACCAAAATGCACAAATCAAGTCTAGAGCCACAAGATTCATCAAAAGATCTCTTAGGAATACTTAATATTTCTACACTTGATGTTCATACAATAAGAACATAAGTGATATATTCTATAGTCCTTCGCAGATCTTAGCAATCTGCCAGAATATTTATGAGAGGATTTACAAATGTGATCCTCAGTGATTGAATGGAAATTCCTGCCAAGGTCAACATCAAACAGCCCTGACAGCAGGTGACTTTGGTAATTCTTTATGGATTACGCTTAGTGTTTATGGTGGTTACTTGTCTCAAACAGTCTACAGTCGTGGAATGATACTTCAGTATACTTCAGCGGCTCAACTGAATTGTTGATACACTTAGGTATATCTTGTTAGCCTTCTTGAGGGCCTCCAATTCAGGAACAACCTTTGTAAGGATTAGAGAAGTATTTTCACACTATGTTGTTAATACTCTAGACATTCGAACTTGTAAGTGCTGGAAATCCCGCCAAGGAGATTCCTTTCATGAATCGAATCCTGAAGACATGGGTCGTTACTTGGATTTATTCAATCTAATGACAATTGTCCCTCAACGGGATTCGGACGGCTGATGTGCCCGACTAAGGTGTATGGAATCAAGATATTGATCACTAAAATAATCATAGTGGTCTATTCTCTTGTTAGGAATTGGAAATTCCACGAGGAAGTGTCGGTCACCCCAATTATAGTCTAGCATATGTTAGCTCGTAGACATGTCGTTATTTACGTTATCTAGTAGTTAATTAGTTAGTTATTAGCTTAGTGCAATACCGTGGAGGAAGGACGGGTCTTTACCCATTGTATGCCTGATCCACAGTTCGTCAGGAGGACGTAGTCTTTGTAAGTATAAATACCCCTTCCATCCTTGGAAGGGGTGATGCTTCATTCTTAATCTAATATTCTCTTTTTTGTTTATCTCTCTAAAAACACCCTCTCCTCTCTTCATCTCTCTAAAACCATGGCATACTTGTATCATAACCATCCAAGGCCACCCGAATCATCATAACACAATACATGTAAGATCCTACAAATGGTACTAGAGCCAAGGTTGTTGTGTTGTGTTGATTTATTGTGGTTTTGATATATGTTTTAAAACTGTTTTGGTACTTTTGTTGGCCGGAATATTTCTGTTTTCCGATTACTGTGATATTACAGTTTTTAAACATGTTTTTTTTGTGTATCCTATTTTTGGTCAAAACAAAAAGTTATGGTCCTTACATGTTAATAACTGTTTTGTGTCATTTTTGTCCAAACAGTATCATTGTTATATCACTTTTTGTTACCAATCTTTATCCGTGAAAGTCATGTGGTCAAACTGTCAGTTTTTCTTGGTCAAACTGGGCAACAAGGTATCTTCATAAGCAGTTTTTTGTCATGGTTATCTGGGTAAGTATGAAGATGAACGGAAAACATAGCTGGAAAACTCATCGGAAAAAGTCAACGAGGGTCAAAACCCTATTCTTACGCATAAGGAGCATCTACAGAGTTATTTACGCATAACTGTGAAGTTATGCATAAGGATTTGTTACGCGTATGTTTTACGCATAAGCCTAGGCTTATGCGTAAGACTGGGTTACGCATAAGACTAAGCTTACGCTTAAGCCTGATCTACGCATATACTATACCAGGTTTACGCATATATCAAATGACCTTACGCATAAGAAATCTTACAGCTATACAAACTTCTTACGCATAAGGTTTTTAAGAAGTTACGCGTATGTTTCTTACGCGTAAGAACTGAACTAAACAAAAGTTATGCGTAGACTTGACTTCAAACAAAGACCACGACCACAACTTATATACCAAATATACCAAATTACAACTCACGACCTCAGTGCTTCAACACCATCATTGGTCCAAGAAAAAAATTAAAAACGAAAATAAAGCACTCTCAACTGATACGAATCAAAATAATCCCAATCTTTCATAACTTATCCTACTCTCACAACTCCAATCCCATATCAAACTAGACCTTGACTCGAAATACTTCAACAAATGGATAATCGAATCTCAGAAAGTTCAACTTTACCAAGCATCTTTCAATGATTTTTTGAGTTGAACTATGCTCATCATAGATCCTTTAGAAGACTTTGATTCTTAATTAATATCCGAAAATGGCATAAAAAGATTTTTAACAAGATTGTTATAATCGTTTTTATCATTTCGTTACTCAACTCAAAATCAAAATCAAACCAAGATCAAATACCTACCTGTAGGTTGTATGTGCGTAAAGAATATCACTTGTGACTCCTTCATGATTGTTTGGTGCTCGATTGTTAATGGAGAAAGGTTTTAATTAAGATTTTGCTTCGTCTTTTAATGATGCAAAGGGATTTGTTAAACGTTTTTCTATGATGAGAAGATGACTGAGATTGTTTGGGAAAGAGTTGGGAAAGGCGTACTCTTTTTCTTCTCAGATCTGATTTGGGAAAAAGGGATGGTAGGCGATTTATTTGAGGAATGTCTGAGTTAGGTTAAAGTTAAATGAAAAGTGTGGTTTAGGGTTAAGTACATTATATATAACCGGTTATAAGATAGAGAGATTGGATCGGGCCTTCAGATGGGTTGATATACCCAAATATGGACTTGGGCTGATAATGCTATGTCTCGTTGTGCTCTTATCCGAATATTGGGTTTTGTGTTAATTTCGTGGACTGGGCTGGTGGTAGGAGTACATTGAGCTGATTTCACACATGAATATCTTCATTTTTGTCATCCGAATTTTTTATTTATAAAAGCTTTGGATACAAATTGTTGATATAAATTGGAAGAGTGGTATTTTGGTATTGATAATTTTCACGGAAGGATACAAATTCACGGCTTGAGCAAAAAAGTGAAAAATGACTACAGGGTTTGTGTACGGTATCATTGAAGTGACGTTATCTTCATATGTGGTCATTACTATTAGCCAATCAATTAATGGAGGTTCAATTTCTGCAATTTCCATGAGATATTCGACGCCACAAAATGTCTATGATACTTCACAGTCTAAGCAAAATCTTTCTAAGAATCGTCAGCATCATTCATGATTTTTTTTTCAAGATGTTTGCTTTTGACAAGAACTTGTCGTGCAAATAGTCGTATACATTATGATGCTTCTGAAAGTTCGAAACCATCATGGGGGATAAACGTGTACTTTGATGTGTTACGGTCAACCTCCAGGGGGAAGTAGTATATACTACTTGACTTAGTATGGTTTGTGAAGTTGTCTACATTTGGGTATAGAATTTTTTATGGTGGAGAAGAATCGTTGAAGAACCAATGCATGTTCCCCTAAAACAGATATTCACCGAAACCAAAGTTGTCTTAACACATTCAAGCTGACATTGTTTACGGTTTTGTCTTGATTTTGTAAAATCCAGCGAAAGAAATTATTTCTCGGTTTAAATCATAAACTTGTAAAATCCCGTAACAATGGAAACATCCTGGTAAAAGTAATGAGCATTTCCGGATCTATCTTGCGGTTTATTCTTGGTTTTGTAAAATCCCGCGAAAGAAACTATTTCTCGGTTTAAACCATAGAATTGTAAAATCCCGTGATGATGGAACCATCCTGGAGAAAGGAAAGTGTATTTCGAGATCTTTTCTGATGTTGGTGCTACGGTTTCTACTTCAAAGAAGGGATAAAAGGGTGTACTTCATGAATTGGATGTGTGTTTGGATATTCGTCATGGCAGTTTGGTTATTACATGGTTTTACGGGGTTATGTGCTTCTAACCATGGTCGGGATGAAACCATTATCATAGTTCACTTAAAGCGTCAAAGGAGGCTAGATTTGAGCTTTTAATCAGAAGATGTGACAACGGCGTTAATTCAGTATAATTTATTTGAGGTTGAAGTGAAATATCACGGACGAGTGTACTTAGTATCTGAAGGTATCGGGGATGGTTGGATGAAGATTCTTTGAGATCCTTGTCCGAGCTTAATCAAAAACGAAGACTTGGAATTCTAGTTATTTTTTAGTGTCTTTTTCCTTTTCTTTTACCACTTGGGGGAATTGGGCTCACAACACCACAAAATAACTATCACTTTAAGGAGTTACGTTGTAGTGCTTAGTGTCACATTGAATTGTGGAGTTTCAAGAGGTGATGTACGTCTATTACTTGATGGTTGGTTGGTTGAAGAGTATAGAGTACTTAGAGATTCAAATGGGCATGAATTCTCCGCACCGCTCTTTGTTACATATGTGCAAGTTTAAGTCACGAGTTCGGGTTAATTCACTTCAGGGTCAAATTCATCATATTGGGTTTTCTCCATCAGCTGTCACGACAAAGAGCCTACTGAATGATAATGGGATTGATATCAAGTTTGCCAAGAGAGATTGAAAAGAGAGAGATTATGCGTATGAACACAACAGTTCATGCCTCGTTCCTCAAAGAAAAGAAATGTGTACGCTTCAGTGTGCATTATCTTCTGAAGAAGAGAAATCTTCTTATTATGACCATTCTCATCAACATGCTTCATGCTTTTTCCATGCGCTTCAGTCATCAAGTTAACCGGGCTACTATTGAATGTTTTCTTATTCCACTTGCTCAACTATAAAGACGATGGCGACATCATGTGCTAATTTTGCGGGGGAGAAGTGTGAATAGACTACACTTGGATGATTTCACTTATTTAATCAAGAATGGCATCTCCATATGCAATTCTTGAGGGGGAGAAGAAGTATGATAATTCTACATGTTGAGTTATATATGAGAATATATGGTCATACGGCTCCTAACTCATGTAAGAACCGAGCTTCTTCTTATCGGGTCATCTTTACATGGTGTTTCTTCTATGAGCCGATGGTTGACATCTTCACACGGGCTGAGATGAGTTTAATGACAAAGTGCTTCCGGTTAATGCTTCACGTGCACATCAACATGATGATTCCGACCAACCTTCTGTTCTTGTTTGATGTGATTGTTTGTTTGGTGTTACCACTTCATGTGTTCGTTGCAGGCTGATTGTTGATTTCCTTGATGAACATCTTTCTGTTCTTGTTTGATTGGGAGGGATCATAATTAAGGGGATTTGCAAGAGGTAAGTTAATTGGGATGCTTTTTAGTGTGTTGAAGATGTTAACCTTTTGATCCCCAACTAGACAATCTTGAAGAAGGTCGAGTCTACAGTCGGTTCTACATTTTCTGATACATGTTAGAAGACTAAAAGACGAGTTGCATTTGATTATCTAAAGAATTCTTCTTAATCTGGGCATTTATCAAACAGATTGTCGGTTTAAGAGAGAGCACTAATTGGGGGAGAGTGAAATGTCTGATTTAATCCCCAATTAGACTTGCTCACACTCTTCGGCAAGTTGATTCTCACAGATACATCTGAGCTTATGTTGGTCTTCTCCAAAAGATTTCAAGTATTTGGGCTGATAAGATGTTGCTGATTCTGAAGTGTCAAAACCAGCAAGGGGGAAGGAGACACGCATCTAAACGCGAGTAAACTTGATGAACTTAATACTTCTAAATAATTGAAGATATCCTGGGAAGACAAATTTTATTACCGCAGAGAAACTCAAGGTTTGACTCATGGCGAGTAAACTTGATGAACTTAATTCTTCTAAGTGATTGAAGATATCCCGGGAAGACGTATGTCATGACTGCAGAGAAACTCAAGGTTTTACTCATCAAGGCGTTTAGTGTTATTATTCCAACTATGTGGGGGAAGTGATGTTAGAGAAAGTTTCTGAAGATGAAAGAGGTACACAAGTATGTGTTGATTTTGATGTTATCACAATCATCAGGGGAGAGAGATTGTGTACATTGGGGATGCTCAGCTGTTTTACTTGAGGGCTTAATCAGTGATTCAGAGATATAATCACTCATAACGGTGTTGACATCCGCAGAGATTCTAACCCGCAGAGATAATCAGTGATTCGGCCTGCTTCTTCAATGTTATCGGTTATTCTCTCTTTGGGGAATGTGTGTTCTTCGGATCCTTAAGCTTCATACACGATCATCAGGGGAAGAAAGCCATTGTTTACCACAAACATTGGGGAGGTATTTTCTCTCCGGGCATGATGTGTATTCGGGAGAGTTCTTGGATATTTGTGTACTTCGGGTTCTTGAGCTTCATACACGTTCATCAGGAAAGAAAAATGTGAACATGGGAAGGTGTTCTTCATTCCCCTCATGAAGTGTATTCGGGATAGTTCTTGAGCATTATACTAAGAGACGGACTGCATCATTTCAACTATACGGGGGAAGTGGTCTCTTGGTGTACTTCGGGTTCTTGAGCTTCATACACGTTCATCGGAAGAAAAATGTGAACATGGGAAGGTGTTCTTCATTCCCCTCATGAAGTGTATTCGGGATAGTTCTTGAGCATTATACTAAGAGACGGACTGCATCATTTCAACTACACGGGGGGAAGTGGTCTCTTGACACCTTTTGGAATGGATTGCGTCAGACTTCAGTGGAATGAAATTTGAGAAGAGTTATTTATGTGTGGGATGATACGTTGTTGTTCTTCTATTGGATGATATAACCTCGAACGATGAATCACGGTGATTATTCTTAAAAGGAGCAGCAAGTTCGATGATAATGGTGTGCTTCTTTATGCACCTGGCTAAGAGAAGCTTGAAAGAAAGCTTTGAATCTGCTCAGCTAAAGGATTTTCGGTTTGGGGGGAAGTTGCCAAAGTCTCACTTTCAGATGGTTCAATTTCTATCTTCTATTCTGGAGCCTCGGAAGCTTTGGTGGTGGACGTTTAAGAGATGATGATTTATATCTTCTACAACGGGGCTGCTCGATATCCTTATCTCGGTACTCGTATCATCATCTTCTTATACTATATCATCTAATCTATCTCTGTAAATATTTATTAAAAACCAAATACAAAAATATAAAACCAGCAAAACAAAATAGAAAATTATAAAACTATCAAAAACCCATAAAAATTAGAAAATTCAAAAATACCAAAAATATGTTTTCTAAAGACATGTCTTCTGGTATCGATAACATCTGCGGTCTTAGAAATGTCATTCAATAATGGCACGGGACTTTAGATGAAGTTCGAGCAGAAGGTGTAAATATTCTTTTCTAAACATGTCACAAAACTATGGCTTGCAGTTACTTCTGACTGTAACCCGTGCTTAAACTATGGCTTGCTATTATTTCAGATAGCAACCCGCTCTTCATGGAAGGAAAGTGCTACGCTAAAACAATTTTCAAATATTTCGTGCACTTATCCTAAAACAAATTTGAGGAAAGTATGTCGAAGGACTGCTGTTCCTACACAAATGTTTTTCCGTCTAAAAATTCTTCAAAAAAATATTTGTTGTTTTAACAAAATGGTGGTAAATGAGTTGCTTTAAAGACAATCAGTTTCAGAGTTGTTTTAAAAATTGAAAACTCAATCAATGACTTCCGCGCTTTTAAACGTTTTATAAAATGAGTCATTGATTGAGGGGGAGAATGTTTTCAAATCTATATCATCTAACGGGCTTTCTTAATTATCCTAATATGCTTAATTAAAAATGATGTTAACCTATGTTGAAGGACTAGGTGCCTAGGATAAGATTGTTAAGATTAGATGATTATAGTTTGATGAACACATTATTCCCATACCTTATATGAAGTGATTGATATGTTGAATTGACTTGAATTAGTCGATTGCTGTTTGGGTGTTGTCGACCACCATATATTTGTATGTGTGTTCACTAACGTATGCAGGTATATTGGTATATAAGAATGTTCCCGATCCGGATCCCACAATTAAAGATGATTGGATGCCGAAAGGAAAGGGTAACTATATCTTGGGTTGACAAATGAAGAAACGGAGCTTAATTGGACTTCAATGGAGAGTTGACATTAATCCAACATAAGAGGTCTCACTGCATCAGCAGATGGTTTTCTTCTAAGTGATTGAAGAAATGGAGCTTAATTTGACCTCAGTTGGCATTCAAAATGCAACGTAAGAAGAAGTCTCACTGCATCTGCAGACGGTTTTCTTCCAAGCCCTACAGCAACAACGGAAGCTTCTCAACCATCTAACGTATCTTTGTGCAGGATACCATTTTTAAACAATTTTGAATAATTTGATTAAATTGTTTTTGAAAATGAAAAATATTGTTTTGAAAATTAATTGGACTTAATTTTGAAAATCACCGGACTTCATTTTATCAAAACTTGAGTCACTCAATCATCGACTACGGTCATCGATTGAGGGGGGAGTGATTTAAAATAAAATATTTTCAAATGATATTTCTTCACAAAAGTCCGTTTTGTACAACAAAAAGTGGTTATCTAAAGATTTAATGTTATGTCATGGTATGATTTTCTTTAAAACCCAAAGATCTTCAAAATGAAATTTTTTTTATGTTCTTGTTTGATTGTGAAATTGTTGTATTTTACTTAAAGGTCTCTTAAAACAATCATACCTGACACTAACAATCTTTAATGTCTAAATCTGTTCCTTATCCATCATTTTTCAAAATTAAATTTTGCCACGTCTTTCCCCAAAATTTTCTAAATGATTTAAATCAGATGGGATCACAAATCTCAAATGGTTTGATATTTTTGATCGGGGGAGAGATCGTGATTTAAATCTCAAATCTGTTTAAATGAAATTGGTTTTAGTCCTTTAAAGGCACTCCTGCCTCCATGTGCCAAATGACTTCAAATATATAATGCACATGTTGAGGAGGAGGATTTATCCAAAAACAAGATGAGTTTTTAAATCAGGCACATTTTCTCCCATGTTTTTCTAAACCTTATTAAATCACTTGGGATCCAAAATCTCAAAGGGTTTGATATTTTTGATCGGGGGAGAATTTGTGATTTAATAATGAAATTTGATAAAAGGTGATCGTTTTGATTCAAATGTGCAAGCTGCTCTCTCATATGTGCTAAACGCTTTCGAATCTCGAAGCACATATTGAGGGGGAGCGAATGGTTTCTAAATGGCTTTTGTAATCATGGATGTGCTTCAAAAGAACTCTTGCCTCTATGTGATAAAATGATTTCATATATCCTATGCACATATTGAGGGGGAGAATTTACCAAAGAAAATCAAATGGCTTTTTCTATGAAAATTGTGATCAAAGAAAATATTTCAAACTCCTCTTGCCTCCATGTGCTAAACAATTTCTAAATCATATGCACATGTTGAGGGGGAGGTTTTCTACATGATCAAAACTATTAAGGTACAAAATGCTTTGATCTCGTATCACAAGTACCTTGATTGTTTTTCCAAATGATTTTTCAATTGGTTTCAAGGAAGAATGAACTGTACCAAAAGACCGACCATTTTACTTTATGTATGGAGTTATAAGGATGGTGAGGTTAGGTATTAGTTCCCACGATCCGCCAGAACCGGAGGGATCTACCCAGGGACAATCCACTAGATAGTGTAGAGTCCTTAGGTATATTGAAAAAAGAGAAAAATGAGAAATGGGAAGAGTGCGGACTGAGACAGAGCTAGTACTGGAATAAACCCAACAAGGTTCTAGTTATGAAGTCTCGGTAAGCACTGAAGGGGAGAATGAAAAAGAATTAAATGTGAAAAGGGTGAAAAGAAATAGCCCTCCAATAATTCAACCTTAGGGCAGAAACCGGGTTCAATACATATGCTACTGGTGGTTACTAAGGTAACGCCGGTATTGAAGACAAGACGTCATGGACCCAGTGACGCACTGCACTAAACTTCCTAAGCTACTCAAGTTCCTCTTAAAAGGGCTTGTTTCATTCTCACGGGGAACCGACATTATCAATCAACTTTCTCTTAGAGATTGTTGATATTGAAGAAGGAGACCCTCTCCCTAGTCTCCAGCATAGGAACCAAATGTGCACTATTGAGTCTAGAGCCAAGAGATCATCCACAATATCTCATTAGGACACAAAATTAATGAAGACTTGCTGTTTCACACAATGTGGAAAGTAAGAATATTTTAAGAGTCCTACGCATTATACTTGTGGTATTGCCAGAACATCCGAGTGATATGAAAATATTCACGATGAAGATGGAAATCCTTCTAGATCCAACATCAAACAAGCTCTTGGTGGGTAACATGTGAGATCTTGCAAAAGATCAAGCTTGTGACAACTGGATAGAAACGATGGGGCGATTCAATCTTGAATCAACCTTGGTCCAGGAAATGAATTGACAGATACCTTTGTAAAACCGGTCGTTGTGCTTAAAAGTTCTTTTCCATAGCACATCGACTGTGTATTAATGTTTCAAAATTAAAGGGTATTTATGATTGATAATTGATTTTCCATAAAACCTTCGTTGTAGTGCAAAACACTTTCTATTAAGCAATACACGATTGTTTTCAAATCATTTTCATCAATCAGTGAATCTTAATTCGCTGGTTCACTCACTCCGTGTTGTCTTCTTTGAGACGTTCCGGTTTGAGAACGGCTAGAACAGCTGCGAAACCCTGTCAAGGAGATTCTTCAGAATTATACCTGATCACAGGCAGTACTTGTACTGATCAACGGGGAACCGTGGGCCGTGTACCTCAATTCAACGAAAGTGATCAAAGACACTTTCGTGCACTTTGTTGCTAACTGTCGTATGCAGGTACACCCCGACGATTGCAGCTGATCAGAATTGAGGAGTCAATCCAAAGCCGCATGCTCACAGCATCCACACTTAATTGAAGAAATCATGACTTGTGCATATCTACAGAACCTGGCTCTGATATTTTTATATTATGATTCCGCTACGCCACTGCAAATATCATGAGCCAGTAAAGCTTCCGCTACTCTGATGAAAAGATTTCATGATCCAGAAAGTGTGAGCATGTCGGTCCGAAAGTCACTACATCACATGATGGCAACACAACAAAGGGTGATCCAGAGATTTAATGTGGCTGATGATCTCGATGAAAGCTCGAAGATCATCATGATGTGGATCAGTTCAAAGACCTCCACTGAAAGTACAATGTATGCGGACTTTGAAGAATTGCTACTAAAGCACAAAGATTGCGGAACTTGAAGAATAGAAGTCTACGAGCTCAGAACTAAAGACAAAGATGAATGCTAGGATGCAAAATGTATTTCATGGGGTGACCTCCCTTAGGGGGAGATTGTTAGGAATTGGAAATTCCACGAGGAAGTGTCGGTCACCCCAATTATAGTCTAGCATATGTTAGCTCGTAGACATGTCGTTATTTACGTTATCTAGTAGTTAATTAGTTAGTTATTAGCTTAGTGCAACACCGTGGAGGAAGGACGGGTCTTTACCCACTGTATACCTGATCCACATTCTGTCAGGAGGACGTAGTCTTTGTAAGTATAAATACCCCTTCCATCCTTGGAAGGGGTGGTGCTTCATTCTTAATCTAATATTCTCTTTTTTGTTTATCTCTCTAGTAACACCCTCTCCTCTCTTCATCTCTCTAAAACCATGGCATACTTGTATCATCACCATCCAAGGCCACCCGAATCACCATAACACAATACATGTAAGATCCTACATCTCTAAGGATATTCTACCATAATCGATTGGTACTTTCAACTAACATATTTATGCATGTACTGATGATAGTCCCTTGGAGGAAAGACCATTTACCACCACCATTATCATCAACATCTATTTCTACATGCTCATACTTACATTATAAAGATAGTCTCATCAAAGATCTACGAAAAATCAAAGTTCGGAAAGATTATACGCCAAAGTCCAAGAATAAGCAAAGTTAAAATACAAAGATCAATGTTAAAGGTTGAGAACTACACAAGTATGATTATTCAAGGTTATTAAGAAGTATGAGCATGTCGAAAAGGAAGATAACGCGCCAGCAACAAAGACGTTGATGAATGGCAGAATTACACCATTATCTGATCACAAAGCATGAAGGAACAAAGAATCAAGACTATTCTATGTCGACACACAAAGTTCAAGCTCAAGAATACTAAAGACCTAAACAAGTTGAGCATCTTTTGAATGATCAACCCTTAGGGGGAGATTGTTAGCCTTAATAGAAAGTGATGGTCATTCAAGATTAGGAACTTTATAACGTATCTTAGTTATTGTAATAGAATAGTGAATGGGCTCGTGGATTGGGCTAAGCTAATAGGTTAGTGGTTATGTTAAACTAGTCTTTATACAAGTTGTAATCTAATCCAATCCAATACAAGTCCAAACCGAGCCCATGCCAAGCCTATTAGGGCATTCTACTTGAACTATAAATACACCTCAAATGTGTCATTTGAGGTGTGTGCTTGAGTGTTGATATGCGTACAACGCGCGTTCGGTGTCAAAGGAACTTCCTTTTCGTCGAGCAAGTTTTTCAACACCCTAGGCAGTGAACCTAATCATTGTAGTTTAGTATTAGGGTAAGCCTCGAGTATTGATACCATTTTCTAGGGGAATAGGAATGCTAGTGAGAAGTTACTACGCTAAGGTTGGGGTTGAGGAAGATTATTTTTTTATCTTTTTATATTTTTTAGGAAATTGAAAGGTACGAATCTCGGGGTATTGGATTTGGGGGGTGGTATTTCTACTGATTACTCTACTATTCTAATTATCTAAGCTAAGGGGTAGTCCATGTCTAATTGATGTGTGCTCGTATGATGATTAAAGATGTGTTCACCTAGATGCTATTACTCCCTAGTTATCTCCTATTGATGGTTGAATTGTCACGTCCTTATTCTTAACGCGTTGTGTCTTCTAAGATCGCAAGGTATGCTTTTTTCCCTAACTCTTTGAGACTACCTTAAGGTTATTGCCTACGAAATCTCTAGGATTCATAAACTAACTCTAAGGTTATCTTTGGATGTTTAGCCTACAATTACTCTAGGTGATTATAAACCAATGTTCACAAAGATTACTCAATCGTTAAAAACACAACGAATGACCTATCGCAATTCTAGGTCAATCACATTTAAGATAAGAGACAACCAATCAATATTCAATACCTAGGTTTCATAGATCTAAGCAAACACACAAGTAAATTAGCCGGACATAGAAAACATGCAAGCATACACACATACAATTGAAGACATAATTGAATCAATGAAGTAAATTACTTATCTTGTTGTAAAATGGGGTATGAGAACCCTAAGATACTGCCCAAGACAGCCAAAATTCGGTTTTAGGTTTTACTCCACAAAACTACCTCTCTAAAAGTCTGAAAATTCGAATTCTATATATAGAGTTACAACATGCGACGGCATCACTCTTTAAATGTGACGCCGTCAGATCACCGCCATTAGGGTTTCGTCTTGACCACGTCAACCTTGTGACGGCGTCACCTTATGGTTGTGACGCCGTCGGCTTTAGCTTCTGATGTCGTCTGGATCTGAATCTAGGCCGTCTGAGTTGTGACGCCCTACTTTTTAAAACCTGATGCCGTCGGGTGTAAAATAACAATTTGCTATTGAGTCGTCAATAATTTGGAGTACGTTGCGACGGCGTCGCCTTCTATCTCTGACGCCATCACCTTCAATTCCAGCAGCTTGAGTGTCTTAATCTTGACTTGTCCATTTTCTTCATATATTCACGCCTTTTCATCCGATTAAGTGTCATTCTAGCAATTTGCCTTCAAGAGACCTAAAAAGTGAAAAGGAACGAAATTAAACAGTAACGGATATAAAAGTGGTCTATTAAAGGCTTAAATGACCCCTCAAAAGTGTACCTTTTAAATCCTTATCAAGTGTGTAAGTGTGTGTTTTGTTTATTGTTAGTACAAAAAGTGTGATGGGTTGTGATGGGTGTGAGTGTTCGGACTGGGCCAACAAGCTGCTAATGGGCTGATCTTGTACTAATCCAAGTAGTTTGATTAGTTTCCCTGCACAAGAAGAGTAAACCGTTAGCCTTACCGTGGGGACGGACCCCACGATCAGACTGCGGCATGAGAGTAAGTACATATTCTTGTCAGAGAAAGTAACAGTATGTGTGTGTAATTATGAGAAAGAAAGTTGTACCTTATATGGGGATTAGAGCCCCTTTTATAGGCGAGGCTTACCGCTAGGGTTTCATAGATACTCGCATATAGTGGTTAGTCACCAGAGCCTGACCCTTGTCGGATAAGGGTTCGTGTCAATCGCAGATCCGGACACAGGATACCTGTGACAATTCGTATTTTCAGGTCATTCTCAAAACATTACTCATGGTTCATTATTTATCATTTATCGTGAACTAGGTTTACGAGCATCAAATTCACGTAACCGTAATGGTTTAGCTGTGAATTCATGATCATATCATCGAGGTCATTTCATATAGACTATGTTTAGTCTACATTTCAGTATCATCATTATCATCATATTAGTTCATGCATGGTTTTGCATTTTTACATTAAACGTATAATTTTTATATTAAATAAACGTTATCGCGTAAATAATTATTTTGACTAATTGATCCATTACTTCCAAAAATTATTCCAATATATTTTTATACTCATATTAAGTTTATAAAATAATATTATGAGTTTACACAGTGTTTTAAATTTATTTTGTAACTAAATTGTTGTATTTATATAATTACGACGTTTTTTTTTAATTCGACACGATTATTATTATATCACTCAAATTTTGCAAGAAATGTATTTTTATAATTTTTATGACCTAAAAATATTTTATCTTGACCCGTGAAAATTTATTTTTATCCAACGCTACCCTAAATATTCACAAGTGACTACAACTTACCACTTAACTCATTTAAATTCACAAATCTTACACTTATACAATTTTAAAAAAAAAACATAAACAAAAGGTGACTAGCACCCCTTGTCGACACAAGGGGTGAGTCACAAAAGTTTTGCAAATATCTCTAAGTTATACATGTATTATACTATATTATTTTCACTTCATTTCTTTCATTCACAAAACTAGATCAAAACTCTTCTCTTTTCTCTCTAAATATTCGGCAGCCAAGGATCAAAAGGGAGGATCATCTCAAGTTTTCAAGACAAGTTTAATTAAACTCTAGTATCATTTGTTGCATAGGTTTTGTAATACAAACCTCAAGTGATTAGGAAAACCCTTTTGTCCTTAAACCTCATCATATCACTAGTAAGCATTCATATTCATATTTTTATTTCATATTCATTTTTATGGTCATATCATTTTATTTGAGAAACATGCAAGTCTCATGATGTTTATACCATTTTTAAGGTTTTTATGTGTTAAATATATATAATCCATCCTATAATTACTCCTTGTTATATATTAGTTTTGGTGATGTCTAGGAACCCATGACACCCTAAGAAGGTGTATGGTAGGATTAGAATAGCTTCGAAGTTGTTTTGAATGGGTTAGAATAGGTTTGGCGCGAGAAAAACTCATTTCGACACGTTTTGAAAAGGGTCTGTCCTTAAAATTAAATTCTGGAAAATCTGACAGAAGACAAAAATATTTGGCCTAGATATTTAGAAAATATACTTTAAAACGAAACCGTGGCCGCTTGAACGGATTAAAATGAAGTTATAACGAAGAAGTTATGAATTTTTCAATTTGGCGACGAAAAATACAAAATTCTGGAAATTTCAGCAAACAATATTTGTTTTGTACGAGTCAAAAATGAAGCTTGGACGTTGTAAATTATGTCGATTTGTTAAAAATATGTTAGTATACTTCGATACGAAGTTAAGGATCTTTAAAACGTAGAAAACGGATTTGTAACGACTAAATTACACATGTTTACAAAAGTTGCCGTAACTATTATCATATAAGAAAAACTATAACTTGATTTCTAATAAACAAGTTTTGCGGCAAAAACTAGTACCAAGTTAAAGGTTGTTTTTAACATTGAATTAGAACTTTTTATGAAGAGAAGTCTTCTAGTAAAAGTGAAATCGCCAAGTATACTTTCCAAAATGTCCAATTGTTTGTTTAGCGGAGTTGTAATGAATTAATTACGGTCGCTCAAACTTTGCCGAAAAACCATCCTTAAACTATATTTTGGACTAAAAGTACCATATTTAACCTCTAATTTTCTTTATGTTCAAGACCTCTAGGATGAAAACTCATGTACTAAAACTTTGAGATTATCATACGAGCTTCCCAAAACCGTTGAGTTCGTTACCTAACGCTCGACGTGCATCATTTTACGACTAGATTTTAGAGGCCGTTTTTGTCATTTTCATGGAAATTTCAATAACATTATTTTACGACGAAAAGTAATATTTTCACAATAAATCACTAAATGATTATCGTCGGATATCATTTCAACGTAAATACATGTGAAGTAATTTAAAAATAGTCAAGACGTTAAAAGATTATATTTTCGACGAAAAGTATTGTTTTCAAAAATTCATAAGTGGTATAAATATCATCCGAATTGCATGCATAACATTACATCATGACTTATTACATATCATATCATTCATAATAGGTCAGTTTCGAGATCACGCTACATTTCGGTGTACTCACTTTTGTCATCACATCAATTCATCAAGTGAGTTTTCATAGCCCCGTTGTACATGTTTATAATTGTTTTCAAACTTACGGGGGTGAATACATTGCACATCATTTTTATTACGATGCCAAGTATATCAAATTCATTACATTGCTTAAGTTACCTCATGCCAATTGAATGTCCCCATTATATAACATGAGCCGTTAATTTCATAGAAGCGAGGGTGAGTGGATAGATCTATCGAGGGTGACTCCTCCATCCGGGTTGGTGGATCCCAACTAGTCATACGGATGCATATCATTTAATAACATTATTTGAGTTGTTTGGCAAACACTCTGTTGGGGCGAACATCATGATCAGTCTAGTTTCGGTGTCATGGACTTATAGCAATTGTAACATTTTTTGTGGCGACATTGTCATACATTATCTATACTTGTGTAGTCGTATAAATCATTTTCATAAACCTATGATTTCTCACCAACATTATTGTTGACCGTTTTAGCAATGTATTTTCAGGTAACTAAGACATACTCATCATGGCACGGTTAAGGAACCCTTTTAGAGTCGCGGCGTCGACTTATCTCATTGTATATTATGGCATTTTCTTTCAAAACATCGTTTGGACTTGTAATATACTTATATTTTCCGCAAACTTTATCAACTTTTGGGACCTATCTTGTAACTTTGGATGTTTTATATAAATGGCAAACGATGTGTTTTTAAACGACACTTTAGGTCATTCAATATAACTGTGATTGAGATGCTATGACAGTCAATCCCCCAGGAATTCCATTCCGCTGCAAAACAGATAATTTGGGGGTGTGACAGATTGGTAATCAGAGCTTCAGTTATAGAGAACTAGGTTGCATCTTTGACCCTAGACTATAACTACATTATCATAACATCTCATCATTTCGTCATAAGTGCATATTCACTTTATATGCGGATTCATATACATTTTTATTCGAGTTATTTACTTTTATTTTACAACGGTTGTCACAGAGATGTCTTCAGATTCCGACACTATCCCTATATCATCTGACACGAACATGGAGGATGTCTCATCCGACACCAACATGAATGATGCCTTATCCAACACTATAGTTGTATCTTCTATTGGCTCTACTTCAGACTTTCCACTTATTGTGACTGACACTGAGACCGAACCCTTTGAGGAGGGCGAAGTCGCACCTACACCACCTGTTAGCCCTACACATGGCCCGATTCATCCACCATCACCACTATTATCATCATCATCTTCATCATATTATCTTAGGGAGCCTATACCTACACCGAACTTGCCGCTCAAAAAGCGAGCACGTTTTGACATCCCTGCATCATCCTCTACAGAACCCGAACCACCAGCTAGGTTCGAGATAGGTGAGAGCTCAAAGGCTGCTGCTGCTAGACAGCCTTCCACTGAGGCATTAGTGGCGCGCATAGATAGCCAACAGGTTCAGATTGATAGGATGTTAGAACAGTTGGAGGAACTGTCAATAGAGCGAGTGGAGAACATTGAGGAGGAGGTTGAAGGCCTCATGATAGGTAGAGTTTCGATTGATTTGGCACACCAAGGTTTAGAATCTAGACAGTTACAGAACAGGAGGCATATTGTTGAGTTGAGGCAGGAAATGCCTGAGTTATATGACAGAGCCGAGATGGCCCAGGACGAGCTTCAGCGTCATACACAGGAGTTGGCACTAGCTCGTGAGAGCATGGTTACCGCACAGACTCAGATTAGCAAGTTGAGGGATTTGGTTGCGAGTTTGACTGCACAGGTCCGTGATCTACAGGATCGAGCTGGAGGAGCACCAGGAGGTGCATAGTGTAGACCTTTATCATGTATAGTTTTTATTTACTGTTATCCTAGTCACAAGGTGTGTGACGTAGTTTAAAGAACTTGTTGTCTTTTGGTTGTTGTACAAACAAAATATCAAGTATTGACTCAACTATGTAGGAATGGTTTTCTTTACTATCTATGATATCGGTCCACGAAGGCCGAAATTTTCATGTATATTATTCACGTGTGTTGTGATTTTATTTGTGATATTTCGTGGTTGTTCCGTTGTGATTTCATTTATTTTATACATGTTGTGGTTGTGGATATATATGTATAATGTTTGTTTCTACTTACGAGTTCTCATAATTGTTTCATCTTATGGTTTTGAAGAATTATGGCGCCAAAGAAAACCACACCTGAGTTGACTCAAGCTGCTATGCAGAAGTATGTGAATGATAGCATAGCTGAAGCACTAAGGACCGAGAGAGCATCGGTGGCGGCTGCTGCTGAGGCTGCGGCAACTGCCGAGGCCGCTAGACTTGCTGCTGCTGCAGGTAATGCAGGAGGGTCCGGAGTTAGGAGTTGTACGTATAAGGATTTCAAAAGTGGGGATCCCACTAAGTTCAAAGGTACTGAAGGGGCAACTGCCATGGTTAGATGGTTCGAGAAAATGGAATCCGTGTTTTTGTTATGTAATTGCCCGGAGGATAGCAAGGTTAAGTTTGCTACGAGTACACTACTGGACGGAGCAATGTCGCGGTGGAATTCATATGCTCAGCCGATGGGAATGGAGAATGCGTACAGGACCACATGGGTGCAATTCAAGAGTTTGCTGACAAGGAAGTATTGTCCACGTACAGAGGTGAAAAAGTTGGAGACCGAATTCTACGAGTTGGTAACTATTGGGTATGATATTGATGCTTACGTTCGAAGGTTTCAAGAATTAGCAGCGTTATCCCCATCTATGGTTTCGGATAACGAGAAGCTACTGGAGGCTTTCATCGGGGGACTTCCCGAAGTTATTCAAGGAGATGTGATTTCGTTTGATCCACAAATGATTGAGGAGTCCATTCGAGTGTCGCAAAAGCTCATGGCTCAGGTAGTAAAGAGAGGCAAAATCGCAAACATCAACCGAAACAACAACAATACCAACAACCGTTTCAATTACAACAATAACCGAAACAATTACAACAACAATAATAACAACAAACGAAAGTGGGACAACAACAATCGAGGTGGAAATGTCGCTCAACGACCACCTAAGAGACAGGAGATTGCAAAGGCCTATGTTGCAGGCCCAACGGAGAAAAAGGGGTACACGGGAATTTTACCGAAATGTGAGAAGTGTTCAAGTCATCACAAACAGGGGCGTTGTCCAGATCCATGTGGGAATTGTAAAAGGACGGGACATCAAACTAGGGATTGCAAGATGCCAACTACGGGGGAAAATCAGAAACAACAAGTAACATGTTTTGGTTGCGGAGAAAGGGGACATTACAAGAGTGAGTGTACAAAGGGAAGGAACCAAGGAAACGGGAATCAGGGTGGAATGGCACAGGGAAGAGCCTATGTCATAGGAGGTGGAGAAGCTAGGGAGGACCTGAATGTTGTAACGGGTACGTTTCTTATCAATAATCGTTATGCAACAGTTTTATTTGATTCGGGAGCCGATAAAAGTTTTTTGTCCACTTCATTTGCACCTTTACTCAATATCAAACCAACCACATTAGACACATCATACAACATTGAATTAGCTAATGGTAACTTAATTAGCACCAACACCATTGTCCGTGGTTGTACACTCAATTTTCTAAATCATCCCTTCAATATAGACCTTATGCCTGTAGAACTTGGTAGTTTCGACGTCATCATCGGAATGGATTGGTTATCCAAACATCGTGCGAGAATCATTTGTGATGAAAAAGTTGTTCATCTTCCTTACAACGGCGAAACTTTGATCATTCGTGGGGAACGAAGTGGAACTAGACTCAGTATTATATCGTGCATCAAAACGGAGAAGTACATAAAGAAAGGTTGTTTTGCTTTCTTAGCTCATATAACCGAGAAGAAGTCGGAGGAGAAGCGACTTGAGGATGTACCAATTGCTCGAGAATTTCCTGAAGTCTTTCCTGAAGACTTGCCAGGACTACCACCGGCACGTCAAGTAGAATTTCATATTGACTTAGTGCCTGGAGTTGCACCAATTGCGCGAGCACCTTAACGATTAGCACCATTGGAGATGCAAGAGTTGTCTAATCAGTTGCAAGAACTTTTAGACAAAGGATTCATTAGGCCAAGTTCCTCGCCTTGGGGAGCACCGGTCTTGTTTGTGAAGAAGAAAGATGGATCTTTTAGAATGTGTATAGATTATAGAGAGCTGAACAAGTTAACGGTGAAGAATCGTTACCCACTTCCCAGAATCGACGACTTGTTTGATCAGTTGCAAGGCTCTAGTATCTATTCAAAGATTGACCTTAGATCAGGTTATCATCAACTTAGAGTGCGAGTGGAGGATATTCCGAAAACAGCGTTTAGAACACGTTATGGACATTATGAGTTTCAAGTAATGCCATTCGGATTAACTAATGCACCTGCAGTATTCATGGATCTCATGAATAGAGTATGTAAACCGTATTTGGACAAGTTTGTCATAGTGTTCATCGACGACATATTGATTTACTTAAAGAGCAAAGAAGAGCACGAAGGGCATTTACGAACGATTTTAGGACTACTCAAGAATGAGAAGTTGTATGCCAAATTTTCGAAGTGTGACTTTTGGAACCGTAAAGTACAATTTCTTGGTCTTGTCATTGATAGTCAAGGATTACAAGTAGACCCTGCAAAGATTGAAGCCGTGAAAGATTGGGCTACTCCAACAAATCCTACCGAAATTCGACAATTTCTAGGACTTGCCGGGTATTACCGAAGATTCATCGAAGGTTTTTCAAAGATAGCTAAAGCTTTGACCAAGTTGACACAGAAAAACAAGAGGTACGAA
This sequence comes from Chrysanthemum seticuspe, assembly GCA_019973895.1. Classification (NCBI taxonomy): domain Eukaryota; kingdom Viridiplantae; phylum Streptophyta; class Magnoliopsida; order Asterales; family Asteraceae; genus Chrysanthemum; species Chrysanthemum seticuspe. The sequence goes on along the minus strand of BPTQ01000007.1, from coordinate 248,032,647 downwards.
TGGGGAAAGAAACAAGAAGCTGCTTTTCAGTTGTTGAAGCAAAAGCTTTGCAGTGCGCCGATTTTGGCACTACCCGAAGGAATTGAGAACTTCGTTGTATACTGCGATGCTTCACATAAAGGGCTTGGAGCTGTATTAATGCAAAACGAGAAGGTGATAGCTTATGCTTCACGACAACTTAAGGTTCATGAGAAGAATTACACCACACATGATCTTGAGTTAGGGGCCGTAGTCTTTGCACTTAAGATTTGGAGACACTACCTTTATGGTACAAAGTGCACAGTGTTTACTGACCACAAGAGTTTACAATATGTTCTTGATCAGAAGGAACTTAACATGAGACAACGTCGTTGGTTGGAATTACTCAGCGATTATGATTGTGAAATCAAGTATCATCCGGGAAAAGCCAATGTTGTGGCTGATGCTCTTAGTCGGAAAGAAAGACCCAAACCTTTAAGAGTACGATCATTAGGAATGACGATCAGTTCACCTTTACCATCAAGAATACTCGAGGCACAAATCGAGGCACTCAAGGAGGAAAACCGACCAAGTGAAAAGCTTTATGGTATGCCCGAAAATGCAAATGGATTTGTAAAGAGAGCAGATGGAGTATTATGCTTCAAGGATAGAATGTGGGTACCATTTTATGGCGGGATACGAGAATTGATTATGCATGAGTCGCATAAGTCAAAGTATTCTATTCACCCAGGTTCTGATAAGATGTATCAGGATCTCAAGAAACTTTATTGGTGGCCGAACATGAAAGCGGAAATTGCCACTTACGTTAGCAGATGTCTTACTTGCTCTAAGGTAAAAGTCGAATACCAGAAACCTTCAGGATTACTCCAACAACCTGAAATTCCACAATGGAAATGGGAACGCATTACAATGGACTTTGTTACGAAACTTCCTAAGACATCTGGAGGTTACGATGCTATATGGGTAATCGTTGATCGTCTTACCAAATCAGCCCATTTCATACCAATTAGAGAGACATATTCCATGGAACAACTTACTAGACTTTATGTCAAGGAAATAGTTTCGAGGCATGGAGCACCAATTTCTATCATTTCCGACAGAGATAGTCGATTCACTTCAAACTTCTGGAAATCATTACAAGATTCATTTGGAACAAAATTAGACATGAGCATAGCATATCATCCACAAACCGATGGCCAAAGTGAAAGGACAATTCAAACATTAGAAGATATGATGAGAGCATGTGTGATTGATTTTGGAAATGGTTGGGCTAATCATTTGCCATTGATCGAATTCTCGTACAACAATAGTTATCACACCAGTATAAAGGCGGCACCATTCGAAGCACTTTATGGTCGAAAGTGTCGATCACCTGTTTGTTGGGCCGAGGTTGGAGACGCACAACTCACTGGTCCAGAAATGGTACGGGAAACAACAGAAAAGATAGTTCAAATTCGAGATAGACTCAGAACTGCCAGAAGCCGACATAAAAGTTACGCAGATGTTAGGCGCAAACAATTGGATTTTCAAATTGGCGACAAAGTGATGTTGAAAGTATCGCCATGGAAAGGCGTGGTACGATTTGGAAAGCGCGGGAAATTGAACCCGAGGTACATTGGACCATTCAAAATTTTGAGCAAAGTTGGTCCTGTAGCTTATCGACTTGATCTTCCATCGGACGAATCACTTGTTATTCCATTGGAAGAAATTCAACTCGACGATAAACTAAATTTCGTGGAGGAACCGGTAGAAATTATGGACCGCGAGGTCAAGCAGTTGAAACAAAGTCGTATTCCTATTGTGAAGGTTCGCTGGAATTCTCGAAGAGGTCCTGAGTTTACTTGGGAACGGGAAGACCAGATTCGCCTCAAATAGCCTCATCTTTTCACCAACAACACCGCAGGACCCAACAAGGACTGAATTCAGGGACTAAATTCCTTTTTGGTTGGGCGAATGTGACAATTCGTATTTTCAGGTCATTCTCAAAACATTACTCATGGTTCATTATTTATCATTTATCGTGAACTAGGTTTACGAGCATCAAATTCACGTAACCGTAATGGTTTAGCTGTGAATTCATGATCATATCATCGAGGTCATTTCATATAGACTAAGTTTAGTCTACATTTCATTATCATCATTATCATCATATTAGTTCATGCATGGTTTTGCATTTTTACATTAAACGTATAATTTTTATATTAAATAAACGTTATCGCGTAAATAATTATTTTGACTAATTGATCCATTACTTCCAAAAATTATTCCAATATATTTTTATACTCATATTAAGTTTATAGAATAATATTATGAGTTTACACAGTGTTTTAAATTTATTTTGTAACTAAATTGTTGTATTTATATAATTACGACGTTTTTCTTTAATTCGACACGATTATTATTATATCACTCAAATTTTGCAAGAAATGTATTTTTATAATTTTTATGACCTAAAAATATTTTATCTTGACCCGTGAAAATTTATTTTTATCCAACGCTACCCTAAATATTCACAAGTGACTACAACTTACCACTTAACTCATTTAAATTCACAAATCTTACACTTATACAATTTAAAAAAAAAACATAAACAAAAGGTGACTAGCACCCCTTGCCGACACAAGGGGTGAGTCACAAAAGTTTTGCAAATATCTCTAAGTTATACATGTATTATACTATATTATTTTCACTTCATTTCTTTCATTCACAAAACTAGATCAAAACTCTTCTCTTTTCTCTCTAAATATTCGGCAGCCAAGGATCAAAAGGGAGGATCATCTCAAGTTTTCAAGACAAGTTTAATTAAACTCTAGTATCATTTGTTGCATAGGTTTTGTAATACAAACCTCAAGTGATTAGGAAAACCCTTTTGTCCTTAAACCTCATCATATCACTAGTAAGCATTCATATTCATATTTTTATTTCATATTCATTTTTATGGTCATATCATTTTATTTGAGAAACATGCAAGTCTCATGATGTTTATATATTTTTAAGGTTTTTATGTGTTAAATATATATAATCCATCCTATAATTACTCCTTGTTATATATTAGTTTTGGTGATGTCTAGGACCCCATGACACCCTAAGAAGGTGTATGGTAGGATTAGAATAGCTTCGAAGTTGTTTTGAATGGGTTAGAATAGGTTTGGCGCGAGAAAAACTCATTTCGACACGTTTTGAAAAGGGTCTGTCCTTAAAATTAAATTCTGGAAAATCCGACAGAAGACAAAAATATTTGGCCTAGATATTTAGAAAATATACTTTAAAACGAAACCGTGGCCGCTTGAACGGATTAAAACGGAGTTATAACGAAGAAGTTATGAATTTTTCAATTTGGCGACGAAAAATACAAAATTCTGGAAATTTCAGCAAACAATATTTGTTTTGTACGAGTCAAAAATGAAGCTTGGACGTTGTAAATTATGTCGATTTGTTAAAAATATATTAGTATACTTCGATACGAAGTTAAGGATCTTTAAAACGTAGAAAACGGATTTGTAACGACTAAATTACACATGTTTACAAAAGTTGCCGTAACTATTATCATATAAGAAAAACTATAACTTGATTTCTAATAAACAAGTTTTGCGGCAAAAACTAGTACCAAGTTAAAGGTTGTTTTTAACATTGAATTAGAACTTTTTATGAAGAGAAGTCTTCTAGTAAAAGTGAAATCGCCAAGTATACTTTCCAAAATGTCCAATTGTTTGTTTAGCGGAGTTGTAATGAATTAATTACGGTCGCTCAAACTTTTCCGAAAAACCATCCTTAAACTATATTTTGGACTAAAAGTACCATATTTAACCTCTAATTTTCTTTATGTTCAAGACCTCTAGGATGAAAACTCATGTACTAAAACTTTGAGATTATCATACGAGCTTCCCAAAACCGTTGAGTTCGTTTCCTAACGCTCGACGTGCATCATTTTACGACTAGATTTTAGAGGCCGTTTTTGTCATTTTCATGGAAATTTCAATAACATTATTTTACGACGAAAAGTAATATTTTCACAATAAATCACTAAATGATTATCGTCGGATATCATTTCAACGTAAATACATGTGAAGTAATTTAAAAATAGTCAAGACGTTAAAAGATTATATTTTCGACGAAAAGTATTGTTTTCAAAAATTCATAAGTGGTATAAATATCATCCGAATTGCATGCATAACATTACATCATGACTTATTACATATCATATCATTCATAATAGGTCAGTTTCGAGATCACGCTACATTTCGGTGTACTCACTTTTGTCATCACATCAATTCATCAAGTGAGTTTTCATAGCCCCGTTGTACATGTTTATAATTGTTTTCAAACTTACGGGGGAGAATACATTGCACATCATTTTTATTACGATGCCAAGTATATCAAATTCATTACATTGCTTAAGTTACCTCATGCCAATTGAATGTCCCCATTATATAACATGAGCCGTTAATTTCATAGAAGCGAGGGCGAGTGGATAGATCTATCGAGGGTGACTCCTCCATCCGGGTTGGTGGATCCCAACTAGTCATACGGATGCATATCATTTAATAACATTATTTGAGTTGTTTGGCAAACACTCTGTTGGGGCTAACATCATGATCAGTCTAGTTTCGGTGTCATGGACTTATAGCAATTGTAACATTTTTTGTGGCGACATTGTCATACATTATCTATACTTGTGTAGTCGTATAAATCATTTTCATAAACCTATGATTTCTCACCAACATTATTTTTGACCGTTTTAGCAATGTATTTTCAGGTAACTAAGACATACTCATCATGGCACGGTTAAGGAACCCTTTTAGAGTCGCGGCGTCGACTTATCTCATTGTATATTATGGCATTTTCTTTCAAAACATCGTTTGGACTTGTAATATACTTATATTTTCCGCAAACTTTATCAACTTTTGGGACCTATCTTGTAACTTTGGATGTTTTATATAAATGTCAAACGATGTGTTTTTAAACGACACTTTAGGTCGTTCAATATAACTGTGATTGAGATGCTATGACAGTCAATCCCCCAGGAATTCCATTCCGCTGCAAAACAGATAATTTGGGGGTGTGACAATACCTTCAGCGGCTGATGGCTCAGCCTGTTATGTATCTTGCGTGTGTCTTCAGTTCTGGACTATAACCAATTTCGTCATTGGGCTTACTGTTAGTCCAGAGTTTGTAGTTATTTTATCGTTGTTGGGCCTGGGCCCAGCATGTGTCTAGTGTGTATTGGGCCTAGTGGGCCCGTTATACATAATATACATCATTAAATCCCCCCATTCTAGTGTGTGTACTGCGTGCGGGTATTGTCGTGTACGGTGGATGTCACTAGACTTGAGTTGACTGAGTACTTTTCCTTTCCGTGCCTTTTTTGAAATGTCTTTCTAGTGCTTCCTTCTTTTTAGGGATTGCCACGTCATCCAGTCCCCCCTAGTCTGGCATATTTATTGCATGCGGATATTGTCGCGTGCGGTAGGTATTTGCTAGACTTTAAGTTTGACGGAGACGTTTCATTTTCTCACTTTTTTTACGCGTCTTTCTGACACCTCCCTTTCTTTGGGAAGTTTTTCGTGCGACGTAGGCGCTTGTCGACTATTCGTTTTCTGCTTTGATTTGACCTGATGTCTCATGCGCTCTTTTTTTACTCTTGATCTTGATCATTTATTCCGGCTTTCTTTGACACGCGTTGTTCCCTATTCACTATCGTAAAACAGTTTAAGTATTAAAAACAAGTTAATAGTGAATCTATGACTGATAAGATGTAAGTAAAACACACTGATTAATTTTCAACATAATATTCTTTACTAGAAATAAATCAAACAAGAATACATTACCTAAGTACTTGCGGAATAGTACTTGGGATTGAAATGACAAAGTTTGGTAACTCCTCTCGAAGCTGAGGCGAAGTCTGAGCACAACTACAAGTACCCACTGAGCTATCTCAGGGATTAAGTTGTATTTGGAGGAGTGAAAGATGGCTTGCATGTATGTGTGTTTTTACAATTCACAAGCTTAATCTATTACTCTATTTCTTATGCTATTTATACAAGTATGAGTTTTAACTCTTTCCTAAGTAACAAACTGACAATATACAGAAGACAAAATACTGATGTATTTTGTCTCTGTTTACAAAGACTATTTTAGGTAAGAGACAAGATTGCTTTCCAAAGGTCAGTGATGACACTGAGCCTGATCGTTTACCATTCAGGGAAAGTTGACTTTGGTTGATAAGGACTTCGTCTTATCTGATTCAAACTTATCCCGCCTTATCCCGCTCATTCTTCAGTCTTCATATCCTTCAGTCTTCTACTTCAGTTTGTCTTTAGTGTAAGTAGTTGTAGAGGGGTCTTAGGGATTCAGTGAGTTATTGTCATCACTCACTGAATCCACCATCTTCTTCTTGACTCAGTCTTCACCCTTTAAGTTCTGCCTTACTGAGTGTAGAGACTTCTTCTTTGCCTCTTACTGAGTATCCTGAAGATGACTCACTGAGAGACTATGCACTCAGTGACCCGTTAGTGTATAACGGACTAAACACTTAGGAAATTTCTATTCAAATCCTAGATTAAGGGGTTTGGGTATTTACTGAACCCAACAGTCTCCCTCTATTTGGATATACAAATAGCCTAAGTGTTTGATCAGTGTAAGTGAGCAAATGGCTTCTTCTTACACTGAATGTACTAATGAATACAATAAGGAACACTGAGTATTTTAACAAAACATACATCTTTTATTGATCACATTACATGGTTCCTATCACTAGTACAAAAGGATAAATCAAAATGATGTCAGTCTAGATGGATTCCCAGTTCTTTAAGCTTGACTTTCTTAGTGATGAGTGTTTCCCTGTCAGGATGCTCTCTTATCTTGGCGTTTAAGTCAGCACAGAACCTGGCATTTGCAGGATTCTGAATTTGAGAAGCCACTGGTATGTGGCTCAGCATTGTAGGCACTCCTGCCTTATCAATATCACTCCACCTTTGGAATGCTGGGTTTCCATAGATATCAATGAAAATTAGCCCTCTTTCAGGCTTTTCAATCACAAGACAGTTGACAAATTTCACACCTTCAGACAGCTCCCTGTTGCATTCAAGTCTAGGCACTTTGATCTCATGCTGGAACTCAACCCTCTTTCTTTTTCCTTATGAAGACTGAGGTTGAGATCCTTGTGGTGCAGTTAAGGCAGGCTGAATCCCTAGTTGTGTTGGTGCATCCCTCAGTCTTTCATATCTTTTGCTGAGCATTTTCATCAGCTCCTTAATCACCGCATTCTGCTTCTTTTCAATTATTGGACCCAGCTCATCGAGTTCAGTGATCCCAAAGTCAGTAAATTTTAGGGGATCATGAACCTCGAAGTGTCTTTTGTCACCCCCTGTAAACATTCATGGCCAGTGGTTTGGACTTGGGGATGATTCTGACATCTGTGATTTTCTCAGGCAGCCTTCTATTTGTCATTGACCAGTTGTAATGGTCAATTCTTGCTTTCCTGATGGCTGCAGTTCTTTTGTTATTTTCTTCCAACTGCTTTCTCATTTCAGCCATCTTAGCAGCCTGAGCATCCTTGAACTTTTGTCCAGCCTGACCCTTTTGAAGCTTCGTAGGATCAATTCCAATATTCTCAGCTTCCTCAGCGACAACTTTTACCAGTGATTCTCTGCTCTTTCTTTCCTCCTCAGTAAGTTTCTTTTTCCTCTCTTCCTTTGCAAGGTAGGCACTTAGCTGTTGTGGGGTAAGCAGGTACTCAGTGTTGCCAATCATATAGGAATCTTCCCAGGCTCAGGTGGTGTTTGCATTATGCCTTTTCCTTTGTCCTGGCCTGAAGAAGATGATGCTACCAGAGGTGGTGTTGTTGTTGTTATAGGTGTGATCACTGTCATTGTTGTTGTTGTTGAAGATGTTGGTGGTACTGATGAAATTGGTACAGCAGGGACTGGTTGAGCTGGCTTCCCCTCAGTGTGATCCACATAACTAGCTGCCTTTCAGTGATTGGAAGAATATTATCAAACTGGCTGAATTCATCAGAACTGGATGAAGAGGAGTTAGAGTCATTATCTTCAGGCTGAAATGGTGACTCCTTAGGCTCTTGTGGATCAGACTGATGTTCTTGTTCAGCTTTAACATCAGCATCCACTTCTTCTCCTGCTGATAGAATTTCATCTTCACTTTCAGCATGGTCTTCATCAGAAAATAGTATCTCAGCAACATCAACAATAGTTAACAAGGTGGGGGTGATGGGTTCCATATCAGCGGGTGGTATTAATCCCTCTGAGTCTTTGTCCCCCTTTGACCCCTCAGACACTGATGGGTTTTTTCCAGTGTCTTCTCCGGAGTCAGGATTGGTGATGGGTTCCATATCGGTGGGTTGTTTCTTTCCCTCCGAGTCTTTGTCCCCCTGAGACCCCTGAGACACTGATGGGTTTTTCCCAGTGCCTTTGGCGGAGTCAGTGACAGTTATATCCCTATCAGCGGGTTGTTTAGGTCCCTCTGAGTCTTTTGGATCATTCAGTTTGCCCTCAGACAAAGGTTGTGATTTTCTAATGTCATCCTTGAGCGATGTGTAAGGCGCTCCCCTACCAGCGGGTTGTATGTTTCCCTCTGGATCTTGGGGAGTAGTATTTGGGACAAAGGGAACTGATTGTCATTTATCAGTGTCCTTCGTTGTCACCTAGGTGGATGTTGCTTGGCCTCCAGTGGGTGGCATATCAGTCTTGGGCTTCTTTTGCCTTTTGGGCTGTGTTCCTGAAGCCTCAAGGCCCTGAGACTTGGGTTTGGTCTTAGTCCCAGTCTAAGACTTCCCCTTTCTCCTTTTAGGAGCAGGGTTAGGAGACACTGAGTCCCTCTGGTTGTTTACAGCAACCATATGGGCCGTCAATTCAATATTAGTGACAAGGGATGGGTCCTTTTGAAAATTAGATTGACTTAGGATGCCAGGTAAAGCACAATATTTTTGTTCCTGAGGATAATTGCAACCCAGTAACACTTGTAAAGCACATGAGACAAACCTAGGGTACGAAACGTATTTCGCCCTAGTTTTGCTCAGTAGCTTGGTTACGAGATCACTATAAATGATCTCCCCAATGTCGACATTGACCCCATTCATCAAACAGTATGCCATCATCAACTGAATAGAATTAACTTGTTCAGTGGATGAGTGGTTCCCGCCGAGGACCTGAATCACAAAAGTAAATAGGATCCTCCAAGCCACAGGAAAAGAACTCTTGGTGACTGGGTCTTGTCTAAAATTTTTGGATCCAAAACGATTTGTTTTAACCCATCCTTCACTGTGGAGGGTTCAGGATGGGCAACATAGACACCATTATTGTAGTCTAACCATGTTGAAGTACAAAACGTTTTATATTCCAGGGTGACTGATCTTTCCCCGTTAAAAAGACTGAACTTAATGAGATACTCCCTAAGTGGTCTTAGATCTGTCTCATTAGTTGAGGGTGACGGGTCATAGGTCGTGGATGTAGCCCAAAACTCCCTGAGGAGGTTTTGGTACAGTATAGAGGGACACTGAACAAAGGCCATTTTCAGTGGGCAGTTGAACAAAAATTTCATTATGTCCTTATAGGCTGGGACATTTTGTAGGTATTCAAAATTGTCTATGACATTATTGGTTTTAAATTCAACGTTACTGAGATCCCCTACCCATTGTGATACAAACTGAAGAGATTGTGTTCTTGCCATTTCCATTAAAAAGTTTTAGAGTTTTGAAAAAAAATATCTTGACAAGAACAATCAAAGGGTTTTAAATCTCCCAAGTTTGTGATGAAAACTTTTGTAAAGGTTTACAGAGAAGATTTTTCAGAAAAGGATTTGAAGAACACAAAGATTTCTGGGTTTGAAAGAGTATTTTGACAGCGTTTTGTTGCAGAAATACTTTGTGTGGTTTTTACTGATTTTGTGAGGGGTATTTATAGAGTGATGAGAGGGGTAGTTTATGCACAAATGTGGATTTGTAAAGTCAGTTTTTGAAAACGTTTAGTATTTCCAAATTTAATGCCACCACTCCACTACCCGTAGTAAAATCCCGGTTTTCAAGGAACAGTTGCAGTGCACAGTAAAAGTGCATTTTGAAACAATAAAATATCAATAGGATATTTCATGTGAGAGGGGGCATTTAATGCCAAGTAGGATTGGGTAAGTTTGAGGGACCCTTGACAGTAAGATAGAGAGACATATATTCCTATATTTAATTGGTGTGTTTACCAACCTAGGACATTTAAGTAACTAATAGTTCGTGGATTTAGTTACTCATTCAATGTTCAATATCAAGAGTCAGGGTCCCTGAATGAGTCTTACTCATTCAGTGTGAGGGTTAATTATGAGGTTTTGTTCAGGGAGGATGAACCATTTTAGAGAAAACTTACTGAGATTGGGATTGGTTTTCAGGTTGCTGACTTTCAATGTCTAGCATACCCAATTCAGCTTTCAGTCTCCTGAAGGTAGGTTCATCCAAGGGTTTGGTGAAGATATCAGCAAGTTGATATTCAGTAGAGATGAAATGAAGCTCTATGTCTCCTTTCATTATGTGGTCCCTGATGAAATGATATTTGATATCAATGTGTTTGGTTCTTTGGTGAAGGACAGGGTTGTTGGAGATAGCAATGGCACTAGTGTTGTCACGGAAGATGGGTACCATTTTGTAGTGGATGTCATAGTCATTGAGTTGACTTTTCATCCATAATACATTGGCACAGCATCCTGCAGCAGCAACATACTCAGCTTCGGCTAAAGACATAGCCACTGATTGCTGCTTTTTAGCACTCCAACAGACCAGTTTTCCTCCAAGAAATTGACAGGACCCTGAGGTGCTTTTTATGTCCATGTTGCAGCCAGCATAATCAGAATCAGAATATCCTTTGAGGTAAAACCCTGAGCACTTTGGATAGTAGAGTCCAAGGCTTGGAGTTCCCTTCACGCGTCTTAGTATTCTTTTGGCTGTAGTGAGATGGGATTCTTTGGGATTGGACTGATATCTTGCTATTAGACAGTCTGAGAATTGTATGTCAGGTCTGGAAGCAGTGAGATACATCAGTGAGCCAACAATCCCACTAAAATGGGTTTGATTGACTGATTTACCAGTGAGATCAGCTCCAAGGTTGTTAGAAGGGACCATTGGTGTCTTCACTGAGGCATAGTCAGATATCTCATATTTCTTCAAGAGATTTCTGGTGTATTTCTCTTGACTGATGGAGATTCCTTTATCAGTTTTCCTGATTTGTAGTCCAAGGAAGTATGTGAGTTCACCCATCATGCTCATTTCAAACTTCTTTGTCATCAGTTTTTCAAACTGTTTGCAAAGAGTATAGTTTGTTAAGCCAAACATGATGTCATCAACATATACTTGGACCAGTATCACATCTTGTTTTGTCCTGTAGATAAACAATGTGTTGTCTATCTTTCCTCTAACAAACTTGTTTTGAATCAGGAAGGCTGAGAGAGTTTCGTACCATGCCCTGGGAGCTTGCTTTAGTCCATAAAGGGCTTTATCAAGCTTGCAGACATATTCAGGGAATTCACTACTCTCAAAGCCAGGAGGTTGCTGAACATACACATCTTCCTTGAGTTCACCATTTAGGAATGCACTTTTTACATCCATTTGATAAACTTTGAAGTTCATGTAGGTAGCATATGCAAGGAAGATCCTGATGGCTTCCATTCTTGCAACAGGAGAAAATGTCTCAAAATAGTCAATGCCTTCTTGTTGACTGTAACCTTTGGCTACAATTCTGGCTTTGTTTTTAATGACAGTGCCGTTTTCATCAGTTTTGTTCCTGAAAACCCACTTCATTCCTATAACTATCACATCCTGAGGACATTTGATCAAGGTCATGACCTTGTTTTTATCAAACTGTTGAAGTTCTTCTTGCATGGCCTGAACCCAGCTTGGGTGTTTTAAAGCCTCAGTGACACTCTTGGGTTCTATTTTTGATAGGTAATCAGCATATAGACATTCATTTGTTGAAGCTGCAGTTAGTTTAGCAGCCATGCTTCTTGTAAGCATACCCTCAGTGGGTTCACCAATGATGTTTACAAGCTCAATGTCCTGGGATTTTGTCTACTTACTTTCTGGTCTGGGATCTGAGCTTGAAGAGGTCACTGGAGACTCAGGAGTGAGTTCAGGTGCTGGAGCCACAGAATCATTGAGAGCATCTGTTGAGATGTCTTGTTCAGGTTGGGGTTCATGAATTACAGGTTCCTGAACATTTGGTTCAGTGTTACCAATCCTAGCAGGGACTGATTGATTATCAATGAATTCACTGATAGTTGGTTGTGATAGGTTGTGAGGTAAGACATAATATGAGATGTCAGCATCAGCTTGGTATGAGGAATTGATTTCAGTGTTATACTCACCAGGAGGATATCTTGATGAGTTATCAATTCATATTTCCTCTACTGAGGTGTTGGTGAACCTGATGCTTTCTGAACTCTCATCAAAGGTGACATGAAAGGTTTCCTCAACTTGTTGTCTCCTTGTGTTAAATACCCTGAAGGCTTTGGAGATCAGTGAGTAACCTAGAAATTATCCATCATCAGCTTTAGCATCAAACTTGCCTAGATGATCCTTGTGGTTATGAATAAACACAGGACATCCAAACACATGAAAGTAACTGATATCAGGAAGTCTACCTTTGAATATCTCATATGGGGTTTTGTTATGTCTTTTGACAATGATTGACCTGTTTTGAGTGTAACAGAATGTTTTGACTGCTTCAGTCCAGAAATGTTTTGATAGAGCTGAGCCATTTAACATAGTTCTAGCAGCCTCAATGAGAGTTCTGTTTTTCCTGTCAGCTACCCCATTTTGTTCAAGGGTGTAAGGAGATGAAAATTTTTGGGAGATTCCCTTTTCATCACAGAAATTCTCAAGCTCTTCATTTCTGAACTCAGTACCATTGTCAGTTATGATTTGTTTAACAGTAATGTCATTCTAGTTTTCAGTGTTCATGATGAATGACATTATAGTGTCAGCTGCCTGACTCTTTTTGGAAAGAAAGTATACCCAAGTGTATCTTGAAAACTCATCAACAATGACAAGTGTATACTTCTCATGCTGGATTGATCTAGGACTGACAGGTCCAAAGAGATCCATATGCAGGAGGTGAAGGCAGCTTTTGATTGAGAAATTTTTTTTTGTTTAGAAAGATGCTCTTTGGTGTTTTCCTTTTTCACAAGCTGAGCATGGTTTATCTTTTGCAAAAACTAGTGATGGTAAGCCAAGGACCTTGTATTGTTTTGCCAAGTTGTTGATGTTTTTGAAATTTAAGTGTGAGAGTCTCTTGTGCCACAGCCAGTTGATAGTTTCAATGGCTTTGGCAAAGAGACAAGTTCCATTTTGAGAGAGTGTTGACATGTCTAAGACATAAACATCATCTCTTCTAGGAGCTATCAACACAACTTCTTTATTGGCATTAAAAATGGTGCCTTGTTTGTCATTGAATTGCACAATGTACTTAGCATCACATAGTTGACTGACACTGATGAGATTGTATTTGAGACCATTGACAAAAGCTATTCTAGAGAAAACTATTCCATTGCAGTATACTGAACCATAACCTTCAGTGGGACATGATGAGTTGTCACCAAATACTACTTTGGGTCCTGGTTCCTTTACATATTTGTGCAGATACTCCTTAACACCAGTCATGCTTCTTGAGCATCCACTATCTAGATGCCAAATAGGCTCCCTGGCGTGTCTCTGCACAAATAGTAAACTAGATTAGTTTCTCTTGCTGACCCACATACTAGTGGGCTTGGGCTTAAAGGTCTGTTTGAATTTGGCAATTGACTCATGGTCAGTGGTAGAGTGCATTGTGCTACCACAGGTTTTGCATTTGAGACTGAGGATGACTCAGTGATTTTGGGTTGCTTGGAACTTCTCCTTGCTTGGATGACACTGTCATGCTGGGATGTCTCATGAGCTGGATTTCTGCAAATATCACAGCATGTGTTCATGAGACAATCATCAGGATGATGATCATTAAAGCCACAGTGAGGGCAAGGAGGAAAGGTTTTTGCTCTAAACTTTTGAGCAGACTTGGAGGTTGAAGCATACTGATGACCAACTTTGGTATAGTTTGCTTTACTGAGAGAACTTACATATTGTAAGTGATCAGAAGTTCTGTGATCATCCTTTTTGCAGATCATACAAACAAGGATTCTAAAACAGTTGTCAGTGGTATGACTGGTATAATGGCATAGATCACACTTCTGCTTGGTTTTGGTGGTGGCTTTTGACTTTGAGGAACTAGAGGAAGCTGACTTTGTCTCCTTGATTGATTCAGGAACTTTTTTGATGGATTCCAACTTTTCAGTTAGCTTCCTCACAAGTTCAGTCAGCTGCTGAATTAGGTCAGCTTCAGTGGGGACAAAGGATGTGGAAGTCTAAGTGGGGGTAGATTCTTGTTGAATTGGTTTTGTTGGTCTTTTCAGGATAGCTCTACCAAGTCCAGACCTTTCTTTAGGTGAGTGTGGATTGTATTGTAATGGAGTAAGCTTGGAGCTAGGAGCAGCACCCTGAAGAGGTTCCAGGGGTGGAAGTGGTGCTTGAGATTCAGCTTCAGACTCAGAGATGTGTTCAGTACTACTAGGCACATCAGGGAGTCCAAGCATGCTCTTTAGAGCTTGACTTTCAGGCTCTAGAATTCTTCCAGAATCAAAATTTGGAAGCTTACTCTCAGGATTAACCCGTTCAATCCAATCACTGGGCTTGGGACCAGTCAACATACTGGTAATCATGCCACCAGACACAAATGGTTTGAGACTCTGGTCTTTCTTGTGAGAGTCAGGGAGATGATTTTCACCTATGACTCTCTTTTTGCTACTGGGGGCTCTCACAGCATCAAAGACCCTTGGATTCTTAGCAGTCCAACCTTCAATGATTTCTTTTTCCCTTTTTAGTTCATCTTGAAGAGCCTGATTTCTTTTGACTAGTTCAGTGTTTTGAATTTGTAAAGTGACAGCCTCAAGCTTAGCTTGTTTTAACCGAAGTAATTCATCTCTACACTTGTTCAATTCAAAACTTAACTTGTTGTACTTAGAAAAAAGATTTAATCGTTGCTCCTCTACACACATAAGGTCAACAATGATATAGTTCATATAAGACTGCCAATCAGAGTCATCATCCATATAAAGTAGAATATTTACCTTCTTCATTGTGATGTTGACCCATTCTTCATTCCTGGCATGATTTTTCCCAACAGCTAGCTTGTCTTCCTCTGAGAGGGCCATCAGTGCACTAACATGCACCATTTCATCATCGGACGAGATTGGTTCTTCATCCCAGTCGAAGGTTTCAGCAACAAGGTCTTTGTTTTTACCCTGCACAGATTGAACATTTTTTGTTGTTTCTGAGGGACTGGCCTCAAGCAATGCAAGCTTAGCTTTGACTTTCCTATACTTAGCTTAAAAATCAATAGTTTTGTTTTGATCAGATTTGTTTTGAAAATTTTGATGAGACTGATAGATTTTTGGTTGAAATTTGCTAAAGCCTGAGGACTGATTTGACCCTGATGGTTTATAATCAGAATTTTTTTTTTAAAAACAGTCTTTTGCAAAATGACCTCTTTTGTAACACTTAAAGCATTCAGTTTCCTCATTATCTTTAGCAGTTCAAAAACCTTTGTTTCTTTTTATAAACCTCCGAGAGTTAGCAAGGAGTGCTCTTTCCTGAAATTCAACGTTCAGGTCATTTAGGTACTCCTCACTTGATCTCTCATCAGGCTCATCATCTGAATTTTCTTGGAAATCTTGAACCACATTGTTAGAAAAGAAAGCAGTTGATATAGGTGTTGAACTGGTGGTCAGGGACTTCTTGACTTCCTGAGACTTCTTTAAGTCAGGGTATCGTCTGTTGATGAGGTTTTCCTCATAGACAAATTTCCCATAAATTTCTGGAAGCTCAAGATTCTGGATATGATTAGCATTCCTAAGTCCCTGAGAGAAATTCAACCACTTCTCAGGCAGACTATTGACAAAACCAACATTAATTTCATGTTTGGACAACTTAAAACCATCATTTGACAGTTCATTTAAAAGAGTTTTGTACCGGGTGTAAGTTTGAGACAGAGTTTCTGAGTCCTTAGCCTTGAAGGTGTTGTACTCAAGTTTCAGGTCCATTATTCTGTATTCCTTGGTATCAGATGGGCCTTCATGGCTATGAACTATGTCATCCCAGGTTTGTTTAGCTGTACTACAGCTTATAACTGACTCCATAATATAATCAGGAAGACATGATATGATGATACTTTTGAGTATTTGGTCCTTGTTGACCACTCTCCTCTCATCCTGAGTCCACTGAGCTTCAGGTTTAGGCAAACCTTCAGCAGTCTTTGGGATAAATTGACCTTTATTTATACACTTGATATAATAAGGTTCCATCCTAATCAAATAGCAAAGCATACGCTTTTTCCAATTGTTGAATTTACCAACTTCAAGTCTAGGGACAACAGCTGAATAAGCTCCACCCTTTTTATTGACTAGTTGGGGTACATCAATTTCAGCCATAAGGATCCTGATTTAAAAACGTTTAGAGCGGCTTAAAAAAAAGGTTTTATAATCAGCATGGCTCTGATACCACTTTTTGTTCCCTATTCACTATCGTAAAACAGTTTAAGTATTAAAAACAAGTTAATAGTGAATCTATGACTGATAAGATGTAAGTAAAACACACTGAATAATTTTCAACATAATATTCTTTATTAGAAATAAATCAAACAATAATACATTACCCAAGTACTTGCGGAATAGTACTTGGGATTCAAATGACTAAGTTTGGTAACTCCTCTCGAAGCTCAGGCTAAGTCTGAGCACAACTACAAGTACCCACTGGCCTATCTCAGGGATTAAGTTGTATTTGGAGGAGTGAAAGATGGCTTGCGTGTATGTGTTTTTTTACAATTCACAACCTTAATCTGTCACTCCATCTCTTATGTTATTTATACAAGTATGAGTTTTAACTCTTTCCTAAGTGACAAACTGACAATATACAGAAGACAAAATACTGATGTATTTTGTCTCTGTTTACAAAGACTATTTTAGGTAAGAGACAAGATTGCTTTCCAAAGGTCAATGATGACACTGAGCCTGATCGTTTGCCATTCAGGGAAAGTTGACTTTGGTTGATAAGGACTTCGTCTTATCTGATTCAAACTTATCCCGCCTTATCCCACTCATTCTTCAGTCTTCTACTTCAGTTTGTCTTCAGTATAAGTAGTTGGAGAGGAGTCTTAGGGATTCAGTGAGTTATTGTCATCACTCACTGAATCCACCATCTTCTTCTTGACTCAGTCTTCACCCTTTAAGTTCCGCCTTACTGAGTGGAGAGACTTCTTCTTTGCCTCTTACTGAGTATCCTGAAGATGGCTCACTGAGAGACTATGCACTCAGTGACCTGTTAGTGTTTAACGGACTAAACACTTAGGATATTTTCTATTCAAATCCTAGGTTAAGGGGTTTGGGTATTTACTGAACCCAACACGCGCCATCATCTAAATTTAGGTGTCCCCTTAGTATAAATACTGCCCTTATTTTTCTTCCTCTGTTTTACTTTCACCATCGCCGTCTTGTTGTATCTTTTTGAGAAGAGAATTCCTTTAACCGTCCGCCCTTTATCTGTTCGCTATGAGTTTGATTATTGACATAAAGTGTGGCACTCCTCCAGATACATTTGGTTCCTTCCTTAGGATTTATCATATTCCTTTGGAGGTTCATCCGGAGCCTCCTTCTCGCAGGTGTACGATGCATGAGTGTCCTTTTGGGAAAATTGGTTTATATCCCCGATTTTTTGATCTTGCAAATTTTCGTTTGCCTTTGTCTGTTTTCCTTGTTGATTTGATTAGGCATTGTCGCATTAACATTTCCCATCTTTCGGTTGTGGGTACGTACAGGATTTCTCATTTTGAGATCTTGTGTCGTGCTCATGGCATCACGCCAGATGTTGGTTTGTTTCGTTACTTTTATGTTAATTTTAACTCCAAAGGGTGGTTTTCTATCAGTAAACGCGATGGTGTTCTAGTAGTTTACACTAAGACTCTTGATTCTGTGAAGAGTTGGAACAACCGATTTTTCTGGGTTGATGACTTTGCTTGTCCTGCTTAGTTTCCCTGGCATTCTAATAAGAATATTCTTAAAGACCCTGTTCCTTGCCCTGATGAGTATAATGCGGATCATTATGCTGTTCTTGCTGCCAACCCTTATCCCTTTCGGGTATTCCCAGGACCTTTTCTTTGCTGGGTTGGCCAGAGCCGCTATTATGCTTTGGGTGAGGATGTGTACCGTGAGTTTCTTCATGATGACCAAACGGGTGAGCTTTTTTTTTATTTTTTATTTTTTTTTCAATGTCTGTATTCTGATATGTCCTCTTTACTGTACAGTGATGAGTTGGCCTGAGTATATTCAATCTCCGGAACCTCTGAAGGTTACGATGACTATGCGTCCTCGTCATAAGGGGGAGCCAACCATTGTGGAGGCTGATGTATGCCGTACAGTACCACTTATCCCCTTTGCTCCTCCGCGTTCTGAGGATGAGCTGGAGGCTGAAGTTGATATTCTTTTTGAGCCAGAAGGTGCTGGTGTTAATATTGGGGGTGGATCAGCTCTTGAGGCCACGAGTTCTGATACTGACCCTGCTACCTATGGTCCTTCATTGAAAAGAAAGGAGGGTTCTTTACTGAGTATCCCCACGACACTCGTGATTGCACAAGACTCCCCGGAAAAGCTTTTGCGAACTACGCCTCCACGCGTACCGACGGAGCGGGAGAGAAGTGGTACACTTTCAAGCCCGAGCAAAACAACCTAAGAAATTCCTACAACCCCTCATGGAAGAATCACCCTAACCTTAGGTGGAGCCAAAACTCAAACTCACCCCAAAACAACTCATATAGTCCACCCAGTAGGTCCCAACCAGACCACACCTTCTACAACAACCCTCCAAACACAGGAACTTCCACTAGTCTTGAGGGAATGGTGTCTAAATTCATGTCATCTCAAGAAGCTCGATTGACTAAGCTTGAAGCCGATTTCAAGCAACGACAAAGAGACATGACAACCAAGCTCGATACCCTCTTAAAAGCCTTAAATGACCGGGATATAGGAGCACTCCCAAGTGACACTATAAAGAACCCAAAAGTGAATTCGATTTCATCGACTTCATGTTCTTTGTTAGGAATTGGAAATTCCATAAGGAAGTGTCGGTCACCCCAATTATAGTCTAGCATATGTTAGCTCGTAGACATATCGTTATTTACGTTATTTAGTAGTTAATTAGTTAGTTATTAGCGTAGATTAGTTTAGAGTAACACCGTGGAGGAAGGACGGGTCTTTACCCACTGTATGCCTGATCCACAGTCCGACAGGAGGACGTTTAGCTTGTAACTATAAATACCCCTTCCATCCTTGGAAGGGGTGAAGCTTCTTAATATAAACTCTCTAGAACTCCCTCTCTACTCTCTTCATCTCTCTAACATGGCATACTTGTATAATCATCTCCCTAGACCACCCGAATCATCAAACAACATAATATGTATGATCCTACATTCTTGCTCACCAAGGGAGAGTGCATATCCATGCCCCTCACATCCGCAAGTCCGTTAGGTCAACGCCATCAACACAGGTTCCAAATGACCCGTCATGAGATACCAACAACCCAAGCCAACTGTCCACCCAACTCTTGAGAAACCAATCAATCAAGAACCCAAATCTACTCTAGAAGAGGAGTTTAAGGAGCTCCACAAAGAAAAATCGGTTCTTCAAGTCTTGACTGATGCACCTTAATATAATGCTTTAAAAGATAAATATGAGCAAGAACTAAAACTAGGAGAACGTGGGGCCACATTTGGGCAAAACAAATTACCTAAAAAGTTAGATGATCCCGGGCTATTTATCCTTCCATGTAGCATTGGAAATTCCAAAGCTTTCGACACATTAGCCGATCTAGGGTCAAGCATCAACCTTCTTCCATTTTCCCTCCATAAAAGCCTTAACCTAGGTAAGATAGAACCAACAGAAACAATCTTAGGTTTAGCGGACGGTAGTATTGCGTATCCGGTAGGGATAATGAAGGAGATGGTAGTACACGTAGGTTCATTAACTCTTTTGGTGGATTTTCATGTGCTAGACATGAATAAGGACCCAACATGCCCATTGTTAGTTGGAAGAGGATTCTTAGCTACCGCTAGTGCCATAATTGTTTGTAAGATGTCTAAGATAGTGGTAGGAGAAGGGAGTGCTAGGTCAATTTACGATGTCAAGAAGCATTCCTACTACAATGAGGGTGAGCAATTACCCTATGAGATCATGTTGGATAGAAAACCATCTAGATATGGACCTTGGACCAATAGAGACTTTGTAGGCCCTCAATGACCTTTCTATCTAGAAGAGACCTTCGTGAGTAACTCAACTCTCAATGAACAACAATTGGCTACAGACATTGAAGTGAATCCATTCGAGGATACTTTAGTGTTTAGAAAGATGACCGAATTCCTAGGAACCTTGCCCATTAATCTTAGCATGAATTGGTGGATTTAGAATGAGAAGGCTAAGTATAATTGGAATTGGGATAAACCACCTCGTGTTGGGAATGGAGAGTGGCACATTATGATGACAATCTATGATCCCAATGGTAAGAAGTTTGAAAAGACATACCGGACTAAGCGTACTAATAGGAAATTAAAATATAACTTTGATCCCTATGACATTCTTGAGGATAAACTTACTTACATAGGTACGTAGGAGCACGACTTCGAGTCTAGCTACAAGAGTCATAAATAAAGAAAAGCGCCTCGTGGGAGGCAACCCATGCTTAATTGTTTGCTTGTTTTGTTTTTCAATTTGTGTGTTTTATATCTTTTTCATTGTTATTCATTCTCAGGTTAGACTTTATGAAAATGCTTTATTTTGTCTTTAACCCCATGTTAATTACATATAAAGGTATTTTACAAAAGATAATTGTAGGGAAGATCACATAGTTTTTTAAGAACATGAACATGAGAATTACAACTATTGAAATTGATATATATTTGTGTTTGTTAGAGTCATAATGGATGTTTTGCAGGAATTTTTCCAGGTTTTAATGATGTATTTTTTCTAGAATGTTTCCAGAAAAACGCAGCAAAACACTTTTTGTCAGGACAACCTGACGGTGTCAGGATTAAAGCCTGACAACGTCAGGCTATGTAGAAACAGAATGATCAGTTTTTGTTTTCTGTACAACTTGTAAGTTTTTGGAAATTTCCAGGTCTTAATTTTTCAGAAAAACTGCAAACATCCATTCCACAAGCATTATATCTTACTTGCTTTCTAGTGTAGTTGTGTGTCATATATAGTTTCACCCCCGATTTTACGTGAAGGTTTCATTTGTTTTCTTATAAGTGCACATGTTATATTGGACAAGAAGAAAAAACACACATTAGATGAAGTTTATTACTTATGCATTCTTCTTGGAAGAAGATTTAACCGCAACTTCACACATATCCTACCGAGCTACTTAGGGGAGTACTAGTTTCTATTCCTTACTTACCTTCCTTTATCATAACTTTGATTCTTTCGGTGAACATTGGGGACAATGTTCATTTTAAGTGTAGGGAGGAAGAATAAAATGGGAACTTAGAAACTATTCACTCACTTGATTATTTGTCTTGTCCTTGGTAATTTTTGTAATAAACTATGAGAAATATTTGTTAGGGCAATTTTAGCACCAAATTTTAAAAAATTTGTGACATTTATGAGCTAAACTTTAGTCTTAATAAAGCGTCTCATGGATAGGAATTATGACTAGCACAAAAACCGTTTACCACTCAAATTTCACCCCAAAAATGTGAGATTCGCCCCTAGATCTTTAGGAATAAAAGCATTCATCGTTAATGCTTAGAGAGTGTACCGGTAGTATAATAGATTCTAGAACTTGTTTTGTGATGCATTCCGAGATCGCTAGTGAGACTACACTTGTGTAGTTAGGAGTAACTAAATGATAAGAGGCATTAGGATAACCCTTGTTTGAAACCTATATTATAATTACATCTTCCACATTGGTTGAGTAATTACCCCACACCCTTTTGATGTACTCATCTTTAGTACACGATACACCTAGTTAACCCCTCAGAGCCTATCCTTTTTGCGGTTCTCGTGATGTTTCGATTCTCCGAAATATCAATGACGAGCATTGTTTACAATCCACCCCCAAATGTACACCCAAATCGCCTTAGCTCACATTGTATGCACTCATCTTTAGTGCATTATTGTTATCATTATTAAACCCTTAGTTCAATTATCTAGTTACTTGCATGGTTGCTAATTCGAGTCATATCTTTTGTACATAATTTTGGGATGATTGGGACTCATGGGTAAAAGTAATATTTTATGGAGTAACGGGAAAGAACGATAAATTCAAATTCCCTTTGTCTACGTAATTAAATACTCCAAGTGTTTTGATATTTTCAAATCGGGTCAATTAGTGTTAGAGAAATAAAAACTCAAGTGTAGAGATGCTCCTATAAATCCCTTATATTTTGATGTTATCGTAGAAGATGGTAGAGTAATAAGGTATGAAAAAAAAAAAAAAAAAAAAAAAAAAAAAAAAAAAAAAAAAAAAAAAAAAACTTACGGGCTACCATCCTACATCTATCATTTATGTTTATGTTTTTAAAGTTTAAGTTTGTGTTTGTTTCAAGTTATCTAGTGTTAGTGAGTCCAGTCTTGGCTTAGCAACGCCACGCTTTCCATGCTTGTAACATAAGATTTTTGACTTGCCACCACTAAATATCATTTATCCAACAAAACCCTTAACTTCCCTACCCTAAGCCTAATGTTACAACCCTTGTAAAGACCTCTTAGATAGTTATTCCTAGGTGCTTACGCCAAAGCGGTAGAAGTTTGATCTATTCTCAAGCTTATGATAATCTATGTACTATGCCAGGTAATGAGTGTTTATCTTCCATTTCTATTCATATTATATTTCATATAAACCCGAGAGATGAGAGAATCCAAACACAACTTTTGAGGTGCTATTATATAATTTCCATACTTGTTATGACTATTGTGGCCCTTTTACTTGTTGTAGACTATTTTTAAAAAATTCTTCATGACCCCTAACTTATAAATTGATTAGCCAAAAGCACATTTACTTGAGGACAAACAAATACCAAGTGTAGGGATATTTGATAAGGATTTAAAACGTACGCTTTTAAGGGGACGTTTAAGCCTTAAATCGTCATATTTTATATCTGTTACTGCTTAAAATCATTCCTTTTTACTTTTTAGGTCTTTTGGAAGCAAAATGCTGGAATGAAGCATATTTGGACGAAAAGGAGCGAACACATGAAGAATATGGCAAAGTCAAGATCGAAGACACTCAAAGCCTGATCATTAGGCGTCCCATCCAAAGGGTGACGTCGTCCTTCTATGAAGACTTGATCAAAAAGTGCACGCTACGGCTCAGCGGAATTTCTGGTCCTAAAGCCTGATGGCATCACGCCAAATTCCTAGAAGGCGTCACTCATAATTACACCAGACCCAAGATCCATAGTTCAGACGACGTCCTGCATAAAGAAAGACAGCGTCACACCTCTCAAGTGACGTCGTCCCATCAATGACTTGGCCCAGACGAAACCCTAATGACGGCGACCTATCGGTGTCGCTAGCAAAACACGACGCCATCGCAATTGTAAATCTATATATGGAATTCGATTTTTCTGTATTTTAAGAGGTAGAATTTCGGAGAGCAAACTCTAACTCAGAGTTAGTCTGACTTGGACAGTGTTCTAGGGTCCCATACCTTATTTTACACATCAAGATAAGTTTGTTATTCCAATTTATCATTATGTCTACCCCATGTTCAATTGATTATGTGTATGCTTGCTTGTCTAACATGTCTAGCTAAATTACTTGTGTGTTTGCTTAGATCTATGAAACCTAGTTATTGATTGTTTTTAGGTTGTCTCTTGTCTTAATTGATAGATGCCTAGGAGTGCAACAAGGCTATCGTTTTATTTATTGAGTGGGTGTGCTTTATGAAGATAGGGTGCTCGGAGGAGATAGTATTATACTTGCCGATCCCGTGAATCCTATAGGAGAGATACATTCATATAACTAGGGAATACGCACCCCCTCTGACTAATAGGAATACAGCGCGTTAAGATAAAGGACGTGACAATTCAACCGACCAATAAAAGATAACTAGGGAGTAATAGTGTCTAAGTGAACACATCTTTAATCACCATACAAGCACACCTCAATTCAGCATAAAACTATCCATAGTAATTAGATAATTAGTTAAGTAGAGAAATCGGTAGAAGTACCACCCCCCCCGCCCCAATCATATACCCCCGATATATTTACCTTTGCTTTCTAAAAAACATAAAATAGGACTAAAAAGAATCATCCTCAACCCCACCTTCTCGTCATAAATCTCTTTCTAGCATTCCTATTCCCCTATAGAACGATATCAATCCCTGAGGCTTACCCCATACTACACTACAATGATTAGGTTCACTGCCTAGAGGGTTGAAAAACTTGCTCGTAGAAAAGGAGGTTTTCTCGACCCCGAACCTTGTTATCACTCATCATGCATGAGTCCCACAAGTCAAAGTACTTCATCCACCCCGGTTCTGACAAGATGTATCAGGACCTTAAGAAACTCTGTTGGTGGCCAAATATTAAGGCCGACATCGTTTAGTATGTCGGAAAGTGCTTGACTTGTTCAAGAGTAAAGGCAGAATGCCAGAAGCCATCAAGATTACTCACCCAGCTCGATCTTCCAGTATGGAAATGGGAATGAATTACAATGGATTTCATCACCAAACACCCAAGAACATCCATCGGATTGGACACTATATGGGTTATTGTAGATCGACTTACGAAGTCTGCACATTTTCTACCCATCCGCGAAACTGACGAAACAAATACACTCGCGCAATTATATCTGAAAGAAGTAGTGACCCGACACAGAGTACCTATATCCATTATTTCATATAGAGATACTCAATTCACCTCCAGGTTTTGGTAGTCATTGCAAAAAACCCTGCGCACTCGCCTAGATATGAGCACTGCATATCATCCCTAAACCGATGGGCATAGCGAGAGAATGATTCAAACCATAGAAGACATATTGAGAGCATGCGTGATTGATTATGGAAAAGGTTGGGATAAACAATTGCCATTGGCAGAATTCTCATACAACAACAAATATCATGCTAGTATTAAGGCAGCTCCATTCGAAGCACTGTACGAACGAAAGTGCAAATCACCTGTTTGTTGGACTTAAGTAGGAGAAATACAACTCACTGGACCTGAATTGATTCACGAAACGACTGAAAAGATATTTAAGATCAGGCAGAGTTTGCAAGCTGCAAGGGACAGACAAAAGAATTATGCTGATGTAAGACGAAACCCCATGGAATTCCAGATAAGAGACAGGGTTATGTTGAAATTATCCCCCTGGAAAGGAACAATGCGCTTTGGAAAGCGTAGAAAGTTAAATCCCCGGTACATTGGACCATTCAAGATCCTGGAAAGGATTGGCCCAGTGGCTTACCAGCTAGAGCTTCCCGAAGAGCTCAGTAGAGTGTACAATGTCTTTCACGTGTCAAACTTAAAGAAGTGCTTATCTGACGAATCTCCCGTAATTCCACTAAAGGAGATACGCTTCGACGACAAAATCACTTTCACCGAAGAACCAGTAGAGATTATGGATAGGGAAGTAAAACAACTAAAACAAAACCGCATCCCCATTATTAAGGTTCGATGGAACTCCAAGCGCGGACCAGAGTATACTTGGGAGCGTGAAGATCAAATTCGCGCCAAATACCCACACTTGTTCCCCGTAATCACCACAAACTTAAATTCCGGGACGAAACTTGTTCCCCGTACTGTAACATCCTGTAAAATCCCTAGATATTAATAAATGTTAATCAAGGATTAATTACGTATTACTATTTACACACCTGTTTTTAGGCAAAATTTAAAACTTTTGTTTACACTATGCAACAACGAATCAGTATATGTTATAAGATTCATATTTTTTCCTTAGAACAAGCTCACACACATACCATAATATTGTAGATTATGTACAAATCAAACTTGAATATCGTTTTGATCACCACAATGACACAACACACTCACAACCCCTCCCCCTAGTACCCACATTTCATAAATTGGGACGATATGCCAAAATGGGGCCCACAACACCTAATGGGCCTCCATTACACCTAAGTTCACTAATGGACTCATTTAAACCCTAAATAGACCCTTAAATCCCTAATTGGGCCTAACATATAACATAAGCCCATTTAAAAAACGCATTTAACATTTTAATACCAAATACTTGACCCAACACGCCCTAGCTTTTAGTCGATATCTTGTAAATTCGATACATAACTTATGAAATAAATTACACCACTCGATTCAACACCTTTCAAAAAAGCAGGATCCACAAAGATCACCAAAATATGAGATCGTATGAATAGTGAACAAAGGCTAAAGTAAAGTGACATTAAACAAAATCTAAAAATGTATAACTAATTCAAAAGTGACCCAAATCAATTCCAACTTGTTTCTAAATGGGTTTTCACACACCAAATGAATTCCTAACACTACTAAATGATCTCTTGAGCTTTCCTCGACACTCATGTGTCCCCTAAACTCAATTCAGCACGTTAAAACAAGTTGTTCGACCCTTCGGTTTACCCTTGAACCCCGACACACCCTTAAGACTTTCCCTAGTCTTTCACGCCCCCTCCCACACCTTTGTAACTTGGTTAAACCATCCAAGCACACAAGCACCTCAACTAGAAACCTCAAGTTGGTTTCCCTTGGCTTAGTCACCCTTGAATGAGACCTCAAACTTCCCTCATATACTAACAATTGTAAATACAACTTTCACAAGCTCTCAAGTACCTCTACCGCCCCCCAGCTACTCCCCTACTCGTTTATCTCTTCCATATTCCTCTTGTCTCACCAAGTTTTCCCTATCTCATGTTAATATATCCCCTTATGCAACACTTCGCACGTACATCCTCAAAACATAACACAAAACTCACCCAAGTACTCATCGTTTCTTTCCCAAGTCGCAAGAAAAACAAGCCAAGTTTCTATTGATCGTGGTCGTGCCCATGAGTTTCAAAAGTGTCACCCAACTCTTTGAAGTACAAGCTAATGAGTTACAAGGTCTCCTCACCATCACCAAGTCTCATCACCATGTTTCTACCCACCTTTCTAAGGTGTTGTAAGTCATTCTAAGCACTTAGTAAAATTTTGAGCTTTTTGAATCATTTCAAAACTTGTGCGAACCACACAAGCTTCCTAGTATATTTCTTAAGCTCTCGTTAATCTCAAAATTTACAAACGTGGTCACTTGAATCCCTACATAACTAAAAATGAAGTTATATATTTTTTTTACACTGATCTTAACCTATGAACACTCAAAATCACACGTTCCTTTTACCACTTGAAACAATCACAAAACTGTCTAAGTATAACTCATTTCACAAGATGGATGTTGTCGTTAGGAATGGCCTTGTAAAATATTATTCACATGTACAACCTATCAAATAAATTGTTCAACCCCTTTCTCTACACACCAAAGAAACAGGGGAAGCTAATAAATTACCCTAACAAGCTCAGTTAATACAATCTATAATCTAAAAGCTTAAGGTACTCAACAACCACATAAAAACTACAAATAACACTTAACGGGCCTAAAGCCCATTAAGCACTAAATAAGCAAATTAAGAATAAGCTGATGTCTAAATTGGAATTAGTACATGATAAACTCATCAAACAAACCCCAAAGCCCCAAGTCCATTGGGCCCCAAAAAAAATTATTGGGCCTTGGTTTTGCTCGTTAAGGCCCAACAGAAAAAAATAAGCATAACACCCCAAATAAGCTATTTTAAAAGCTCAACAAGATTCTGGGAATGAAATGTGCTAAAAGAAATGATAACATAAGCTAAAAGTGTATTTTGGACAAAAATGCAATTTTTGTAAAGTTGAGGGGTCGAAAGTGTAAATTTTGGAACTCGAGGGTTAGAACTGCCAAATCAGGGAACTGAAGGCAAAAACAGAATGTATGGAATTTTTTAGTCAAAAATGTAAATTTGGAAGTGCAAGGACTATTTTTACAAAATATACAAAAATAAGGACTAAAACTGTCACTTTTGGAAATTAAGGATATAAATTGTCAAATTGCTAAAATTAGGTTATAAACTGTTATTAAAAGTACTTTTGGGTAAAACATGTCATTTTGGAAGAAATATGACTTGAAATGTAGATATATATAACTTTGGACTATTTTTGCAAAACTTTATACCTACAAGGACTAAAACTGTTAAAGTTATAAAAACAGTGTCAAAACAGTATTTTCACTAAACCAAGGGTATAAGATGATAATTGGAACATAATGAGCACTAAAATGAATAACTTTGATGTATAAAGACTAGAAATGCAAAGTTAATAAATTTAAAGGACTAAACTTGTAATTACACCAAAATGGAATCCAAAACTGCCATACTTGGAAAAACTAAGGATATAAATGCAATATTTTTCAAAAAACGGTGAAATTATGTCATTTTGAGATATATATACCAAAAATGTAACATATTTAAAGTTTAAGGACTAAAAGTGTAAATTTCTATAAACTTGTGCCAAAACTGTAATTTTAATGATTTAAAGGTAAAAGGGTGAATATTCAGAAAACCTTAAAGATAATTGACACATATGAAAAGATGGGTTAAAAATATAACTTTTCTAAGTACAAGGACTAAAAATGTAAATATTCCCCGTAAGGGTGAAAAGTGTAAATTTCACCTAATATTATTTTAAGCTTCAAGTGTTACAAACATTTCAAAACCACCCAAACCATCAAGAGTCTGATTTATTCACTATTCTTCAGATTGTGTGTTGGAGCCGTTTCCGAATTGCACTTGATATCGTTTGCTTATCTACACTTACCCCCAACCAATGTGAGTTCATAGTCCCACATTTTTTATGTTTTACAAACCCGTGGGGAGATACATGCTAAAAATAGAACACAAGTATTTTTATATATGTTATCCTGAATGTTATTGCATAAGACACTCTATTGCCCCTTTATAAAGCCCTTCTTATCATGAACCTTAATCACTTGCGAGTGAACGCAAATACTGTGAATAGATCTATTGTGAATTGAAAATCCGTTTGAGCTAGTTGGATAGATAACATTGTGTTAGCCAGATTGATAGCCAAATGCACACTATTTGACTTATACTAGGAGAATGGCAAGCTCCTACACCGAGGGCACCCTTAGATTATGTAACATATTGGATTTCATATACACATCATAACACAAACACACTTAGGCGTATAGTTGATTTCTAGAGAGAGAAAATGGGATGTTTTAGAAAGAGAAACTTTTGGAATATTAGATTCCAAATGAACATCCAACCCTCTACCTTGCAAGGTAGAGGGTATTTATAGGTTACAAACTAAACGACCTCCTAACGGCCTGTGGATCAGGTATACAATGGGTAAAGACCCATCCTTCCTCCACGGTGTTGCACTAAACTAACTAATAAACTTCTTAATAACGTAAATAACGAAAAGTCTACGAGCTAACTTGGGCTAGATAACAACTTGGGGTGACCGACTCTTTACTTATGGAATTTCCAATTCCTAACAATCTCCCCCTAAGGGAGGTCACCCCATAAAATACATTGTGAATCCTAGCTTTCTAATAACTCTTCAGTCTTGAGCTCGTAGACTTCTCTTCAACAAAGAATTCAAACTATGTGCATTTGTGGAGATTTCATCATTGAACAACTGTAATGAATATTTCATGGAGGTTGAATGGCTGATCCACTATGATAACTTTTGAGCATTATAAGAGATCATCAGCCACGGTAAAGCTTAGCATCATACATTGAAGTGTTTCCAGCATATGAAAAAGTGACATATTGGACCGACATGCTCACATTCTGGATCATGATATCTTCTTATCAGAGAAGCGGAAGCTTTCATTGATTCATGATATTGGCAGCAGCGTAGCAGAAGCATGGAGTGAAAATATCAGAGTCATTGATGCACCTATCATGATTTCTTTAGATATGAATGTGTTGTGTGAGAATGTGTCTATGGATTAACCGCTTCATTCAGATCAGCTGCAAACGTCGGGCGTACCTGCATACAACAGTTAGCAATAAAGTGCATGAAAGTGTCTTTGATCACTTTCGTTGAATTGAGGTACACGGCCCACGGTTCCCCGTTGATCAGTACAAGTACTGCCTATGAACAGGTATAATTTTGAAGAATTTCCTTGATAGGGTTTCGCAGCTGCTCTAGCTGTTCTCAAACCGGAACGTCTCAAAGAAGACAACACGGAGTGAGTGAACCAGCGAATAGAGATTCACTGATTGATGAAAAGAGATTTGAAAAACAATCGTGTATCGCACAATAGAAATTGTTTTTGCAATACAACGAAGGTTTTAATGAAAATCAATTATCAATCATAAACACCTTTTGATTTGAAAAATTCGTAAACGGTCGAAGTGCTAAAGAAAATAGTTTTTAAGCACAAAGACCGGTTTTTCAAAGGTATCCGTCAATCCATAACCTGAACCAGGATTGATTCAAAAGATTGAATCGCCCCATTGTTTCTGTTCAGTTGTCACATGGTTGATCTATAGAATAGATCTCACATGCCACCTACCAGGAGCTTGTTTGATGTTGGCTCCAGAAGGCTTTTCATCTTCATTGTGAATATGTTAGCATATCACTTGGATGTTCTGGCAATACCACAAGGATAATGCGTAGGACTCAAGATATAATCTCTCTTTCCACATTGTGTGAAACACAGAGTCTTCATTGAAAGTGTCCTAAGGAGATTAATTGATGATCTCGTGGCTCTAGACTCAATTTTGTGCATATTTGGATCCTATATTGGAGACTAGGGAGAGGGTCTCCTTCTTCAATATCAACAATCTCTAAGAGAAAGTCGATAGATAATGTCGGTTCCCCGTGAGAATGAAACAAGTCCTATTAAGAGGAACTTGAGTGGTTTGGGAAGTTGAAGTGCAGTGCGTCACTGGGTCCATGACGTCTTGTCTTCAATACCAATGTTACCTTGGTAACCACCAGTAGCAAATGAATTGAACCCGGTTTCTGCCCTAAGGTTGAATAATTGGAGGGCTATTTATTTTCACCCTTTTCTCATTCAATTCTTTTTCATTCTTCAACCCCTTCAGTGCTTACCAAGACTTCATAACTAGAACCTTGTTGGGTTTATTCCAGTACTAGGTCAGTCTCAGACCGCACTCTTCCCATATCTCATTTTTCTCCTTTTTTCAATATACCTAAGTACTTCTACACTATCTAGTGGATTGTCCCTGGGTAGATCCCTCCGGTTCTAGCGGATCATGGGAACAAATACCTAACCTTATCATCCTTATAACACCATACATAAAGTAAAGTTGGTTGTTCTATTTGGTATTGTTCATCTGCCATTGGAACCAATTGAAAACCATTTGAAAATCAATCCAGATACTTATGATATATTATCAAAGCATTTTGTACCTGAATTGTTTATGATAATTTTAGAACAAGAGCTCCCCCTCAACATGTGCATCAAGTATTGAAATCGTTTTACACACGGAGGCAAGAGAAAGAATTAACTTCTTTGATTACCATTTTCTAAAAGATATCAACATCACTTCCCTGATCAAAACAAGTAGATAAAGCATTTTAGGGAAGGATGAGGTTTTCACAAGCTTGCTCCCCCTCAATATGTGCCTTGAGGTTTGAAAGAGTTATGCATATACTAGAGGGAAAAAGGTTCTTAGAAGCACATTAACGATCATACCCGCCATACAGAAACCAAAATGAAAATCAATCAAGGTACTTTATGATGAAACATATAAAACTTTGTACCTTGAAGGTTTATTTTCGTTTTGAAATGATCCCCCTTAATATATGCTTTGAGATTTGAAAAATCATTTAGCATATATATGAGAGAGCAGTATGCACATTGAAAAGGTCATCTTTTATTATCTTTCATATTTATATCACATTTTCTCCCCCGATCAAAAATTTCAAATCCTTTGAGATTTTGGTTCTCAAGTGATTTAAATATGTATGAAACAAAACATTTGTTGGAGAAAAATGTGTCTGGTTTTATAAGATTGAAGTGGACAAGACTGAAGTTCCTTTTTTATACATAAGGGAAACCACAACACACAACCTAGCACTATTACATACATTATAGTTGTTTATAGAATGTACACCACATATTACACATAAATAGTACAAAACAGAAACTACTTCCGGAAGATGACTTCACTCAGTTCTTTGAAGTAGTTTGTAATGACCATCACGAAGTCTACCACCAACAAAACTTTCAAGGCTGCAGAAGATCATTCGAGTCTTAATTCTTCGCCTGATTGCAGCAATGAAATCTTCACACCTCTTCAAGTCATCATCAGACCAGAATTTTGTTTTGTTCCATGGCATCATATCAACTCTGATTTCTTTCACTCTGGAGTTCAACTCTTCTTCAACCATCTTGAGAGTACCATCACTGAATTTGTAGAGCTCGCACAATCTCATCAACATGCGAGTTCCATACCTGTCATGGAAGAGGACGGCTCTGGGGGTGTCAAGCACTCGGTAGTCGTGACAAAATTCTTTTCCTTTGGTATCCCATTGTGGCCTTGTTAAATTGACTCAAGTCTGGTAGCTTTCTATCCCAAGCTGAAAGTCCTCAACCCGTTTTCGGATGACTAAGCCTCTAATCCAAAGAATGACAGCGGCAGATAGAGCTTTCTTTTCACGAACATGTAGGTGTTCAAGATGTCCTTGAAGATTCAGAAGATATAGATCTTCAAAGTCATTTGGCAGGAGATATTTAAAGTTGTTTTCTTCAATAATATATTCTTTCCGGTATGCTCTTTTAAGAACGATCTTCTTCAAATACTCATAGCCATAGATTGGGAAGACCTCTACTCGAACAACACTTAAAATTCTTAGCTTGGATCGAACATCTTTGCGACTCTTTTTAGCTGCATGTCTCTCAATGTAGAAATTCTTCTTCTTGAACCACCAATGAGAGATTCCGTACGAAGCCTCGATGTCATATTCTTGTTCTTTGTCTGCCCAGAATTGATCCGGAACCATTTGTTCAAGACCCTGATCATAGTAGGTAACAGCTTTCATCTTTGAGATTGATAAGGCTGGTCTTCTTTCAGTAGTATGGCCACAAAGATAGTCTAGGTCATGGTTGAAGAAGAACTCAGACTGAATAGTAATTTGTCTAGGTTCACCACTGAGCGGAAGAGGCATGTTTACATTGAATCGACTAATCTGTTCACTGACTTGATCATTCAGCATCTTATGGCATTCTTCCATTTGGTATTGGAGCTGATTGGCATCAGAGTGAAACACCTTGACAATTATATAAGCTGGTCCTTCAAGATCCTTTGGAGTGATGGACGTGATTTTCTTCTGATCACAAAACCACTTAATGAAGCTGCCCATATCACCAGTGATGTGAAGGAGAGAGTCTTCATCTGGGGTTTCATAGTTGGTAGAGATTGTTGTAGCCCAGTTGTTGTCAGGGATCATCGAGTCAGACTCTGGGATAGACCATGAAGGTTCTGGAGTATGAGGTCTCTCCTCGATGATCCAGCTTTGAATTGTATCTCTTGAAGGTGCAACTCTGGATGTGTTAGTGCGTTTACCTGCCACGTATGAATCAAACCAATCATCTTCAGACGGCTTGGGAATATGCTTGGTGGATGCATCATCGTCATCTAATTCAGACTCTGTCATGACATGCGACTCTTCATGAACCATTTGATCTTCAAGAATTGAAGAGACTGTGGGTGTAAACCTTGAATCAACCGTTGTCCAAGCAGCAGATTTCTTCTGAGTTCCCTGTTCTCCGGTAGGACTAGATTGATTGGAAGGTTTTGGTGGTGATGATGGTGGTTGTGGAGGAGGTGTAGATGTTTTCTTAGAAGATCCACCAGTTCCAGAAGTTCCAGCACCCCCAGTTGGAGGCGAGGGAGGAGGAGGAGGATCTTTAGTACCTTTACGCAATGTCTCTAGCACCACGGACCTCCTTTTCTTCTTAGCTTCTAATTCTCCAATGTCCTTCAAATACTGTACGTGTTCGTCGTACTTAATTGATTCATCTAGAGACTCATATAGCTTCTTATGTACCTCATGTTTATGCTCGTTGGCTTCAAACATCTTATCAAAGATCACAGCTCTCATATCTGTAATGGGAAGGTCTTTGAACTGTCTCAGCAGAGGAGCTTCCATTTCCCATTCTACAGCATCCCTAACTTCGCCTTCAATGGCATTAGCAACCCCTTAGTCAAAGTTAAGATGCTCCAACCTATAGACACGGTCCTCAAAGGCATCAAAAGATATTGGAAGTTGTCTTTCAAGAGTTTATATTCTTTTCACTGCTTTGTCTAGCAATTGATCTGATGAAAGTATTTGAGGTGGTGAAGCTGGTGGAGTTTCTGTGTCTGCAACTGTAACCACTGGTTCAAGGGTAGATTCTTTGCAGATGCAGGTGGTGAAAGTATGGTTGATTGAGCAGGTTTGGGAGGTGGAAGTGCTGTTGCAAGTGAAGATGCTGACATCGGTGGAATGGTTGATGTGTCTTGTAGAATGTTGATAGTAAAAATGGATTGTGCAGTATCTATGGGTTTGTCATTTAAGAATTGATCTCCGAAAGTGAAGTCTGTATCTAGGTTCTTTAGTGAAGATAGAGAATCGGTAGACAGATTTGGTTCTTCCATGTGCATGGTCTCATCAGATCTTGACTCAAGATTCTCCTGCGAGTCTTTATGCAACAAGTCATCAACATTCTGATCAGACTGAGTATCACTTGATGCAGGTGGTTCTTTTAATGTTTCAGGCACTTTTTCCAACCCAGAATATTCTTTAGCTGAAGAGGATTTAGTTCTTCTCTTCAGTTCATATTGATTGGTGGTTCTTGATGGAGAAGATGAGATTGTTAGAAGCATGTGTGCGGCTTGTTCAGTATCAACACTAACAATCCCTTTTCCTTTGTCTTGAGTGTTTGGAGTTGAATAGCTCGGCTCTGGTGCAGGTTCTCTGAACACAATACCTCCAATTGGTGTACTCACGTTCTGACTTTCTAGGCTTTGCTTGATTCCAAGTTGCAGAGCAGCATCATCTTCATCAGTCAACCTCATATTACCCCTGGAAACCTCAGTTTCCTCAACGTTTACTTTTTCCCCTTCCTTCTTCTTTCTTTTCTGCTTCTGGGTGGTTCTGTCAGAAGTTTGTGACTTTTCATGTCTTCTTTTTGGAAGAGCAGCATATGAAGTCTTTGAAGTCTTTGAGCCAGAACCAGACTTAGCAGCTTTGGGTTGTGGTTGAGTGGGAGAGACATCAACATCATCACTGGATCTGGAAGCCCTTTTCATGAATAGTTTGAAATGATCCGTCGTTTTAATATCTTCAGTAAGAAGAGAATCAGGAATTTGCAATCCAAAGACCTCTTTATTGACCCCACTGGAAATATATCTGAGATTGCCTAGAACAAATTCATCCTCAGCATTATGTAGTTCTGATTCAATCCTAGGGTTGAAGTTGTGAATCTGTTGCAGGTACTGGATAACAAGCTTCGAAAATCTAATGCTAGGAATCACAAGTTTGTTCTGTTTCTTTCGTCCCTGAGCTTTATTCTGAAAGTTTGTTCTATCAGATATGAATGTGTTCATTGACAGCGAAAATTCTTCCCAGATACGTTCTGTAACACCCCCAAAAATGACTCAGCAGAAGCATACGTGTATTGGAGTGCTACTAAATTGGTATCACAACATAAGCATAGAACAATTGGTTTTTCATAAATAAACTTTTATTCATTATTAAAAACAATGTTTACATTATTAAGTAGGGCGGAAAATGGCCCATTATAAACGAGTGGTCCCAATACATAAATCAGATTCGTCTAAGACCATGCCATGCCTTTGCCTTGCGCCTCCAAAGATAAGCTATCACCTCAAAAACCTGAAGATACATGCTAAAAGGGGTCAGCTTACGCTGGTGAGTTCATAGGTTTATTTAAAAAGGAATTTCAGTACACTGTTTCAAATTTGATTTTTGTTGATCATTATGTCTTTGCATAATGTCATAAAGTTTATGATTTCAATTCATAAGGGATTTCATAAAAGATATTTCATTAGTGGACCATAAGTAGGGTATATGTACATTACAACGAATATAATGTCATATATTGAATCTATTACGCTAGCACTAAGTTCATGCAAGCGAAGCTACGACAGTTCATGTATGCACAAGGAAGTCATACAATTTGTGAGCCCATGGTGAGTGTTTATCCCAATACACTCGGTCCCGACATGTTATATGTTTCGCCTTGACCCAAGCGGGGTCAACCGAACAGAGGAGACACCCTCAATAGATCTATTTATAACATTCGCGCTTCCCAGCAGGAATTGACGGTTCATGAAAAGGGCAATTTGGGATCTAAGGACTTAGGCTAAGCTGCGTAATATTCTAGGTCAAACATTTTGGTATGCTCTATAAAACATCTATGTATGATGAAAACTTTAAACATGTGAAAGCATAGTATGCATGGAATGCACAAGTAAAATGATTTAAGAAAAATGAGCATGTATCTTCCCCCAAAACAGTTATAAAACAAGTAAGAGTAGGGGCTATGAAACTCACCTTGGCAATGTGCAATATGAAGTCTAAAGGGAATTAAATCAAGGAGTGATAGTGCACGGCTCCGACACGCAACCTAATTAATACGGCAATTTAGTCTTTATGTTTAAGACTCGATAGATTTTAAATGTTTATGTTGTTGTTGTTGTTGTTGTTGTTGTTGCTTGTGTGGCATTATTTATCTTAAAACCATTTGCAAGATTTGGATGGATTTCGGCTCATGAAGGATAATATGGAAAGAACCTCAATGAAGGGATTTCGGCTTTGGTTTAATGATGACCAATTGATAATACTTGGGAGGGTACACACAGAAAAGATATCAAGGATGAATGAGACTTCGGTTTGATGACAATCGAATGAGGATGTACGAAAGGTATGTACATTCAATTGGACCTTATTGGACAAAGTGGGTGTCATGAATGAAAGATAGTATATATTTATATACCCATATATATTTATATTTTTGTATATGTTTATGTATCTACTAGTAAATATAAGGAAGGTTTTAAGTACTAATTAATTTGTATACCTTTGAAAGTTCTAAAAATACCTTTCATGTCTTTTATTTGAGTTATATACTTAGCCTTTAATTGTTAAAAACCAATGTTTGTATATAAGAGAAATAGTTCATCGTATGTTTTTGTTATAGTACTGTAATAGATATGTTTGTATATTTAATAAATTGATAAAAGTTGTATTATTTCACTAAGTTGAATTTCCCCGGTCTCATACTCAAATCAAGTGTTGGTAATTTTATATTGTATCAAAATCTCAAATTTTGTTACGGGTAGTGTATATGACTTGCATAAATATCTTGTTATTACCAAATTCATTTTTGTACCAATGTTACATGTGTATTATATGTCGCATATTTAATATTGGGAACGAAAGAGTTGAGATGAGGGAAGTCGGGTAAGGCAGGATTTTAAATTGAGAATGCTTGAGGTGATATTCATTTCACGCCGAGTGGCTTTTCCAACCAAACGGATCCTTTGCTACTACTCTATGTTTTGATTTGACTGGACCTGTTATGAATACAAGAACAAATACACCCATATGGCCCAGATACAGAACACACCCATTTTTATAGATATTGGTCATTTGGGCTAACCTGGCACTTCAGCTAGGCCCATACACACGTTAAGTCATGGGCCCCCAAAGCTCAATAGAATAAACTCAAAGTATTAAGGGAATACGGATGCCGTGATGTTTGTACGTGAGATGGACAATCAAAACACAAGCCTAAACAGGGAAACTGGTCATGGAGTTGAGGCCTAAGTGTAAGTTTAACAAACATATAAATGAGGTACCAAGTTTTTTTTTTTTTTTTGAGGTGATCTTGTTGACAGTGAGTGAGAAAGGAACACATGAGACTAATTACACTTAGGTTGGTTTGACAAGGAAAATGACACACTCTTTTTCGTCTTAGATGAACCACACACGAACCTTTCCCGACCACCTCGTGGTCTTGAGTTAGACGTGGTAAGAAACACCCTTCTGGGTATCTCGTTGTGCTTCGATAATAACGAGTAAATGCACCCCTGTTGGGGCTGCACCACAGTGAAACAAACACCCTTTTTGAACTGAAAATGGGCAACGAAACGCACCCTTTTTGGAGCTGGAAATCAGTGGGTAGACGCGCCCTTTTGGAGCTGGAAGTCAGCGGGTAAACGCACCCTTCTAAGACCAAGTCATGGTCTAGTGTTGAGTCGGGTAGAAACACCATCAAGGTGTTCTCCTTTGGCTCGAAGCAAGCAAGAAACACGTATCCTATGGTGACTTTGATACAACTTCAGTTGCAAGACTCTTGTGAGTCTGTACGTTCACTGGAACAAGGCAACAAAACACTAGGAGTCGGGTACTACCCGTGGCTTGCCATTTGACTTAACACTCTCATGGTAGTGAGCTATACGAGTCAAACCACAAATGAAACTCCATACACTCCTCGAGTGAATATGTTTCACAGTCGGATTACAACACAAACGAGTCAAGAACTAATCCGAACACTAAAATAAGCCGATGATGAGTATTTTGCATATACGTCGGATGTAAGTCACTAAGCACGAGAATTAAGCCGGGTTTTTCAGGAAATCAAGACTTTCAAAATATTTATGTCTTTTCTTTTCTTGTTTCGCGACAACAACAACAGTGACAACAACTAGGAAGATATGTTTAATTCCACAATATCAATCCGAACTATATATATAAAAGTATAATTTTTGATTCAAAACAAATTACAGATTTACAAGATAATAAAGAAAATCGAAGGTGTTCGTACAATGATCCCAAGAGTGGGTCGAAGGACATGAACATCGAAACAAAGAAACCAAATTGGAGGAGAATCGAGGTGATTTTGAACAATTAACTTCTGGAGTAGCTTCCTTGTGCCCTCAACTACAAAACCCCTTTATCAATTTTGAACACCCCTTTGTTTTGAGAAACCCTAATTATTAGAACCCTAATTTCTGAATTTATTTTGAGGAATAGATGGAGTCTTCCACTGAAGAACCACCCTTTTTATAGATGTACAAAGGGATAGTCTTGAATCCACTTTCTCTTCTTGATTTAAACGTGGCACTCTACTTGGCTACCATCTCCTTTCACAGCCGAGCTAGTGTCCCTTTAGGGTAGGTTATGTGGCTGAAATATGTGGTGCTGGATCATGGTGACTGAAGAGGAAGGGGAGAAAGTCTCTTTCTGGTTCCTGGTTTTGGAAGAAGCGAAAAAAAGAAAGGAGAAGAAGAACAGTGGGCGGCTAAGGATATAAATGGGGTAGTATTATCTATTTTGTCTTTACTGTTAATACTGTATAACTGTACCCCGTGTTTTGTTGAATCCTCGAGTAAACGTACCTTCCCGGTACCCGAAAGTTATAGAAATTATATTTTTAGAAGCGTTTTTGTAAGTGTAATAATATATGTTTATTATTACGTAGAAATTTGATTATAAATGTTTGCCGTTATTAATTTGGTGTCGGTATGCGTGCGATGCCGTGACTTCCTAAATTTACGAGATAACTTCTCGTTTTCTTCTGTAAATCATTGGTGATTGAAAAAATGTATTTTTCTCTTATCTCAGTATTTATTTTTAGTTTTGTTTGCTACTGCGCTGTAGTATACGGAATAACTTTTTAGAACAATGGGTTAAGCTTATGCATGCTTACATATTAACTTGGATAATAATAAATTTCACAGATACTTTGTGGGCAAGTATTGTAAGTGCGGTGTCTTATTTCTAAAGGAACGAAATGACCTCTCGTTTTTATATTTTAGATATTGGCATTTTGTCGGAAAATAATTGATTTGAATTTTCTGACGCGATAAATATTATTAAAATAATCCGAAATTTTACGGGTTGTTATAGTCTACCACCTTACAGGAGATCCATCCCGGATCTCAGTTTACGTTATCCGATAGGGTGTCGGGAACGAGGTGATGGTATTTCGAATAAGTTTTGAGTTTTCCTTGGTTGTCATAGGGTTTCCTCTTTGGGTATGGGTACCTAGGTGTTATGCAAGCAGCACATCCTCTATCTGAGGAACCATGATTGTCTGGGGTAGGTTCATTAGGTGAAATTTCAAATTTTGATGTTATGAGGTTTCACTATTTTGTTAGTGTGAACACCTCTAACTTCTCATGGTTTTATCAAAACGTACCCTTTTCTGGTGTTTAATGGTTCTAAAGTGTATGGGTTGATTCTTAAGGTTTGCTATGGGTTTGTGTGCTTTCTTCTTTAAAGGGTGAAGAAATATTTGTTTTCCAATTTTCTTTCGAGTAAATGTTTATACAAGTTTTACTAAGACCAGATTTCAAAATCGATAACATGTAAAAATGACACATTTTTAAAAGATTTTAAAACCGGTTCTTAGTTATGGGATGTATAAGGAAGTTTTTGCGAAACCTTTAGTGTATGAGTATTTTGTCTCATTTTACGAGGGATTTGGAAAGTATTATTGTTGGATTTTAAAGAGTAATCCTCAAATTTGGGAATTTTATTGTAGTAAGAATGTGTATCAAGATATCACATTTACCCATGGCTACGAGTAAGGTTTAGTTGTCTAAGTTGGATACGGTTGGAGGTTTAATAGTTGATGAACCTCATGGTTACCTAGGATTTTAGGCAGAGGTGTAGGATACATCCTAAGGTCAGGCTTAGCTATCAAGGAGGACATTGATCATTTTTGTTTATGGGGTATTAACTTAAAACACATTTCGAGGAAATAAGTAACCAATAGGGTGGTTCTGGAATAACTTTCAAAGTATTAAGGAACACTTTATTTTGGTAAGGTATGGGTAGAATTGTAGTTTATTTTATGGTAAAATGGTAATGTGGTAATTTGGTTTGTAGAATGATTCATGAAGTGATTCATGAGGTATTTTGATTATAATAGTTTGAGGGATAATCGGAAATAGTTTGTAAGGCAACTCTTTTTGTTTGTAGTAGGGTAATAAGGTAGGCACGGTTATTCTTAAGGGGTGGGTGGAGTTTCTAGGTATCAAATTTTTTTCAATGG
The DNA here is from genome assembly GCA_019973895.1 of Chrysanthemum seticuspe. NCBI lineage: Eukaryota > Viridiplantae > Streptophyta > Magnoliopsida > Asterales > Asteraceae > Chrysanthemum > Chrysanthemum seticuspe. Next base: position 247,991,468 of record BPTQ01000007.1, on the reverse strand, counting down.
TGAAATTTTCAAGTTTTGCGGGATTATGGGTCATTTACTGTGTCTTTCTAGATTTTTCCAAAGGTTTATTGTTCTTTTTGTTGTCTATTTCCACTAGGGAATCTTTCTCACAGGTATTTTGGAAGGTTGCGCCTAGAATGGTTTGATTTGTCCATGGGGTGTAAGGTGTGGGGTAGGAGTGACTATAACATAACCCGGTTGTGATATGGAATTATAAAGTTTATGATTAAGAAGTAGGATGACGCCAGTGAGTGGCTTATGATTAAGAGATATTGTGATGCCAGTGAGTGTTTTATGACTAAGAAATGCCAGTGAGTGACTTGTGATTAGGGAATGTCAGTGAGTGACTTATGTTTAGGAAATGCCAGTGGGTGGTTTATGATTAGGGTATGCCGGTGAGTGGCTTGTGATTAGTGTATGCCGATGAGTTGCTTGTGATTAGGGTATGCCGATGAGTGGCTTGTGTTTAAAGGATAGTGTGACGCCATTGTGTAGCTTCAGGGTAACCGTCAATGTGTGGTTTATTGAAATGTTACATGTTTATCAAAATATTATCATTTTCTCACTTGACATAAGGATATTATAACTATCTTAAGTACTGCAAAATTTACCTCTGAGTCGGACATAGGTGATCAGGCTATGTCCCACTGTCCCTGGTTGAATATAGGTGATCAGTCTATATTCACCCGAGGTTCAATGAATTTTGAAATACTTAGCTTAGTTACGCTAGTAATATGTCACAATACTTTTAAAGGTTGTCTTGAAGGATTTGAACAATTATTCTCTTTATGCGAGGGAAAGGTGTAGTGTTGTGATACGTAAGTATACGTATAGGGAAAATAATTTTAACCTACAATGAAATTAGGTGAGCAGTGATAAAACATGTATCTTATCAAGTATGATCTCAGTAGGATCATAAGTGAGGCATCAGCTCGGCAGGCAGGCACGTGTCGGTCATAGGGTTTAGTTTTTGTAAAAGTGGTTATAGTCTAGGTTTTAAAAATACCCAGTTCTCTATAACCTAGGCTCTGATGCCAATCTGTAACACCCCCAAAAATGACTCAGCGGAAGCATACGTGTATTGGAGTGCTACTAAATTGGTATCACAACATAAGCATAGAACAATTGGTTTTTCATAAATAAACTTTTATTCATTATTAAAAACAATGTTTACATTATTAAGTAGTGCGGAAAATGGCCCATTATAAACGAGTGGTCCCAATACATAAATCAGAGTCGTCTATGACCATGCCATGCCTTTGCCTTGCGCCTCCAAAGATAAGCTATCACCTCAAAAACCTGAAGATACATGCTAAAAGGGGTCAGCTTACGCTGGTGAGTTCATAGGTTTATTTAAAAAGGAATTTCAGTACACTGTTTCAAATTTGATTTTTGTTGATCATTATGTCTTTGCATAATGTCATAAAGTTTATGATTTCAATTCATAAGGGATTTCATAAAAGAGATTTCATTAGTGGACCATAAGTAGGGTATATGTACATTACAACGAATATAATGTCATATATTGAATCTATTACGCTAGCACTAAGTTCATGCAACCGAAGCTACGACAGTTCCTGTATGCACAAGGAAGTCATACAATTTGTGAGCCCATGGTGAGTGTTTATCCCAATACACTCGGTCCCGACATGTTATATGTTTCGCCTTGACCCAAGCGGGGTCAACCGAACAGAGGAGTCACCCTCAATAGATCTATTTATAACATTCGCGCTTCCCAGCAGGAATGGACGGTTCATGAAGAGGGAAATTTGGGATCTAAGGACTTAGGCTAAGCTGCGTAATATTTTAGGTCAAACACTTTGGTATGCTCTATAAAACATCTATGTATGATGAAAACTTTAAACATGTGAAAGCATAGTATGCATGGAATGCACAAGTAAAATGATTTAAGAAAAATGAGCATGTATCTTCCCCCAAAACAGTTATAAAACAAGTAAGAGTAGGGGCTATGAAACTCACCTTGGCAATGTGCAATATGAAGTCTAAAGGGAATTAAATCAAGGAGTGATAGTGCACGACTCCGACACGCAACCTAATTAATACGGCAATTTAGTCTTTATGTTTAAGACTCGATAGATTTTAAATGTTTATGTTGTTGTTGGTGTTGTTGCTTGTGTGGCATTATTTATCTTAAAACCATTTGCAAGATTTGGATGGATTTCGGCTCATGAAGGATAATATGGAAAGAACCTCAAGGAAGGGATTTCGACTTTGGTTTAATGATGACCAATTGATAATACTTGGGAGGGTACACACAGAAAAGATATCAAGGATGAATGAGACTTCGGTTTGATGACAATCGAATGAGGATGTACGAAAGGTATGTACATTCATTTGGACCTTATTGGACAAAGTGGGTGTCATGAATGAAAGATAGTATATATTTGTATACCCATATATATTTATATTTTTGTATATGTTTATGTATCTACTAGTAAATATGAGGAAGGTTTTAAGTACTAATTAATTTGTATACCTTTGAAAGTTCTAAAAATACCTTTCATGTCTTTTATTTGAGTTATATACTTAGCCTTTAATTGTTAAAAACCAATGTTTGTATATAAGAGAAATAGTTCATCGTATGTTTTTGTTATAGTACTGTAATAGATATGTTTGTATATTTAATAAATTGATAAAAGTTGTATTATTTCACTAAGTTGAATTTCCCCGGTCTCATATTCAAATCAAGTGTTGCTAATTTTATATTGTATCAAAATCTCAAATTTTGTTACGAGTAGTGTAAATGACTTGCATAAATATCTTGTTATTACCAAATTCATTTTTGTACCAATGTTACATGTGTATTATATGTCGCATATTTAATATTGGGAACGAAAGAGTTGAGATGAGTGAAGTCGGGTAAGGCAGGATTTTAAATTGAGAATGCTTGAGGTGATATTCATTTCACGCCGAGTGGCTTTTTCAACCAAACGGATCCTTTGCTACTACTTTATGTTTTGATTTGACTGGACCTGTTATTAATACAAGAACAAATACACCCATTTGGCCCAGATACAGCACACACCCATTTTTATAGATATTGGTCATTTGGGCTAACCTGGCACTTCAGCTAGGCCCATACACACGTTAAGTCATGGGCCCCCAAAGCTCAATAGAATAAAATCAAAGTATTAAGGGAATACGGATGCCGTGATGTTTGTACGTGAGATGGACAATCAAAACGCAAGCCTAAACAGGGAAACTGGTCATGGAGTTGAGGCCTAAGTGTAAGCTTAACAAACATATAAATGAGGTACCAAGTTTTTTTTTTTTTTTTTGAGGTGATCTTGTTGACAGTGAGTGAGAAAGGAACACATGAGACTAATTACACTTAGGTTGGTTTGACAAGGAAAATGACACACTCTTTTTGGTCTTAGATGAACCACACACGAACCTTTCCCGACCACCTCGTGGTCTTGAGTTAGACGTGGTAAGAAACACCCTTCGGGGTGTCTCGTTGTGCTTCGATAATAACGAGTAAATGCACCCCTGTTGGGGCTGCACCACAGTGAAACAAACACCCTTTTTGAACTGAAAATGGGCAATGAAATGCACCCTTTTTGGAGCTGGAAATCAGTGGGTAGACGCGCCCTTTTGGAGCTGGAAGTCAGCGGGTAAACGCACCCTTCTAAGACCAAGTCATGGTCTAGTGTTGAGTTGGGTAGAAACACCATCAAGGTGTTCTCCTTTGGCTCGAAGCAAGCAAGAAACACGCATCCTATGGTGACTTTGATACAACTTCAGTTGCAAGACTCTTGTGAGTCTATACGTTCACTGGAACAAGGCAACAAAACACTAGGAGTCGGGTACTACCCGTGGCTTGCCATTTGACTTAACACTCTCATGGTAATGAGCTATACGAGTCAAACCACAAATGAAACTCCATACACTCCTCGAGTGAATATGTTTCACAGTCGGATTACAACACAAACGAGTCAAGAACTAAGTCGAACACTAAAATAAGCCGATGATGAGTATTTTGCATATACGTCGGATGTAAGTCATTAAGCACGAGAATTAAGCCAGATTTTTCAGGAAATCAAGACTTTCAAAATATTTATGTCTTTTCTTTTCTTGTTTCACGACAACAACAACAGTGACAACAACTAGGAAGATATGTTTAATTCCACAATATCAATCCGAACTATATATATAAAAGTATATTTTTTGATTCAAAACAAATTACATATTTACAAGATAATAAAGAAAATCGAAGGTGTTCTTACAATGATCCCAAGAGTGGGTCGAAGGACATGAACACCGAAACAAAGAAACCAAATTGGAGGAGAATCGAGGTGATTTGGAACAATTAACTTCTGGAGTAGCTTCCTTGTGCCCTCAACTACAAAACCCCTTTATCAATTTTGAACACCCCTTTGTTTTGAGAAACCCTAATTATTAGAACCCTAATTTCTGAATTTATTTTGAGGAATAGATGGAGTCTTCAACTGAAGAGCCACCCTTTTTATAGATGTACAAAGGGATAGTCTTGAATCCACTTTCTCTTCTTGATTTAAACGTGGCACTCTACTTGGCTACCATCTCCATTCACAGCCGAGCTAGTGTCCCTTTAGGGTAGGTTATGTGGCTGAAATATGTGGTGCTGGATCATGGTGACTGAAGAGGAAGGGGAGCAAGTCTCTTTCTGGTTCCTGGTTTTGGAAGAAGCGAAAAAAAGAAAGGAGAAGAAGAACAGTGGGCGGCTAAGGATATAAATGGGGTAGTATTATCTATTTTGTCTTTACTGTTAATACTGTATAACTGTACCCCGTGTTTTGTTGAATCCTCGAGTAAACGTACCTTCCCGGTACCCAAAAGTTATAGAAATTATATTTTTAGAAGCGTTTTTGTAAGTGTAATAATATATGTTTATTATTACGTAGAAATTTGATTATAAATGTTTGCCGTTATTAATTTGGTGTCGGTATGCGTGCGATGCCGTGACTTCCTAAATTTACGAGATAACTTCTCGTTTTCTTCTGTAAATCATTGGTGATTGAAAAAATGTATTTTTCTCTTATCTCAGTATTTATTTTTAGTTTTGTTTGCTACTGCGCTGTAGTATACGGAATAACTTTTCAGAACAATGGGTTAAGCTTATGCATGCTTACATATTAACTTGGACAATAATAAATTTCACAGATACTTTGTGGGCAAGTATTGTAAGTGCGGTGTCTTATTTCTAAAGGAACGAAATGACCTCTCGTTTTTATATTTTAGATATTGGCATTTTGTCGGAAAATAATTGATTTGAATTTTCTGACGCGATAAATATTATTAAAATAATCCGAAATTTTACGGGTTGTTATACGTTCTGAGACATTCACATTCACACCATTGACGATACCCCATAGGATTTGCAAGATGGGAATTCTCACTTTATCAAACCCTGATGTTTTGCCAGATAAGCACAAGTTAAGAACTGTTGTCATTGCTCTCGAGGGTTGATACATGTGTCCGGTGATGATGTCGGAAGCCCTTGTAATGCTAGTCTGGTACCCCAAACCAATTAGAAAGACTATTAGATCGTCAGCACTAGGTGGAGGTTCAGATCGTATGTTGGGGTTGCAGGGAGTGATTCCTAGAGCCTTGTTAAGAATGTCAGAATTTATCTCCAATTCCCTATTATCTAGTTTGCAAGAATATTTAGCTGTGATTTTGTTCCATTCAAGGGTGTTCCAGAATTGTTGTATGTAAATGGTGGGAATTATGCATTGCTTTGTTAGTGCACCGAAGAAGTTTGTGTTTTTGAGGATATCAATAGACACTTTGAGGATAGGATTTTGTTGCAACTTTTGTAAGTCCACATAACAGTTACTTTTTCCAATTTCTGCCCATTGACTTTTAGGAAGGATTTCTTTGTCTAAGAGGACATTGGGTGGTGCAGAAGAAGTAATGTTCTCAGCTGAGGTTGTGTTTGCCATTGAAGATCTGAGGATATACACAACCAACAACAATGATTGGGAGCATGGTAGATTATAAATGGTTAGTTAGACAATCATTGAATATACCCTTATGTCATAAACACACAAACTTAGAAGCTCAGACAGAGTTTCCATAAGCATATTGAGATAGATTGAGTGGCATTAGCGAGTTTTTCAAATTAAGGACCCCATTTGATACATTTTTCAAGAGACAAGTTGTTTTTGAATCAAAATATTAAAAATGCACATATACTAAGGAATAATGTCATGAGACAAGATGGAAGTGATATAACAATTTGTATGAAACAAGTTGTGATACTAAGTTGCTACAAGAGAATCCAAGTACCAATTGCTCAAAAAAAAGTGTTATAGTACGTCACAAAAAGTGTGTTGTCAATACAAGTTGCTACAGGAAATCCTGAATCACATTGCAATCATGAGATTATCTTAGCAATTTGCCTTTAAATATTTTAATCAACCAAGTCTCTGCTTAAAAACATGAACCAGCAAGTCGCTAATCTTATAAGGACAAGTCGCTAACAAAGATAACAGAGCCAAGTCGCTACATGAAAAATTACTAAGTCGCTAACTTGTAAAGACAAGTCGCCATCAACAGTAATACTGCTAAATCGCTACACATCAGTTCACTAAGTCGCTAACTTTACTAAGTCGCTAACTTGACTGTATTCAGGAGTAGCAACTCGCCACGAAGAATTAATACACTAACTCGCTACCAAGAACGTTATCAAAGCAGATAATTCGCTATAAAGAACACAAGCATATTATTCTCATAATCATTGAAATCCATTCAACACAATCCAACCACTATCAGGAACACGTTCAGTTAATCCATACACACAAACAATTTCAGAAACACAACCAAACTCGAATCACAAAAAAAAAAAAAAAAAAAAAAAAAAAAAAAAAAAAAAAAAAAAACCCGCTCACACATTCATTAATAAATATAATCATGAGAGTTTACAACAACCCTAGAGCATTCAAACTACCCTTAATCCATTAACACATATATCTCAGTTGTTCCATTCAACAAATCCAATAACAAACCTATACGAGGGAAGCAAGAGATGAGAATTCAGATCCGTGGAATCTGTTAAGGGAAAAAGAGTTAGGAAATGCATATATTCTACATGTTCAACGACAAGAAGCAGATCAATATGGCCTTACCACACTCAAGTCTCTAAGATGATAAGAGTACACGAGAGAGAAAAAAAGAAAATAATTATTTTTAAGTTTTTGAAAAATGAAACGGCAAGTCGCTAGGGTATAGGGAAGGGTTTAAGCAAGATTACCAAGTTGTCACATTTAGTCCCTGTAGTTTTGTGAGAGGTTAGCAACTCGGTATCCTAGAATCTTAATAAGTCGCTAAGACATTACAAAGTAAGTCTCTAACCTCAAATTTACCAAACCAAGTTTCTAAGACATTACAAAGCAAGTTGCTATCTTGTCACATTATGTATTACAGACTCATTAGTTTCATGAACTTATCAGATTGCAAGCTAGCACAGATAGCATACAGAGATAATATAATAAGATAAGCAAACTAACATAATGGATAAGCAAACTAACAACCTGCATTTGAGCACAAAACATAACCAACATTGGCGCAGATATAAACAAGATAACTTGAAACATTCTCCCCCTCAATCAATGTAACCAGAGAACATTGATTGAATTCAACCCACCCGTTATAAAATAAGAGTATATCAGTTGTTCGAACTTCATCTATGATCCCGTATCATTATTGAATGACATTTCTAGGACCGTAGATGTTATCGATAACAAAGAATATATCCTTTATTAGTTTGAGGTAAATGACTAAAATTATGAATTTAAAAGAATGAAATTTTTTTTTTTTTTTTTTTTTTTTTTTTTTAAACAAGATTTGTACACAGATTTATAAGGGCGAGTCCTGATTCAAGTTGAATAGGAGTCAAATTACGAGGTACATCAATTCTGGCATGCTATAGCTCCTGAGTGAGCTATATTCATTTCTGATGGAAACCAAGTCATGAAGTTCCTGATTGAATTGAGCATTGTACCTGAAAAAGACTGAGAGCACATTGTACTTGAAGCACATGTAGAATTGCAAATGGATGGGTTAGTGACATGAGTAATCTCACTATTTGATGTATCACAGTTTAATATAGAAGTATCATTATTAGAGATCCCTTTGGGCTCAATATTCTTGAAGAATTTTCCTGTGGGCATCCACTTAAGGCAAGATCTAGGTATGTAAGTCCGTTTGGATTCAGTAAACTTAAATAATCTGCCAGTGGGAATCCATTTGAATCAGCTGCTAGTAGATTTGTGTGTGTGCACTTCCCTGTTTTGACTATTGGTCTTTTTGTAATTAATTTGTTTCTTAGGGGATTGATCAGCCGATTGATGCTTTTTTTGAGAACTAGTCAGACTCTTAGTGTTCCTGATCTTTGAGCATTGAACATTAACCTGGGGTTTGTGATTTATCATAGTGAAACTAAGTAATGAAGTGACTGGTTTTGTCAAAACAATATTCGCATCAACTTGGGAGGCAAGCCTGGATTTCGATGGTTTAGATCTTTCAGTTCTAAAGGCATTGGGCTGCCTAACTATGGTATGTTTTGAGTTGTTCTGAACATTTGATTTTCCCAAGGTTGATGGTTTTGCAAACTTAGTGTTCACCCTATTTCCAATAGATTTCCTAAGTTCATTTTTTAAGGCAACAATATTGAAACTCTTATCCTGAATTTGAGTTTTGAGAGCATTAACGTCAGCCAAAAAAGAATTTGTTTGATCAAGCAACTTGGAATTGGTCTCCTCTAAGTTCTTTCTTAATACCTCATTTACACTTAATAGATTGGACACACATAGAGCCAGTTCAGCATTTCTAGATTTAAGTGAATCACTCATCGCATGACAATTACATTTCTGCACTTCTGAGAGTTGTAACTTCAGATTGCATATGGTTGAGTCTTTGTCCTGAATCTGGGTTTTTAAGTGATTAATTTCAAAAAATTCTCGAAATTCTAGAAATTCCTGATTAATGCAAGTCTTTTCAGCATAAAAGCTTTCTTCCTTTTGTTGTATTGCAATTTCCAAGGAAATACAATGTTTTTCAAGAATTGAGTATTTGTTTGAAAGTTCATCATAAACCCTTTTTTCAATCATGTCATTAGTTTTAAGAGTTTTAGATTCAGGCTCAACCAAGACCGATTTAACAGTATTAAGTTCAGAGTTAGGATCAAGTAGATCAGATACATTAACACGTGAATTACTTTGATAAGTTAAGGGTACCTAATCGCATGAAACATGTTCATCTGAGGATATGTCATTAGTATTCACCACATGAATCTTAGGAGTTGTCATGTAAACTGTTTCACCCTTTTCGGACTCTGAGTCTTTGAGATCAGTATAATTGTTGTCATCCTCCTTTATTGCAATAGAACTTCTACATTCGGTATCACTCATTTGTTCAACTGATCCATTGCATGACCTATCACAATCTTCCCTTAACATCACTTGACACCCATTCAATTCATTCAGCTTGTCATTCACTTGAGCAGCTTCCTTAATGTATATTTCCATATTACCCATAAGTTGAATAAAGGTGTTTCTGAACTCATGAATTTTCATTCTAGTGTGTTTCTTGAATGAAATTCCAGTCATGTCATCATCAAAATCTGAGGAATATTCCCCCCGGATAAGTGGTTGAAATTGATTGAAGATTACTTGCAGAGCTGCATTAGATTTATCAGTTGAGAAATTTTCTTTGGTAATTTGAAACCACAGGTATTCTAAGTTAATTAGCATAGTTCTTGTCAGGGTGGGAAAGTCCTGACGAAGGAGAGCACTGCTTGTTCGATCCATAGTTGTAGATAAAAGTAGTTTGAGATGCTGATGAAGTAGTTGAAAGGGCTTAATGTTGCATTCCATTAGCCTTGCATCATTTGTCAATATCAAGAGTGACTCATTAGAATTGTTTTGATTATAAGTTGCTGAATCATTCACAGTAGAGCATTCTGGGTAGCAGTCTATTTCATTATTCTGTGAGGTATCATAGAGTGCAAGTACTTTGGTGATTAATGGATCAGTGATGTAAGACATTGTGGGTTGACTAGTATCTTCTGCATGAACGACCTCAGCTACAGTGGAGATGATTGTAGGTACGTTGGTAGACATGTTTATAGATTAAACGGGATTTTATAGCTCTATGATTAAACCAGGAAATAGATTCTTTCACGGCATTTTACTAAATCAAGAGAATACCGTATTACAGACAAGAATCAACCAAGTCGCTAAGTAACCTTGAACCAAGTCGCTAAGTAACCTTGAACCAAGTCGCTAAGTACCAAGTCTCTATAATCCCAAGTCGCTAAAACACAGTCAAGTCGCTATATAACAACTTGCTAAGATCCAAGTCGCTAGCAAAATTTTGACAGCAAGTCGCTAAGAACCAAGTCGCTAAGTTGTCAAGTCGCTAAATAGCAACTCGCTAGGCACCAAATCGCTAACACCAAGTCGCTAACAAGCTTAAGTACAAGTCGCTAACTTTCACCAAGTCGCTACCCGTAGTGGAGAATCCACTAAGTGTACTGTTTGTCGGCTTGTCTCAATAGACAAGTCGCTAGCTCAACTCGCTAAGAACTTCAACTACAACTCGCTACCAAATTACAAAGCAAGTCGCTACCAAGACAACTTATCCGTGGCTCAAGTGGCTAGCTAGAAAATCACATAAACACCACTTTTCAATCCAAAAAACAACCCAACCACGATGATTCAAGCTTACCAAATCAAAACCCAAGCACATACAATGATTCTAAACACAAAACTACACCCAAGATTCAAACTTTAACACAAGAAATGATCCAAATGATGCAAAAACCACTAAACTTTTTTAAACTCTAAAACCATCTAAAAGTCACTAGAAATCCAAGGATATGTAAGAGATGATCAAACCATGGCTCTTGATACCATTTGTAACATATTGGATTTCATATACACATCATAACACAAACACACTTAGGCGTATAGATGATTTCTAGAGAGAGAAAATGGGATGTTTTAGAAAGAGAAACTTGTGGAATATTAGATTCCAAATGAACATCCAACCATCTACCTTGCAAGGTAGAGGGTATTTATAGGTTACAAACTAAACGACCTCCTAACGGCCTGTGGATCAGGTATACAATGGGTAAAGACCCGTCCTTCCTCCACGGTGTTGCACTAAACTAACTAATAAACTTCTTAATAACGTAAATAACGACAAGTCTACGAGCTAACTTGGGCTAGATAACAACTTGGGGTGACCGACTCTTTACTTATGGAATTTCCAATTCCTAACAGATTAACACACACGTTAATGTTGAGTTCATGAGACTTATGGCAATATACATATTGATTTATCTGAATGATAACACCTTCTGTTCAAATGATTATTATTACAAACACTATGGATTCACTCAACACTTTTGTTGACTTTTAGCATGTTTATCTCAGGTAATTGAAGCAAGAAATGAAGGCACGGAGTGGGAATTTTGACCAAGAGTCATTGGTGTAAATAAATTTATCAGTCATCACAAGCACTATTGTCATTTTTAATTTGCTTAAATTGGAAACGCTTTTGCATTTGAATTAAATAAGTAATGACTTTTAAAAACGTCTCTTTTGAGTAATTTTTTGTGATTATGACTGTGATCCTCCTCGTAATACCCCAAATTAGTCTTCCACTGTGATTATGAATTTCTGGGGGTGTTACACTAATCTCCTAAAATGATATTCCACAAACGCTTTTGCAATCTAACCACCAAAAATGATTAAACCAAAGATTTTAGACGCGAAAAATATTTCTTGATAGAGAGTAACGAGAATTTAGGACTAAAAAATCTCTAAATTTTTTTCCTAATGAAGATTTGACCTTAAAGACACACAACTAATCACTAAACATATCCTATGATGGCTCTTGATCTCAAATGTTAAGGTCTTGCAAGGAGAGAAATGAGTATAAAGTCTTGCAAGGACTTAATATTGACAAACACCTCATAACCCATGAGGTAAGAGATATTTACACCCCTACAAATATACAAGTGTTGAGAGGGTGCTTGGTCTCTCAACAACAAAACATTTCTTAACTTCCTATCCATTATAAGCAAATTACATAGAAGACCGTATAATATAATCTACACTTTTTGTGCTCTCTAACATATCTTCATGATATTACCAATTATTGCCTTTAAATTGCAGCACATTATCCGGGTACTTTACAATTTTCATATGAATTAGTTTGGTATTGCTTAGAAGTTAGTCAAATCTAGAATGTTTATCCATAAACTGTAGTAATAGAAAACATAATATTCAAAAATATTTTTGGCTTAAATCGTTTACAGGACAGGGGCGGACCTATGCCTATGGTAGGCGGTTCCCGGGAACCACCTTAGAAATCAAAACCTTTGAGAAGTTATATGTGATTTTTTTAGGACCTACCTTAGAAAAATCTTAGGAACCACCTTGAGATGAAAATGAGTTAAAATGAGACAAAATTGAGCAATGAATTTTAGAGATAGAATGATTAAGAAGAATGGTGAAGAAGGAAGAGAAGAAGATGGAGTTAATGAGAGAGAAGAGTTGAGGAGATGAAGGATAAAAGATAAGAATATTGTTATATAAAGTGAAGTACTATTAGAGTTTTTAATTCCCAATGAATATTTTCCTTTTTATTTTACCTAATGAGTTACTAGTCTTTTTCGCAAGAAATCTAGTACTCCGTAGCTGGTGATCCTATATATAATGCATGCTCTTGTACAATGGTTATTAATAGTGAGTACATATATAGAAATTGTAAGATACTAAGATGTTTTTAGTTCATTATTATTGTACAAAGGTCATAACTATAAAAAAATAAACACCAACACACTACAAAATTATAGATGTCAAAAGTAATGATGCACTTGAAACACACTACAAGTATGTAACCGACCCGACCCGACTTGATGATCCATTAATAATTTTTGCGTCTCAACATAAATGAGGGAACCACCTTAGTTTTGCTGCTAGGTCCGCCACTGTTACAGGATATCGGATGTTGTAACGAGCGTATACCCTACAACTAGGGCGTACCTAGGACTTCACGGGAACTCGATGAATGTTTGTCGCCTATTGTAAATTTTTTTAAAAAATCTCAATTTCCTGAAAATAAACCTGATCTTGAAATTTTGTGTCACCCAAATATGTGACTTGTTTTGTTAGAAACATTTGTCTTCTTAATTTGTTTATTAAGCTAAGGGGTCGTTTCTTTTTTTCTTAGCTAAAGGACTATATGGATCCTATATCTATATGAGCCACTTAATGAGGAAGGGTTAATATTTTTTGCATTGAGGATATAGACCAAATAAGGAAAATAGTGGGTCCCACTTAAAAAATAAATAATATTAGATGGGTTTGTTGACCCAATCCCTTAGATAAGAGAAGAAAAAAAACACACCCTAAGTGTAATAAGGTCCACCAAGAGACAGACATCTTCGTTACGACATTAGGTTTCTCTCACCTGACCAACTTGGTGAAATAAAAGACCGACATCTCCATTTTTTTCTTTTCGTTTAATTTAAATTAAAATTTTATTAATAACTAAAAACATTACTCCCTCTGTCCCTAAATAAATGTCCACTTTGACTTTTTAAAGTTAACCCTTTTTAACTTTGACCTTAAATACATTTTTTTGTCTTATATAATATTTGATGAAAAACTATGAATAAATTAAGTTTTAAATATATTTTCATTATTATAATTTTCATCAAATATCATATAACACAAACAAAAATATTTAACGTCAAATTTGAAATAGGAAGACTTAAAAAGTCAAAAGTGGACATTTACTTAGGAATGGAGGGAGTACATCGTTAATTAATATTTATAGTAAGATATATCACTAAAAATGTCACTAGTGTAACTTAATTATTTATAAAAGGGTTTAGGCCATACAATAGACCTATACTTTACGAAATGTACCGTTTTGGTACGTGAACTAAAATCGGTTCCATTTTATGTTGCCTACTTTTATGTTTTGTACCATTTTGCACGCATGTTTCGCCCGTTTTTTATGTTTTCATCCATTTTTTTATAAAATTTTTGTCATTTTTTTACGTTTTCGTCTGTTTCTTTACGTTTTTGTCCTTTTTTTTGGTTTTCGTCTATTTTATTACGTTTTTGTCCGTTTCGTTACGTTTTCATCAAATTTTTTTCGTTTACGTTTCTTTTTTTACAATTTCGTCCGTTTTTTTACGTTTTCATCCAATTTTTTTTGTTTTCGCTTGTTTTTTTAAGTTTACATCGGTTTCTTTACGTTTTCGTCTGTTTTTTACGTTTTCGCATGTTATTTAGGTTTTCGTCCGTATCTTTACGTTTTTGTCCCTTTTTTTCAGTTTCGTCTATTTTTTACGTAAAAAAACTAATGAAAACATAAAAAAGACACAAGAACAAAAAAAAAACAGACGAATAAGTAAAAAATGGACGAAAACGTAAAGAATGAACGAAAACATAAAAACGTAAAGAAACAGACGAAAACGAAAAAAACAGACAAAAACGTAAAAAAAACGGACGAAAACGTATAAAAACGGGTAATAACATAAGAAAACGTATAAAATGGGGGTAAAACGTTTGAAATCGTAAGAAAAATGTATAAAAAGGGACGAAAACGTATAAAAACAAACAAAAACGTATAAAAACGGAAGAAAACGGACGAAAACGTATAAAAACGGACTAAAACTTATACACGTACCAAAACGGTACATTTGAAAAAGTACGTAGCTATTTAGCGGCCAAAACTCTATTATTTAACTTATTTTTGTTAGTGGAAATCTGACGTGACGTGCACACGTGGCAATAGTGATTATGGTTTCGTTAAAACAAGTTTAACCGTGCAAAATGGTACAAAACATAAAAGTACGCAACATAAAATGGAACGGATTTTAGTTCACGTACCAAAACGGTACATTTCATAAAGTACACGTCTATTGAACGGCCTAATATACAAATAAGGATAAAGAAACAAAACTCAAATACTTAAAATGTAAATTAGTTATTTATAAAATAAATTAATAAAAAATAAAAAAAATTATAAAACATTCTTCTTCGTGTATGTGTGTATGTTCAAGTGCAACACATATAATCTTTTTTTTTTCTTAAACCGAGGAATGTTAAAAAATAAATAAATAAATAAAGCCCGAGAAATTTTTCATTTGAATCGGTCGAGTTTGACACCAACATCTCCATTTCGTCGCCTACAAATGCGTCCCTATTCGATCGCCGTAGTAAGGCCGACGTGTCGATACCCACGACCGACCGATTGTCAACCTCCTATTTATGCCCAACCTTAATTTTAATGAAATCAAACCATTTATTTTTAGTTGTTTTATATTCGTAAACAAAATTGTGCAAATACACCTGAGCCTCTCCCTGCAAGTAATAGTTATATGTACCGACGTGAACAGAAGTATATAATCACGTATTCGGACTCATAGATATTCGATGATCTTTAATTTGCATTTCTTTAAACACGTGTAGTTTTCCATTGGACATATCTATGTGGACATATTTGGTCCATTAATTTTATAAATATAAAAGATCATGTGTCCATATCTTAAAGATAAGCACTTCCTAGCGGAGTAGTTTGCAAACAAAAGATTTTATGTGAAAGTCAAGGTAGATCTTCATTGATGACCAAGTAAATAATGCTTTGTGAAAAGAAAGTTGTGCGACCGATATGATAAGTTAACAAACTTTAATGGTCATTATTGGATATCAAACACATCAGTCATGTGTTTGCCTTAGGCTAGTCCCAGTCGCAACCTGGAACGATCTGGGACAACCTGCGTCACGTCAGCTTTCTCTCTCCAGCGACCTGGAACAACCCGGATGCCCCAGTCGACGACTCGAGTATTTTTTTTATTTATTTTTTTATTTTTTATTTTTTTTTAATTCAAACATTTTTAACATTAAATTTAAATTTCATTCAAATTAAAAAAAAAAACATTACATTACGAAATTAAAAAAAAAAAAAAAAACATTACACTACGATTTAAAAAAAAAATTACAATACGAAATTCAAATAAACACTAGAATACTTAAACTAATAATCTAAATTGTAACGTTCTTTGATTGCTGCCTTAACTTTCTCCAACTTTTCTAGTTGGCGGCCGGTCAAATTTGGGTCGATTGGAGTGTTGTAGAAGATGATGTCGGACTCCCGTTTTGATGTCCTCATGAGCTCAAGTTTTGCCTGTTTTATCTCGAGTTCTTTTTCCCTCAACCGTAACCAATTATCTTCTAAACCCTGCTTATTCTCTTTTGACGGCTTCTTGGTCCTTAAGAAATTTTTGGCCAACGATTGCATAAATGAGTTTGATGGAACATCAACATCACGAGAGGAGGAGGATGCTTTCTTCCTTCCTTTGTCACGACCAGACGGTCGTGATTCTCTAGTCGCTTCCTCAGCAAAATCATCAACGTCATAGACATCGAAAGGATCACGAGCTTGGGTTGAACCAGAGGTAGTGGTAGAACCCTTTGTTTTCTTCCGACTATTTGTTGATATAGCCGGCAACTCAACCTCCTTCCAAGCAGGATGACCCTTTAAAACCTCGTAGCACTCCTCCAAAGTGAAATCATGACCGTACGTCATACGGTATTCTTTAAGAGCTTTTGAGGTGTCGTCGATATCATTCTCACCGCTTCCATGGGTGTTCTTGATATTCTCCATGATAGCACAATAATTTCCAACCCTGTTACGAATCCTGCTCTTCCATTTGGTATTGATGGAGTCATAGGTTCGGTCTTTGCCAGTTTCTTTCTTAAAGTAGGCGATCACTTGCTCCCAAAACTTGAAGCGGTTCTGGGCGTCTCCTCTCGCCGCGTTTTCCGACACATAGACCCAAGCTTTACAAAGCACCACCTCTTCCTCCTTTGTCCATGGCTCTGCTGGCTTCTTGGCTTTCCCCTTGCTTGTTTCCGGCTCCTTGCCTTTGTCCTTGGCCTTTGAAGCACGTCTAGATGGCTGCTTTGGTTTGATGGGGGACATCTCTTCAGCGGAAGCGGTTTTCTCATCATCAGAATCATCAACGGGAAACGAACCGTGGTGCGAACCGTGACCCGAACCTTGTCCAATCGAAGCATCTTGACTTGGGTAGTTTTGACTTGGGTAGTTTTGTGTCGGATACTCCGGCATCCAATCTTCCAAATTAATGTCTAGATTAGTGTTTCGAATCGGGGAATAAGGTTGATACGGTTGAGAAGGATAAATGAAGTCCATGTTTGGATGGTAACCAGACCCACTAGGTTCTTGCCGGTAATCATGGTAAGAACGTTGCGGGGGGACAAAAGGACGGTTAAGATAAAACGCGTTTTGGTTTTGATTTGGTTGGGGTAGTTGTGATTGATAATCAAAACTTTGCGGACGAAAGCGAATAGGAGGCCGGTTTTGTTGTGGTTATATGCCGGTTAACTCGAAGTTGTTTTCCGCCGAGAAATTTAGATCCGGGGCATTTTGGGGTAGTCGTGATCGTCGGGTTTTTGATTGTGGGGTATTTTTCTTTGACATTTTGAATTTGGAAAAGAATTAGATTGAGTTGAATATAGATGAAAATGGTAAGTTGTGAATTGTGTTTGAGGTGAAGTGAGTATTTATAGAGTGGTAAAATAGGTTTGAATTTTTTTTTTTTTTTAGTTTGGGCACCAAACGGTCGGATATTTAAAAATTGGATTTGTAAACGTTGGAAAAAGGGAGAAAAGAAAGAGTTAATATCGAGCGGATACGGAACCGATGTTCCCTTTTTTCGTCTAGCAACCGATGTTCCAACCGAAAGTCACATTGGAGACAACCGATCTCCACATCGGTTCAACCTCCCTATTTTGGTTTTGCAACCGATGTTAAAGCTTCCACTGCGACAAGCCTTATGGAAATTTCTTAGGCTCAATACAATCAATCGGTCAAAGGCGTAGGTCGATCGATATTTTGATTAGTCGAGTTCAATGTGAAGAAATCGACAATATCAGTCGCCGGTTACATTTTAAAAATATAGGTGACATTTTCGACCGATTTACACACATCTTGCAACTTTTTGTTTTTTTTTTTGTTTTTTTTTACATAAAATAAAATACAAACAACACAAAATATTACTCACACTCTTCTTCAAATTTAAATTAAAGGCTACAGTACGAGCGACATGTTCAAAATTCAAATTAAATAATTTTCTTGTATATACCCACACTCTTATGTTTTTCATACACACAACTCACATACAGATTCTCAACAATGCCTTACAAAGACTTCTCCTAACAATTCTCCAGTCACCACGATTTCTCACAACAACTTCCCAGTCACCACGACTTCTCACAATAATCCCCAGTACACACGACTTCTCACAACAAATCCCCAGCTCCAACCCAACGGAAAATGAAGTTTATAACACTCCACCGAAGATATCTTTCTGGCATTCTCAACGGAAAATGAAACGGTTAACACTCCACCGGTTGTGGAACACTAACCCAATCCGTTTAATGTTACAGAGGATCAACTCCGACTACTTGAGCAGGATGAGAAAGTCAGGAGAGAAACAGAATAAAGAGAACTACGAGAGGAAGATGTTCATATAGAGCAAGAAGCAAGGGATCCCCAATACCGCCAGTACAACTTGTTTGACATCTTGGAAAGAGAGTATGAAGAGGACAGGATTGCTGAGGCTTTTGAAGAATATTGGGATGAGGGTGAAAACTCAGACTTTCTTTGTAATTTGTATTTTCATTTTTATTTTCGTATCGTAGTTTGTTAATATGTAATTCGTTTTTCAATTTAATGTTTAATTTATGTATTGTTTTGTTTTTAATGAATTCTGTATTTGTTATTTAATATAATTGAATTAAAAAAAATATAAAAAATAAAAATTACTCGGTTACCGACTGTGTCCAGCCTTAGTTAGTTTATGTTGTTTTTAAATGGGAAAAGTTTATTGTAACTCATCGACATCTAGTTTTTTAAGGATTTTTTTAGCCATAGCCCAAACACTTTGTTCCCGAATATAAAATAGAAAGAAAAAATGAAGAGGGGAAAAAAGAGAAAAAAGAAGAAGAGAAGAAAAAAAAACTTATGATTTTTATTCTTATGTTCCCGAGTTGAATGAAAATAATGAGATGAGCGGAGAAGTCCCCACCCCCACCCTTTCTCTCTTCTTATCACCAAAAATAATAAATACATAAATAACTAAATAAACCCTTAAGAGTGCATTTTTTTAATTTCCCCTCGACTTTTCTTGTTTTCTCTCCAAATAAAACGGGAACAGAGAGTATTAGGTGCCATGGTATTATCTGTTTCACGTTATAGCTAAATCTCACTTCAACACTTTTTACCTATAACTCGAAAACCAAAAACACCCTCCTTCCATCACTCGCGCTATAGGACACCCCCTGACTCACACATAACACAATAAAGAAAAGGAATAAACGTATGGTGTGGGCTGGTCATGACGACGCCTACCCCTATGACACGAAGAGAGGTGCCTGTGACACACGTTAATTTTCCAACCATTATTTTAGTAATAAATATTAATTTATTATTACTTGACTATTAAACTGAGTATTTTTTAGCTTATGTGACCATTTCAGGAACGTATCCTGCACACTACAACATACAGTAACCCTTTAAACTACTAAATTTTATTAGGAAAAGTGAAAATTTCACTTTCTGACACTTACTGACCATTTACATATTAAAGCGAGAAGTTATCTCGCTTTTACTGAAAAGTGACCCCACTGGCGTACCGACACCGCACTACCCCGCACTAGATATGGTTTGAGTCAGATAAATACCTTTCAGGGCTAAAAAAAATATTTTAATAGTATTTTCATAAAAACATACGTAAGACTTTATTTTACGCATATATGTCCAAAAACGTCAAACCAGGACTTTACGGTAGCGTTTTAGCTTAAACCGACACTGTGACAAACCGTAATTTTCAGACTATTATTTTAATAAGTTATTTTTATCAGAAAATTCGAATTAATTACTTTCTGATTATTATGACTCAAAAACGAAAAGTTATCTCGTGTTTTCAGAAATCCTGGCACCACACGCAAACCGAGAACGAATTAGCACTAACTAAAAATCTATTTCGAACAAACAAAGTAGTAATTATACTATATTATTTCGCTCCTCAAAACGTCTTCGGAAATATAAAAATTATAATTTACGAATACCCAGAAAGTATATTACGCGAAGGTACTTTATTGTTTACGGTACAGTTTATACAGTATGAGGTACACATAATACACTTAATAATAATAATAATAATAATAATAATAATAATAATAATAATAATAAATAAATAAAACCTACCCTAAACCTAATAATAAGCCGCCCTATACCTCTTTCACCTTTCCCAGATACATCTTGTTTTCATGCATCGCTTTCTCCCAATTTTTGATTGGCATTTTCCCTTTTACTTGAGTCTTTAGATTCTCATTTTCTTGAAAACATTACACGTTTGGTCCCTGTGGTTTGATCAGATTTCATGTTTAGTCCCTAAGTCGTTAATTACACCCGACATACCTATTTTTAAAACCTTGCACTCATTTAGTCCCTATTTCGGATGGGCCGTTAGTTTCTCCGTTAAGTGTTTGCAACGTTAGTCCCTCCGTTAATAATTTTTGCACCGTTAGTACTATTTTTTCAAATAATAGTTTTCGCCAGTTAATCCCTCCGTTAATAATAGTTTTCGCCCGGTTTTTTACGTTTTTGTCCGTTTTTATCCGTTTTCGTTCGTTTTTATCCGTTCCCCCCCGTTTTTACGTTTTTCCTCCGTTTTTTACGTTTTTATCCATTACCGTTTGTTTTTATATGTTTTCGTCCGTTTTTTATCCATTTTCGACCATTTTTTTACGTTTTGTCCGTTTTTATCTGTTTTTGTTCGTTTTTATCTATTTTCGCCCATTTTGTTTTACGTTTTGTCTGTTTTTATCCGTTTTCATTGGTTTTTTATCCGTTTTCGCACGTTTTTTACGTTTTTATATGTTTCCGTCCGGTTTTTTTACGTTTTGTCCGTTTTTATCCATTTTCGTCCCTTTTTTTTATGTTTTAGCCCAATTTTTTACACTTTTTTCTGTTTTTTATCCGTTTTCAACAATTTTTTACGTTTTTACGTTTCGTTCGATTATTAGACCAAACGTGTAATTTTTTATTTTTCGAGTAATAGTTTTCGCCAGTTAGTCCCTCCGTTAATAATAGTTTTCGTCTTTTTTTTTTACATTTTTGTCCGTTTTTTTTCGTTTTCATTCGTTTTTTATCCGTTTTCCTCGTTTTTTTACATTTTTCGTCTGTTTTTTACGTTTTTATCCGTTTCCGTATGCTTTTATATGTTTCGTATTTTTTTTTTACATTTTTGTCCATTTTTATCCGTTTTTGTATGTTTTTTTATCCGTTTTCGATCGTTTTTTTAAATGTTTTTCTCCGTTTTTGTCCGTGTTCTTTCGGTTTTTTTACGTTTCCACCCGGTTTTTTTTTACGTTTTTATTCATTTTTTTTATCCGTTTTCGCACGTTTTTTACGTTTTATATGTTTTCGTCTGTTTTCTTACGTAACAAAACGGACGAAAACATATAAAAACAGGCAAAACCGGATAAAATTAGATAAAAGCGTAAAAAATACAGGTGAAAACGAATAAAAAACGAATGAAAACGGATAAAAACGTAATAAACGAGCGAGAACGAATAAAAAATGAACGAAACGGATAAAAACAGACAAAAATGTAAAAAAGGGTGAAAACGTAAAAAAGGGACGAAAACGGATAAAAACAGACAAAAACATAAAAAACGGATGAAAACATATAAAAACGTAAAAACGTGCGAAAACGGATAAAAACGTAAAAGAAATGGGAAAAATGGGATAAAAAACGAACGAAAACGGACAAAACGTAAAAAATTGTCGAAAACAGATAAAAAAACGTAAAAAAAACGGGCGAAAACGTAAAAGAAGGACAAAAACGAACAAAAACGGACGAAAACATAGAAAAATTTAAAAAAAACCATGCAAAAACGGATAAAAAACGAATGAAAACGGATAAAAACAACCAAAAACATAAAAAAAGAATGGGCGAAAACGGATAAAAAGCTGACAAAAAGGTCGAAAACGGATAAAAAACTGACAAAAATGTAAAATAAAGGTCGAAAACGGATAAAAAATGGACGAAAATGGATAAAAACAGATAAAAACGTAAAAAACGGAAGGAAACATATAAAAACAGACGAAAACGAATAAAAACATAAAAATCGGAAGAAAACGGATAAAAAACGGAGAAAAACGTAAGAAAGAGGTCGAAAACAGACGAAAATGGATAAAAACGGACAGAAACGTAAAGAAGCGGACGGAAACATATAAAAACAGACGAAAACGAGTAAAAACGGACGAAAAACGTAAAAAAGGTGGAAAACGGATATAAAACGAACGAAAACGGATAAAAACGAACAAAAACGTAAAAAAACGGGCGAAAGCTATTATTTAGGGAGGGACACACTGGCGAAAACTATTATTTGAAAAAATAGGACTAACGGTGCAAAAATTATTAACGGGTGGACTAACGTTGCAAACACTTAACGAAGAAACTAACGTTGAAAACACTTAACGAAGAAACTAACGAAGAAATTAACGGAGGGACTAAATGAGTGCAAGGTTTCAAAAATAGGTATCTCTGGTGTAATTAAAACGACTTAGGGACTAAACATGAAAATTTGAGCAAACCACAGGGACCAAACGTGTAATTTTTTCCAAATTCTTTAAGCAAAGAGTGTGAAGATCGTTTATGAGCTCTAGGGATTAACAACAACTATGATAATAAGATGCACAACGGAATAAGAAAACATCATTGTTATTATTAAAGGTTCTTCGCCATCATCTCTATACTACTAAACACTAACCTAGGCGTTTACATTATAGAATTTACGCCTAGGAACATACACATACACCTTTGGTGTTTACATTGTTTGATACACATAAACCTAATTCCCATGTCCTCTTTATATAGTAGAGGATTATGGTTACCAATGACTATGAAGGTGTTAGCCTTGATAATAATTAATAGAAGTGATGGTCATTCACGTTTAGGAACTTTGTAACGTGTGTTAGATATTGTATTAGAATAGTCAATGGGCTCGTGGATTGGGCTAAGCTAAATGGGCATTAGTTATATTAAGCTAGCCTTTTTTAAGTTCATGTAATCCAAAGCCCAATCCAAGTCCAAACGTAGCCCATGGCCAAGCCCATTAGGGCGTTTAGTATGGAAATATAAATACCCCTCAAATGTGTCATTTGAGGGGTGTGCTTGAGTGTGTAAGTGTGTGTTTTTCTTTAAGCAATACATGTTCTCTTTTCATCTTATTTCTCTCTAAAACATACGCATAACTTATAACATATTCAAGTCACCATCTTTCCATCTTTCCTTCTTCTTATTTACGCATAAAGTGTGTTTGGTTTACGTGTATATCTTGTGTTAAGAGTGGTATACGTGAGAAGGTTGAGAAAAACAAGGTCCTACAATTGGTATCAATCGCCTAACAATGGTTTAGGAGTGTTGTGTTACATTTTTTTGTTAAAACTTAGCATAAAGTTGCATTTTTTCCTATAAACATGGGCTTTTTGTCTTAAAGTTTTGATTTTTACGTGTTTTTAAGCTTAAAGTTGTAGTTTTTATTGATCATTAAGTGTTTTGGAAGAAGTTTGTGCAAAAGAAATCATTTGGAATCGTGTTTTTGGGTGAAAATTAGTGTTTTGCAAAAATCTGGGCATTCTACTCGTAAGGAATTCAAGTACAGAAAGTCAAAATCCTATTTCTACTCGTAAGGAAAAGTCAAAACCCTAGTTCTACTCGTAAGAACCAAATCCTACTCGTAAGCATTTGGTGACGAATATTCGTGCAACAACGGTTACTCAGTGTTTTCCTTGCTTGGATAAGCCTAAAAAACACTTCGACTTGTGGATATCTCTCACGCTTGGACAAGTGTGAAGGATTTTGGTTTATAACCTAATATTACTCGTAAGGAAATCCTACTCGTAAGGAAATCCTACTCGTAAGGACATCCTACTCGTAAGGAAATCCTACTCGTAAGGAAATCCTACGCCTAAGGAATCCTACGCCTAAGGAAGTCTACGCCTAAGCAAATACTATGCCTAAGTACCATATCCTACGCCTAAGCTCAAGTTTACGAGTAAGATCTCACTGCAAAACTTCAAACGGCCATAACTTTTGAACCGTAACTTCGTTTTCAGCGTTCTACCATACTTTCATGCTCAACATGAATCCGAATTCATTGAAGAGGATAAGAAGCAAGTCGAAGCAGATGACATGGCAATACACATCGTCCAACTGGGTTTACCAAGAGAAATCTTTGCTGCTGTAGATAGCTGTGAAACTGCTTACGATATGTGGGAACGTGTTAGACGGCTATGTTATGGAACCGAAATTGGACAACAGGACGTGGAGAACAAGCTGCTAACTGAATGGGAGAAGTTTACATCAACTACAGGAGAATCCATTTAATCCTACTATGGAAGGTTTTGCACTTTGATGAATGAGCTCATCAGAAACAAGTTGACAGCCAGAACTATCGTGAGTAACATCAAATTTCTCAACAATCTTCAAGAAGAATGGGGACGATATGTCACTATTTTCAACCAAACAAAGGACTTACATCAGGTGAACTTTGATCAACTCTATGATTTTCTGAAACAAAACCAAGCTGAAGTGATTGAAGTCAGGAAAGAAAGATTGGCAAAGAATCATGATCCCTTGGCACTAATTGCAAAGACTCAGACTCAAGTGAACACACAACAACAACCTTCATCATCTTCCAACAACAACAACTTGCAGCAATACATTCCACAACCACAAGCTGTTATCCCTCAACATCAATTCTACCCACTAGAACAACAAGTCATTCAACAACAACAATATCCACAATACCAGAAACAAGGAATCACCGACCTTGAAGCTGAACAAATAAAGGCTTTGTCAAATGCATTTGCTTATTTGATTAAAGTATTCAAAGGACGCTATTCCACACCAACTAACAACAACCAAAGGATTTCGTCTAACAATTGCAACAGGCAATTTGCACAGCCGGGTTTGAATATGGGTCATCAAGGACAAATGGTTGGTGTTATTGGGAATGCACAGGGATATGCTACTGGATTTCACATGGGTAATCAGGCGGTTCCGTATCAGGGTAATCAGTTGGGTCAGATTGTTGGAAATCAGATGGGCCAGAATATTGGGAATAGAGCAGTGGGTAATCAGAATGGGAATGTTGCAGCTTCAGTAGTTCGGTATTTTGGAAATGTGAATCAGGCTAATCGGGTTATGTGTTACAACTGTCAAGGAGTGGGTCACATGGCAAGGAATTCTCCTTCTAAGCCGAAAAAGACGAATTATGCATATCTTCAGAAAGCATTGCTGTTGGCACACAAGAATGAAGCAGGGATGCAATTGAGTGCTGAGGAACATGACTTTATAGCTATTATGGATGAAATGGAAGACCGATAGGACATCAATGCAAACTGCATCTTCATGGCAAATCTTCAGGAGGCTAAGTACGACACTGATTCTGATACACCTCTGGTTTATGACGCCAATGCAGTATCTGAGGTACCAATCATTGATCCATGCTATAACAATGTCATATTTGATGTATTTACTCATGACGAACAACATTCTGTGACGCTAGCACCTACTTATGATACATTCCTGGATGATCCGAGTAGTAGCAATATTAACTCTGAAACTCCAGATGTGGATCCTAGTAGAGGCTGTGTGGCACAAAATACTGAGACTGATGAGGAAACACGTGCCTTATTTGAATCATTGATTAATAATTGTGGCATTGAAATTGAGAAAGTGAAAAAGGTCAATCGTTATGTTAAGGCCGCGAATGATAAATTGACCGCTGAGCTTGAGAGGTACAATGAGAATGCAAAAGCTTTTGAATTTCACAAAAATAAAGAGTCAGAATTAGAAATTGATTATCGAAATTCCGTTTTAAGAGAAAAAAAATTGCAAATCAAGTATGACACACTTGATGTTAATTTGAGCTTGAAAATAAAATGTTTAAATGAGGAAATTTCTGATCTAAAAAACTAACTTTCTAAACAAAAAGCAACTTATTCTGATCTTGAAAAAGAGAAGAAAAAGTTGATAGCTGATTTATCAAAATGAGAAGATTCTCTTCTTGATGAAATTCTTGAGAAAAATGAAAAAATCAATAAATTGGAAAATTTGCTTGTTACAACGGGTCATTCAGCTCAAACAGTCAATATGTTAACAAATCAGACAAACCCGTATTTTCATACAACTCAAAAAATGGCTCTTGGTAACAAACCTCCTTGTGCACTCAATAAAGCTCAGAAAGAACATAATGTTTTCTATAATGGAAAAGCTTTGTTAGATAAACATGAACCCATAGAAGTTCGTGATTCTTATGAATCGTTAGAACTCATTGACGAGAGAAGATAAAAAATGAAACAAAAGAACCCAGAAATAAAACCAATCGATTACAACAAACTTAACAAAATTTATGGAATTACCTTTGTTCCGCAAAAAGAAAAGTCAAAGTTTTCCATCACACCAACTGTTTCAACCAAAGATTCAAAACCAGTTTCAAAACCAGTAGTTGTCTCAAAATCATTTTTGAACATGGAACAAATGTCTTCAAACAATCCTTTTAAAACAAGTGATGCTAGAAGAATTTTAGATGAAATTAAAACTAGAATGGGGAAACTTCAAGAGCTTGTTAAATCAAAAATCAACATCAGCGCTAACAACTGGTTTTCTAGTTTTCACGATAAAATGAAAAAGGTTTTTGAAAATGAAATTGCCAATCCACTAAACCACGTCAGTGGGAGGGTAATTCACTTTGAACAAGCATTTTTGAAAGAAACAGGTGACTTTGTCAAGGACCATAAATCCCTGGTAAAGAAAGCTAATGAATGTTTTGAACACATCAAAGTTTTGGAAAATTTAAATGATTCTCTCTTCGAAGATGTTATAACTACTGATATCATGTCCATTGTTTTACAAACATGTTCTGTTGAAGACCGTGAAAGACTCCAGTCTAAGACCTCCGAAATTGTTTCAAAATATGAAAATGCTCTTGAAAAACTTGAAAAAGAAAATGTCTCATATTTTAAACAACTTGATCGAAAAACTGAGGAATGCAAGTATGACAAACTGTCGTATGAGCGTGCCTACAAGGACATGAAAGAGCAAAATGATCTTTTGAGGGCTCAGCTGGAATGTCAAAAAAGAAAGGCTGTGGATACTAAGATTGCAAAACCATTACTGAGGAGAAAGAAAATGTTTCGAAATCGGTTTTTAAACAAAAATGTCTATTTCTCTGCCTCCTCCAAAAGTCAATGAGAAAAAAGATTTGTCAAAACCAGTCACTCCACCTGCCTTATCAAAACAAAATGATAAGATTGTTGAAAATGAAAAAGCGGTTATCGAGAAGCCAAAAGTTTTAGCACCTGGCCTTTTTAGGATAAGTACCACTAATGCGTTTTCCTCCACATCTAAACCATATGGAAAAAACGACATAAGTTTAGACAAGCACTCTAAAGAGACTAGGAAAGCTGAAACCACTTCTCTAGATAAAAATGTGAATCCTAATGCGTGTGCCTTACCTTCTACAGGACTAGAAAGCACCTCTAGGAGCAGCAAACTAAAGCCTAAGAGCAATATAAGGAACAATAGAGTCTCGCATGCCTCTAAGAGTAGTAGCTTGAATAAAGAGAAGAAAGTAGAAGAACACCCTAGGAATTTACTGCTTTGTAATAAGAAATACATTTCATCTGAATGTAATGAACCTATGAAATCTGCTAAGTTTAATGAATCTGTTGAATCTGTTTGTTTAACTTGCAAGAAATCTTTAATTAATGTTCATGATGATTGTGTTACTAAGAAAGAGACTGTTAAGCCTGATCAGAAGAACGTTCCAAAAAGAACTTATGCTAAACCAATAAGAAGTCTAGTTGCAAGTGTTGGAATCACTCCTAACTCGTAAATGGAACACGACATTGACGGGATTACATTTTCTATCTTTGTTACCTTAAACACAAGGGCTTGTTATGTCATTTAGTGATAGATGTAAGTGTTTGGGTATAAATACCCCTCCATACTTCCATGGAGGGGTGAGACTCTTGTGTAAACTTTTACCTTTCATCAATAATAAACACACTAGTTTTCCCTTCTCTCTCTAACTTGAAGATGGCTTTCTTCCATCTTCCAAGACCTCCCGAATCACCATATCAACCAAACATACGGTCGTAACATTGGTATCAAGAGCAAGGTCGGTTTATTTATTTTGGTTGATTTTGGTGATGTTTTCTTGTCAAAATCTCTTGTAAGTCTGTTTTTTAGCAAGTTTTAACCTTTTTTAAATTTTTTTGGGTTTTAATTAGATTGTTACAAGTTGTGTATCCTGGTCAAAATAGTCAAATTATTATATTCAGTTTTATGTCCTTGTAACTGTTTCTGAGTATCTTAATCTTGTGACTGTTTGGTACCAATTCTCGTGAAATATTTTGGTCATCTGGTCATATTCTCATGGTCAAAATGGCTCAAAAGAGAGGTTTTTATGTCATTTTTCTGGGTTTCTTGAATCTGGTCGGATTCTTTGGCCGGAAAACTCGTAGGAAAAAGTCAACAAAGGGTCAAAACCCTAATATTACGCCTAAGACCTCATCTTCAGATCGTTTACGAGTAACTGTGAAGTTACTCGTAAAAAAGCATATTTACGCATAAGCCTACGCGCAAGCTTCAAGCTTACGAGTAAGCTTACTCATAAGACCCTCTTTACGCCTAACGTTGCTTACGCGTAGCCAGGTTTACGCATAAGGGTTTACGAGTAACTTTGTTTACACATAAGGATGTTACGCGTAAAGATGTTTACACATAAGGTTTGTCATGTTACGCATAAACAACAAGAAGAAGATATGTTTGACCTCAGTTTAAATTATCATCAGTCCAAGCTTTATATGAAATTGAAAAAAAAAGGACGAGACGAAATGAAAAACTTGATGAAGACCTGGATATACCAAATCGTCATTCCTAATTAACCCATCTCCAACGACAACCCATCGAC
Source organism: Chrysanthemum seticuspe (assembly GCA_019973895.1). Classification (NCBI taxonomy): domain Eukaryota; kingdom Viridiplantae; phylum Streptophyta; class Magnoliopsida; order Asterales; family Asteraceae; genus Chrysanthemum; species Chrysanthemum seticuspe. The sequence continues at coordinate 247,962,360 of BPTQ01000007.1, read as the reverse complement.
TCAAAACAACATCAACTCCCTTAATCAAACACCAACAACTTCGTCACAACCTCATCAAACCCATCAATAATCCACAACAAGACTCGAAACCAAAATGATAAAAAGATCTCAGTTATAAATTTTCGTGGCATTAAAACCTTTCAAAGTTCATTTACAGGAAAATTGAACCATCATAGATCTACTTTAAAGGCTTAACCTTCATTATTGATATTCGAACTACAAAGAACGAGATATAACAATTGTGTTATCCTCCCTTTTTTTTCTTTTGGTTCGTTTAATTAAACACAAACAAACATCAGTTACCTACCCGAGACCCATGATAGGATCTTGCAGCCAAGACTCTTTCTTCGTCTAACATGAATCATATAGGAATACTTTCATACTATTGGGTTTGTACCTAAGGTAGAAAGAATAAAGGGTTGTGATTGAGATTCGTTTTGTTTTAATGATGATGGAGATTGAGGCTGGTAGAAGGGTGAGGCGTATGTGGTGAACGAACAGATGGGGGTTGAGCGTTTGAGATTAGGTTTAGGTACTTAAGAGTGTTTTAGGGTTTATGTTGAGATGTGTGTATTAGGGGTGTTCACGGATTGGGTAATATCCACAGTAACCGAAAACCGAAACCGAACCGAAACGAAAATAACTGAACCGAATTCATAACCGAACCGAATTGGTCAAAACCGAACCGAACCGAACTAAATATTTGGTTATCGGCTTGGATATGGTTTTGGCAATAAAAACCGGAAACCGAACCGAAAACCGAACCGAAAACCGAATTCATATAAAATATATATTTTTTCTATGTATATATATGAAAAAAAATCACTAAAACTCTTTTTTAGTATAAATATAACATGATTTAAGTTTGAAAAAAATTTTTTGTGCTAAAAATATATATAATTAAATAAATAAAAAATTAAAATTATGTAATTCGGGTTATTCGGTTCGGTTTTCGGTTATTCGGTTCGGTTTTCGGTTCGGTTGAATCAAATTTAAATTCGGTTCGATTCGGTTTTCGGTTATACCCAGAAAAAAAAATTAACTGAACAAACCGAACCGAATAAACCGAATAACCCGATAACCGAACCGATGAACACCCCTAGTGTGTATTTATTCTTATAACCTATTATAAGAATATGGATATTTGGGTTTGTAGTTAACTGGATTCGGACAATAGGTGGTGTAAACCCTTTGGGTCTGGGATTGATCCAGTTAGTAATTGTTTGGACTCATTTCATTCTAATCCAAATAAGTGGACTGGATCATTTATTCTCTTTGGACACAAATGGTGGGGCGCTAAATTAAAACATAATCTAAATGATTTGTTTTTTACTTAAAATATTCGACACAAATTTTTAACAATATTCGGTAAAAGGAGTGGTAGTTTGGTATTACCAAATTTCACGGGGATACAAAATTTTTGACAAGATCGGGAATACCATTATCATAGTTCATTTAACCGTTAATGAAGGCTAGTTTTGAGCATTTAACCGTAAGATGTGACTACGGCGATAATTCATTATTATTTATTTGAGGTTGAAGTGGGATATCACAGGTGCGTGTACTTAGTATCTTGAAGATATCGGGGTTGGTTGGATGCATGATTCTTCGAGATCCTTGTTCGAGCTTTAACCGTTACGAATGACAAAGACTTGAGTTGTCTAGTTATACCTGATGTAAGGAGTTACGTTGTTGTGCTCACAACGTATAGCTATCACTTTTAAGGAGTTACGTTGTTCTGCTCAAGTGTCACACAAAGCTGTGGATAATTTGAGAAACTTTAAGTTTACCTTTTTTTGATGGTGATAAGAAAAAGGGTTCTTCGTCTGACAATAGTGCAAGTTTAAGTCAAAAGTTCGGGTTATTTTAATTCAGTCTCAAGTTCGTCATATTGAGTTTTCTCCATCAGTAGTCACTACAAAAAGCCGTCAGAATGATAATGGGGTCGGTAAAGAGTTAGCTGAGAAGAGTATACACGAGTAGAGAAGTTTTATCAGCAGTTGATTTTCACGAGATATTTATGGTACTTCACAATTGTTCGATTAATTGAACATACATGGTTTCGCTGTCTCCAATTCATCATCAACATACGTGGTGTATGATTTTGATTCATTGAAAACATCGGGGGGAAGAGAGTATAGGTGGTGTTTGCTTCCTTTGATGTTTTTGGATTTTTTTCGAAAACCCTCTCCTTTCATGAATTTCTTCAATCAGGGGGAAGAAATGAGACGATCAGTGGTTAAAATTTCTCAAGTTGGTGTTATCTTCTCACTTTCACAGAGTTATCGTGTGTGAAGTTACCTAAATATGATGTTGTGTGCCTCACACACGGTCATTTTATCGAGTAATTGCAGATTCACGGGTAACTATTATTCCGATAGACCGCAACATTTAGGGGGAAGTCGTTTCATTTCGTCTTTCGTGGTTTGTTTGGTGTGAAGCATCTACATACGTGAGAAGATCTTGTTGATTTCTTGCATGTTACCCCCGAACGGATTATCCGCAATAAGTAAGATTTACCTTGTGTGGTTTACTGCTCATCTACAAATTCCGCTGGGTACTGAAAATTTCAAAATTTAGAAGAAATGTTCACTACATCAAAGTTTCGAATCTGCTGAAGACGGTTGTCAGTTTGGGGGGAAGCTGATTCAGAAACTTCGCCAAAAAGAAGTTTACGGAGAAGCTGCAAAAGACATGCGGCATGAATTGGGGGGAAGTTAATCCAATTTATGCATATTACATCATTTGCCTACAAGTGATGAAAACGGTTCTCAATACAAGAAGAAGACAAAGAGCGTAAACTTTCATCATCCTCAGCACTTGGAGAGCTTATGAAGACCTTTCTTCATTTGTTTTCTATATTTGTAGTAAATGTTGTAAGTAATCACTTATGTCATCCCATTGGGGGAAGATTGTTGGAATCGCTCATAACTCGTAAATGGAACGACATTGACGGGATTACATTTTCTATCTCTGTTACCTTAAACACAAGGGCTTGTTATGTCATTTAGTGATAGATGTAAGTGTTTGGGTATAAATACCCCTCCATACTTCCATGGAGGGGTGAGACTCTTGTGTAAACTTTCACCTTTCATCAATAATAAACACACTAGTTTTCCCTTCTCTCTCTAACTTGAAGATGGCTTTCTTCCATCTTCCAAAACCTCCCGAATCACCATATCAACCAAACATACGGTCCTAACAGCAAGATTTACATCTTACACTACTGATAGAAAGCATAGTCTTTACTATAGGGATGATAGTTGGAAACCAACGGGTAGAATTTTCACACTCCAGAAAGGTAGAATGAGTGATAAACCAGTATACCCAGTAGAAAACTTCTATGAGTGTGATCAGGATTTTGCCTCTAACCTAAAGGAACCAAAAACAAAATGGTTTCCAAAAACATTTTCTTCTGTATTTGGCAGGTTATTGAAATATGTATTTGGATCGTCGACTCGGGTTGCTCCAAGCACATGACCGGGAATCTGAAGCTGCTGATCAATTTCGTTTGGAAATTCATGGGAACCGTTCATTTTGGAAATGATCATGTAGCAGCTATCATGGGTTATGGAGATCTACCTTTTGGAAATTATTTGATCACTCGGGTTTACTATGTCGAAGGGTTGGGACACAATTTGTTTTCACTCGGGTAGTTATGTGATGCAGATTTAGAGGTTGCTTTTAGGAAAAATGCTTGCTTCGTTAGAAACTTGGATGGCACTGATCTCTTAACTGGGAATCGTGATACAAACTTGTATGCTATCGACATTAACCAAATGGCCTCTTCATCACCGATATGTATTATGACACGAGCATCTGGAACAAAGTCCTGGTTGTGGCATAGAAGATTATCCCATCTCAATTTCGACACCATCAACAAACTGGCCAAAGACAACATCGTCAACGGACTTCCAAAGTTCAAATACACCAAGGATCACCTATGTCCATCATGCGAACAAGGAAAAAACAAAAGACCATCATATAAAGTACCAAGTTCGGATGCAAAGTTGCATATGTTGCACATGGACTTATGTGGCCCAATGAGAGTTGAAAGCATTAATGGGAAAAAGTATATTCTTGTTATCGTCGATGATTATTCAAGATATACATGGGTTAAGTTTCTGAGGTCAAAAGACGAAGCACCAGGCATCATCATCACCTTTCTGAAGCGTATTCAAGTACTTTTTCAAGCTCCAGTAAGGGTAGTAAGAACACACAACGGCACAGAATTTACTAATCAAGAGTTAAGAGATTATTTTGAAGATGTTGGAATCACACATCAGACATCAGTTGTTAGAACTCCACAACAAAATGGGGTAGTTGAAAGAAGAAATCGTACTCTTGTGGAAGCTGCTCGCACAATGCTAATTTATTGTAGTGCACAGTTATTTCTATGGGCTGATGCTGCTGCCACTGCTTGTTTCACTCAGAATCGATCCCTAATCCATCCAAGATTCAATAAAACCCCTTATGAGCTAGTGAACAACAGAAAACCTGATATCTCTTACCTTCACGTGTTTGGCGCTTTGTTCTATCCAACGAACGACAGAGAAGATCTAGGAAAACTGAAAGCTAAAGGTGATATTGGAATCTTCATTGGATACTCAGAAAACTCGAGGGCATTCAGGGTGTATAACAGAAGAACTAGGAAGATAATGGAGACGATGAATCTGAATTTTGACGAACTTTCATAGATGGCTTCTGAGAGACTCGCTCTAGAACCCGCGCTTAATCCGATGGCTTTTAATCAAAACAGATTAGAACCCACACCAAACCAGCAGACTTGTGGACACATCAGTTCAGGACTCAAACAACAAAGAGCTCCATCAACTTTTACTCACACACCTCATGAACAAGAATGGGAGAATTTCTTCGAGTTAATGTTCGATGAATACTATGGTGGAACTTCGAAAAATGCATCAAAACATCATTCCGATGCACCTGCTCAAAATCATCCACCACCACCAACAGAGGATGCATCTACCACGGTCGAAACCAATGCACCAACTCCATCAACGTCATCTACATCGACTTTTGCTAATCCTATTCTTGAAACAGTTTTACCAGCAGTTGATGAGCAAAACCAAAACATATCAATTCAAGAAGAACCTTCACAAAACCAGAACAATGCAACGTTAGATGAAGACTTATTTGAAAACCCGTTTGCCACGGAATCAGCTGAATCATCTTCAAGCTTACGAGAACCATCTAACTCGCATACGTTTAACCAACGGTATCCTTCTACCCTGAAGTAGACAAAAGACCATCCAATTGAACAAGTTATTGGTGAACCTTCACGGCCAATTCAGACGAGATGCCAACTTGCCACAGACTGCGACTTGTGCATTTACCTTTGCTCAATTAGCACTACTGAGCCAAAGAACATTAGGGAGGCAATGGAAGAAAATGGTTGGGTAGAAGCGATGCAAGAGGAACTTCTCAAATACCGTCTCCATGACTCTTGGGATTTGGTTCCAAGACCAATTGACATTCGCGTCATTGATCTCAAATGGTTATGGAAGAACAAAAGGGATGAAGAAATGACTGTAATTCGCAACAAAGCTCGTCTCGTGGCCAAAGGATACAGACAGGAAGAAAGGATTGACTTTGAAGAGTCATTCGCGCCGGTAGCTAGACTTGCAGCTCACAAAAACATCACGGTTTATCAGATGGACATTAAGACCACGTTCTTGAATGGAACTCTGAAAGAGGAAGTGTACGTGAGTCAGCCAGAAGGCTTCATAGACATGGAACATCCAGACTACGTCTACAAACTCAAAAAGGCAATCTATGGTTTGAAACAAGCTCCGAGAGCGTGGTATGACGAACTGTCTTCTTTCCTGATTCTAAACAATTTCACCAAAGGAACTGTCGATCCTACCTTGTTTACTCGAAAACATATCAATGACATTTTGATTGTTCAGATTTACGTGGACGACATTATTTTTGGGTCCACTAATCCGAATCTTTCAAAACATTTTGAAAATCTCATGAAAAGCAAATTTGAAATGTCCATGATGGGGGAACTAAATTTTTTTCTTGGTTTACAAATACATCAGTCCCCTCGTGGAATTTTTATTAATCAATCTAAATATACAGCTGAGATTTTGAAAAATCAAGGTATGGATAATTGTGATTCGGTCGGAACACCAATGGTAACTTCACTAAAAATTGGAGCCGATTTATTTGGGAAACCCATCGATCCGAAGAAATATCGGAGCATGATTGGTTCTCTCATGTACCTCACTGCTAGTCGACCCGATATTCATTTTGCTGTTTGCTTATTAGCACGGTTTCAGGCAAATCCTACCGAACTGAACCTCAAAGAGGTTAAACGGATATTTCGGTACCTAAAGACATCCATTCACATGGAACTTTGGTATCCGAAGGAATCCGGATTTGATCTAATAGCCTTTTCAGATGCGGACCACGCAGGTGATCAAGTTACAGCAAAAAGTACATCAGGAGGTGCACAATTTTTAGGTGAAAAGTTAGTCAGCTGGTCTTCAAAGAAACAAGATTGCACTGCACTTTCAACCGCTGAAGCCGAGTATGTGTCTCTATCTGCGTGTTGTGCTCAAGTTCTATGGATGAGAACACAACTCACAGATTATGGCTTTACTTTCGATAAAATACCTATGTATTGTGACTCGAAAAGTGCCGTAGCCATCTCATGCAATCCTGTTCATCACTCAAAGACTAAGCACATTCGTGTCCGCTACTACTACATAAAAGAGCACGTGGAAGAGGGTACTGTTGAATTATTTTTCGTGAAGACAGATTACCAACTCGCCGATCTATTTACTAAAGCCCTTTCAAAAGAACGGTTTGATAATTTAGTTCGACGAATTGGAATGCGAAGCCTAACCCCAGAGGAGTTAGAACGTCTTCTCGAATCTTCTTGAAAATTATTTTCCAAAAAGCTTCGCTGTAAATATTTTGAAAAAAAAAAAACAAAAAAAAAAAAAAAACAAAATACAAAATTTGAAAAACCAACAAAAGCAAAATATAAAAATATAAAACTTTCAAAAAAAATACAAAAACAGTATAAAATTAAAAATCCAAAAATATTATTCTCACGACATGTGTCTCGTGTAATCGATATTTTGTACGTTTATAGAAATTTCATTCAACAATGATACGGACATGTACAGATGCTTGAGCGAGAGTTCTTTAAATGTTATCTAAAACATGTCGTTCCTCAAAATTTCTTCAAATAAAAAAAATGGCTTTCGTATACTTCAGTACAAAACCCGTGCCAAAAATGATGACTTTTGATTATTTTCAAATCAAAACTCGTGTTTTTAAAGAAAAATCAAGTGTACGCTTCAGTGCACTACATTTAAAACTGGTGAGAAATCATCATCATCTTGAGCACCTTTTTCAAGATTATTCAAAAAGATTTTCAAAATCTTTCAAAATATTTTGTGCACAAGATAACTCCCTCTAAAACCCTTTAATTGATTATGCTTTATTAAAGGGGGAGTATAAAACCAAAATGTTCCAAATTCATGCTTAAATCAAATCCGTTTGTCTCCCCAAATGATTCTAAAATGATGTTTAATCCGTTGATATAAAAATATCATGAATATGCTATTTTTGAGGGGGAGAAGACGAGATTAAAATGTGATAAAAAATGTTTAATGATCGGTGTTTGAATCTCAAAAGAGCTCGACTCAGTTGAAACCATTGAATTGACGAGAAATCAAAGTCAGTAAATGTACCATTTCGAGAAACTTGTGATAGACATGAACTTTCATGGGTCTAACCTTCTTTTCAAGAAGAGTTTACAACTTCAAGGTAGTTATTAGAGCTAGTTGTCACATAAAAACTGACAATGGAACTCTTAACTAAGCTACGTAACCGTGTCTCGTGGGGAATTGTTTATCATGAGCAGATCAATTCAAAAAGTGCGAACTCTACCCTCTATGTGCAGATTTAAGTTAAAACAATATAAGCACATGTGAAGGGGGAGTGTTTCTGAAAGTATAAAACTCTCAGAGTGTTTCAAACATGTTTTCAATCATAAACACTTTGAGATTTTCAAGAGAAGGTTTTATGGCAACATGGGACAGTCATGGAGTTATAAGGTGACTAAGGATAGGAAATCTGTCCTATGATACGCTAGAGCCGGAGGGATCTACCCAAGGACATCACCAATAGTTAGTATTAGACGTCCTTAGGTATGATTGAAAAAAAAGGAGTAATGTGAGAAAGGAGAAAGTAGGGGTTGAAGAATTAAAAAGAAAAGTAAAGAAAAAGGGTGAAAAGAAATAGCCCTCCATAATCAACCTTAGGGAAGAAACCGGGTTCAATTCATATGCTACTGGTTGTCACTTAGATGACACTGGTATTGAAGACAAAGACGTCATGGACCCAGTGACGCACTGCACTAAACCTTCTAGCCACTCAATTCCTCTTAAAAGGATTTGTTTCATTCTCACTGGGAACCCTACAGAATCTATCAACTTTCTCTTAGAGATTGTTGGTATTGAAGAAGGAGACCCTCTCCCTAGTCTCCGCTTAGGAAACCAAAATGCACTAATCGAGTCTAGAGCCACGAGACTCATCAAAAGATCTCTTAGGAACACTTAACATTTCATCTCTTGATGTTCAACAATAAAGACACAAGTGATATATTCTAGAGTCCTACGCATATCTTAGCAATCTGCCAAAACATTTATGAGAGGATTTACAAATGTGATCCTCAGTGATTGAATGGAAATTCCTGCTAGGGTCAACATCAAACAGCCCTGACAGCAGGTCACTGCAATAATTCTCTATGGATTACGCTTAGTGTGTCTCAAATGGTCTACAGTCATGGAGTGATACTTCAGTGTACTTCAGCGACTCACCTGAATTGTAGATATACTTCGGTATATCGTGTTAGCCTTCTTGAGGGCCTCCAATTTCAGGAACAACCTTTGTAAGAATTAGAGATGTGTTTTCACACTATGCTATTAACACCCTCTACACTCGAACCTGTAAGTGCTAGAAATCCCGCTAAGGAGATTCCTTTCAGGAATTGAATCCTGAAGATGAGGGTCGTTACTTGAATTTATTCAATGTAATGCCAACTGTCCCTTATGGGATTAGGACGGCTGATTCGCCCGACCAAGGTGAATGCAATCAAGACATTCATCAGTATATCAATCGTAGTGGTCAATTCTTTTAAGAAAATTCCATAATGATCGATTGGTGTTTTCTACTAACATATTCTTGCAGGTACTGATGATTGTTCCTTGGAGGAAAGACCGCACCATCTTCCCATGCTCATACCAACAACATCTCATAAAAGTTCTCATCTAAATCAAAGGCAATGCAAAGTTAAAGATGATTCTTTGTCAATGTCAAAGAATCTACAAAGTTAAAGACAAGAGAATTTCATCATTGGAAATTCAAAGTCAAAAGAAGTATGAGCATGGTGAAGAAAGACGTGGAGACACCTATCCTAAAGAAGTTGACAAACGGCGGACAACACCATTAAATGATCACAAAGCATGAGGAACAAAGAATCAAGACTACTCTATATCGACACACAAAGTTCAAGCTCAAGGAAAGTAAAGACCTAATCAAGTGGAGCATATTTTGAATGACCACCCCTTAGGGGGAGATTGCTAGCCTTGATAATAATTAATAGAAGTGATGGTCATTCACATTTAGGAACTTTGTAACGTGTGTTAGATATTGTATTAGAATAGTTAACGGGCTAGTGGATTAGGCTAAGTTAAATGGGTATTAGTTATGTTAAGCTAGCCTTTTGTAATTTCATGTAATCCAAAGCCCAATCCAAGTCTAAACGTGGCCCATGGCCAAGCCCATTAGGGCGTTTAGTATGGAAGTATAAATACCCCTCAAATGTGTCATTTGAGGGGTGTGCTTGAGTGTGTAAGTGTGTGTTTTTCTTTAAGCAATACATGTTCTCTTTTCATCTTATTTCTCTCTAAAACATACGCATAACTTATAACATATTCAAGTCACCATCTTTCCATCTTTCCTGCTTCTTATTTGCACATAAAGTGTGTTTGGTTTACGTGTATATCTTGTGTTAAGAGTGGTATACGTGATAAGGTTGAGAAAAACAAGGTCCTATGGTATGTGCTAAAACACATACCATTTCTTTACCAAAATAAACCCAAAATAACCAGAAAAGAGCCGTTTATTGCTAATATTTGTTAGTTTCTTGAGTTTATGCATGTGTAGGTACGGATATGGCAAAACACGCAAATGAAAGACAAATAAGACAAAACCCGAGCACGAGAAGGAAAAGAGTGCTAAAGCTGAGCTGGGAAGTCAGAAAAGAGTGAATTTGAAGATTCTGGTACTTAAAGGATGATTTTTGAAAGATTGGATCAAATTTGAAGAAATGACAGAATCAGTCCCTCAAGTTTCAAAATTTGTCAGATTATACCCCTAGAGTTTTAGATTTGGCAAGATTAGCCCTTGGTGTATTTGGAAGTGACAAGATTTGTCCTTGGAGTACTTTTCAGAAATTACAACATTGGTCCTTGGTATTTCAGATTTTACACGTTTGGTCCTTAAAATCTTATACGAATTGCAAAATAAGTAAATCCAATCCAATCCAATAATACTACCACCTATCCAAGCCCAAATAATAATGCCCAACCAAGCCCATTCCATGCCCGGTCAAACCTAGGTCAACCCACTCTTTTATTACTCGGTCAAACTTTAAGTCAAACGGTAATTTTATATTACCTAAAAACACTTGCCCGCGTTTTTCTTTTCCCCCAAATCCAAATTTACCCAGAATATTAGAACCCTAAATTACCCTTACATGCAATAAACCAAATTCAGTCAATCGAAGGTGAAATTAGTACTTTCCTGACACATTCTGATACACGGAATGCCACGTTGGCAATCCGTGTGTCTTGCTAAGCCCTGATTGGTTGATGATACGGGGAGCATTTGATCCAAAGGATATGATTGATGGGATGACATGGGTATTTGATCTGATGGTTGTTAGAGCACAAGAGAAAGCACACCCAAGGCCTTTTGGATCCTTCCTATGCTCCTAACTCGCCTATATAAAGCCTTTCAAATTCACAGAGCTTAGTGTGTAGTTTTCTGAGTATTGATTTAGATTTTAATTTTTTTTAAGTTGTTAAGTTTAATTTATGTATTTCAAATTTCCCTTTGTACTCTATTTCATTTAATAAAAGCATGTTCTTAGTTTAATTCTCAATTTAAAGCTCAATTTCTGTTTTAGTGATGATTTAGCTTACAATCATTTTCTATTTGATTATTTAGTATATTCCAAATCAATTTTACTTTATATGTCTTTCTAAATAAAAATCACAAAAAAATAGAAAAAATACTCTTAAAAAAATAAAAAAAATATTCTTAACCTGTTCTCAAGGTTAATTCAGTATATGTTTATGTTATAGTAAGCTCTTATAAGCTTACCTATAGCTTATTAAGAGCTTATTTCAGTATCTACTCAGTTCTACAATCAATTCATAAAAGCAGTCAACAAAAGTCAACTATAGTTCATTTTGAGAAAGAATGGATGGTTTGCTGGTGTTAGCTGTGGATTTGGGTTGAATTTGATGCTGATAATAGTTTTAGGATTGGTATTTTGATCTCAGAATGCAAACCATAGTGGTTGGACCACTTGTGAGTTCTCAATCCCTTTCAATTTTAATTCAGTAGTTTATAATAATTTGTGATTGTTATTTTAGTGTAGTTTACTTGTTTAGATTAATTGATAATCATTTTTTAATTAGTTTAGATAATTTCTGATTATAGTTGCATCATCTGCACATTTATCTTTCTTAAGTTCTACATAACTTTGTTTAGTTAAAATTGGTGTGTTATTACTGTTATAATTGCTTAAATCAGGTCTAAGTTAGTTAGTTGAAGTTTATTTGAGGATTATATAAGCTTGGAATTTTGTGCTTATTGGGATATTTGCATATCAGTCATCAAAGGTGTGTTTGGTTCAGTGCATCATATTGAGTTTAAGGTTAGTTTAGTGGTTAAGCATGGTTGATATAGTGTAATATAGGTTTATTATTCTCAGATAGAACATTAGTTTGCACTTATAATAGCTAAAAGTCAAAACTCACTTGGATCTGCTCACATCTTCGTATCAGTTAAGTGTAGAAGTAAAATAACTTGCATATTAGGTGTAGAATTATATAGGTTAGTGTAATAAGGTCTCATTTCATCTAAAATCATAGTTTAGAGTCTGTTTTGCAAGTTCAAATTTCAATAAAGTCAAATCTTAATTCTGTCCAAAAAAGTCAAAAACACCATTTTAAGCTCAAACTGCTTGTGTTTCTGGAATTTTAATTCATTCATTACTAAGTAAATTTTGTTGAAATTTTGGAATCTAAAACTACTGTTGGTGGAGTTTATCAAGGGTATTTTTAAATAATTTTGTGAATTTTATAAAGCCACCTAACCAATGTTCCATTTGAGTCCCTTTTACCCTATGCACACACTCAGTTGCTACTGAGTGTGTACAGGCTTATTGCAGAGCTTGTGGTAAGCTCATATTAGCTTATCATAGGATCATCATTGGCTTATTTGTTCTTTTCTGGGTCATCTTTAGGATCCTACTTCTGGTTTTAACTTCAGCTTATTTGAGTAGCTAATTTTTAATGTGCAAGTAGGGAGGTCAGACCTGTTTTGCTTTAGCTTATTAGGAATATGAGTTGAGTTAATTAACTTGTGGCTTGTGATTTAGTGATACTAGTTAGTTGCATTAATTTGATCTGAGTTATTTTTAGCATAGTGCATGTCCTTGTTACCTCGGGTTAGCTTTTGTGGCTTATAGCTTATTTTTCATTAGCTTTTCCTTTAGCAGTTTCATTACAACTTGCATAATCAGTGTTCACAACTAGAGTTTGATTATTTTACTTGCATCATAATCTCATTTAGTACTTTTCTTGAAATTTTCATAATTTTCTGTTGTCTCTAGCCATTTTTCTGCATTAAAATTAGATTTTAAGCATTTTTAAATAGCATTTAATACGAATAAATCAGAAAAAGATCAAAAAAATATAATTTCATTTTTCCTAGATTAATAAAAATCAAAAAAATCATAAAAAGTATTTTTCCATAATTTTCCTAGTTTAAATAATAATTTTTAGACATTCAATTAGTTTAAAATAGTTTTTAATTCATAGAAATTAGAGTAAAGTTCAGAAAAATATAAAATCAATTTTGAAAATTCTTTTTAGTTAATTTATATTTTTGAAAATTAGTTTCATAATTTTCTCACTAGTTTTCATAATGTTTAGTAATTTAGTTCTATTTTTAGAGTTAGAAAGTAGTTCTTAAATTCAAATAAATTCAAGAAAAATAATTAAAATTAGTTTTAAATCTTAGATAACTTTTAAATTGCATTTTATATTTTAGAATAATTTAGATCATTTTTAGGAACTAGTTTGGAATTATTTGCATTTAATTCACGTTTCATTTTATTCGTAATTTGCATTTTTAGATTTAATTTGCGTAATTAGTCATTTGCATTATAGATTTAGTACTTTTATATGCTTCCATTTATTTTCCCTTGCCCCGTAGTGTAGAAATCCCAAATATCCCTTTTTACACATTCAAATCCCGATAATCGCGACGTGAGTAGAAGATTCCATTCAACCCTTGTTCGGAACGTTCTCGGTGCTCAAACCTAATATTTTTTAGTTACAATATACTACAGTTCTTATTTTTGATCTCTTTCCGGAGCAATCAATTTTTTGTGCCGCTGCCGGGGATCGAACCCGGGTCACCAGCTTATTACTACGAAAAGTATTAGCCCGACATGTATACTACACTTACCCCGACATGTATGAACCTCGAGCTAGCCGACCGAACTACTACAAAACCAATCGGTGTAGCCGAGGATGTTTTTGTTAAAGTGGGGAAGTTCGATTTCCTCGCGGATTTTGTTGTAATCGATTTCGATGCCGATCCTCGAGTACCCCTCATTCTCGGAAAATGTTTCTTAAGGACGGGCCATGCGTTGATTGATGTGTATGAAAGAGAGATCACTTTAAGAGTGGGTAAAGAAGCCATCACATTTAATGTTAACCATACTTCTAAATCTTTAACCAACCAATATGATGTGGCCAAAATTAGTGACACCGAGGTGACAAAGGACCCGGTAATTCCTACTAATAATGGAAATACCAAAAACGTCCAACCTCCGGTTGTCCAAAAAGGTGGGCCTAAACCATCAAGAATTGATTCGAGTCTTTCACGTTTTATAGTTAGGAGTTTGTCGACTATACGTGCTGGGCAAAAGAAGAAACTAAAAAAGGAGAATATAACGGTTGTGGTGGAAAATGCTAAGTCTAAGAGCACACCACTTGTCCCACCTCCAATCTCTGTTTATCGTATTGATCTTGTTCCTAAGAACGTCGAGCTTTCTTTGAGTGGCAATCCCACTCCTTCTTCTGAAATTATGGAACTTTCTTCTAAACAAATCATTTCTGATTCTTCCTCTTCCGTCATTCCGTTTGAGGGAAGTGATTCCATCATGGAAGAGATTGAGGCTTATTTGAAAAGCGATTCAGTTTCACCGGAAATTGATAATGCCGACATTGACATCGAGGGAGATATTCGTTTAATTGAAGAAATGCTTAAAATGGACTCTTCACTCCCTCCAGAAGAAAAAGAATTTAAAGAATTCGAGCAGTCTACTAATCCTCCGGAGCCCGAGCTCAAGGATTCTTCTATCAATTTACTTCTCGATAAGTTTCGTGATGAACTCGCTCACATTGATCCTCTAGCCGGGATTGGGTGAGGTCTTGGTCTAACATCCTTGGATCCTCATTTCATGAACGCCTAGAGTCTTGGAATTCTCCGTCGTAACGGCCCTTGGATCCTTTATTCTGAAACGTGCAAGGTCTTGGAATTACCCCGTGAAGCTCCGTAGTTCATAGCTCATATAAGTAAAAGTATAAGTGCAAAAAAAAAAATAAAAAATAAAAAAAATAAATTTGTAAACATTCCTTGATGTGGACCTCATTTTTAAGACAATGGTTCTTGAGAGAATATGGATAACTAATTAGCGAATTAGCTTCATATCTTTATCGGATTAAAAATTATCGAAACGAGAAACTTGAAGGAATTCATTTCTCACAAAAATAAAATAAATAGAGGAACTTCATATCACCAAAGTTATCCGGAAAAAGGATCCTATCTTGGATGCCTTCATGTTTGAGCCTTCAAGAAGCATTTCTCTGTACCATGGACTCTCTTCTTCTATGGAGTCGTTTCATTTGGATCCATCATACCGTCGTCCGCCCGCTAAACCACCGGATGATGGATCATTCTTTCTTGATATACCTTATGTAAGTTTGGGAGGTGATATCCCTTATGTGCTGGAGCCCGACATTTTCTTCCCCTCCCAACCCACCTATTCTCTTTCCCTCCGGAGTGAGGATACCATCTTTGATCTGGGTATCTTTCCCACTTGCTGCCCCAAGGACAAATGAATTCGGGGACGAGTCAGGCTAGCGACTCGATGATCAAAAACAGTAGCGCTTCGTGGGAGGCACCCCATGCTTATCTCTATCTTCTTTCTATTTTCTTCTAATAAGTGACGTGAAGGGGTTAGCCTCTTCGATTTCTCGTGTTTGGTTGTTTGTGATGTTTTGTTTAGGATTTCCCGATATGAAGACTCTCGTGTTCGAAGTTTGTCTTTTCTCCACTCGAGTTTCATGATCGATGCTGATGGAAATCCAATATCCTAATCTTATCGACTAACGTTTATCTTTTAGCATACTTAATAAATGGCTTTTAGATTTTCGTTGATACCCTTGCCTTTAAACATTGAGGACAATGTTTCGTTTTAGTCTGGGGTGGGTAATCTTCGATTTGATTTGACCGCACTTGCTTATTCTTAGTCATGTACTCTCGCAACCCCGTTTTTCCTTAGAAAATGAAAAGTTTGTGCAAAAATGTGAAAATTTAAATTTTTTTAAGCTTTTGCTAGTTTTATGATTGAAAAGTCTTTGCGAGTTTCTTAGAAGTTACTTTAAATATGCGTTTTCTTGAAAAAGTCTTTGCTAATTGCTTAGACAAGAGGCTATAAAATGCGATTCTAGCTCACAAGGCCAAGAATTTGCAAGCTTCCCTAAGTGATTTTAAATATACGAAGCTTTGAAAAGATTTGCTAGTTTCTAATAAGTGACTTTAAAAATGCGAGAGTTGAGATTATTTTACGAAGCAATTGCTAAGTTAATATATGTTTTGACACCTTGTTGACTTTCCGCTGGTGAGAGTAGGAATAGAATTCTGACTTGACCGGGCGTGTTGAGCCCTAGCTTGTTCCCTTAACCATATATAATTTAATTATTGGCTAAGCATACGCGGATCTCATTATTTGAGATTTTAAATTTGCGGAGATCGAGGAATGATAGAGTTACTTATGAGTTTAGATGCTAAGCGTGGAGTAGATGGTTCTCTTTAGAGCCCATCGAAGGTACTTATGGCTTTTTTTTCCCACAAGATTGTTTCATCCCATATTTGTGAATAAATAATTAGAGATGTTGAGTTTTTGGCGATAGTTAGTTTTTTATCTTCTTAAAAGAATCTTTATTTTAAAAATTGGGTACACAGCAAGGACTCGTAATAAATAAAGTAATAAATAATAAGTTATGAGCTGCGGTTCGAGATCGGACCCTTGGATCCTTATTTCGAAAGTAGGCGTTTAGGTCTTGGCTACCCTATTACGCCGGCCCTTGGACCTCTAGCCGGGATTGGGTGAGGTCTTGGTTTACCACATTGGGATCCTCATTTCATGAAGCATAGAGTCTTGGAATTCTCCGTCGTAACAGCCCTTGGATCCTTTATTCTGAAATGTGTAAGGTCTTGGAATTACCCCGTGAAGCTCCGTAGTTCATAGCTCATATAAGTAAAAGTATAAGTGCAAAAAAAAAAAAAAAAAAAAAAAAAAAGGAATGAAAAAAAAATGAAAAAGTCAAAAATATAAGTGAATAAAATTTCCTTGATGTGGACCTCATTTTTAAGCCAATGGTTCTTGAGAGAAGATGGATAACTAATTAGCGACTTAGCTTTATATCTTTATCGGAATAAAAATCATCGAAACGAGAAACTTGAAGAAATTCATTTCCCACAAAAATAAAATAAATAGAGGAAAAATAGGAAAGTGGGAGCAAAAGGTAATTACACAAGTAACTTCCATGGGTAGTGTTAGCATCTAAAGTCATATTTAACAATGATTTCGATTTTACGCTTAGTTTGGGTACTTGTGAAAAATCAGGGACGATGTATTCTATCCGTATGGTCACTTCGCGCTGAGTTGTGTTTCCTACTCCGTGATCCTAAAATGTCGTTTGAAAAATGTTGGAGTTATTGATCGACATTAAAGTTCAACAAACCGTTACTCATAATGAGAATGTGCTTAATCATAATATCTATATGTGAATTAAAAGGTAAAAGGGACATTTTTTTAGAATTAAGGGTTTCTTAATCTCTTTTGAGGAATCTTTGCTACTTTTCATAGGTTTATTAGAAAGAGATTGAAATCTTTAGTTTTAGAAGCGTGAGTTGATTGCATTGCGTGGGGATACGACAATCGTCTAGTCTGGGGTATTTTGGTATGTGCAAAAACACATACCATTTCTTTACCAAAATAGACCCAAAATAACCAAGAAAGAGCCATTTATTGCTAATATTTGTTGGTTTCTTGAGTTTATGCATATGTAGGTATGTATATGACAAAACACATAAAAGGGAGACAAATCAGACAAAAACCCAAGCACGAGAAGGAAAAGAGTGCTAAAGCTGAGCTGGGAAGTCAGAAAAGAATGAATTTGAAGATTTTGATGCTTAAAGGATGATTTATGGAAGATTTGATCAACTTTAAAGAATTTACAGAAACAGTCCTTCAAGTTTCAGAATTTGTTAGATTTTACCCCTAAAGTTTCAGATTTGGCAAGATGGTCCTTGGTTTATTTGGAATTGACAAGAGTGGCCCTTGGATCACTTTTCAGAAATTACACAATTGGTCCTTGGAATGTCAGAATTTACATGAATGGTCCTTATGTTTACATCCGGATGCAAATGAAGTCCAAGACAAAACTAATTTTATCCTTAAGCCCATAAGATAGTCCAAGCCCAATATTTATACCCAATTATCTTACCCAGGTCAAACCACATAAACCCGGTCAATGCCCGTTTCCCTTTTTCCCCAAGTTAAACGTAAGTCAAATGCAATAAAAAATAAAAAAAGAGTTACCCACGCTATGATTCTTCCCCAAATCCCCTTTTACCTAGGTCTCATAAACCCTAATCTACCCCTTCCCTAATTAGCCCCAATCAGTACAATTCAAGGACAAATTAGTACTTTCACTAACAAGCCTGACACACGGAATGCCACGTTGGCTATCCGTGTGCCTTGCTTGATTCTCATTGGCCAAATCTACGTATGAAGAATGATCCAAGGGACATGATTAAAAGAGTGATGTGGAAGATTGATCGGATGGTTGTCAGAGCTCAAGAGAAAGCACACCCAAGGCCTTCTGGATCCTTCTTATGCTCCTAAGCTCGCCTATATAAGCCCTTCATTTTTCACAGAGATAATCAAGTAGTTTTCTGAGTAGTTAATTTAGATAATTGTTATTATTAATGTTTTAGTTTAATTTCTGCATTTGGAATTGTATTTTGTAATCAAGCTTTTTGGTAATAAAAATCATTTTCAGTTTTAAATCTCTTGTTAATTTCCATCTCTAATTTTATCATTTCAATTGCTTAAGTATCATTTTAGTTATAATCTCAGCTTTGTATAAATCATTTGTTAGCTTTGATATCTCTCTAAACAAAAAGTACAAAAAAATTAGAAAAATACTAAAAAAATAAAAAAAAATGTCAAATCTACTTAAAGCTGAATTTAGTTCATATATTTGTGTTAGGATTTAGTAAATCCAGTTATTAAAGAGTCGGTCACCTCAAGTATATGTAATCATTAGAAAGCTTGTAGTCATAGATTATTACAAGTTAAGTAGTATTTAGTTAAGTAACACCGTGGAGGACGGACGGGTCTTTACCCACTGCATGCCTGATCCACAGCCCGTAGGTGGCGATTTATGTAAGTACTATAAATACTCTCTACCTTCCAAGGTAGAGAGTTGGAGCTCTTAATAAGATTTTTCTTTCTCTCACTAAAGTTCCCAAACCTCTAACTTTCTCTCTCTAAAACCATAGTATACGCCTACTTATGTTTGTGTTATGATGTGTATGTGAAATCCAATACGTTACAAATGGTATCAAGAGCCATGGTTAGATCATCTCTTACATATCCTTGGATTTCTAGTGGTTTTTAGATGGTTTTTGAGTTTGAAAAAGTTTAGTAGTTTTTGCATCATTTGGATCATCTCTAGTGTTAAAGTTTGAATTTTGGGTGTACTTTTGTGTTTAGGATCATTGTATGTGCTTGGGTTTTGATTTGGTAAGCTTGAATCACTGTGGTTGAGCTTGTTTTGGATTGAAAAGTGTGTTTTTGAAGTTTTTCTTGGTAGCGACTTGGTTCTCGTTGTGATATTCATCGTAGCGACTTGCTTCAGTAAAAGGTAGCGAGTTATAGTGGTTTTTGGTAGCGACTTGGTCCTAGCGACTTGTCTATTGAGACAAGCCGACAAACAGTACACTTAGTGGATTCTCCACTACGGGTAGCGACTTGGTGAAGGTAGCGATTTGCTTTTAATTTTGTTAGCGACTTGTACTTAAGTTTTCTTAGCGACTTGGTGTTAGCGACTTGAACCTTAGCGAGTTGCTATTTAGCGACTTGACGACTTAGCGACTTGGTGCTTAGCGACTTGCTGTCAAAATTTGTAGCGACTTGGTGCTTAGCGACTTGGCATTATAGCGACTTGATTTCAGAATACTTAGCAACTTGGTTCAAGGTTTCTTAGCGACTTGGTTGAACTTTTGGTTGTCATACGGTTTTCTCTTGATTTAGTAAAATCCCGTGAAAGAATCTATTTCCCGGTTTAATCATAGAGTTTTAAAATCCCGTGTAATCTGTTAACATGTCTACCAACGTACCTACAATCATCTCCACTGTTGCTGAGGATGTTCAAGCAGCTGGTTCAGATACTCATCCACCTATGCTTGACAAAACTGACTACGACTCTTGGGCACAACGAATCAGATTGTACTGTCTTGGAAAGGAAAACGGAGTCAACATTCTCAAGTCTATTGATGAAGGACCTTATCAGATTGAGACTACAAGAGACTTAATTGATACAGCTACAGATGGAACAATGATATATGGAATAGATAGACCAAAGACGTATGATGAGCTCAATGATAAGGAGAAAAAGAGGTTCGATGCTGATATCAGGGCCTCAAACATCATACTACAGGGTCTTCCAAAAGACATCTACAAGCTGATCAATCACAACACTGAAGCAAAGGCAGTTTGGGATAATGTCAAGATGCTTCTCTCAGGTTCTGAATTAACTATAGAAGACAGAGAATCACAACTGTATGATGAATTTGAACACTTCAAGATGAAACCAGATGAGAGTGTCTATGAGTACTACGTGAGATTCCATAAGCTTGTGAATGACATGAGGAACATCAAAATGACCATGCCAAACATTCAGCTGAACTCAAAATTTGTGAACAACATGAATCCTGAATGGCACAAGTTTGTCACCTCTGTGAAGCTAAAAAAGGATTGAAGAATGCAAACTATGAGCAACTCTATGCATTCCTTCTTCAGAATGAGAGGAATGCTATGTTTGAAAAAAGGATTCTGGATCAGTTCAAAACCAACCAGGGAGAGACAAGCTCATCAAATGATTCAACTACCTTTTACACAAATGTGGGAATTACCACCAAAGCTTCTCAAGTTATACCCATGGGTAATGGTAATCACAAACTCATTCCCGATCCAATGTTCAAACAAGCTGATGCTAATGCAGCCGTGGGAAACTTCATTAATCAACTGGCTCTCATGATTAGTGAAAACATGAAATCTCTCCCACACACCAACAACAACCTCAGAACAGCATCCAATCCACACAATCAAGCCACTGTCAGAGATGGGAAGGTTATGGTGCAGCCAGTTCAAGAAAGGCAGTACGAACAAGCAAGAGGTGGAGTTGGTAGAGAATATGTGGGAATTCAGAATCGGGGAAGGATTGGAAATCATGGACAAGCAAAGCCAATCAAATGCTACAACTATGGTGGTGAGGGACATATTGCAAGGAACTGCACATCGCCAAAACGCCCTCAGAATGCAGAGTACTTCAAGGATAAGATGTTGCTTGTGCAAGCTCAGGATAATGGAGCAGCTTTGGATGAAGAAGAGTTATTGTTTCTTGCTGAAGGGAATGCCAAGACATATGATGCAGATGTGGATGAGCAACCAATTCAGGAAATAGGTCACAATCATCATAATGCCTTTCAAGTAGCCGACTGTGATGCATTTGACTCTGATGTCGACGATGAACCTACTGCCCAGACAATCTTCATGGCTAGCATCTCACCTATGGTTTCTCCAAAGATATCTCCACCACAACAAGCCGGTCCATCCAAAGACAAAATCATTTCAGAGGTATTAAAACTATGTGATGATGTTGATGAGCAAAAGATACATGACAAAGTACAATCAACTGAAACTTTTGAGTCAGATATTGAAAATATGGGTAATATCAATGTTGTCCCATATGATCAATATGTGAAACAAAGTGAAAGTGAGACTGTACCAAGTGATGCATCTTCTCCAGTCAATGATGACTATATTTTTGATGAATACACTGCATGTGCTCATGATGATTCTGTTGTTTCTGAACTGAATGCCTATAAATAACAAGTTGCTATTTCTGAACAGCGTGCTAAGTTTGAGTTAACCACCCGTGAGCAGGAAATGGATGACCAAATGCGTACAACTATTAGGAAAAGTAAGTTTAGAGAAGAAGTATTAAAACAAGAGTTAAACTCTTTACAAGAAAAGCTTTCTAAAACTGCTAAGCAAAAACAAGAACTTCAAGAAAATGTTAAAATGCTTAAGCAAGAATTCAGTGCTAAGGAATCAAAAATTTTGAATGATTTTTCTAATCTAAAAACCTTGAAAAACAAGCTTGAAAATAAGTTGTACGTACAAGGGAATACCATTCAGACTGCTCACATGATCAAGAAGCATAGAGTTCTCAGCGATAAGCATAGTATCCCCATTATAAAGGAATCCAACCCTGAGTATGGTAAGATAGCAAAAGCTGCTCAAAATGTTATATATGATGGCAATGAAATCCTTAAACCTAGGCAGAAACCTAGTTGCGCTGAGTGCACTTAGGAAGATAAGAAATCAGATGAGGTCACTAGGGAGAAAATGGATAAGAAACTCAACAATCCTACATGTAAAGATAAAAACATAATTATCAGACCCCATGACTACAAAAAGGAAATTTGGATTTCCTTGAACATGTTTAAGCCTCAAACGTTGCTAACACCCGAACAAATGTTCTGGAAAAAGGATTTAGATAAGCAAAAGGCATAGAATCTTGTTGTAACAAACCCCCCCCCTTAGGAAAATTCCTTCAGCAACTGTGTATCCTCCAAATACACCAATGCATTTAGTTCCTAGAACTATTGCCACTAAAAGCAAGACCTTAATCAGTCAATATGTTATCTTTCAATTAATTGTTGATTTTGAGAAAACTTGTAAGAAAAGGATCACACCCACTGGGATAACTGAAGGGGAAAGGGGTTTTGAGCAAACTAAAAAATGCTATTTAACTGAGATCATGCCTTTCTTTAAACAATTAAAAGGTCAATTTGAGAGTCTTAAAAAGGGGATGGACTTAGATATTAAAGAAATGGAAAAGGAATTTGATGCGATGATTGTTGAGGTTAGTGACTATGAGCGAGAATTAAAATATAATGAGATTGAGAGGAAGAACTTGCATACCTTGAATGAGAATCTTATTTCTGAATGTATTGCTCAAGATGTGTTTTACACTGCTACAAATTGTTCCATTAATGCTTCTCAATTTCATGAATTATCTGTTGCTCTGAAAGTCTCCCATGATCGTGTCATTGAGCTTGAAAAAGCTAACTCTAAACTGCATGATAAAGTTCAACAGGATGATCATGATAACCTGGTAAAACAGTTTTCTAAATTGGAAGTTGAGCATCTTGCTTTGCAATTAAAATATCAACATCTGAAAGAAAATGTTAAAACCTCAAATATCAAGACATCCTTGGATGTTCCTGAATTTGATGCAGTTTTTGAAATTAGCAAATGTGATGAACATATTCAAGCTCATTGTAACACGATCAGAAAGTTGAAAGCCCAAATCTCTCAATTAAAGGGTGAAAAGAACAATGTGACTGGTACCCAAATGCCTCCTCCTTTAGATTCTCAGTATTCTTAAACTTTTCATCTTTAGAACTTAGCAAATGCTTTACAAAAGGAAAACGAGAGCTTTCTAGAAGAAAATGAAAAGGTAAAACGTCACTTTAAAGAGTTATATGATTCAATGAAAGTCACTCATGACAAAAACAACGAAAAAATAACCTCTTTACAAAAAGAAATTGAGAATCTGAGGAGTCAGGAAAAAGGGAAACTGCCACTTGTTTTTAATGAGAATGTTGCATCAAAGTCATCCTCAGACTGAAAATATATTGTGAATGTTAAATATATTCCTCCTTATCTTAGGAATAATGAACTTGTGTTTCATAAATATTGTGCGCACCTTAAGGATAGTCTAGAATGTCTCCGAGATATTGTGGAAGAGGATTTCATAAATAAGCCTCTTGATAGAGAAATTAGGTTTGCTTGCATTCAGGCCAAACGATCTCAGGAACTGCTAGAATGTCTAATTGCAACATGTCTTAAATCCTTAGGTGCGAAAGGTAAAGCTGTGATGCCTTGTTATATGCCTAGTGCCAAACATACAAACCATTCCATGCCCAGCTTTAAGAAAGTAAACACTAATGTGTCGTCTAGTAGTTCAGATCCTTGCACATCTAGTTCAGGAATGCAAAAAGTAGATCAACCAACTAATGTTCCCATAATTCCCTCTACAGGAGTAATCAGTGACATTAAAGCAAGCGGGTCAAAGCCTCCAGGCAATACCAAGCAAGATAGGACCTCGCAAGCTAAGAATGTGCATTGGAAGAGAGTAGAAGACCAACCTAGGAACTTTAAGTTTGAGTTGAATAAAACAAATCGTGTTGATTCTAGTATTAGCCATAGGCGTACTGTAATTAATTCGAATTCTGATACTTTCTGCAAACCATGTAATGATGTCTGCTTGAATTCTGTTGCTAATCATGAATGTGGTGTGAATGTTTTGTCTAATGCTGTCAAATGCCCAGTTAAAATTGTTAATGCTAAAAATCATGCTAAGAAGGCTAAAAGGCAAAGACGAAAGAAAGTTAGAAAATAGTGGAAACCCACAGGAAGAACATTTAGTAAGATAGGTTATCAATGGATACCTTTTAGCCATAAAGATAATCAGTTCTACCCTCAATCTGCTAAGACAATGCCCACTAGAAAATGGATGCCTACCGGTAGAACTATTCCTTTAAGAAGTGAACATACTTTGAATAGGTAAAATACGGACACCAGCACTGCATCTATTCCTAATTATTCCATTGCTTCTATTTCTGATATGGGTGTTTCTATTTCTGATGTGGGTGTTCCAATCACTGTTACTAACCAAATGGAACCCATTCTTGCATGGGGATCCCAATTATCCAGTTATCCATTCTTGTCTGTGTTCAACTGCAGATCGTTCAAATCGTTCTGTAGTACCTGGACTCAGGCTGTTCCAAGCATATGACTGGAGACCGGTCGCGGCTCATGAACTTCATGAGTAAATTCATAGGAACTGTGAGATTTGGAAACGATCATTTTGGTGCTATTATGGGTTATGGAGATTATGTGGTTGGTAAAAGTGTAATTTCCAGGGTATATTATGTGGAAGGTCTTGGTCATAACTTGTTCTCTGTTGGTCAATTCTGTGATTCCGATTTAGAAGTGGCTTTTAGAAAGCATACTTGTTTTGTTAGAGAACTTGATGGTGTGGAACTTCTCAGAGGAACTCGTGGTTCAAACCTATACAACATCTCTATCGAAGATATGATGAAATCTTCACCCATCTGCTTGCTGTCAAAGGCTTCCAAATCTAAGTCATGGCTATGGCACCGTCGTCTTAATCACCTGAACTTTGGTAATATAAACAATCTTTCCAGAAGGGACTTAGTAAGAGGATTACCCAGATTAAAGAATGAAAAAGATCATCTTTCTTTAGCTTGCCAATTGGGAAAAAGCACAAAATATGCCCACAAACCAAAACCCACAAACTCTGTAATGGATGTTCTTCATACACTTCACATGGATCTGTGCGGCCCAATGAGAGTGCTAACAATAAATGGGAAGAAATACATTCTAGTAGTTGTTGATGACTACTCTCGATTTACTTGGGTAAAGTTTTTGAGGACAAAGGATGAAACTCCAGCTGTCATCATCAAACTAATCAAACAGCTTTAGGTTCGACTCAACAATACAGTCAGAATTGTTCAAACTGAAAATGGCACAGAGTTCGTTAACAAAAACTTAATTCAGTTTTATGAAAGTGTTGGAATCAGTCATCAAAGAAGTGTTCCACGAACTCCTCAACAGAACGGTGTAGTTGAAAGACGAAATCAAAATCTTATGGAAGCCGCAAGAACAATGCTAATTTATTCAAAAGTTCCAATGTTTCTATGGGCTGAAGCCATTGCCACTGCTTGTTACACCCAAAATCGTTCCCTTATACACACCTCTCATGGAAAAACTCCATATGAACTTGTCCATAAACGAAAACCTGATCTTTCCTACCTTCGTGTGTTTGGTGCTTTGTGCTATCCAACAAATGATGGTCAAGATTTAAGAAAATTAATAGCTAAGGCGGACATTGGAGTATTTTTAGGTTATGCACCTAACAGAAAAGAATACCGAATCTACAACAAGAGAACCCGAAATATCATGGAAACAATTCATGTTACGTTCGATGAGCTGACTGGTCAAATGGCTCCTGGACAATTTAGTCCTGGACCCGCATCTCAACCTTTATCAAGTAGTCCTATCAGTTCTACTCTTGTTTCTAATCCCTCTCCAGCAACTCCATATGTACCTCCATCAGAAGATGATTTAAAGAAATTGTTTGATCCACTGTTTGATGAACACTATGAACCGAATGCTGATGAAATGTCAACATCATCAACATAGGCTGCTCCTATCCTTGTGAATGAAGTAAAACCTTCAGTCTCAATATCATTAAGTCAAGAAGAGCCTACTGCTGATCACTCTGTCTCATCAACAAATCATCAATCATCGAGTGTACACAATGGAAATGGTGCTGCTATTACAGATGATGAAAACCCTTTTGCTCCTCCAGAAGATGAAACCTTTGAAAACATATTTGCTCCTAAATCATCATCAGAACCATCGTCATCAGGAGATATAGACTCTGCTACTTCAGTTCCTCAACAACAACCACATGAACATCTTAGGAAATGGACACATGATCATCCATTGGACAACATCATTGGAAACCTCTCTCGTCTAGTATCCACACGGAAACAACTTGCAACTGATGCCTTATGGTGCTTCTTCAATTCCGTACTCTCTAAGATCGAACCAAAAGACGTGAAAACTGCCATGAATGAAGACACCTGGTTCAATGCCATGCAAGAAGAAATTCATGAGTTTGATCGACTAGATGTATGGGAATTAGTACCTGCTCCAGATTGTGCAATGATCATTGCTCTAAAGTGGATCTTCAAAGTAAAACTTGATGAGCATGGTGATGTTTTACAGAACAAGGCTCGATTGGTTGCAAAAGGATACCGTCAAGAGGAGGGTATTGATTTTGAAGAATCATTTGCTCCAGTTGCTCGTATCGAGGCAATCAGAATCTTCTTGGCTAATCCTGCAAGTAAGAACATGGTTGTATATCAGATGGATGTAAAGACGGCTATCAAAGTTTCTTCTATCTACTGGATTCAGCAAAGGAGCAGTTGATCCGACATTGTTCACCAGAAAGTCAGGCAAACATTTAATTCACGTTCAAATATATGTTGATGATATCATTTTTGCCTCGACTGACCCCAATGAATGTGACCGTTTTTCAAGTGAAATGGGTTCTAAATTTCAAATGTCAATGATGGGACAAATGTCATTTTTCTTGGGATTACAAATTTCACAAAGTCCCGGAGGCATTTTTATAAATCAATCTAAATATGCAAATGAGATTTTAAAGAAATTTGAATTTGATTCTAGTGACCCTGTTGACACTCCCATGATAGAGCGTCCTAAACTGGATGAGGACCACTCAGGGATCATGGTTGACCAAACAAAATATCGTAGTATGATTGGATCCCTGATGTACCTCACAGCCAGTAGACCAGACATTCTGTTCGCTGTTTGCATGTGT
Organism: Chrysanthemum seticuspe; assembly: GCA_019973895.1. NCBI lineage: Eukaryota > Viridiplantae > Streptophyta > Magnoliopsida > Asterales > Asteraceae > Chrysanthemum > Chrysanthemum seticuspe. Next base: position 247,934,932 of record BPTQ01000007.1, on the reverse strand, counting down.
GCTAGATCAGGCTAAGCCTACCAAAAAGCACCTTGAAGTAGTTAAACGGGTCTTTCGGTATCTCCAAGGAACCATCAATATGGGACTTTGGTACCCGAAGGATACCGGTATGTCACTAACAGCCTATGCAGATGCTGATCATGCAGGATGTCAAGATACTTGTCGAAGTACGTCTGGAGGTGCTCAGTTTTTGGGTGATAAGCTTGTGAGCTGGTCTTCAATGAAGCAAATGAGTACTTCTATTTCCTCTACAGAAGCTGAATACATAGCCATGTCATCTTGCTGTGCTCAAATCCTATGGATGAGATCCCAATTATCTTACTATGGCTTTGTATTCAACAAAATCCCTCTGTACTGTGATAATAAAAGTGCTATTGCTCTCTCATGCAACAACGTACAACACTCAAGAGCAAAGCACATCGACATTCGACATCATTTCATTAGGGAGCAAGTTGAAAACGGTGTGGTGGAACTCTATTTTGTGAGGACTGAATACCAGTTAGCAGACATCTTCACCAAAGCTCTTCCTAGAGAACGTTTTGAGTTTATCCTCCCACGACTTGGTCTAAAGAGTCTACAACCGGAAACACTCAAACGTCTTCAAGAGGAAAACGAGGAGTAAAGGTCTTTCTTCATCTATCTCTTGTAAATAGTTAGTCGAAAAACAAAAATACAAAATTTCAAAACCTTCAAAAAGCAAATAGAAAAATATAAAACTTTTAAAAATCCATAAAAAAAAAAAAAAAAAAAAAATCTTGAAAAATTCCAAAAATATTGTCTTTTGTTCATGTTTTCCTCGATTCGATAATATCTACGGTCTTTGTGCTGTCATTCAAAGAATGACACGGGACTTTAGATGTTGCTCGAATGTTAAAAAAAAAAAAATTGGGAGAAAGTGAAAAAATGGTTTATTGTCATTTCAGGCAGTAACCCGCTCTTCAATGAAAGAACAGAGCCATGCTTTATCTTGGTTTTCAAATTTCTTGCTCTGATTCTATAAACAATTACTTCCTATCTAATGAAAACTAATTGCTTTAAAAAATAACTCGGACTCTATTCTTGAAAATCATCTGGACTTAACATTTGTCAATAACATCTATCTCTCAATCAACAACTTATGTCATTGATTGAGGGGGAGAATGATTTCAATTAAATCAAAAAGGTTATTTGTCATACAATTGTTTGTCAAAAGATAATCATGCATGTTTAATCAATGGATCATAAAGTCTCAAAATCCGATCTGTATCAGTTAAAACGTTTTCATAATCAAGTCACAATTCTCCTTAAAAGCTTTCAAAATCAATTTAAATCTACAGACATCACAAATCTAAAATGATTTGATAATTGTGATCGGGGGAGAATTTGTGATTTAAATTGGATTTACTCTGATAATTCGGTAAATGGTTTTATAAGGATGTACAAGCTCTCCTTCCCACATGTGCCAAACGATTTCAAATCTCCATGCACATGTTGAGGGGGAGCATCTATCTTAAACCACTAAGATTTGAAACGTGATCAATTTATTTCAATGTGCAGTCTTTTCCTAATATGTGCAAAACATCTTCAAATTTCCATGCACATATTAAGGGGGAGAAACTATTTTGAAAACTACATTCTTCATATAACTACTCTTAGATGCAAGCCAATCCCTCAAAGATGAAAATTATTTCCATTACAAAATGATGCGTGATGCACATGTTGAGGGGGAGCTCTGCTTCAAAAATTATCAAAAACAATTCAGGTACAAAATGCTTTGATAATATATCACAAGTATCTGGATTGATTTTCAAATGGTTCCAATGGCAGATGAACAATACCAAATAGACCGACCAAATTTACTGTATGTATGGTGATATAAGGTTGATAAGGTTAGGTATTTGTTCCCATGATCCGCCAGAACCGGAGGGATCTACCTAGGGACAATCCACTAGATAGTGTAGAGTCCTTAGGTATTATGAAAAAAGGAGAAAAATGAGAATATGGGAAGAGTGCCGACTGAGACAGAGCTAGTACTGGCACAAACCCAACAAGGTTCTAGTTATGAAGTCTCGATAAGCACTGAAGGGGTTGAAGAATGAAAAAGAATTGAATGTAAAAAGGGTGAAAAGAAATAGCCCTCAAATAATTCAACCTTAGGGTAGTAACCGGGTTCAATACATATGCTATTGATGTTTACTAAGGTAACACCGGTATTGAAGACAAGACGTCATGGACGCAGTGACGCACTGCACTACAACTTCCCAAACCACTCAAGTTCCTTTTAAAAGGGCTTGTTTCATTCTCACGGGGAACCGACATTATTTATCGACTTTCTCTTAGAGATTGTTGATATTCAAGAAGGAGACCCTCTCCCTAGTCTCCGGCATAGGAACCAAATATGCACAATTGAGTCTAAAGCCACGAGATCATCAATAAATCTCATTAGGACACTTTCAATGAAGACTCTCTGTTTCACACAATGTGGAAAGAGAGATTATATCTTATGAGTCCTACGCATTATCCTTGTGGTATTGCCAGAACATCTGAGTGATATGCATACATATTCACAATGAAGATGGAAAGCCTTCTGGAGCCAACATCATACAAGCTCCTGGTGGGTGGCATGTGAGATCTATCCAATAGATCAACCATGTGACAACTGAACAGAAACAATGGGGCGATTCAATCTTTTGAATCAATCTTGGTTCAGGTTATGGATTGACGGATACCTTTGAAAAACCGGTTGTTGTGCTTAAAAACTCTTTTCTTTAGCACATCGACTATGTACATTTATTTCAAAATAAAAGGTGTTCATGATTGATAACCGATTTTCATTAAAACCTTCGTTGTATTGCAAAAACAATTTCTATTGAGTGATACACGATTATTTTTCAAATCTCTTTTTATCAATTAGAGAATATCAATTCGCTGGTTCACTCACTCCGTGTTGTCTTCTTTGAGACGTTCCGGTTTAAGAACAGCTAGAGCAGCTGCGAAACCCTGTCAAGGAAATTCTTCGGAATTTTACCTAATCACAGGCATTACTTGTACTGATCAACGAGGAACCGTGTGCCGTGTTCCTCAATTCAACGAAACTGATCAAAGACACTTTCGTGCACTTTATTGATAACTGTTGTATGCAGGTACGCCCGACGTTTACAGCTGATCATAATGAAGCGGTCAATCCATAGCCGCATGCTCACACATCACATTCATTTCAAAAGAAATCATGATTAGTGCATCAATGACTCTGATATTCTCACTCCATGCTTCTGCTACGCTGCTGCCTATATCATGAATCAACGAAAGCTTCCGCTACTCTGATGAAAAGAAATCATGATCCAATATGTGAGCATGTCGGTCCAAAAGTCACAACATCACATAATGCCAACACCACAATGGATGAGTCAGAGATTTATGATTGCTGATGATCTCAAAGCTGGCTCAAAACTCAGTATCACGTGGATCAGTTAAAGACCTCCACTTGGATTAACTAAACATGCATTAATAAAGAATCGATGACTACAAGCTTCAGAGCAAAGTCCTTGATAACGCTACACGTGTCGTTCGGGGTCAAAGGAACTTCCTTTTCTTCGAGCAAGTTTTATAACACCCTAGGCAGTGAACCTAATCGTTGTAGTATAGTATTAGGGTAAGCCACGGGTATTGATATCGTTCTCTAGGGGAATCGGAATGCTAGTGAGAAGTTACTACGCTAAGGTTGGGGTTGAGGAAGATTATTTTTTATCTTTTTATGTTTTTTAGGAAATGGAAAGGTACGAATCTCGGGGTTTGGATTTGGGGGTTGGTATTTCTACCGATTACTCTAGTTATCTAATTATCTAATCTAAGGTGTATGTAGTCTATGTCTAATTATTGTGTGCTCGTATGATAGTTTGAAGATGTGTTCACTTAGGTTTTATTACTCCTTAATTATCTCCTATTGATGGTTGAATTGTCACGTCCTTATTCTTAATCGCGTTGTGTGTCTAAAGTCGTAGGGTATGCGTTTATCCCTAACTCTTTGAACTTACCAAAGGGTCTCATCTACAAAACCCTATAGGGATTATAAACTCTAACTCTAAGGCCCTCTTTGGATGACATAGCCTACAACCGCTCTAAGTGCTATAGCCTAAGGTTCACAAAGATTAATCAAGCATTAATTACAAAACGAATGACCTATCGCATTACTAGATCATTAATCAATTAAGATAAGAGACAACCAATCAATATTTAATAATTAATTTTCATATTCCCTAAGCAAACACACAAGTAAATTAGCCGGACATGGAGAACATGCAAGCATACACACAAATAATCTAAGACATAATTGAATTAATGATGTAAAACACTTATCTTGATGTAAGATAGGGTTTTAAACCCTAAAATACTGTACAAGACAGCCTTGGTTTTTACTCCAAAAGACTACACACTAAAACTGAAAAATTCGGATTCTATATATAATATTACAATCGCGACGACGTCACCTTATGATTTGTGACGCCGTCGGGTCGCCATCATTAGGGTTTCGTCTTGGCCACGTTAGTCTTGCGACGGCATCACCTTGTGCTTGTGACGCCGTCCTCTTCAGCTTCTGACGCCGTCTGGATCAAATCTAGGTCGTCTGATTTGCGACGGCCTAATCTTTTAAAGCCTGACACCGTCACTTGAAAATAAGAATTTTGGCTTCTGTGTCGTCACAAAATACTCCGACGGCGTCGCAGTTAAGCAGTGACGCTGTCACCTTGTATTTCAGCAGCTTGAGTGTCTCGATTCTTGACTTTGGCCATTTTCTTCGTATATCCGCGCCTTTTCGTCCAAATAAGTGCCATTACAGCAATTTGCCGTCAAGAGACCTAAAAAGTGAAAAGGAACGATATTAAGTAATAGCGGATACAAAAGTGATCAAATAAGGGCTTAAACGACCCCTCAAAAAGGTACATTTTAAAACCTTATCAGTCCTACATCAAGAATGCAAGAACAATTTATAATGTAATATATGTTTGTATTCAATGTAATTTTTAATGTGTGTTTGAGGTGACCTCCCTAAGGGGGAGATTGTTAGGATTTAGTAAATCCAGTTATTAAAGAGTCGGTCACCTCAAGTATATGTAATCATTAGAAAGCTCGTAGTCATAGATTATTACAAGTTAAGTAGTATTTAGTTAAGTAACACCGTGGAGGACGGACGGGTCTTTACCCACTGTATGCCTGATCCACAGCCCGTAGGTGGCGATTTATGTAAGTACTATAAATACTCTCTACCTTCCAAGGTAGAGAGTTGGAGCTCATAATAAGATTTTTCTTTCTCTCACTAAAGTTCCCAAACCTCTAACTTTCTCTCTCTAAAACCATAGTATACGCCTATTTATGTTTTTGTTATGATGTGTATGTGAAATCCAATATGTTACAATTTGTTATAATAAGTTCTTATAAGCTCTCTCATAGCTTAATAAGTGCTTAATTAGTGCCTACTCAGAATCTACAATCAAAACACATCTTAGTCAATAAAAGTCAAAAGGAGTAGCAATCAGAGTTAAATGGGTGATTTGGTGGAATTGGACTTGGATTTGGGTTGAATTATGTATTGATATAAGGGTTAGACTGGTTATTTTGATCTCAGATTGCAAACCTAGTGGTTGGACCAATTGTGAGTTTTTAATTTCCTCAAATTTCAATTCAGTAGTCTATAATAATTGTTGATTGTTATAGTTAATATTGTTTACTTGTTTATATTTATTGATAATCTTCTTTTATATAGTTTAGATCATATCTGTTATAAATTGCATAATCTGCTCATTTATCTGCCTTAGTCCTGCATAATTTGCATATCAGTATTCAAAAGAGCGTTTGGATTAGTGCATAAATTTGTGTTTGAGGTTAGTTCAAACAGGAAACCAGAACATGGATCAGTGCATAGCAATCAAAGTCAAATCTCACTTGGATCTGCTCATATCTTCAAATCAGATAGTGTAGGATTAGTATAGATTGCATGTTAGGTATAAAATCATGTAGGTTAGCATAAATTGATCTAATTTCTTCATAAAATTACATTTACAATCTGGTTTAGTGGATCAAAGTTCAGAAAAGTCAAATTCAATTTCTGTGTTAAAAAGTCAAATTGTGGATTTCATGTCTGTCCATTGATCTTTGATGATTTTCAATTCTTTCATCTTTGGTTCAAAATTGTTGAAAATTTGGATTTTTACAACTTCTCTTGGTGAACTACTTGAAAGTATTTTTGGAATAATTTTGAGAATTTTTTAAGCCATCAAATCAGTGTTTGAATTAGCACCTTATTCCCCTGTTCATACACTCAGTGTTAACTGAGTGTATCACAGGGTATTGCAGAGCTTCTAGAGAGCTTGTCATAGCTTCTCAGAGCTAAAAATTGGTTTAGAAGACTCAGCTAGGTATACTTGAGGTTCCATGTTCTGGTTTCCTGTTTGAGCTTATTTTCTAGCTGTAAGATAAGCTGAAAGTCAGCACATCAGAATAGCCAATATACTACGTTTGAGTTACCAATATACTACACTTCCTATTATTGATCTCTTTCCGGAGTAATCAATTTTTGGCGCCGCTGCAGGGGAGGGCTTGTAGTGAGTTTTCGTATCCCGTCTCGATTCGCGTGCATTTGAAGATCCTTCCCCGAGTGAAGTTACCATCGTTTTTGTATATATATATATATATATATATATATATATATATATATATATATATATATATATATCTTTTTGAAAAACCCAAAAACATCCAAAAAACCAAAACATTCTTCCTAGAGTGTTTACAAAACCATAAAAATTAAAAAACCAACAAAAGAAATCGAAACGTCAATTTTACGTCGGCTCACCTTGAAGGTACAACCTATACACAGGGTATAAGGAAGTCTTGACATTAAATTGCAGACTGAAGAAAGATCCACTCTTCTTTCCCGCTCCGTTGCGAGTACTTTTGAGAGCTACCGAGCACCGGTTGACGCGACGGTTACCAAAAAGATTGTTTTCAAAATTTTTCTTAAATATAAAAACCAAAAAGATTTTCCTTTTTCAAGTTATTTTTCCTTTTTACTTTTTGATTTTGATTTTTAGTGCATGCGCACTCGCTCTTAGTCACGACGTAATCGTAATCGTAGAATAGACGTACCCGAGTTACGTACTATTATTGAACAACCCGTCATGGCAGATACTCGAACAATGTCCGAGTTACTTCAAGCTCCCGTAGACGGCTACGGTGATGCTATCGTTCTTCCACCAATTGATGCCGAAAATTTCGAACTAAAAAATAATCTAATTCGATTGGTTTCATCAAAACCTTTTTGTGGTTTGGACCGAGAGGAGCCCCACGCACACCTCCGTTGGTTTAATCAAGTAACTTCTACGATAAACTTTCGGGGCATCTCTCATGAGTAAATTAAGTTGAGATTGTTTCCATTTTCCCTTGAGGGGGCAACCCGAACTTGGCTTGAAAAATAACCTCCTCACTCAATTACAACATGGGAAGATGTTTCTAGAAAGTTTGTGAACCAATTCTTTCCTCCGTCAAAAATTACAATGTTACGAAATCAAATCATAAATTTTCAATAAAAATTTGACGAAAGTTTTTGAGAAGCATGGGATAGATTTAAAGAACTTTTACGTAAATGCCCAAATCATGGTTTTACCGATCTTCATCAGATTGATACGTTCTATAATGCTCTAACTCCGACCGACCAAGATTCGCTTAATGCGGCCGACGGTGGCAATATCTTGAGTCTTATGCCCACCGATATTAGAACGATTATCGAAAACAAGTCAAAAGTTTTTTCGTCTAGAAACAAACTGGTTGTTTCTAAGATTGCTACCAACGACAACTATGTTCAGAGGAGTGAGTTGAGTGGGCTGATTGAGCTTACTCATGCTATTAATTCTATGATGAGAGAATTTAAGATTCAGAAATCCAAGCCAGTCAAAGCCGTTACTGAAACATGTGTTATTTGTGGTAGTCCCCGTCCATACTATAATTGTCAAGCCACGGATGGTGATAACAGAAATGCTTCCGTAGCCCTGCTAATCCGGTTCAACATCAGAACCAAGGATACCGTGCCAACCAAATGGGACCACCCAGTTTTGCACCCGTTCCTCAACAAAACCAAAACCGTTATCAAAATCAATCTTACAATCAAAACCGAGGAGCTAATCTCAATCATGGTAATCAAAACTACCAAGCTCCCCCACCTCAAGTTTATCAACAACCTCCTCAACAACCTTATCAACCACCTTATCGACCACCTCATCAAGTTGCTCCGAACAACGAGTTTCTAACTTACATGAAGAACTCCGATAACACCATTAAAAGTTTGCAAACTCAAATCACCAGCATGAGGACTGAATTCAAGAGGGAAATTGATGCTACAAGTAATAAACAGATGAGTGAAATGAGGAATATGTTGGCTAGTTTCTTTCAAGCCAATCAACCTTCTACTTCTTATTCTCAAACCTCGGGTTCCGGTTCTCTTCCGAGTAATACGATCCTAACCCGAGAGGTGACATGAAAGCGATTAATACCCGAAGTGGTGTTGCTTATGATGGACCCACGGCTCCTACCACTACTACTTCTTCTCCCTCTCGTGTGGTAGACCGTGAGACCGGGGTGACAAAGGACCCGGTAGTTCCTACTAATAAGGGGAATACCGAGAATGTCCAACCCACGGTTGTCCAAGATTATGAGCCCAAGGATGCTCCCGTTAGTGCTGAAAAGACTAACCGGAAAATGACACTCCCATATCCGTCTCGTCTTAAAGATCAAACTCTTCGAGAAAAGTCTAATCATCAAATGGAAACGTTTTTCCAAATTTTCAAAGACTTGAATGTGGAGATCAGTTTTTCGGATGCCCTTCCCTTAATGCCCAAACTTGCTTCTACGATTAAGGGATTACTTTCGAATAAGGAAAAATTATGAGCTTGCTACTACGTTTTTGAATGAGATTTGTTCGGCGGTTATTCTCAAGAAACTTCCCGAAAAGTTAGGTGACCCCGACAAGTTTCTCATTCCATGCGATTTTCAAGGAATTATTCTGATACGCGTACAACGCGCGTTCGGGGTCAAAGGAACTTCCTTTTCATCGAGCAAGTTTTTCAACACCCTAGGCAGTGAACCTAATCGTTGTAGTGTAGTATTAGGGTAAGCCACGGGTATTGATATCGTTCTATAGGGGAATAGGAATGCTAGTGAGAAATTACTACGCTAAGGTTGGGGTTGAGGAAGATTATTTTTTTATCTTTTTTATATTTTTTAGAAAATGGAAAGGTACGAATCTCGGGGTTTGGATTTGGGGGGTTGGTATTTCTACCGATTACTCTACTTATCTAATTATCTAAACTAAAGTGAGTGTAGTCTATGTCTATTATTGTGTGCTCTTATGATGATTAAAAATGTGTTTACTTAGATGTTATTACTCCCTAGTTATCTCCTATTGATGGTTGAATTGTCACGTCCTTATTCTTAACGTGTTGTGTTTCTAAGATCGTAGGGTAGGCGTTTATCCCTAACTCTTTGAAGCTACCAAAGGTTAATGACTACGAAATCTCTAGGATTCATAAACTTAACACTAAGGTTATCTTTGGATATCTAGCATACAATTCTACTAGTAACTATAAGCTAAGGTTCAACAAAGATTAATCAAGCATTAATAGCACAACGAATGACCTATCGCAATACTAGGTCAATCACAATTAAGATAAGTGACAATCAATCAATATTCAATAACTAGGTTTCATATTATCTAAGCAAACACACAAGTAAATTAGCCGGACATGGAGAACATGCAAGCATACACACAATCAATTGAAGACATGATTAAATCAATGAAGTAAAACACTTATCTTGTTGTAAAATAGGGTATGGAACCCTAAGATACTGTACAAGACAGCCTTGGTTCGGTTTAGGTTTTTACTCCACAAAACTACCTCTCTAAAAGCTGAAAAATTTGGATTCTATATATAGTGTTACAAAATGTGACGGCGTCACTCTTTAATTGTGACGCCGTCGGGTCGCCGCCATTAGGGTTTCGTCTTGGCCACGTCAACTCTGTGACGGCGTCACCTTATGCTCGTGACGCCTTCGGCTTCAATCTTTGACGCCGTCTGGATCCAAATCTAGGCCGTCTGAGTTGCGACGCCCTACTCTTTTAAGCCTGATGCCGTCACTTGTAAATAAGCAATTTGGCTACTGAGTCGTCTCAAGATGTGTCGCGACGGCTTCGCAGTTAAACCCTGACGCCGTCCTTTTCAATTCCAGCAGCTTGAGTGTCTCGATTCTTGACTTTCGCCATTTTCTTCATATATTCGCGCCTTTTAGTCCGAATAAGTGTCATTCCAACAATTTGCCTTCAAGAGACCTAAAAAGTGAAAAGGAACGAAATTAAGTAATAACGGATACAAAAGTGATCAATTAAGGGCTTAAATGACCCCTCAAAAAGGTACCTTTTAAATCTTTATCAAATATCCCTACACTTGGTATTTGCTTGTCCTCAAGCAAATGTGTTTTAGCCAATTGATTTATAAGTTAGGGGTCATGAAGCATTATTTTAGAACGATTCACATCACATATAAGCCCCGCAAAAGTCATAACAAGCACGGAAATTACATACTCGCACCTCACATGGGGTGTTTGGATACTCACATCTCTCGGGTGTATATGAAATATAACAAGTTGGAAATGGAAGATAAACACTCATTAACTGGTCCTAGTACATAGATTATCATAGGCTTGAGATTAGATCAAACCTCCATCGCTTTGGCGTAAGCACCTAGGAAAAACTATCCAAGAGGTCTTTTAAAGGGTTGTAACATTAGGCTTACCGTAGGGAAACAAAGGGTTTGTTGGGATAGGCGATAAAGTGGTGGAAAGTCAAAAAACTTTATCTTATGTTGGAATCACTCCTAAACTATATTTCAAGTGTTAGTGATTCATATGTAATAGTTAGCTTAATATGGCTTTTATGTTAGTAATCAAGGCTAGGCTTATGTAGAAAGCCCATAAGCCTAGGCCAAGCCCAACAAGTAAAAGGATGGGAACTTGGAGTGTTGCCCTAGTTCCCTCCTATAAATACTCTTATATAACCCTCACTTGAGGGTTGGTTGTTCAATTCATTTCACTTCATACGCATAACTCTTCTTATTTCATACACATAAGTGTTGTGTCTTGTTCATCCGATCCTTTCTCTTCTCTATTACTTATATTGATGCTTGTGTTACTAATATAGTGACCTAAAAAAACCGTGGTATTATTCGCCAAATAGTTGGGTGAAAAGTTTATTTGTTTTTGAAGTTGTTTGGTTCTACGCGTAACTCACGGTTCAAAAACTTGGTCACGTTTAAAAACTCATTTTTTACACTTTTCAATCCAAGATTCTTGTACTTTCATCGTTTTTAAGTGTTAAAAATTCAGTTTTAAGCAAAAAGTTTCGAACTTTACGTGTTTTTCCTTAGTTTTAAGCTTTATTTTATACGCGTGTTCATCTTTACGCGTAAGGTCTTTTGAAGTTTTGGATCATCAAGTTTCACACTTTTGTGTTATTTTGGTGATATTGAAGCTGTTTCATCACAAAAATCTTGCTTAGAAACATCTTTGGGCAGAAAATCAATTTTGGTTGCTTTCTACGCGTAAGAAAACCCTATTCTTACGCGTAACTCATCCTTGGATCGATCTTCAGTTTTCGTGGTTTACTCAGTGTTTTCTTGCTTGGATAAGCCTGAAAACACTTCAACTTTGGATATCCTTTGCACTGTGATAGTGTAAAAGATCTTTTGGGCAAAACCCTAATCTTACGCATAAGCTCAAACTTATGCGTAGAACTCATTACGCATAAGATTTATCTTACGCCTAAGCTCTGTCTTACGCATAAGATAATCCTACGCCTAAGTTTTCTACGCTTAACTTTCAGTTTACGCATAACTTTAGTGTTTCTCAATTCTTACGCGTAAGCTACTCCTACGCGTAAATATCACTTTTACGTGTAAGAATGGTGTTTTTACGCTTAAGTGTTACTTTGCCTACACTTGGTTTCTACGCCTAGGGATACTTCATCAACAACGTTTCATTCGACTACAAAGATCCATTTAACAACACAAGTTTTCAACATGTCACAACCACCATACTCTAACTACTTTCCTTACATGTATCATCAAGTACAACAACAACAACTAAGTCCACAACATCAACAATTTAATCAACAACAACAAATTTATCAACAACAATTTAATCAACAAACATACTCCACAACTTGGAGCAATTCCACCACAAATGGTTCAACCACCACCTAGTCTTCAAGTACAATCTTACACAAACTTCTACAATCAACATCCATCCAGGAGTACTATGAAGGAACTGACATGGTTTGGCAAGATGTGTGAAGCCTTAAGTAGCCAACAATCAATTCATGAAGCTGGCTAACTTGATCGACCTTCAATGCTCACTCCCGGAAATTATGATCAATGGGTGATAAGGTTCTTTAGGTTTTGTGATCTAAAGAAGCCACATGGAAAGTTCTTAAAGAAGGTCATTATGGAAGGTCCATTTCAGATGCCTACTGTTGTCACACCCGCAGATCCAGCTGCCAATCCACCAAGAGATGCTGTCACCAACATTGCAACTATCTCAGACCTCACTGCTGATGAACTTTTACATTTTGAAGCCGATGAACTAGCAATGCAATACATCCTTTTAGGATTACCCAATCCAATCCTTCGAAGTGTTGATGCTCAAAAGACTGCAAAAGCAATGTGGGAACATATTCATCTTCTTATGGAAGGCACATCACTCAATCAGGAAGACATGGAATCCAAAATCTACTTGGCTTATGAACACTTCATGATTGAACTAGGAGAGACATTAGAGTCATATCATCATCGCTTTTCAGACATCATTAATGATTTGGACAAACACAACATCATCATGCCACGAATTACTGTCAACACTAAGTTCCTAAGTAGTCTTGGTCCAGAATGGGAGAAGTATGTCATTTTTCTCCGTCAAGCTAAGAATCTTCATCATGCTACATACGGATTGTTGTACGACTATTTGAAGCCTCACCAAAAAGACGTTGACAAAGAAAGGACTATCCATGGACTCCCGGCTTCACAGTCACTTACGGACAATCAATAACTTGCTTTGTGGGCTCAAACTAGTTTTCCTCCTCAAACAGCTCCTCAACCCGCTCCTCAACCAACTGCAACCATCACACCATATGATCCGTCACATCAACAACCTCAACAAACTCAATTGGTTCCATACAACAACAACAATGCTCAAGCACTTTATAGTGAAGCTGATGAGGACTCCGCTGCTTTTGATGAATTGCAACAAGGATTTGTCATGATTGCTAAAGCCTTCGGTCGGTATACAAACAAATCCAACAATCGCATTCGTTCCTCATCCAACACAAGGAATCAGGCTGGTGTGAACAATGGACGAGTTGAAGTTCAGAATCGTGGTTATGGTCGTCAGATGGGAGGTGGTCAAGGGTTTAATGCTATGGGAAGGAATAACATGGGTGCTCCGCAACAACAAAGGGCTCAAGTGGTTGAACAGGGAAATGCTCAGAATGGGGTTAATGGTCTTCGTTGTTATAACTGTAATGAGAAGGGTCATCTGGCTAATGCATGTCCTAAGCCGAGGACAAGAGGCAGTGCTTATCACAAAGAGGCGTTGCTCTTGGCTCTCAAGGATGAAGCTGGTGGAACTCTTACCAACAAGGAACAGAGCTTTATGGTAGATGCAGATTCTGATGATGATATGGAGGACTTGCAGGCTAATGCAGCAGTGATGTTGATGGCACAAATGCAAGCTCTACACATGAGTGATACAGGCCCAGTGTATGACACTGATGTCTTGTCTCAGGTACCGAAACAAAATATACTCATCAATGATCTGATATCTCCGCCAATTTCTCCATCCGACAAGGATCAGAGTGTTCAACATGAGCAATCCACATCTCATTCCGATGATTATCAAATAGATCCCGTAGTTATATTTGACGATCAAGATAACCTTATGGTTAATATTGATAATCAAGTTGACTACGTGATTATATTTGAGGATCTAAATAATGATCATGTTGAGACTCACGTTGAACAAGATGAGCTTTTGTCTAATAGAGAAATTGAGCTCCTGACCTTAATTAAAGACCAAGAATCTCGTTCGGAAATGTGCAAACAATTAAAAGATAAAAATGCACTGTTAATTAGGGATAATGAATGCTTAATTAGACAAATCAACGTTTTTAAAACTCAAGAAAAATGTGAACATGGTTTTGAAGTCGCTTTTGCTAAATCTCATCAAAAAGCCAAGGCTGAGTTGTCTCAAATAGAACAACTGAAACATGAACATAAACAACAACTTAACGCTCTTACTTTGGAAAATCAAAAAGCCAAGGCTGAGTTGTTAAATTGTCAAAAATAGTTCTCTGAGTACAAAAAGCATTCCACGAAACGAATAGATAACTATCTTGAAGAAATTGTCGACTTACAACACAAAATCAAGGAGTTTCGAAATGTTGTTTATAAACATGGTGAGTCAATCACAACTATTGAAAAGTTTACTTTTAAACCAAATCCAAATGGATATGGACCAATTCTTGCTAATTACAACCCTAAGTTTTCAAACAGAGCATTCAAACCAAATCCTGAAGTTTACAGTGCAGAACATAGAATTGATGATTCAATTATGACTGTTGTTGAATATAATCTCATGGAGGAATTAGATGCAGATGACGAGAGTCGGTCAAAAATGGAAAATGTCGTTTATAACAAACCATTTAACTATTCAAAAGCCGTAACTTTTATCACACAACAAGATACTTCAAACAAACCTTTGGTTATCACCCCAGTTTCTGAAGTTCATCCCCAACACAATGATGCACAAATTAATGGTCATTTACCTTCACTTAGTGAAGTTAAAACAAAAGCCGAAAGTTGTCGCGTTATCAAATATTTTGACACTTTCTTATCTGATCTCAAAATTTTGGAACGTGAGATTGAATTTCATTCTGAAATAAAAGTTGAACATTTTCAATCGCCAATGGGGCGAGAACAAAGAGATAATCTTCAGAAAAGAATTTTACCCCATGTCAAAAATTTAAAAACTTGTGTACTATATTGGGAAAGGGATTTTCACAAGGAACTTGGTTTCATGAATACAGTTTTCGAGAAAACAGAAACATCGATTTCAAATACTAAACGTAAAAAGAAATTGTTGAGAAAAGATGTTGATCGACTCTTGGAAGATGTTATCTGTGCTGATATCAATAATCTTGTTTTATTACAATCTGTTGCATATGCATCTGATCATATCTCTGCTGATTTTGTTGATTCTGTTGATATTGTTGAGAATACTGATAATGTGCATCAGATCGAGTCTTTAAAAGTTGAAAATGAACGACTGTTAAATGAACTTTCAAATTCAAAACGTCGTCTTCAATGGTGTCAAAAAGATTGTCAAAATCGTGAACTTGCTTTGCAACACAAAATCCACCAGTTGCAATAAAAAACGTTTAATCCTAAAATTGAGCAACTGGATGATCAAAACGTGTCTTTGAAATGTCAAATCTCACAATATGAACAAGAACTTGCAAAAGTTAAAAAGGAATATGGTGTCATATTTGATTTACTCAAACGGACTCGTAATGAAGAATCAAACGAACTTGATCATTATCTTGCACACACTAAAGAAGTCATGAATTTTTCTGGAAATCTTCGTTCTGAAAATCAAGATTTGGTGCACACTATCATTAAGTTAAGGGAAATGTTAGGAAATTATGAACAAGTTCAGCCAAGCATCATTAAGAAAATTGCACCAATAACACTTAGCAAACGTGAACCCAGATTGCCTACTAACAAAACATAAGATACTAATGTGCTTCCCTCTACTAAAACAGGAATAGTTGCCTCTTTTCCAAACGTCTGCAATTCACAGCCTAGGAGCAATACAAGGAAGAATAGGAAGTTGCGACCTAAGAAAAGATTAATTAAGAATGCTGAAGTAGAAGAACACCCTAGGACTTTGAATAAGACTCAAGTTGCACCCACTTTAGATATTGCGTCTGACAAATGTAATGGAAAAAGTGTTGTAACGAATGCTAAACCTTTAAGTACTTTTGATATTCAGTCTGATGCTTCTTGTATTATTTGTCGTAAAAGTATTCTTTCTTATTGTCATGACAAATGTGTTGCTAGAGTTATCTTGTCTCGTTTAAGGAATCCTAAGAATCGGAATACCTCTAGGCCCACTAATGCTTCTAAGTCTGTGCTTGGTAAACCGCCCTCTTTAGATTCTAAGAAACGCATTGATGTCCCTATAGTTCCAGTATCACCTCCAAGGAATGTAGTACCACCTAGTGCATTCACTAAGACTAAAGCTAAGACTAGTTGGAGATGGCAGAAATGGTTACATAATACACTAGGATTTAAATGGATGCCTAAAATAATTGATGTGTGTATTTCAACTATAACTGCTTCGGAACCCTCTAACACTTCGGATTCCACATCTACTTCTATTCCATCTATGTCGTCTGTGTGTAATGCAGGTGATACAGATCATCCTTTGGATTTTTGATAGCGGATGTTCCCGACACATGACAGGCAATCTTAAACTATTATCAAACTTTATTGCAAAGTTCATTGGCACTGTCAGATTCGGGAATGATCACTTCACAGCTATCATGGGCTACGGAGATTATATCAATGGAAATATCGAAATTAGCAGGGTTTATTAAGTGGAAGGCCTCAGTCACAATCTCTTTTCAGTCGGTCAATTCTGTGATGGAGATTTGGAAGTTGCTTTTCGGGAGAAAACTTGTTTCATTCGTGATCTACAAGGAAACGATCTAATGTCTGGCTCTCGCAATTCTAGTCTGTACACAATCTCAATGCAAGACATGGTTGCTTCATCTCCCATCTATCTACTTTCAAAGGCAACATCAACAAAATCCTGGCTATGTCTACCGTCGTCTCCTGAGATTCCGGTATTCTAAAGATCACCTTTGCTCAGCTTGTGAACAAGGGAAAAGCACTCGTGCTCATTTTTCTTCAAAGGTGGAACACAGCTCTCAGCATGTGCTTCATCTTCTTCACATGGATTTGTGTGGTCCGATGCGCATGCAAACGATTAATGGCAAGCGCTACATCTTGGTAATTGTCGATGACTACTCACGATGGACTTGGGTATATTTTCTTCGAAGTAAAGATCAAGCTCTACAGATGATCATCACCTTTCTCACGAAATTCAAGTTCAGCTCCAGAACACCGTCCGCCAAATCAGAACAGACAAAGGAACTGAATTTTTGAACCAAACTCTTCGAGAATTTTATGAGAAAGTGTTAATTGAGCATCAGACATCTATTGCACGTACACCAGAACAAAACAGAGTTGTTGAATTACGAAACCGTACGTTAGTGGAAGCTGCAATAACAATGTTAATCAATGCTAAATTTCCAGATTACTTGTGGGCAGAAGCTGTATCAACTGCATGGTATACTCAAAATCGTTCAATGATTACAAAACGCCACAACAAAGCACCTTCTGAGCTTATCCACAACCATAAACCGAATCTCAAACACTTTCATGTATTTGGATCCCTTTGCTACCCAAATAATGATCTTGATGACTTTGGAAAGCTCAAAGCCAAAGCTGACATTGGAGTCTTTTTAGGATATTGTGAAAATTCTAAGGGTTTATGGATCTGGAATCGTCGTACAAAACAGGTTATGGAAACGATTCATGCAAATTTCGATGAACTTACAGATATGGCATCTGAGCATAATATCTTGGAACCTGGTCACAACCGTTTAAACTTCCCTCAAACCCCATCATCAGCTGAACCAAGCCCCCAGCTTACTCGTCAACAAATGGAAAAGCTCTTTGCTCCGCTGTTTAGTGATGACATTGATGAAAGTGCTCCAGGTGTATCCGTTGTTTCCGCTGCTCAACCTGATCACACTCTTATACCTGATACATCTGCTACAACTACTACTGTTGAAGAAGCACCACCAGTTGACTCTACAACAACAGTTGAACAAACTGCTTCCAACGACGCTGAACCAGCTGATGATGTTCTTAATGAAGTACCCCCACCTGCAGATTTTGATCCAAATGCGTTCTTTAACCCGTTTGCCAATGAAACTGCTGCACCTGATGTCGCGGAATCATCTACAAACCATTTGCATCCTCAAAATCTGCACAATGTATACCAACATCAACCCTCTACACACCGTTGGAAAAAAGACCATCCTCTTGAGAATATTATTGGTAACCCGAATCAACCTGTCGTAACAAGACAACGTCTTCAGACAGATGGTGAACATTGCATTTATGCACTCACTGTCTGCCAATCTGAGCCTAAAAACATAAAAGACGCAATGACAAAAGACAACTGGATTGAATCCATGCAAGAAGAACTCAACCAATTCAAACGTCTTGAAGTATGGGAGCTAGTTGAAAGACCAACAGGGGTCTATGTCATTGGTCTAAAATGGATTTGGAAGAACAAATTGGATGCTGAAGGGAATGTAATCAGAAACAAGTCACGTCTGGTAGCTAAGGGTTATAGACAGGAAGAGGGTATTGACTTTGAAGAATCATTCGCTCTGTTGCTCGTCTTGAGGCTGTTCGGATATTTTTGGCATTCGCGGCTCATATGAATATAACGGTCTTTCAGATGGACGTCAAAACTGCTTTTCTGAATGGTCAACTGAAACAAACAGTCTATGTCAGCCAGCCAGAAGGATTCGTTGATCCAGAGTTCCCGAACCACGTTTATAAACTGAACAAAGCTCTGTAGGGACTCAAACAAGCTCCAAGGGCGTGGTACGATAAGTTATCATCCTTACTCATTGCCAATAATTTCACCAAAGGTTCGGTCGATCCTACACTTTTCATACAATATCACGGGGAACATATTTTAATTGTTCAAATTTACGTGGATGACATCATTTTTTGGTCAACACATAAAAAGTACTCAATCGCTTTTGCAAAACTAATGAAGAAACATTTTGAAATGTCAATGATGGGTGAACTTACGTTCTTTCTAGGACTGCAAGTTCATCAATCAACCCGTGGTATTTTCTTGAGTCAGTCCAAATATGCCCTTGAACTATTAAACTAATTTGGAATGCAAAACTGTGACAACTATGCCACACCAATGGCTCATACCAAGAAGCTAGACGCTGATTTACATGGGAAATTGGTGGACCCTACCAAATACCGTAGTATCATTGGGTCTCTCATGTATCTAACAGCCAGCATGCCTGACATTGTTTTTCCCGTATATCTCTGCTCCCGTTATCAGTCGAGACCAACTGAAACCGACCTCTCAGAGGCTAAAAGAATTTCCGATACATCAAGGGAACCATTAACTTGGGGATCTGGTATCCGAAGGATTCTGGTTTTGAACTAATAGCTTTTTTAGATGCTGATCACGCATGATGCTTAGATTCACAGAAAAGTACTTCAGGAACCCTTAACTTGGTGATAAACTGGTGACATGGCAATCGAAGAAGCAGGATTGTACATGGTTGTCCTCAACCGAAGCAGAATATGTAGCCATGTCGGCGTGTTATGCTCAAGTCATTTGGATGAGAACACAACTCAAAGACTATGGTTACGTATTTGACAAAATCCCAATGTACTGCGACAATCGGAGTGCTATTGCGATCTCGTGCAACTCAGTTCAACATTCGAAATCAAAGCACATCGATCTTCGATATCATTTCATCAAGGACCACGTAGAACAGGGTACTGTTGAATTATACTTTGTAGGTACAGAATACCAATTGGCAGATCTCCTCAACAAAGCCTTAGCTCCTGCTAGGTTTAATGAGTTGGTCCACCGGATTGGTATACAGTGTTTGACTCAAGAGGAACTGGATGAACTCTTAAAACATTCTTAAAAACCAGTCAAACACCAAAACCTCTTTTGTAAATAATTTTCAAAAACAAAATACAAAATTATAAAATCAGATAAAACAACAAAAATATTCTTCTATCTATATTTCTTTTAACGTGGCAAGTACAAATCTTCCGTCAACACTCAAATCTTTCAAAATTCAATATTTTTTCGATCAAGTGTTGAGGTGGAGAAAGCAAATATCTTTCAGTTTCATAAAACCTTGTACTTGTATGTTACTTTATCCCGGTTGTTTCTTTAAATGATGGTCACTTTTCTGGTTTACTGACACTCCTCGGACTAAAATTTATAAAACTTCATTATTTCTTAAGTCGAGGGGGAGTGTCGTCAAGTTTCTTTCCTAAAATCTCTCGTTTGGTAACCAAAACGGAAGTTATGGACGCTGGATGAAAATGGTTAAGGTGGAGGGACTAAAGATGTCAAATGTTCAAAATACTTTTAAACAAAAACAACCCCCACCAACTTTTCTTTCACATTTACAACTCACATTAAAATCCTCAACCACCATCATCCTACGCGTAATAATCATCTCACAAATCCTTGTTTTTGATCTCAAATTTGTAAGTGTTTCTGTGTTTGTAACAAGATTTTAAACAAAGGTTTTGATTTTCTTGATAAACCAACGGTTAAATCTTCACTTTGATGCGATTTAGTGTTCTACGCATAAGCGTATGAACACCAAAACAAGTTTGAGTGTTTATGGATAAAATGATTGTGTCTAAACGTTTATCTAACATCAAGGATTTCATTTTTGTCAATAAAACACAGCCAGATACACGAATTGTTTGACTTTTGAAAACTAGGGTTTATGCGTGAAATTAGGTATTTACAAATGTGAACGTTTCTGGTTGAATGGTTGCTTGTAAGATGTTGTATTCATGTTGAAATAATCATATCTATGCTTGGAATTTACCCAGAAACACTAATTACTTAAAATTGGAAATTAGGGTTTACGTTCATAAGAATTGGGTATTTTTTATTCGCTTAGAGTTTGATGTTAAAACGTGGATAAAATAACTTAATATGCATCCTAGACTTCCCAGAATCATTTTGGTGCATTTCCTATGGCTAATTATCTTAGGCGTAATTCTTGAACCTTAGGGTTTAAGTTTTACGCATAAGTGTTTTACGTGTAATTGTTTGAATGAAAAATTCATGATGTGATCTGAAAATAATTGAATGTATGTGTTAATATTAGTGCTATGATGAATTTATTTCAGGTTTTCTATGCTTGAAAATTCAGAATCAAGGTTACTTGCAATCTACGCATAAGGATCACCTTACGCGTAGAATATTATGCGTAAGTGAAATCTTACGCGTAACGGTTACGCGTAAGGTTCTACATTGGGGACTACGCATATCCTGCGAAGGATATGCGTAAACAGTGACCTCTATGCATAAGGTTGACTCTTACGAGTAAGCCGTACGCGTAAGGTTCCATATACGCTTACGCGTAAGCTTTACGCATAAGGCCCCCTTTTCCTACGCGTAATATTTCTTACGCGTAAGTCAAGAACCTACGCATAAGCTTATGCTTACGCGTATAACACTCCTGTTTACGCATAAGCTTGCCATTTCTACGCCTAAGCCTAGTTTTAACCTTAATTATGAATTGTTACGCGTGCAAACTTGTAAATAAATAAATCATAATGCCACGAAACCAATAATGTCACTAATAAGCTTAAAGGTGTAATAAGTTGTGAAAAATAAGTGAAAACATAGACTATAAAACTTGAAGTTAATCAACTCACGAAACTTATCACGACGTCTTTGGACTATTGGACAAACAAGTGACATTGGGCTCGTAACAATCCTCGACATATCACATTCAATAATTGGACAATAAAACCATCTGTTGACTAACGCAATGTCTTTCGATATGTTGGTTATTTTGGCTAAATATCTTTCAGATCATGACATGGATGCTCAAATACAAAACGTGGAAGCACCAAATGTTCTCACCGTTGAAGATATCTTCCCTAATGGCTATCCGATGAAGATAGGAAAGAACAACCTTCGTGTTGATTTTGATAGTCTCAACTGCTCAGAGTCTTCTTGTCTAATTGATGTAGACATTCTGAAGAATCATCCTTATCAGAACATGCTCACCAATTCTGCTACAGTGCCGGAGATCTACATTCACCAGTTCTGGCATACAATGTGAAAGATCAAAGGTCAAAACGCTGTGACGGTGACACTCAACCACAAACAAGTCACCATCACACCAACAGATTTAAGGGCTGTTCTTCTCATTCCTGTCATCGAGCCAACCGAATACAATGCCACACCAACTGAAGAGACCGTTTTGCAATTCATGATCGATATTGGTTTTGACGAAGCTACAGGAGTAATCACAAAGCATTCATACGTGGATCTTAAGAATATTCCTCAGCCATGGAGAACCCTCTACATCATCATCACCAAATCAGTTTCTGGACGTGATAGTGGTTACGAGCATCCCAAGCTCGTGGAACTACAGATCTTTTGGGCTTTGATCAACACAAAACACATTGAAGTTGAAGCTTTGATACGGGACGACATGATGTCATTCCTTAAAAATCTTGGCACCAAAATCCCGTATATCAGATATACCAAACTGTTGATCCAACGAGCTCTAGGGTATAATCCTGATATTCCCTTGAGACTCAGTGACCCCAAACAACACTCCATGTTGTATGAGCCCACACTCTCTGTCAGATTTAAGGACTCTACAACAAAGAAACAAGGTTCAGTGCTGCTAAATCACCTTATAATGATGATATCAAACAACTGTATTCGTACAAACGATATCTGGTAGCAGTTGAAGAAGGCAAAGTAGGTTTTCTCAATGAAAAGTCTGTTGGTACACCTACAAGGAAAAGCAGAATAGGCAGTGCAGGAAGTGTTATAAGCACTGAGAGTCAAAGCAAGTTCCCAAAGAGGAAACCTCCACTTAAAAGGACAATTCCCTCTAAGGAAGTTGTTCCTATTCCTATTCCCAAGTCTGAACCGCAAAGAAAGCTAGTGGATGAAAGCTCTGATGAAACCGAATCAGACGAGGAGGTCACCTACTCTGAAACTGCAACCGATGTCACTCCAACAATAGCTAAACCTCCCAGTCCAAAAGCTGACCAAGGCAAAGGGAAGACTCCAGTACTTGAGCATGAAGAAGAAAGCTCAGATGAAGAGCCATTGGATACTGACTACAGGAAGAAGTTCAAAATCATTAGACTCCAACACGTGGCAAAAGAGTAGGAACAACAACAAATGCGTGGCCCCGGAGGGTCAAGTGGTGGTGTCCAATCAACACCAATTCCTGATGCGGTTAATCAACCCGATAAGGGAATTGGTGCCACCACTCTTGAGCAACAACAAAAGCGCCTGGAGGATTCTATTGATTATGAAGTTGGTGGATGAAGCTGGTGGAACTCTTACCAACAAGGAACAGAGCTTTATGGCAGATGCAGATTCTGATGATGATATGGAGGACTTGCAGGCTAATGCAGCAGTGATGTTGATGGCACAAATGCAAGCTCTACACATGAGTGATACAGGCCCAGTGTATGACACTGATGTCTTGTCTCAGGTACTGAAACAAAATATACTCATCAATGATCTGATATCTCCGCCAATTTCTCCATCCGACAAGGATCAGAGTGTTCAACATGAGCAATCCACATCTCATTCCGATGATTATCAAATAGATCCCGTAGTTATATTTGACGATCAAGATAACCTTATGGTAAATATTGATAATCAAGTTGACTCCGTGATTATATTTGAGGATCTAAATAATGATCATGTTAAGACTCACGTTGAACAAGATGAGCTTTTGTCTAATAGAGAAATTGAGCTCCTGACCTTAAATAAAGACCAAGAATCTCGTTTGGAAATGTGCAAACAATTAAAAGATAAAAATGCATTGTTAATTAGGGATAATGAATGCTTAATTAGACAAATCAACGTTTTTAAAACTCAAGAAAAACGTGAACATGGTTTTGAAGTCGCTTTTGCTAAATCTCATCAAAAAGCCAAGGCTGAGTTGTCTCAAATAGAACAACTGAAACATGAACATAAACAACAACTTAACGCTCTTACTTTGGAAACTCAAAAAGCCAAGGCTGAGTTGTTAAATTGTCAAAAATAGTTCTCTGAGTACAAAAAGCATTCCACGAAACGAATAGATAACTATCTTGAAGAAATTGTCGACTTACAACACAAAATCAAGGAGTTTCAAAATGTTGTTTATAAACATGGTGAGTCAATCACAACTATTGAAAAGTTTACTTTTAAACCAAATCCAAATGGATATGGACCAATTCTTGCTAATTACAACCCTAAGTTTTCAAACAGAGCATTCAAACCAAATCCTGAAGTTTACAGTGCAGAACATAGAATTGATGATTCAATTATGACTGTTGTTGAATATAATCGCATGAAGGAATTAGATGCAGATGACGAGAGTCGGTCAAAAATGGAAAATGTCGTTTATAACAAACCATTTAACTATTCAAAAGCCGTAACTTTTGTCACACAACAAGATACTTCAAACAAACCTTTGGTTATCACCCCAGTTTCTGAAGTTCATCCCCAACACAATGATGCACAAATTAATGGTCCTTTACCTTCACTTAGTGAAGTTAAAACAAAGGCCGAAAGTTGTCGCGTTATCAAATATTTTGACACTTTCTTATCTGATCTCAAAATTTTGGAACGTGAGATTGAATTTCATTCTGAAATAAAAGTTGAACATTTTCAATCGCCAATGGGGCGAGAACAAAGAGATATTCTTTAGAAAAGAATTTTACCCCATGTCAAAAATTTAAAAACTTGTGCACTATATTGGGAAGGGGATTTTCACAAGGAACTTGGTCTCATGAAAACAGTTTTCGAGAAAACATAAACATCGATTTCAAATACTAAACGTAAAAAGAAATTGTTGAGAAAAGATGTTGATCGACTCTTGGAAGATGTTATATGTGCTGATATCAATAATCTTGTTTTATTACAATCTGTTGCATATGCATCTGATCATATCTCTGCTGATTTTGTTGATTCTGTTGATATTGTTGAGAATACTGATAATGTGCATCAGATCGAGTCTTTAAAAGTTGAAAATGAACGACTGTTAAATGAACTTTCAAATTCAAAACGTCGTCTTCAATGGTGTCAAAAAGATTGTCAAAATCGTGAACTTGCTTTGCAAAACAAAATCCACCAGTTGCAATAAAAAACGTTTAATCCTAAAATTGAGCAATTGGATGATCAAAACGTGTCTTTGAAATGTCAAATCTCACAATATGAACAAGAACTTGCAAAAGTTAAAAAGGAATATGGTGTCATATTTGATTTACTCAAACGGACTTGTGATGAAGCATCAAACGAACTTGATCATTATCTTGCACACACTAAAGAAGTCATGAATTTTTCTAGAAATCTTCGTTCTGAAAATCAAGATTTGTTGCACACTATCATTAAGTTAAGGGAAATGTTAGGAAAGTATGAACAAGTTCAGCCAAGCATCATTAAGAAAATTGCACCAATAACACTTAGCAAACGTGAACCCAGATTGCCTACTAACAAAACATAAGATACTATTGTGCTTCCCTCTACTGAAACAGGAATAGTTGCCTCTTTTCCAGGGGTCTGCAATTCACAGCCTAGGAGCAATACAAGGAAGAATAGGAAGTTGCGACCTAAGAAAAGATTAATAAAAAATGCTAAAGTAGAAGAACACCCTAGGACTTTGAATAAGACTCAAGTTGCACCCACTTTAGATATTACGTCTGACAAATGTAATGGAAAAAGTGTTGTAACGAATGCTAAACCTTTAAGTACTTTTGATATTCAGTCTGATGCTTCTTGTATTATTTGTCGTAAAAGTATTCTTTCTGATTGTCATGACAAATGTGTTGCTAGAGCTATCTTGTCTCGTTTAAGGAATCCTAAGAATCGGAATACCTCTAGGCCCACTAATGCTTCTAAGTCTGTAATTGGTAAACCGCCCTCTTTAGATTCTAAGAAACGCATTGATGTCCCTATAGTTCCAGTATCACCTCCAAGGAATGTAGTACCACCTAGTGCATTCACTAAGACTAAAGCTAAGACTAGTTGGAGATGGCAGAAATGGTTACATAATACACTAGGATTTAAATGGATGCCTAAAATCATTGATGTGTGTATTTCTACTATAACTGCTTCGGAACCCTCTAACACTTCGGATTCTACATCTACTTCTATTCCATCTGTGTCGTCTGTGTGTAATGCAGGTGATACAGATCATCCTTTGGATTGTTGATAGCGGATGTTCCCGACACATGACAGGCAATCTTAAACTATTATCAAACTTTATTGCAAAGTTCATTGGCACTGTCAGATTCGGGAATGATCACTTCACAGCTATCATGGGCTACGGAGATTATATCAATGGCAATATCGAAATTAGCAGGGTTTATTATGTGGAAGGCCTCGGTCACAATCTCTTTTCAGTCGGTCAATTCTGTGATGGAGATTTGGAAGTTGCTTTTCGGGAGAAAACTTGTTTCATTCGTGATCTACAAGGAAACGATCTAATGTCTGGCTCTCGCAATTCTAGTCTGTATACAATCTCAATGCAAGACATAGTTGCTTCATCTCCCATCTGTCTACTTTCAAAGGCAACATCAACAAAATCCTGGCTATGTCTACCGTCGTCTCCTGAGATTCCGGTATTCTAAAGATCACCTTTGCTCAGCTTGTGAACAAGGGAAAAGCACTCGTGCTCATTTTCCTTCAAAGGTGGAACATAGCTCTCAGCATGTGCTTCATCTTCTTCACATGGATTTGTGTGGTCCGATGCGCATGCAAACGATTAATGGCAAGCGCTACATCTTGGTAATTATCGATGACTACTCACAATGGACTTGGGTCTACTTTCTTCGAAGTAAAGATCAAGCTCTACAGATGATCATCACCTTTCTCACGAAAATCAAGTTCAGCTCCGGAACACCGTCCGCCAAATCAGAACAGACAAAGGAACTGAATTTGTGAACCAAACTCTTCAAGAATTTTATGAGAAATTGGGAATTGAGCATCAGACATCTATTGCACGTACACCAGAACAAAACGGAGTTGTTGAAAGACGAAACCGTACGTTAGTGGAAGCTGCAAGAACAATGTTAATCAATGCTAAACTTCCAGATTACTTGTGGGCAGAAGCTGTATCAACTGCATGGTATACTCAAAATCGTTCAATGATTACAAAACGCCACAACAAAGCACCTTTTGAGCTTATCCACAACCATAAACCGAATCTCAAACACTTTCATGTATTTGGATCCCTTTGCTACCCAAATAATGATCTTGATGACTTTGGAAAGCTCAAAGCCAAAGCTGACATTGGAGTGTTTTTAGGATATTGTGAAAATTCTAAGGGTTTCCGGATCTGGAATCTTCGTACAAAACAGGTTATGGAAACGATTCATGCAAATTTCGATGAACTTACATATATGGCTTCTAAGCATAATAGCTTGGAACCCGGTCACAACCGTTTAAACTTCCCTCAAACCCCATCATTAGCTGAACCAAGCCCCCAGCTTACTCGTCAACAAATGGAAAAGCTCTTTGCTCCGCTGTTTAGTGATGACATTGATGAAAGTGCTCCAGGTGTATCCGCTGTTCAACCTGATCACACTCTTATACCTGATACATCTGCTACAACTACTACTGTAAAAGAAGCACCACCAGTTGACTCTACAACAACAGTTGAACAAACTGCTTCCAACGACGCTGAACCAGCTGATGATGTTCTTAATGAAGTACCTCCACCTGCAGATTTTGATCCAAATGCGTTCTTTAACCCGTTTTCCAATGAAACTGCTGCACCTGATGTCGCGGAATCATCTACAAACCATTTGCATCCTCAAAATCTGTACAATGTATACCAACATCAACCCTCTACACACCGTTGGAAAAAAGACCATCCTCTTGAGAATATTATTGGTAACCCGAATCAACTAGTCGTAACAAGACAACGTCTTCACACAGATGGTGAACATTGCATTTATGCACTTACTGTCTGCCAATCTGAGCCTAAAAACATTAAAGACGCAATGACAAAAGACAACTGGATTGAATCCATGCAAGAAGAACTCAACCAATTCAAACGTCTTGAAGTATGGGAACTAGTTGAAAAACTAACATGGGTCTATGTCATTGGTCTAAAATGGATTTGGAAGAACAAATTGGATGCTGAAGGGAACGTAATCAGAAACAAGTCACGTCTGGTAGCTAAGGGTTATAGACAGGAAGAGGGTATTGACTTTGAAGAATCATTCGCTCCGGTTGCTCGTCTTGAGGCTGTTCGGATATTTCTGCCATTCGCTGCTCATATGAATATAACGGTCTATCAGATGGACGTCAAAACTGCTTTTCTGAATGGTCAACTGAAACAAACAGTCTATGTCAGCCAGCCAGAAGGATTCGTTGATCCAGAGTTCCCGACCCACGTTTATAAACTGAACAAAGCTCTGTACGGACTCAAACTAGCTCCAAGGGCGTGGTACGATAAGTTAACATCCTTAATCATTGCCAATAAATTCACCAAAGGTTCGGTCGATCCTACACTTTTCATAAAATATCACGGGGAACATATTTTAATTGTTCAAATTTACGTGGATGACATCATTTTTGGGTCAACACATAAAAAGTACTCAATCGCTTTTGCAAAACTAATGAAGAAACATTTTGAAATGTCAATGATGGGTGAACTTACGTTCTTTCTAGGACTGCAAGTTCATCAATCAACCCGTGGTATTTTCTTGAGTCAGTCCAAATATGCCCTTGAACTATTAAATAAATTTGGAATGCAAAACTGTGACAACTATGCCACACCAATGGCTCATACCAAGAAGCTAGACGCTGATTTACATAGGAAATTGGTGGACCCTACCAAATACCGTAGTATCATTGGGTCTCTCATGTATCTAACAGCCAGCAGGCCTGACACTGTTTTTGCCGTATATCTCTGCTCCTGTTATCAGTCGAGACCAACTGAAACCGACCTCTCAGAGGCTAAAAGAATTTCCGATACATCAAGGGAACCATTAACTTGGGGATCTGGTATCCGAAGGATTCTGGTTTTGAACTAATAGCTTTTTTAGATGATGATCACGTAGGATGCTTAGATTCACGGAAAAGTACTTCAGGAGCATTACAATTTCTTGGTGATAAACTGGTGTCATGGCAATCGAAGAAGCAGGATTGTACATGGTTGTCCTCAACCGAAGCAGAATATGTAGCCATGTCGGCGTGTTGTGCTCAAGTCATTTGGATGAGAACACAACTCAAAGACTATGGTTACGTATTTGACAAAATCCCAATGTACTGCGACAATCGGAGTGCTATTGCGATCTCGTGCAACTCAGTTCAACATTCGAAATCAAAGCACATCGATCTTCGATATCATTTCATAAAGGACCACGTAGAACAGGGTACTATTGAATTATACTTTGTGGGTACAGAATACAAATTTGCAGATCTCCTCACCAAAGCCTTAGCTCCTGCTAGGTTTAATGAGTTGGTCCACCGGATTGGTATACGGTGTTTGACTCAAGAGGAACTGGATGAACTCTTAAAACATTCTTAAAAAACAGTCAAACACCAAAACCTCTTTTGTAAATATTTTTCAAAAACAAAATACAAAATTATAAAATCAGATAAAACAACAAAAATATTCTTCTATCTATATTTCTTTTAACGTGGCAAGTACAAATCTTCCGTCAATACTCAAATCTTTCAAAATTCAATATTTTTTCGATCAAGTGTTAAGGTGGAGAAAGCAAATATCTTTCAGTTTCATAAAACCTTGTACTTGTATGTTACTTTATCCCGGTTGTTTCTTTAAATGGTGGTCACTTTTATGGTTTACTGACACTCCTCGGACTAAAATTTATAAAACTTCATTATTTCTTAAGTCGAGGGGGAGTGTCGTCAAGTTTCTTTCCTAAAATCTCTCGTTTGGTAACCAAAACGGAAGTTATGGGCGCTGGATGAAAATGGTTAAGGTGGAGGGACTAAAGATGTCAAATGTTCAAAATACTTTTAAATAAAAACAACCCCCACCAACTTTTCTTTCACATTTACAACTCACATTAAATTCCTCAACCAACATCATCCTACACGTAATAATCATCTCACAAATCCTTGTTTTTGATCTCACATTTGTAAGTGTTTCTGTGTTTGTAACAAGATTTTAAACAAAGGTTTTGATTTTCTTGATAAACCAATGGTTAAATCTTTACTTTGATGCGATTTAGTGTTCTACGCATAAGCGTATGAACACCAAATCAAGTTTGAGTGTTTATGGATAAAATGATTGTGTCTAAACGTTTATCTAACATCAAGGATTTCATTTTTGTCAATAAAACACACCTAGATACACGAATTGTTTGACTTTTGAAAACTAGGGTTTATGCGTGAAATTATGTATTTACAAATGTGAACGTTTCTGGTTGAATGGTTGCTTGTAAGATGTTGTATTCATGTTGAATTAATCATATCTATGCTTGGAATTTACCCAGAAACACTAATTACTTAAAATTGGAAATTAGGGTTTACGTTCATAAGAATTGGGTATTTTTGATTCGCTTAGAGTTTGATGTTAAAACGTAGATAAAACAACTTAATATGCATCCTAGACTTCCCAGAATCATTTTGGTGCATTTACTATGGCTAATTATCTTAGGCGTAATTCTTAAACCTTAGGGTTTAAGTTTTAAAAAATAAGTGTTTTACGTGTAACTGTTTGAATGAAAAAATCATGATGTGATCTGAAAATAATTGAATGTATGTGTTAATATTAGTGCTATGATGAATTTATTTCAGGTTTTCTATGCTTGAAAATTCAGAATCAAGGTTACTTGCAATCTACGCATAAGGATCACCTTACGCGTAGAATGTTATGCGTAAGAGAAATCTTACGCGTAACGGTTACGCGTAAGGTTCTATATTGGGGACTACGCGTATCCTGTGAAGGATATGCGTAAACAGTGACCTCTATGCATAAGGTTGACTCTTACGAGTAAGCCTTACGCGTAAGGTTCCATATACGCTTACGCGTAAGCTTTAAGCATAAGGCCCCCTTTTCCTACGCGTAATATTTCTTACGCGTAAGTCAAGAACCTACGCATAAGCTTATGCTTACGCGTATAACACTCCTGTTTACGCATAAGCTTGCCATTTCTACGCCTAAGCCTAGTTTTAACCTTAATTATGAATTGTTACGCGTGCAAACTTGTAAATAAATAAATCATAATGCCACGAAACCAATAATGTCACTAATAAGCTTAAAGGTGTAATAAGTTGTGAAAAATAAGTGAAAACATAGACTTTAAAACTTGAAGTTAATCAACTCACGAAACTTATCACGACGTCTTTGGACTATTGGACAAACAAGTGACATTGGGCTCGTAACAATCCTCGACATATCACATTCAACAATTGGACAATAAAACCATCTGTTGACTAACGCAATGTCTTTCGATATGTTGGTTCTTTTGGCTAAATATCTTTCAGATCATGACATGGACGCTCAAATACAAAACGTGGAAGCACCAAACGTTCTCACCGTTGAAGATATCTTCCCTAATGGCTATCCGATGAAGATAGGAAAGAACAACCTTCGTGTTGATTTTGATAGTCTCAACTGCTCAGAGTCTTCTTGTCTAATTGATGTAGACATTCTGAAGAATCATCCTTATCAGAACATGCTCACCAATTCTGCTACAGTGCCGGAGATCTACATTCACCAGTTCTGGCATACAATGCGAAAGATCAAAGGTCAAAATGTTGTGACGGTGACACTCAACCACAAACAAGTCACCATCACACCAACATATTTAAGGGCTGTTCTTCTCATTCCTGTCATCGAGCCAACCGAATACAATGCCACACCAACTGAAGAGACCGTTCTGCAATTCATGATCGATATTGGTTATGACGAAGCTACAGGAGTAATCACAAAGCATTCATACGTGGATCTTAAGAATATTCCTCAGCCATGGAGAACCCTCTACATCATCATCACCAAATCAGTTTCTGGACGTGATAGTGGTTACGAGCATCCCAAGCTCGTGGAACTACAGATCTTTTGGGCTTTGATCAACACAAAACACATTGAAGTTGAAGCTTTGATATGGGACGACATGATGTCATTCCTTAAAAAGCTTGGCACCAAAATCCCGTATATCAGATATACCAAACTGTTGATCCAACGAGCTCTAGGGTATAATCCTGATATTCCCTTGAGACTCAGTGACCCCAAACAACACTCCATGTTGTATGAGCCCACACTCTCTGTCAGATTTAAGGACTCTACAACAAAGAAACAAGGTGCAGTGCTGCCAGATCACCTTATAATGATGATATCAAACAACTGTATTCGTACAAACTATATCTGGTAGCAGTTGAAGAAGGCAAAGTAGGTTTTCTCGATGAAAAGTCTGTTGGTACACCTACAAGGAAAAGCAGAAGAGGCAGTGCAGGAAGTGTTACAAGCACTGAGAGTCAAAGAAAGTTCCCAAAGAGGAAACCTCCACTTAAAAGGACAGTTCCCTCTAAGGAAGCTGTTCCTATTACCATTCCCAAGTCTGAACCGCAAAGAAAGCTAGTGGATGAAAGCTTTGATGAAACCGAATCAGACGAGGAGGTCACCTACTCTGAAACTGCAACCGATGTCACTCCAACAGTAGCTAAACCTCCCAGTCCAAAAGCTGACCAAGGCAAAGGGAAGACTCCAGTACTTGAGCATGAAGAAGAAAGCTCAGATGAAGAGCCACTGGATACTGACTACAGGAAGAAGTTCAAAATCATTAGACTCCAACACGTGGCAAAAGAGTTTGAACAACAACAAATGCGTGGCCCCGGAGGGTCAAGTGGTGGTGTCCAATCAACACCAATTCCTGATGCGGTTAATCAACCCGATAAGGGAATTGGTGCCACCACTCTTGAGCAACAACAAAAGCGCCTGGAGGATTCTATTGATTATGACTTTGATGAACCAGAAAAGGAAAAGTTTGAGAAAGAAAAGGCTGATGAAGAGGCTGCAACTCAAGCCAAAGCAGAGGAAGAGGCCCGGATTCAGGCTGATGTAAAGGCTAAATCTAGACAAGATGACAAAGTGAAGTATGATGATTATCTTCTTGACAGTCCTACTCGCTCTAAGGAGGAAACTTCTGAACCTCCTAAGGACCCTGAATCACCTCACGACTCCTCATCATCAGATTTATCTTCTCACTCGTCACCCCCACCATCCAAAGGAACAACCAGATCCACATCCAAATCTGTGAAGAAACCAACCGACTCTTGGATATCTCGGGCAAAGACAAAGATTGTTAAAGCTGTCAAGCAGGTCAGGAAGAAAGATGTGACCAATAAAAAGTTATATATACTCATTGACAACATCAAACATCTTAATGACGAGATAGAAAAGATGTCTAATGAAAGGGAGTATATTCAGAAGTTCATGCAACGTGATGTCCAAGGAGAACTTAACGAGATGATTAAGGGCTATACTCATCAGTTCTTACTCGACAAAGTTCCAGGCGTGACAAGAGAGATGTTCAACAGACAACTCTATCCAAATCTGATGCATTTGGCCAAGCAAACTATAAGATCAACACCTATGACCGTAACAATCAACCCTACTGATCCTATAGTGTTCTCAGATGCTGAATTGGTTTCCAGGCTGGTAACTCAAATGTCTAAACAATCTGCAACATTTACTTCTTACGAAGGTAAATTGTTTGAAGCATTGATGGAATACCAACTCAAATCAGCATGCATAGAAGAAGCTCAAAGGCCTAAACGTCCAAGATACAATGAAGATAAGGATAAGGATAAAGATAACGAACCTAAACGTTCAAAGAAGTCTGGAGAATCATCCTCCATGCCACCTCCACTCCACAGGACTCCATCTCAACAACGATCTCCTCCACGCTCTTTTACTGACAAACCTCAGGACTCTGAGTTACCACCTCAGACAGAGAAAACCAGTGATCACTTCGAGTATACTGGTGGTGACGATGAGGAAGTCCCTGAGCCCCAACAACAACCCACCTCTCCCGCTTCAACAAAGAAACCATCATCCTCATCAAGGCCAAGGAAAAAGAAGATGACGCTAAAGGCTGATGTCGTCTCATGGCTAGACGAAGACGACACCGAGTATGATTGGTTCTCCACACTTGTTGATGCTACTCCCGCTCTAACTAATGATCAAGATATGGTAGAAGGTCATACGTTGGAGCATGCTAAGTTACTGCAAGAAAAGTCCCGTATGAAGAAGATGACGAAATCAGAGCTGAAACGAATCAAGAATGAAGCATTTCAACTACTCAAAGACAGCTCAAAAAGTGCTATTGAAGTTGAATATCACCTTGAAAACATAGCACGAGCCATGTCTAACAACATTGATTGGCTCAACCCTGAAGCAAACATCGACTTCACCAGACGAGATAAGGCTCCATACTACATCGATTGGTCTAAACCTCTACCAATGATTGGCCAACCAGATCAACCTAAGATCCCATTCCGCTACTTCTTCAACAATGATTTGGAATTCCTTCTACACGGTAGCGATGGTTCAAAGAAATACGCTACATCACTTACACTTTCGTTCCCGGCAGCCATATACTCCAACTGCATTGCCATCGAAGAAAATGCTACCCACATGTTTTCCAACAGCGTGGAATGGTATGACATTGATGCAATGTACGGGATTCACCATTGGTTGGAACGCCGACGAATCTACTACAAAAGCTGCCAGGTTCGAAAGTCTCAACATGAAGTGTACAGTGATAAAGGGATCGTTGCTGTTAAGCATGTCACTCTTTCGTCTAAATGGGAATACACCTTCCTCAAGACTGTCGTGGTCAAAAGACAAGACGAAAGGGACTATGAATTCTGTGAAGTGGACTTTCAGAACTTGTCTCTCAATGACATTGAAGATCTGTATCTTGCCAAGGTACTGGGAAGAATGAGACAATTCTCGACTGAAATTCAACGTGAATACATCAAGTCCTTGCTCATCTTCATCAGAATCATAGTGATCCAGGAACCTGTAGAAGATTTACAACTTGCTGTTGAATCATATCAGACTCGTGTCAACTTCACCAGACCTCAGCTAGAACTTCCTGACATCAACCAGCTTCCACAATACACTCTCGTCAGCAAACCATTCGGAATAGTTTACCATAGTGAGCTACAACGCAACTGCTTGATGGCGTGTAGAGATCTTCATAAGTTTGGGGATCACACACTGAAGAAGGTCAGGGACGGCTTGGCTTATAGGTTGAAGGAGATACATGAAGGTATCGGGTCGAAGAAGCGATGGAATTCTCAGGAAAAACGGGATGTTAAGAGGATCATCACTCGGATCGATGAAATGTTGTACAGAAGGGACCATTTCAGAACTCTAGAGAGCTTTGTAGGTGGTCGTCCCAGGATTACTCTCACAGGCTATCAACGCCCTGTTCGCATTCCTGGAGATATTGTTGGACTACCTGGTACCCCTTAAACTGTTTCAATTTCATATTAATTTGGATATGTGACTATTTAATGACAATGGCTTGTGCACACGTAACAGTGTACAACCCGTTCTTGTAATGAAAGTACCATGTGGTACGCTTTAGTGCCACAATCCTATAAAAGGAGCAAAATCTTCTTACTTTTGAGTAAAACTTATCAAAACTTTCATTTTTCAAAGTTTTGCTCAAAAGAACAAGTACTTCCCCTTACGTTTTTCAAAACCTCAAAAGTTAGTGTTACTTGTTGAGGGGGAGTATTTGCTAAAATCTTTGTTCAAACAAAATTGTTCTTCGTGATAATCTTCCCACAAAACTCGAAATGGTCATATTTAATATCTAAACGTTATCAAAAATAACATTTATATGCCATTTTTGAGGGGGGAAAACTATTGTGATAAGAAATATGTTGATTTGCTATTGAATCGGCGTGTGAAAAGACTTAACCCATGAATTGACGAACCTTGAACTGTCATAAATCGAAAAGATTCGTCTTCCTAGACTTATCCGAGTAGATTTTACCTATTCGAGAAGCTCTTAATAGACATGAACTTTGATGGGTTTGACAACTTTTCGAGGTTTGTCCACACCTTCAAGGTAGTTATTAAAGCTAGTTGTCACTTAAAAGCTGACAATGCAACTCTTTAACTATGTAACGTAATCGTGTCCCTCAGGGAATTGTCTATCTTGATTCGATCAATTCAAAAGTGCGCACTCTTCTCTCACCGTGCAGATTTCTGTCTAAACACTTAAGCACGTGTGGAGGGGGAGTATTTCTGCAAAATGATAAAACTCTCACAGTGGTAGAAAATGTTTTTCATTCACAAACACTTTCAGAGATTTTCAAGAAAATGGTTTTGTGGCAACATAGGTTAGTCATGGAGTTATAAGGTGACTAAGGTTAGGAATAACCGTCCTATGATCCGCCAGAGCCGGAGGGATCTACCCAAGGACATCACAAATAGTTAGTACTTAGAAGTCCTTAGGTATGATTATATAAAGGAGAATATGAGAATAGGATAAAGAAGGAGTTGAAGAATTAAAAAGAAATGCAAAGGAAAGGGTGAAAAGAAATAGCCCTCCAGATTATTCAACTTAAGGCAGACACCGGGTTCAATTCATATGCTACTGGTCGTCACTAGATGACACCGGTATTGAAGATAAAAGTCGTCATGGACCCAGTGACGCATGCACTAAACCTTCTTAGCCACTCAAGTTTCTCCCAACAGAAGCTTGTTTCATTCTCACAGGGAACCCTACGTAAACTATCGGCCTTCTCTTAGAGATTGCTGGTATTGAAGAAGGAGACCCTCTCCCAAGTCTCCGCTCAGTAAAACCAAAGTGCACTATTGAGTCTAGAGCCACGAGATTCATCAAAAGATCTCTTAGGTACACTTGATAATTCATCGCTTGTCGTTCAACAATAAGAACGCAAGTGATATATTATCGTGTCCTTCACAGATCTTGGAAATCTGTCGAGAACATTTATGAGAGGTTCACATATGTGATCCTCAGTGATTGAATAGAAACTCCTGCCAGGGTCAACATCAAACAGCCTTGACAGCAGGTCACTTCGGTAATTCCCCGTGGATTACGCTTTGTGTGTCTCATACGGTCTACAGTCGTGAGGTGATGCTTCGGTGTACCTCAGCGACTCATCTGAACTATAGGTGTACTTCGGTACATCGTGTTATCTCACTTGTGGGACTCTAGTTCAGGAACGGCCTTTGTGAGAATTAGAGATGTGTTTTCACACTATGCTATTAACACCCTCGAAATTCAAACTTGTAAGTGCTGGAATCCGCTTATTACTAACCGTGTGTATGTTTTCTTCTTATGGAAGCTCTGGAGCGGACTGATCGTGCAGATTCTCACATGCTCATACCAACATCATCACTAATGCAAGTTCTCTCAAAAGGCAACACAAAAGTCAGAATGATTCTTTGTCAAATCAAAGAATCTACAAAGTTTAAAGACTAAGAGAACTTCATCAGTACTGTAATCCAACGTTAAAGAGCGTGTGAGCATGTTGGAGAAAGACGTGGAGACACTGGAGCAACGAAGCAGACCTGATGTAGACAACAACAACATACTATCACTATCAACACAAAGAACAAAGAACTAAAGAACAAAGAAATCAAAAGACGTCAAAACAGAATACTTCAAAAGTTACAAGATCCCTACACTAGCGAGATTGTTCAAATCAAGGCACTTCTTCTCACAAGAAATAAGAATGTCAGAAGACGTCAAAGCTACTATTACATCAGCACCTACATCGTTTATCACTCTATCATTCATCAATAACACTTAGGGAGAGATTGTTGGAATCACTCCTAAACTATATTTCAAGTGTTAGTGATTCATATGTAATAGCTAGCTTAATATGGCTTTTATGTTAGTAATCAAGGCTAGGCTTATGTAGAAAGCCCATAAGCCTAGGCCAAGCCCAATAAGTGAAAGGATGGGAACTTGGAGTGTTGCCCTAGTTCCCTCCTATAAATACTCTTGTATAACCCTCACTTGAGGGTTGGTTGTTCAATTCATTTCACTTCATACGCATAACTCTTCTTATTTCATACGCATAAGTGTTGTGTCTTGTTCATCCGATCCTTTCTCTTCTCTATTACTTATATTGATGCTTGTGTTACTAATATGGTGACCTAACATGTTACAAGCATGGGAAGAATGGCGTTGCTAAGCCAATACTCGACACTCTAAACTCAAGATAAATTGAAACAAACAAACATAAATTTAAAGATAGATGTAGGATGGTAGCCCGTATGTTTTTTTACTCTATTTTATTTATTTATTTTTTCTCTACCATCCTCTACGATAACATCAAAATGATAGGGATTTATAGGCACATCCCTACACTTGAGTTTTTATTACTCTAACACTAATTTGACCCGAATTGAAAAGATCAAAACACTTGGAGTACATTATTACGCAAATAAAGGGAATTTGAATTTAACGTTCCCTTCCCGTCATTTCATAAAATTTAACTTTTCCCATGAGTCCCAATCATCCCGAAACTGTGTACAAAGGATATGACTCAACTTAGGAACTTATGCAAGCAACTAGATAATTGAACTAAGGGTTTAGTATGATAACAATAATGCACTAAAAGTGAGTGCATACAAGGTAGGCTAAGGCGATTTGGGTGTACATTTGGGGGTGGATTGTAAACAATGCTATTCATTGATATTACGGAAAACCAGAACATCACGAGAACCCCGAAAAGGATAGGATCTGAGGGGTTAACTAGGGGTATCGTGTACTAAAGATGAGTACATCGCAAGGGTGTGGGGGAATTACTCAACCGATGTGGAAGAATTAATTATATTACGGGTATCAAACAAGGGTTATCCTAATGCCTCTTATCATTTAGTTATTCCTAACTACACAAGTGTAGTCTTACTAGCGATCTCGGAATGCATTACAAAACAAGTTCTATAATCTATTATACTACCGGTTCACACTCGAAGCATTAAAGTGGAATGCTTTAATTCCTACAAATCTAAGGGCGATCCTCACATTTTGGGTGGAATTTAAGTGGTAAAGGGTTTTTGTGCTAGTCATATAACTTCCTATCAATGAGACGCTTTATTAAGACTAATGGCCCACTCCTACATGTCATGAAAAATATTAAATTTGGTGCCAAAATTACCCTAACCGATATTTCTCATGGTTTATTACACAAATGAAATTGGACAAGGCAAATAATCAAGGATAAACATAGTTTCAAAGTTCCCGTTTTATTTTCCTTCCCTACACTTAAACTGAACATTGTCCCTAATGTTCCCCGAAAGTATCAAAGATATGATAATGGAAGGTAATTAAAAACGAAAGAAATTAGTACTCCCCTGATTAGCTCGGTAGGATCCGTGTGAAGTAGTGGTTAAATCTTTCTTCAAGAAGAGTGTTTGCGTTAAAAGCTCCTTCCAATCTTATGTATCTTCTTCTTGATAAATTAAACCTGCACACTTGAAGAAAACAAACGAAACCTTCACGTAAAATCGGCGGTAACAATATATATATATATATATATATATATATATATATATATATATATATATATATATATATATATATATATATATATATATATATAAAAGACTCAACTAAACTAGGATATAATGCTTGTGGAATGGATGTTTACAGATTTTCTGGAAAATTAAAACCTAGAAAATTCCAAAAATTTATAAGTAGCTCAGAAAACGAGAAAAAT
The DNA here is from genome assembly GCA_019973895.1 of Chrysanthemum seticuspe. Taxonomy (NCBI): domain Eukaryota; kingdom Viridiplantae; phylum Streptophyta; class Magnoliopsida; order Asterales; family Asteraceae; genus Chrysanthemum; species Chrysanthemum seticuspe. The sequence goes on along the minus strand of BPTQ01000007.1, from coordinate 247,895,251 downwards.
TTAGTAAGCAGTTTCTACTCCTCCTGACACCGTCAGGTTGCGACCCTGACGCCGTCAGGTTATCCTGACGGAAACTGGTCTTCTATTTTCTGGAAAAAATTCTTGAAATATTTTATCTTTAGAATCTGGAAAATTTTCCTGCAAAACATCCATCATGACTCGATACAAGCATTTGACTCGAACAAACACACACATATATATCTTTTAAATAATTGTAATTCTCATGTTCACGTTCTTTTTGAAAACGTGTGTAAGCCTCCCTACACTTATCCCTTATGTGAAATACCTTTATATGTAATTAAGACGAGGTTAAAGACAAAATAAAGCATTTTTATAAATTTAAACATGAGAATAAACAATCAATAAACGATACACGACACAAAAATAGACAATCCATCCACACAAGTCATAGATAAACTCCATGCAAATATACATACACATCAAATTGTTCAACGTTCACCACAAAGCTAAGATAGCCTAGATTATTACATGCCCAAATAAAATTGTTCCAACAACCAACCATAAACTATCCATAAACAAATACATGAGTCACTGGGGAGGGGGTCCATAACGGTAGTCATAACCAGGAAGGAGGTGGCCCAGGTATCCAAGGCGGGTAATCCTCCTCCCGCCCATGAAATGGATCGATCTGCAGGTGTGGGTCGAGCTGATCACGCATGGACAGATGTTGCATCTGTCTGACGGTATGATCATATGTCCAGCTAGCCCTCTGGTCCTGCTGCGCCATCCATGTGTCCATACGGTCCATCCACGCTCCGTGGTGGGCCTGCCAATCTCCACTGGACATGTGTCGGTAGGGGTCAGCGGAGCCTCCTGCTCCATCCCCCTGCTGGTGTGCTGGAATCAGCGGCTCGTCATCATCGTCATCATCACCAACCTGAATGTCGGGTTGAACACGGAACTACGCGTAACCCCTACCATAATCCATGATGACATCCATTGCCTTTAGGGACTTAGCTCTGACGACCCTTGGTGCTGCCACTACATTGAGGTACATGGGTACCTCCGCAGCCAAGATGCCAAAAGACTGAGCCAACTGGGTGACAAGCGTACCACCATATACCCTATCCTCAATCCTCATACCTCTAGCAGTCCTTAAGTAATCGGCCAACCAGAATGGGATGTTACAGTACACACCCTCGGCCAACATGTAGTAGAGATAGAATAAATCTGGTAGAGTGACACGATGACTCGTGCCATGGCGCCCTGTTATAGTGAAAGTGAGGCAACGGTGCACGAGCCTAATATGTGGATCCCGGATCTGTGAGGCGAGGGTACTCCTAGTGACATACTCCCAGTTGGCTATGGTGTTCCAAAACTGAATTCCCAGCATATCGTCCCTATGGGTAATCCCAACTGCCAAACTAGCCCTAAAAACATTGCTCTCAGCATCCCTTGCAGTATACAGTCCCACTCTCCTTCCAAACTCAAGTATCGACATAGTCCTCCATTCTCCCCCCAACCTAAATCGAACCACCTGAAACTCAATGTTATCCCGACATGGATTAATATCTATCAAATAAGACGCATGAAATTCATGCACCAGCTCGCCATACACTGGTTCACGCATCCTAAACAGCCTTTCCTACTGGGGATCAGTAAAATTATCCCTCCTAAAACTGGTCCAAAATTCCCTAGCCAGATCATGCTCCTCAAGAAATTCCCACTCCACAACGGCCCCCGAGTCAATGGTTTGATGAAGCAATTCATTGTAACGGGTTTGGCACTCTTCCTCAACAAATACCCCCACCCAGCAATCATGTTAGCCATGTTCTCCTGGGTACCAAAAGACTGTCCCCTAGTTCTCTTCGTTCTTCTGCTCATCTGAAACTGGAAATCAAATAGAAGGGGAACAAATGAGTAACATTCGTGTTGTTAGGGATGACTTAAGAAGGTTCTGACGGCGTCACAACATAAGCCTGATGCCGTCACACTGATAAAATTTTGAATCCGACATTTGAGAGGGAAAAATCCAGGTTTTTAACCATAACCCTTGACCGAAACACCCTTGTTGCAGCAATAATGGTATACTGGCTAGGTGGTTTTAGTTCCTAAGTTGTCAAGGCTTCTCGCAAAGTTAACCCCATATGATAACACTACTATTCACCTAATCTTAAGCCTAATTAACAAGATTCATGGGCGACATTTAGCATAAATCAAACCAATTGGGGGTTTTCGGATTGAAAAGGGGAAATCAAAATTGAGCATGAATCGAGCAATTGACTAGACAAAGATCAATGTATATTACTTACCTTGTGGAGATTGACGCAGCAAAATAGTGAATTTGATGTGGAGAAAACATAGTGGTGTGGTGTGGGGCGGATAGAATGTGTAGGGTAGAGAATGAAAGGAATGGTTGGTGTTTTTATCCGTCTGATCTGGCTTAGTGACGGCATCACTCTTTACGTGTGACGGCGTCATGCCCAAATTTTTGCAAAAGAAAATGGTTTTTTTAATCTGCCCGGATCAAAAATCTGATTACTATTTTTGACAAAGATTTTGGTTTTTATTTTAAGATTTATTTTGTCAATCCACCCACAATCTCCACGAAGGTAAGCAACGCATATGTCAAATTGTCTTTCAATTGTGATTCTAGAAATACCGAAGTATTGGGGATGAGGATTCTTTGATCCTGGTTTAAAACCAAAAGAACTTTTCCTAAAATTTGGAAAGTCGGGAAGTGACACGTGCACCTTTCCAATAAATATGTTCCTAGAGAACAAACGGGGAGTGTTGAGGCAAGAATTCAAACAAGGATGTGATTCCTTGAGGGGGTTTGCCCTGCTTAATGGAATTGGAGAGGGTTTGGGAGTCATCCCAACGTGTTCCGGCATCGCATATACCTTTTCTATCTTTTTAGGTATATTGTTCTTTGCGATTTCTTCACGGATTTTCAGCATGAAGTTGTCAGCTAGTCCCAAGAAAGTGTCGTGAGTTTTTCGCATTTGAGCTTCGAGGCGTTTTATTTCCTTTTCTTTCTTGTGGACAAATGTCAACATTATGTCCTCGAATTCATCTTGCCGGGATTTTCTTGGGAGCAAAAGTTCCTTGAATGCTTTCACATGCTTATAAGCATGGGTGGTTACTTCCATTAACTCATTCACTTGCGCCTCCATACTAATAAATGCTTGTACTTGGGAATTTAGCCCGTTTTCCTGAACTACTGGAATTTCCCATCCTTCCTCTTCATATTGGGCTAGGTCTTCGATGACCTCCCAACATGCTTCAGCATTGAGGTTACTTAGCCTTCCACCGGCGGCATAATCAATGGTTTGTCGGAGGGAGGGACTGATGTGATCATAAAAGAGTTGGACTTGAAGCCAAAGATCAATGTCGTGATGAGGGACTCTATGGAGTAAGTCCTTGAATCGAGTCCATGCTTCGTAGAGAGATTCGCTTGACGTTGTTGGAACATCAAGATTCCATTCCTAAGCTTAGTAGTTCTCCCTGGTGGGAAAAATTGAGCAAGGAAACGAGAGGTGAGATCATCCCAACTTGAGATGGAGCTGGCGGGAAGTCGCTCAAGCCAATTACTAGCTTGGTCCCGTAGAGAGAATTGGAAGAGACACAAACGCGTGGTCTCCCAAGTAGTAGCATCGAGGTCGATGGAATCGACAATTTTAAGGAAATCCTTAAGATGTTGATTAGGATCTTCGGAACGAAGTCCATGGAATGCACATTCATTTTGCACCAACCGGATGGTGTCAGATCGCAGGGCCGTAGTTTGGGCTTGGTCAGGAAGCTCAATGGTGTTCCTATAGCCTAAGTTACTTGGTCTCGAGTATTCACCAAGAGTACGGCCTCTTGGTAGGTCATTTGGTGGTGGGTTGATGAGTGGTGGTTGATTATCACCTTCCATGATGAAAAGTGATAGGATTACTAACAAAGGTCACAAAGAAGGGGGATAGACTACGAGGAAGCTAAAAATGGGGAAAAAAGCTTAGTTGATAGGAATCAAGCAAGGGAACCTAAACGAGGTGGAGATCTAACTATCTATTCTATTCCCCGGCAGCGGCGCCAAAAACTTGATACGCGTACAACGCGCGTTCGGGGTCAAAGGAACTTCCTTTTCGTCGAGCAAGTTTTTCAACACCCTAGGAAGTGAACCTAATCGTTGTAGTGTAGTATTAGGGTAAGCCACGGGTATTGATATCGTTCTCTAGGGGAATAGGAATGCTAGTGAGAAATTACTACGCTAAGGTTGGGGTTAAGGAAGATTATTTTTTTATCTTTTTTATATTTTTTAGAAAATGAAAAGGTACGAATCTCGAGGTTTGGATTTGGGGGGTTGGTATTTCTACTAATTACTCTACTTATCTAATTATCTAATTATCTAAACTAAGGTGAGTGTAGTATATGTCTATTGTTGTGTGCTCTTATGATGATTAAAAATGTGTTTACTTAGATGTTATTACTCCCTAGTTATCTCCTGTTGATGGTTGAATTGTCACGTCCTTATTCTTAACACGTTGTGTTTCTAAGATCTTAGGGTATGCGTTTATCCCTAACTCTTTGAAGCTACCAAAGGTTAATGACTACGAAATCTCTAGGATTCATAAACTTAAAACTAAGGTTATCTTTGGATATCTAGCCTAAAATTCCACTAGTAACTATAAGCTAAGGTTCAACAAAGATTAATCAAGCATTAATAGCACAACGAATGACCTATCGTAATACTAGGTCAATAACAATTAAGATAAGAGACAACCAATCAATATTCAATAACTAGGTTTCATATTATCTAACCAAACACACAAGTAAATTAGCCGGGCATGGACAACATGCAAGCATACACACAATTAATTGAAGACATGATTAAATCAATGAAGTAAAACACTTATCTTGTTGTAAAATAGGGTATGGAACCCTAAGATACTGTACAAGAAAGCCTTGGTTTGGTTTAGGTTTTTACTCCACAAAACTACCTCTCAAAAAACTGAAAAATTTGGATTATATATATATAGTGTTACAAAATGCGACGACGTCACTCTTTAATTGTGACGCCGTCAGGTCGTTGCCATTAGGGTTTCGTCTTGGCAAGGTCAACTCTGTGACGGCGTCACCTTATGCTCGTGACTCCGTCGGCTTCAATCTCTGACGCCGTCTGGATCCAAATCTAGGCCGTCTGAGTTGCGACGCCCTACTCTTTTAAACCTAATGCCGTCACTTGTAAATAAGAAATTGTGGTACTGAGTCGTCTCAAGATGTGTCGCGACGGCGTCGTAGTTAAGCCATGACGCCATCCCCTTTCAATTCCAGCAGCTTGAGTGTCTCGATTCTTGACTTTGGCCATTTTCTTCATATATTCACGCCTTTTCGTCCGAATAAGTGTCATTCCAGCAATTTGCCTTAAAGAGACCTAAAAAGTGAAAAGGAACGAAATTAAGGAATAACGGATACAAAAGTGATCAATTAAGAGCTTAAATGACCCCTCAAAAGGTACCTTTTCAATCCTTATCATATTCAGTGCTCCGCCTTGGCCGATCTTGGCGCGAGTATCAATTTGATGCCGAAATCAACCTACGAAAAAGCTATCATTGCCCCCACTTACCACAACATGTATGACCCTCGAGCTAGCCAACCGTACTACTATGAAACCAATCGGTATAGCCGAGGATGTTTTTGTTAAAGTGGGGATATTTGATTTCCACGCTGATGTTGTTGTAGTCGATTTTGATGCCGATCCTCGAGTACCCCTCATTCTCGGAAGATGTTTCTTAAGGACGGGCCATGCGTTGATTGGTGTGTATGAAGGAAATATCACTTTAATAGTGGGTAAAGAAGCCGTCACATTTAATGTTAACCATACTTCTAAATCTCTAACCAACCAATATGATGTGGCCAAAATTAGTAACACCGGGGTGACAAAGGACCCGGTAATTCCTACTAATAACGGAAGTACCAAAAAGGTCCAACCTCCGGTTGTCCAAAAAGTTTGGCCAAAACCATCGAGAATTGATCCGAGTCTTTCACATTTTACGGTTAAGAGTTTGTCGACTATACGTGCTGAGCAAAAGAAGAAACTATAAAAGGAGACTACAATGGTAGTGGTGGAAACTGCTAGCTCTCAGAGAACACCACTTGTCCTACCTCCGATTTCTGTGTATCGAATTGATCTTGTTCCTAAGAACGTCGAGCTTTCTTTGAGTGGCAATCCCACTCCTTCTTTTGAAATTATGGAACTTTCTTCTAAACAAATCATTTTTTATTCTTCCTTTATCCTTATTCCGTTTGAGGGGAGTGATTCTATCATGAAAGAGATTGAGGCTTATTTGAAAAGCGATTCAGTTTCACCAAAAATTGATAATGCCGATATTGACATCGAGGGAGATATTCGTTTAATTGAAGAAATGCTTAAAATGGACTCTTCACTCCCACCGGAAGAAAAATAAAAAGAAAGTAAAGTTATTAAAGAAACCGAGTCATCTATTAATCCTCTAGAGCCCGAGCTCAAGGATTCTTCTATCGATTTACTTCTCAAGGAGTTCGCCGATGAACTCGCTCGCATTGATCCTCTTCCACCGGGAAGTGAGGATGACGTCTTTGATTTTAGAGCTGATTTACGAGAAATTGAATATTTGTTAAATCGTGATCCGTCAATTTACTTCGAGGAGTTCGCCGATGAACTTGCTGCCATAGACTCGATTCCGTCAGAAGATGATCTTTTGGAAGAAAAAGAATATGATGATCCATTTTTACCTAAGAAAGAAAAGAAAGTGAAAGTTTCGACTAATGAGCTTGTTGATTAAGAGGTCCCACACTATTTTTTTTCCGAGAGTGATTCCTCTACTCGTGAGGATTTTCCCGTAGATGATACTTTGATTTTGTTGATCCCAGTTGAGCAAACGATCCTTAATAGAAACTGACTTAAACAATAATCTGTTAAACACTACGCGGAATATAATGCTTAACCTTAAGAAGAAGAACAACAGAAATCACTAAACACCTCAATTATAATAATAACGAATACTCTGAATAGTATTAGGGTTTTACAACCTTGAAGTGTATCGAATTTAGATATATCTAACACACGTATATCTAACTCTAACCTAGGACCTCCTTTTATAGGCTAAGGAGTTCTTTACAATATACAATACGTAACCTACAAGATAAATATCTTTTCCATATTTATCTAATACAAAATATTAAACCGACTTATCTCACTAGCAGTGGTTACACAATACTACTAGCCGTGGTTTAACTCAGCAGTGGATTCCTTTCTTCTAGCCGTGGTTTCTTTTGCTCTAGCAGTGGTTCCATACTTAGAGTAATTCCATTCAGTGGAACCTAAAACCCAACAATCCTCCCCTAAACTTGATATTTACTAACAAAATCATCAAGTTTCTATTAACTACCATGCATTCTTCACTTGGAGGATGTATCCAAACACTTATCAGGATGTAACAGATTTTCAAATTTTCTCAGCAACCTGTAAGCTTGATAATCAAAGGGTTTTTGCAACTTCAGTTTCTGACTCAGATGTGTTCAGCTTTAGACCTATCAGCCTTCCTCTTTAGTGTTCCTTGAGGTTTTTCCTTTAGTGGCAAAGGACCCTGTAGATCTGCTATCTTCTCAATCCTTTGAAACAGTTGATCAATCATAGGATTAGTGGGCTTAGTCCCCTGTGGAGCAAGTTTTACTTCAAGCATTTTCCTGGCAACATTCTTTGATAATGGATAATCCTTATCAATGAACATGAAGATCTTCTCTTTTGTAGTTTGTACATCATGAACTCTGCAAGGTTGATACAGCATCCAATCAACCACCTCACAGTCTGTCCAAATTCATCATCTGGATTAGGCTGGCACAAATTCTTAATAGAAGTCCACATAAAATTAGCTAATAATCCAGTTGGCTCATACTTCCCATATCTAAACCCCAATATCTTCCATAATTGTTCCAGATCAACCACTTTCAAACCAGACAACAATTGACCAAAATTAGAGTAAGTACTCTTTCATCCATCAGCTCTTGTAATTTCAATCATCTCTCTCTCATTAGTTGTGATGATCTGCAAATCTTCAATAGAATGATAGCTCTTATTGGAGTAGGATTAATAGGCTCGGGTTTGTCACACTCCAAAAGATATTGTTTCACTCTCTCTTCTTTCTCCATATCATCATCTACCTTCTGCTTTTTAGAACTAGATTCCTCATGAACACCAGCTTTTCTCTTTTGTTTATTCTCTAACCACTCAGCTTCTTTCTCAGAGTTCATAGGAAGGAAATCTTCATTTATTTTTATACATCTCTGATAAATCTCTTCAACCCTCTCATATGAACACTTTCTTAAATTTTTACCAATATACATGTCCATATTCCTGATAATCTTCATCATTTTATTTCTCATTTGACTCCTAGTAGAAGGTTTCTTCCTTTTAGCTTGAGTTTTCTCCTTTCTTAGCTTTCTTGCTTTCTCACCCAACACCTTGCTTCTCTCATCAATAGATAGTTGTGCCCATTCTTAAGCAGTATATTCTGTCTTTATCTCTTCAGAGACTTGAAGAAAAGATTGTTGATCAATCCATTCTGCTATCAATTTCTGAGAAGCATTCTCTTTCTCTTGTTTTTGCTTTTCTGCAGCTGCCTCTTCTTCAGCTTGTAATCTCTTAGAAAACTCATTATCACAGTCAATCTGCTCTTGCCTATTCTTGAATTTCAAAACTGGCTCAGCAATACCTTTTCCCTTTCCAAGTTCTGGTAGAACCACCTTAGTCTTCACAGGTTCACTAATTTTCAAACTCTTACACAAGGGTTTAGGTCTAGTTGGTTTTAGGATGATAGGTACAGGTGCAATGGTAGGTGCAGGGTTGGATAAGGTTTTGCTTAAGTAAAGAAGGGTACCAGCAGCCTCCTTCTCCACTTCTTTAGACTTGGGTGGTGGTATAATAGTGGTTGTAACAATGATAGCAGTGCTCATGATGGCTATTGGTGAATCTGAAGTAACAGAGATTGGAATTACCTCAGCAGTGGTTTGGTTTGAACTGTCAGTGGTTGCAGCAACATCAGTGGTTGTTGTCTGAACCACTTCCTCCATCTTTTCTTCAACTGAAACGTTTGAAGATTCAATCACTGCTTCTTTGCCATCTTTATCAGTCACTACATACTCATCTCCATGATCTCCACTCTCCAAATCATCATCCAAAGCCTCCACTGAATCTATGCACTCACTCCTCCCTGTTTGGTTACATCCTCCAAACTCACATCTTTTGAGGAGCTTTCCTTCTTGCCCTGTTTCCTAACTCTCCTGAATGCAGATATCCCTGGTCTTCTTATTCTTTCCAAGACAGACACCCTGTGCTTCAATCTTCTGATTTGTCTACCCTAAAACACTACAAGTTCTTGAAGACCAGTTATAGTAACCTCCATTTTGGTACACTTAGCCGTGAATTCATTAAATTGTTCAAGAATATCCTCACCACTTCGACCTGTGTAACCTGGTCCAAGAGGTGGATCCTTGGAAAAGTCATGTTGTACATTGTCAGTACCCGTCAATTCATTTTCATGTCCCAAACTACCCTCATCACTTCGAGCTGTGTAACCTGCTCCGAGAGGTGAATCATGGGGTGTAGAAAACATGGCATCAAACCTAGCCTGATCATCCATGCAACCTGACATAGCCAGTTGGCTAGGGATTCCTCCACCTGTGTTAAGTTCAAGAGAACTCTCCACATTAGGAGTTGCCAGTGGTTGGGTTTTACTTATGTTTTCATTGTCCTGTTCAGCACCTAGGCCTGAACTAGTAGTGAAAGCCCTTCCACTCATGTCACCTCCACTTCTTGTGACAGCCTCATTAACTACACCACTAACACCAGCCTGAGGTAGCTTGGTGCCCTTCCTCCTCCTCCTAGTAACCAAATCCTGTGAGGTTCAGAAGTTGAAGTTAAGGGATCAGCAGTGGGTTCAGGTTGAGTAGGGGTGGTTGCAGTTGTGATAGCAGGGGTTTCAGCTGTAGTAGCAGGGGTTGCAGCATCAGTGGTTTAGGTAGGTTGTGGTTCAGTTACTTGTTCATTCTCAGGAATGTCTGTCAAATTCAGTATATGAGGAAATAATGATGTTACTCTTCTTGAGAATGTTGGATTTTGGCGCCTCATGTGTGCAAACACCTTAGGAAGCATATGATGAACGTCATACGTCTTATTATGAGCAATAGGTTCTTCAATCTGACTCTCCAAAATCAATTGAACAAACCTACGATACAAGTAATACTTTCCTTTGTCCCTAATATTTTTCAGAAATCCATAAAAAATCATCCTAGACCAATTGAATACCCTCCCTTCAGAAAGACAGATAATGGCAGTTGCAATTTTGGAGGGAAACTCATCAAATCCTGTGGTCTTATTGCTCACACACATAAGCAAAGTGTGAATCAAAAATTTCACTGAGGTGAAAACATACCTTTAAGAAATTTAATTTTGTCACCCCTTCTTTCATAACCCAACCTTTCTAAACCTTCAAAAATGTCATCATTAGAAAGATTAACTACTCCGGCAGCATCCTCTAGCTTCAAGACACCTCTAATTACATCCTCAGTGACCAAAATCTCATTCTCATCCACAACAGTCCTAAGAACCTCTAACCCATCTCTCTCCTGTATTTCAGCATTCCACCAAAATTGATGTACATAAGTTTTAAGAATTGTGGGTTCTACTGTTAACGCAAAGTGGATAGGACTGTGTTTAAGAAAATCAATCATCTCATGGAATTATTCTGATTGATTGTTTGTGACTAAGTATGCAACAAGGTTATGGGTTTTGGAATACAACGTCGGCATTGTGAGGAATGAGTGAAAATGATGTGGGTTTGTGAATTAAGCAGTTGGAAGTGGTTAGGGTTTGTGTAAAGCGCCAATTGGAAGTGATTTGAAGATCAATTAAATGATCTGGTAGTGATTTTGGGGAATAAATACGGTATCACCAAAGTTACAAAATAGCCCCTCAAGTTTCCATCATCAGCAAAAATGCACTAGCAGTGGTTTGATTACCACTAGCAGTGGTTTGAAATGTTCTAGAAGTGGATACATCACCAAAACTCCAATCTTTTGACTAAGACTGTTGCAACAAAATATAAGCCAAAAATAGTGATATCATGCATTAGTATGAAGGATTACAAAAGATTCACAATTTTTTTTTTCTTTTTTTTTTCTTTTTTTAAAAAAAAAAAAAAAAAAAAAAAAAAAAAACAGCCACAACAACAACTCCAAAAAGCTCCAAAATATACAAAAGCTCCTTCATATCTGCACATCACAAACACAAAGCAGACACTTGAAACATTGTTAAGGTTAGTAGTGGTTAGAATAACAAGAAGTGGTTTCAAAATTCATACTGGCAGTGGTTAACAACAATACTAAACACCCAGTCAAATGGTAAACTCCAAGTCATTAATCCGTCCACCAAAGTCAAAGACTTCATTTACTCCTCAACAACTCACACTTTCCACACATTTACTTACTGATTTCTCACTTAACTCTATTAAAGAGTAAATCACCCACATACCATACACATTTCTCACATACCCAAAAACCTTCTTACTGAAAACACTTCAAAAACCATCACCATGAGTAAGTCAAACCCTATTGATCTCACATCAGACACTAACAGCTCTTCCTCAGACAGTGTTTGGAAAGAGTTAGTTGCATCAGGTAGGGTTGATCAGGAAGATGCATCAAGAAAAAGATCTCACACAGTCATGAGCACAAATCCTTCACTTGTTGGACCTTCTTCCATTCAACCAATGCCACAAAATGCCATCAAGAAAGGATCCAGTTCTGAGTTGAGCTCTATGCCAAGCTATGTGTCTCCATATGAAGGCACATATGATGAAGCTTCTTCAAGAGCAGTGTTTGTGCCTCCCCTTGCATCAATACCACCACCAGAACCTATATCAGCTACACCTTCTCAAGTAATCCTTCCACCACCAGTTGGTCCATCTTCTTCATCACCTCCCATAAGAGAGAGAGTGATTGGACTTGCATGTCCCAAAGTGTGGCTTGTTATTGGAGGACCAAGAGTTCAGAAAGAGATGCCAGAGTGGGCCATTGCAAGGAATCCTTAGAGGGTGTAGCTGGTTGTGGAGAAGCTTGTTGTCTTTTGATGGTTGTTTGAAGATGTTATCATTTGTTGTACTTTGCTATTGGTAATATGAATAAGATGGTTGTAACTCGGCATCCTGTATGCAGTTCTAATGAATGAATAATATCACCATGTTTTTCTTTTAAGACCATTGCGTCATACTGGTTATGATTAATTTATTTGATCTGCAAAATATTTAGTGGAAACACAAAGAAACAAGCAGTGGATAGAACAAAACAAGCAATACTAAGATCAACTAATAACAGTACACAACTGATGACGTATAGTCCATATTCGGGTCATGAACCCGGACAATAACGCTACTAGCAACTGAGCCTAATACGAATGGGCTAACCCGGTAATGGTTTGGGCTCACGAAGGCCCAAACCTAAAGTTATTTATGGTTTTGGATATCGGATATCTCTTATTTATGAGATATGTATTGATTGACCGACTTAGGCGGGATACGCCGAAGGTAGGGGAATACGAAACCAGCAAGGATTTCGTGTGTATATAAGGGGCATCTCGGCCCTCATTAAAGGTACGATCTAAAACCCTAACTCTCCACTAAACCCTAAAAACCGATTACTTACTCTCACGCCGGAGGATAATCGTGGGAGACAATCCAACGATAAGCCTAACGGTGTTTTCTATTTTCTTAGTGCACAGGTCTCAAGCATCAAGATCCAATTGATACGAGAACCGGAGTCCAAATAAGGAACGTCCAACTTTGTATCAACAAGTGGCGCCATACGTGGGACCAATCACTAAGAACTAGAATGACAAAGCACGGAAACCTAAGCCAGCGATCGCATAGTGACTTACAAGGGAAAAAGCAACAAAGTGGATCAGCCTCTAAGCAGGCCTCTGGAACAACCAGTACAACCAGAAACCAATGGTCAGGCCCAGATCTGGTCTTCGCAACAGTGGAACCATGCCCGGGGATAACCCATGCCGCTACGAGAACCACCAGCGCTGAGGTTCCACAGCGCACCCTTCTTACCACTCCTCTACAATCGGTGCCAGAAACGAACCTCACAACCCCGCTAGGCGCACCTGAGCATAACAGGATTTCAGAGGTGGAAACAGAAACCCTCGCGCTAGAAGGAGTCGCGCCTGAACTAGCGCCAAGTGACTTCGTGTCTCAAAACTACGAAACCTTGGCTGCCCTCATGAAAGAGGAGGCGAAAAAGAGGTCGAGTTAGAGCCTGCAAGCCCGACTAAACTTCGACACAGAGTATGAGACATCTCCACCGCATCATCAGAGGGATAGGCGTGGGAAGGATAGCCGCCGGCCCCCAGTGTTACCAGGATCGGGAGGAGAGTTGAGAACGATGAAGCAGCTGACCTGCAGTATCTGGAAGAACACGAAGAGGACGGACGCCGTACCAATGTCCACGCTAGGCTTGGTAGCCGCAGGGTCCATGACAGACTTGGACGACGGCACTCCCCAAGTGAAAGCTCTTCAAGATCGGATTCTGAGGACAGTCGGCGCAAGCGCCAAAAGAGGGGAGGCTCGTCCTCTGGTGATTCCTCGGACAACGAGGATAGCGAAACAGGACACTAGAAGTCCAGGGAAAGATATCGCAACCGGGGGGAGGAAGATATGCCTCTTCCATGGCGCCGCCAAAAGGTGGATGCGTTCACTCGGCGCATCAGCGATTTCTCAGAAGATAAGAGAAGGCGCATGCTCGCCAATGTGAAAACCTACGATGGAACAGGTGATCCGGGCGACCACCTAAAAATTTTCGAATCATCTGCTACCATCGAAAATTGGCCACAACCTGTGTGGTGCCACATGTTCAATTCCACATTAGTAGGAAATGTGCGAAATTGGTTCAGTAAGCTTCCACGGAGAAGCATTGATGGCTTTGAAGAGTTGCGGAAGGCGTTTCGCCTGAACTTCACTCAAAGGAAGAAGTGCGCCAAAACCCTGTCAAACTTGCTAGGGTAAAACAGTGCCAGGGGGAATCTACAAGCGCTTATGTGGATGCTACAAAGATGAGTGCATACATGTCAAGGCATGCCCCGAAATACTAAAGATCTCAGGGTTCATGAACGGGATCAATAACCCAGAACTCATCAAAAGGTTGAACGACAAGGTCCCCCAAACCTTTGATGAACTTATGAAACGCACAAGGTCCTTTATCCAAGGAGAAGCTGCCGCGGCAGACATCAAGAAAGGCTACTCAAACTATAGGTCACAAGAACAGCCTAAGAGACAATCCATTGACCAGAGTAGCAACCGCAACAGGAACTACCGCGGCTAGGGGAGCGGACGAAATAATGACAAATTTACCCCGCTAACCAAGACTCCAAAGGAGATATTCGCGGCGGAAGGCGTGAACTTCCCGAGGCCCCCACCAATGGGCACCCCAGAAGAGCGGCGCGTGGGGAATGGATACTGAGACTATAATGGACAGAAGGGCCACACCACCAATGAGTGTGTCCAATTGCGCCAACTAATTGATAAGCTAGTAAAAGAAAGCAGATTGGACCATCTAGTTAAGAACATCAAGGAAGGGAAAGATAAGCAAAAGACTGGGAACAAGAAAGAGTCACCCAAAGATAAGGCTGATACCATCTACATGATACAATCATGGCAGCGAATGACTAGGCAGAAGATCAGCCAAAAGTTTTCCCGTGAAAGCGAAATCTCTTTCCCCACCTTGGCTGCGGACAACGCAGTGATAGAACCGCTCACCATTGAAATCAACGCAGGGGGTCACAATATCCACCGCATGTATGTTGATGGAGGAGCATCCGCAGACATAATGTATGAACATTGTTTCAAGCGACTGCGACCTGAGATACGAAGTCAGTTAAGCCCGGTCATGACGTCGTTGACTGGTTTTACAGGAGAAAAGATATGGCCCATGGGGAAAATATGCCTACTAGTCATCGTTGGTAATAAGGAACATTCCACAACAGCCTAGATGAATTTTATGGTGATCAAATCCCCTTCGCCATAGAATGGCATTATTGGAAGACCAGGGATATCAGCCTTGCGCGCAGTACCGTCTACAGCACATGGGATGCTCAAGTTCCCAGTGGAGGGAGGCATTGTTACTCTCTACAATACCACCGTACCACCAAGAGAATGTAACACGATTACATGTGAGACGGCGCACATTTCAGAACCGCGCATAGCTAAAGTATCAAACCTGAGGGTCGCAATTCATCCTGATTACCCAGAGCAAGAAGTATCGATCGAAGGATATCTTTGCATGGGAACCAAAGCACATGACCGGTGTACCACGCTCGATTACAGAACACAAGTTGAGAATCTGACAAGGATACTCCCCAGTATGACAGAAGAAGCGCGGCTAGGCTCTAGAGCGCGCACAAGCAATTCTGGCAGAAGTACATAAACTTGTAGATGCAGGTATCATGCGAGAAGTCTATTACCATGACTGGCTCTCCAACCCAGTGATGGTCAAGAAGAGCGACGGTAGTTGGCGGATGTGCGTGGACTTCACGGATCTCAACAAAGCATGTCCACAAGACTGCTACCCACTACCAGAGATAGACTGGAAGATAGAATCTTTGTGCGGATACCCACTTAAATGCTTTTTGGACGCATACAAAGGATACCACCAAATCCAGATGGCTAAAGAAGATGAGGAAAAAATGGCCTTCCATACAAGACAAGGTGTCTATTGTTATACTAAGATGCCCTTTGGCTTAATAAACGCAGGCGCCACCTACCATCGATTGGTAGATAACGCATTTGAAAAATAGGTGGGCCGCAACCTAGAGGTTTACGTTGACGACGTTGTCATAAAAAGCCATACTGAGGACGAATTGATGCGCGATACTGAAAAGACATTTAAGACACTACGAGAGATCAATATGAAGTTAAATCCTAAGAAATGCACCTTTGGCGCTACAGAAGGCATGTTCCTGGGATATTTGATAGATCTCGATGGCATTAAACCGTGTCCAGAAAAAACGAAGGCTGTTATCCAACTTCCTTCACCGCGCACGTTGAAGGAAGTCCAGTCTCTGAATGGAAAAATAGCCGGTTTGAACAGATTCTTGTCCAAATCAGCAGATAAGTCACTCCCCCTCTTCAAAACGCTCAAGAAGTGTACAAAGAATGGAGATTTTCGTTGGACTACAGAAGCAGAAGAAGCTTTTATACAGCTTAAACAACACCTAGCAGCGCTCCCCACGCTAGTCGCGCCCCACCCAGGGGAAGAATTAATTATGTACTTATCTGCGACTCATGGAGCAGTCAGTGCGGTGCTACTGACAGATAGGAATTCAGTACAAACAACGGTATATTTTGTAAGGAAAGCACTCAAGAAAACGGGGGTTAACTATAGCGCAATAGAGAAGTTGGTCTTGGCATTAGTATTCGCCGCCAAACGGCTGCGCAGGTACTTCCAGGTGCACCCAATAGCGGTGATCACAGACCAACCTATCAAGCAAATCATCTCCAAACCTGACGCATCAGGACGACTACAGAAGTGGAGCGTGTTGCTAAGTGAGCATAACATCTCCTACAGACCGCGCACTGCGATTAAGGGGCAGATACTAGTAGACTTCATCATCGAAAAACCGGACATTGATGATGCACCTTCACAAAGTAAGGTGGAACCACAAGAACCATGGATTTTATTCACGGACGGATCTTCATGCGTGGACGGGTCAGGCGCAGGCCTTATCCTCATGAGTCCAGAGGGAATGGAATTCATCTACGCACTGCGTTTTGAATTCACAGCAACAAACAACGAGGCAGAGTATGAAGCCCTTATTGCTGTACTATGCATTGCAGCTCGAATGCGCATACGCAACCTAGAAGAAAATGTAAATTCCCATTTGGTAACCAATCATGTGTTGGGCGAGTATGTGGCTAAAGAGGAAAACATGATTCAATACCTCGACAAGACCAAGTCCCTAATCCAGGGCTTTGACAGGTTTACTATCAAACAAGTTCCTAGAGGGGAAAACAGAAAGGTGGATGCACTGAGCAAGATTGCATCCACAAGCTTTGCGCACCTATCAAAACAAGTATTGGTGGAAACTCTGAAGAGCAAGTCCATCTCGGAGATGGAGATATCTACGGTGATAGAGGAACAAGGCCCTACATGGATGACTCCAATCGTCGAATTTGAGACGGTATACTATATCGGCGTTCATTTCTACAACCATGGCTTCGATGTGTCGGACCCCTTCAAGCAGATTACGTACTCCGAGAGATCCACGCCAGCTCATGTAGCATGCACTCAGGACCACGGTCCGTTGTGGCGCGCGCTTTATAGTCAGGATACTACTGGCCTACGATGCACCATGACGCGTGAGACTTAATAAGAAAGTGTGGCGACTGCCAAGTCCACAGACCCATTCCACGCCAACCACAACAGGAGCTAATACCTATTATGTAGCCATGGCCATTCTATAAATAGGGTATCGACATTGTCGGCCCCTTCCCTGTTGCAGCAGGAGGATTGAAATTCCTTATAGTGGCTGTAGACTATTTCACTAAGTGGATTGAAGCAAAGGCGGCTGCGACAATCACATGAAATCAGGTAAAACGATTTGTTTGGGAAAATATCATATGCCATTTCGGGTTACCTGGGGAAATCATCTCGGACAACAAAAAACAATTCTGTGACAACCCTTTCAAGGAATGGTGTGAAAAACTAAATATTGCACAGCACTTCGCATCGGTTAAACACCCACAAACCAATGGTTTAGTCGAGCGTGCAAATCAAAGTCTGGGTGAAGGAATTAAAGCACGCTTGGACCAACACAAAGGGAGGTGGGTGGAGGAGTTATCGCATGTCTTGTGGACGCATCGCACGACAATCAAAATTAGCACGGGAGACACTCCCTTTTCTCTTATCTATGGGACAGAAGCCGTCATACCAGCCAAAATTGGGATGCTAACTATTCGCACTACCGAAGTTAATGATACAACCAATGATGATGAACGGCGTATTGACTTGGACCTGTTGGAAGAAAGGCGCGAGCGCGCAGCTATATGTGAGGCGAGAGCTAAGTCAAAAATGAAGGGATACTACGATGCTAAAGTTCGAAGCATCTCATTCAAACCTGGCGATTTTGTATATCGCGCCAATGATGCAAGCCATGTAGAAGATACAGGAAAACTTAGACCGAAGTGGGAAGGACCTTATGAGGTCACTGAAGCACTAGGAAAGGGCGCGTACAAGCTGCGTGCCATGGATGGTCGTGAGCTACCACGCACATGGAACATCTACAATCTCAAACGATGTTATCTCTAGGAACGGCTACGGCCCATCGCACGGACACCCCCACACTTTAGTATAGTGCCCAATAAATATCTGTGTATTTACATTCTATTTTACTTAGGCAAATATCTTTTTTCTTTTTACAAAAAGTTGCAAGTATTAATAAAACGTCGCGGTTTCTAGCTAACTCCGTGACACATTTCAATTTGTTATTTACATATTCTTCATGTCTCAACATTGTTGTTATGTTATCTTTTGCCTACATGGCGTGCATGCACTTACTAAACCTACGATGGTAAAAAGGATGAGTAAACCTACTAAATAACTCGTTGAGTAAGAGGGTTGCAAACCCATCAACATTAGATCATGCATCCTTGTTAAACACCTTATTTTCAAGACATTGGAATAAGTTCAATGCGCATTCCACGATGGATGCGCAACAATGCATATTGTGCACGTTTAACAAACTAGGAATCAAGACTCTTGACTCCGTAATATGATATTTACAGTACGCTGCATATCACACCATACAAGATTATGACACAAGTATTTAGAAATTATGAATTTCATACATGATTATGGACTTCATATATTCTTCGCGCTTATACAACCGTTTGATTCTTAGACAACAAGAACATTTTTCATGCAAAAGACGGATAACTAAGTACAAAAATTATAAGTCGCAACCACATTATAATTAACACACCTTCAACAAAAGGAAAATTTTATTATGAACCACGAGTTCTTACAAAAAGGATATTTACAAACAAGCTATGGCCTACATACTATTACAACGCCTAAGATGTGAGCTCTCAACATGGTTTGCAGCGTCCCCAGCCTCTTTCAGTTTCTTCAATAGGTCTGAATCCTAGCGCGATACCGTTGCCACACTAACAGGTACCCCGTCGGATCTAGGGAGATGCGCTGCGCCAAGACCACACAAAATGGCCTTTCCTTTCACGCCCTTCTTCTTTGCAAGCCTCATAGCATGGGATTCTAAGGATTCCTTCAAAGGAATTTCCTTCTCAAGCGTAAAAGGGTTTAGGATGTCCCGGGGGCGAGAAAAGATAGGCACTTGCAGCTGTGATTCATCAGGCTTAAAAAAATAATCAGGCTGCGCTTCTGCATCATCAGCACAGTGGCGGGCCAAGGTTAATCCCTCTATAATCACACCTATGGGATAATCTTGGTCGCGCTACAACTGAGAAATCTGAGAAAGCTCCAATATTTTCATCTTTTTCATCGAAGCAACAAGATCCTCATAGGCATGCTCATTGTACCCAGGCACTTTCAAAAGGCCACCCTCATGAAGCTCCTCTATGGCCTCCGCCTTACCACACGCCAACGCGCACTGCACAACACTCCCGAAGGCGACTGTTACCTCTCGGGACTCCAAAGTGTTGAGCGCAGCAAGGCGCAAACCATGGCTGATGAGCCACCTTCGCTCAACAATGGTGGAAACAAGCTGAGGATACAGCTCCTCATCGTACTCAATGATGAGCTTGCGAAGCTTCATCTCCTGCTCCTTAAGCATTCCATCCACAGCTGCACGAAACTCTCCCAACCGAGAGAAGTGTTCATCCTTCCCCTCCTCCAAATACTTAAGCGCCCAGACGCAAGAGGCCTTGTAATTCTCCAAGGCGGCACGCTCCTGGCCCACTTGGATCAGCAATGAAATTTTTTCTCCAGCAAGTTTCTGAGAATAAGAGCTCGCCGCCTCTACCTCAACCTGAGCACTAGCCAAACGTGCCTCAAGCAACGCAATCTGTTTGTCCTTATGCGCTGTGGCTACTCTCCCTAGCATATCTTGACTTTAGTTGCGCGCCCAAAGTAGCCTGATGCGCAGCAGCCAAACCAAGCTCCTCAACAAGTTGGTCCATTGGAACATTCCCAGATGCCAATGGATCGGCGCCTTGGTCCTCTGGCGCAGGAGGGTCAGGACGAATAGGACTCGCCTTGGGCGGCGACTCCACAGAATGCCCAGCAGTTTCAACACTGCACGCAAACAAAGAAATTTTATGATTATTTTATACAACAAATAAGGATGCACTAAGTGTTTCGGCGACAATACTTACATAGGAGGAGTAGTCTCAGTTACGCGGAGGGGAGATGATTCATCTGATGATGACTCCACATCATGAATGACATGGCGTTTCTTCCTAGATGAGCCTGCGCCGTCATCACCAGGCGCCCTCTTGCGCTTGACCCCTTGGTCTGCTTCCTCTGGCTCTTCCTGGAAGACTTCAACGCTTTCCACTAAATTTACGCGTGAAATCTCTGCCACAATCGAACGTACCATGAGGCTGGGTACGCTGCGCAGAGGGATTGCCTCCAGCGCAACAGAAGAATCACGCACCGGTTCTTCCAGCTGCATCTCCATGGTGCGCCCCGCAGTAGCTTCCAGAATAGGGACTTCCCCCTCTCTCAAAGGGCGCACCCCCATGGTAACCTGGCGAGGTTTCACCAATTACACAATGCTGAACAAATCCATCTCTGTGCAGCAAGAAACAAACAAAACAAGTTATCTAAAGTACAAAGGTGAAAAGAAAGGCTCACATTAATAAAGCAAAGGAGTACGAAGAACGAGCACCCACCCTGGTCATCCGCGTCTAAGAAGGTTGGCACTTCATCAGGCCTGTCGAAGTAGTTACGACTGATGCCCATGTGCACCAAAAATTCCTCGGGGTAGGAATTGATGGGAATACGTTTGCGTTTGTTGGGTCTATTATAGATTTGATGATACAAAACAAGAAGAATGAAACATGAAGGACTTAATGTGACAAGAAGGAAACTACAAAAAGATGGAGGATTTGGAAGATTCTAGAGATATGCTTAAAAGAATATTTAGTTTCCTAATTGTATTATGATTCCTCTTGTAAACCCTAGATGTCTCTAGTATATAAAGAGACATAGGGTCATTAGTTTTATTGTACGTACAAGATGTAAACCAAAGGTGTGTGTGTGGGGGAACCTATGCGTAGGGATTTGGGAAAATGCCTAGGGTTTAGTTATTTAGTTAGTTAGTTGATCAAAGAAGACTTTGATTATTGTATGTTAGAGATGATAATGAAAAACCTTGTTCATAATAATGTTGATTCTATGTTTGGATATTCCACCTTCATTATTATGTATTCCTAGATATAATATTAGACCTAGTCTAAGAGCTTACAACCATCTTATTATGTGGTATCAGAGCCTGGGGCTCGTGATATCTAGGATCTACAAGGTCTTTCGAAGAGAAAAGAAGAAAAAAAATCGAATCTGGAATTTTCGTAACATTTCTGCAGGGCTGTTTTTAAACAGCGATAACTTTTTCGTTAACTGTCGGATCGGGACAAAATTTTAGATGGATGTTCTCTATATGACAATCTTACTTTTCACCGAAGGGATCTTCGATCTGAACTTTCAATCAAAAGATATTCACTGTCGAATTTGGCTGCTGAAGGTGTTTTTCAAAATCGAATTTTTCAGATTTTTGGTGTTTTCATTCATTTGAGTATGCATTACTATCAAACCCTAATTCAATGAGCTTTTAATGATCACTATTTTGGGAGTATGGTTTTCTTGTTTATTGGTGTCGAAACCCTAAATTACTCAAAGTACTGCTACTTTTCTTCAAAGTACTGATCGATGTTCTTAAAGTACTGTAAGGGTTTTGCAATGTACTGCTAGCAGTGGGATGAATATTGTAATATGGGATGATCATTACAGTATTGTTTTTGGATTATGGGGCCATTAAATTGAAAGTACTGCTCATTATTTTTTTAAAGTACTGCTTATGCCTCAAAGTACTGCCCGTATATTTTCAAAGTACTGCTGCTGCTGCAAGTCTCATTCAAAGTACTGCTTCTCGTATTCATTCAAAGTACCGATTCTTCTCAAAGTACTGCTCAAGGTTTTTACATGGCGAAATTTATTTGGATTGGCAGTATAATGGTTTATTACGAGGAGATTTGGAATTAAGGGGAAGTCGAGAATAATTATTGTTATGGTTTTTGGACGACACACACACAGGTTATTGTTCACACACACAAGGAGTTTGGTGATTTGTTCTTAAAAGGATTCAGAAAGGCTCGTATTTGATTCTTATGGATTAATTGATTACGAAGATGGTTGAATATCATTTATTTAATGTTGTATTTGAGTTTCACAGGTTTGTGTTCTTATCATATAGCTTGATGAATCTAGCAATGTGTGATTTTTCTTATGATGCTCTATGCACACATTGGCTATCACTTAAAGGAGTTACATTGTAGTGCTCAGTGTCTCATATTAGTTGAGGATTTTGTCAAGGGATTGCGGTCTACTTATATTTGGTGATTCGTATAAGTATGGAGTTCCGTGGATAGTACAAGATTTAAGACACAAGTTTGGGAAATTCTACTTCTTCATCAAATTCGTTATACTCGGTTTTCTTCACAAGTAATCATTACATAAAGCCTACAGATTTTGAAGAATCAGTTGATGTTCATGTATCACTTGAGGGGAAGTTTCTACGGTTTATTCATTCTCTATTTGTTGATAACAAAAAGGGGAAGAGATGTTTGAGTGACATGTTCAAGTCAAGGGGAAGCATGGAAGACAAGATTGTTCATTCATGGTGAGATTTAATTATCTCAATTTCTCTACTTCGTCTAGGGAAGTTCATACAAGATTCGTGGTTATTTTGTTACCATCAAATAGGGGAAGATTGTTGGGTCTATTATAGATTTGATGATACAAAATAAGAAGAATGAAACATGAAGGACTTAATGTGACAAGAAGGAAACTACAAAAAGATGGAGGATTTGGAAGATTCTAGAAGATATGCTTAAAAGAATATTTAGTTTCCTAATTGTATTATGATTCCTCTTGTAAACCCTAGATGTCTCTAGTATATAAAGAGACATAGGGTCATTAGTTTTATTGTACGTACAAGATGTAAACCAAAGGTGTGTGTGTGTGGGAACCTAGGCGTAGGGATTTGGGAAAATGCCTAGGGTTTAGTTATTTAGTTAGTTAGTTGATCAAAGAAGACTTTGATTATTGTATGTTAGAGATGATAATGAAAAACCTTGTTCATAATAATGTTGATTCTATGTTTGGATATTCCGCCTTCATTATTATGTATTCCAAGATATAATATTAGACCTAGTCTAAGAGCTTACAACGATCTTATCAGCGTTTATCGTTTCCGCATCATCAGCGCTGTATGTTCCAGGGAGGGGGCGCTCATCCTTCGGTAGCAAACTTTGGGTGTAGAAGGCGAAACGCCAAGTGAACACTGCCTCATCAACCCTTTTTCTCTCCAGTTCCTAAGCGTGTCTAGTTTATCCGTATAACATTGCAGCCGCCTTGCGCGCTTAGCAAACGAAACCCACCCGTTTGACAACGTCGTATGGTAAAACGCGCGGAAGAGATAGATAGTAGGGTTAATCGCCAACAAATGGCAATTAACCTCGAAGTTGGTTATTTTTGCTGCACCAATACAGTACAATTGGGATATGTGTAGGCGATAGTAATTTAATACGTCGCACAAGAATAAAGAGATGGGCACACCTTGATTCGCGAATTCGAAAAAACGCGTGTATACCCCCACTTTCCCTTCAGGAAAATCTGCTATCGATGCCTGCGCAGCCGAAACTACCGGATGTAGCGCAAGCGAGATATAATAATCCGAGGTGAACTCACGAAGTTCATCCTCGGTTATATCGGATGCAAAGTCAATCAATCCCAGAACCATAATCAGGGTTGGAGTGCTCACACGCTGTTACCTTTGAAAGATTAAGGTTTTCTTGGTTGATATTTCGAGCTTTTCAACAATGGCGGAAATGATTTTTGTTACTGTGATAAACACAGTAAAAGGGGGCGGTAGTTTATATAGGGTTCCACATCCTTACAATGCTTGACACGTGGACCCTACCCACTCCAAACATGCGGATAGGAGTTGCTGACGTGGCACACTTTCCATTCACTTTCCCATATTTTACGAGGGATGTATTTGACATATTTTGACTGGATTCACTGTATCTTCTTTAAGGCGGGAAACCTTTGAAGCTTCTCCGCTACGCCTTGAGGAATATGTGAGCTACAGTTATTAGTCTAGCATCCGCGGGTTTCACCCTGCGCATACTAGACTGGGGGGACATGATGACGTATAGTCCGTATTCGGGTCATGAACCCGACCAATAACGCTACTAGCAACTGAGCCCAATACGAATGGGCTAACCCGGTAACGGTTTGGGCTCACGAAGGCCCAAACCCAAAGTTATTTATGGTTTTGGATATCGGATATCTCTTATTTATGAGATATGTATTGATTGACCGACTTTGGCGGGATACGCCGAAGGTTGGGGAACACGAAACCAACAAGGATTTCGTGTGTATATAAGGGGCATCTCGGCCCTCATTAAAGGTACGATCTAAAACCCTAACTCTCCACTAAACCTTAAAAACCGATTACTTACTCTCACGTCGGAGGATAATCATGGGAGACAATCCCACGATAAGCCTAATGGTGTTTTCTGTTTTCTTAGTGCGCAGGTCTCAAGCATCAAGATCCAATTGATACGAGAACCGGAGTCCAAATAAGGAACACCCAACTTTTGTATCAACAACAACTTTTACAAACTTTACAAAACAAATTGGAGATTTAGAGATTTATCATTCCAATACTGACTACAAGGTACTGAAACCTCCCCACATCAAAAGCTTTAGTGAGAAGATCAGCAACATTGAAATCAGTATGGATCTTTACCATTTGAATTAACCTTTTCTCATTACAATCTCTAATAAAATGATGCCTTATCTCAATATGTTTAGTTCTAGAATGCAAAACAGGATTTTTAATAATGCGTATTGTACTGTTATTATCAATGTAAATCTTACTATGCATAAAATTGTACCCAAAGTCCAACAATTGATTCTGAATCCAAAGCACTTGACCACAACAACTAGCAGCAGCCACATACTCAGCTTCAATGGTGGAATTTATCACAATTGTTTGCTTTTTACACTTGCCATGAGATTAGCCTACTTCCCAAAAACTGACATCCTCCAGTAGTAGATTTCTTATCCAAACTAGCTCCAGCATAATCACTGTCTGTATAGGCCACCAAATCAAAAGCTGAATCCTTAGAATACCAAAGGCCCAATTTAGAATGACCCTTAAGATATCTAAAGATTCTCTTCATAGCATTCATGTGTGATGTGTTTGGTGTGACTTGAAATCTTGCACACACACATACTGAGAACATAATATCTGGCCTAGATGTAGTGAGATACAATAAAGATCCAATCATGGATCTATACAACTTCAAATAAACTTTAGGACTTCCATCATCTGGTAACAGTGGTTTCTGAGTCTCCATAGGTGTACTAGCACTCTTTACATCCTGGAATCCAAACTTCTTTAAAATATTTGCTACATACTTGTCTTGACTAATGAATATACCATCAGTCCTCTTTTGAACTTGTAGCCCCAAAAAGAAAGTTAGTTCACCCATATAACTCATCTGAAACTTATCATGCATAAGTTTCTCAAAATCTTTGCATAGCTCCTTATTGGTTGAGCCAAAGATGATGTCATCAACATAAACCTAAACCAGCAATATATCATCCTTGAGCTTCCTTATGAACAAGGTCTTATCAATCAGTCCCCTCTTGAAACCATTGTCCATCAAATAAGTAGAAAGGCATTTATACCATGCCTTTGGAGCTTGATGCAAACCATACATAGCCTTCTTCACCCTATAGACCTTATCAGGATGATCAGGATCTTCAAAACTAGGAGGTTGACATACATATACCTCCTCATCAATAGTACCATACAGAAAGGCACTCTTAACATTCATTTGATACACCACAAAATTTTTGAATGAAGCATATGCCAAAAACAATCTTATAGCTTCAATTATGGCAATAGGTGCAAATACTTCATCATAATCCAAACCTTCAGTTTGTGTGTATCCCTGAGCAACTAACCTTGATTTATTCCTCACCAAAATACCCCTTTCATCCCTTTTGTTTATGAATACCCATTTAGTTCCAATAGCCCTCTTAGCATTAGGAAGATCAACCAATGTTCACACTTCTTGAAGCTTAAATTGTAGCAGCTCCTCTTGCATGGATTCAATCCAAACTTCTTCTCCTAATGCTTCTGCTACTCTTTTGGGCTCCTTTTGTGACAAAAAGTAAGCAAGCAAACAATTTTGTAGATCTTGATGACTGTTCCTTTTGTGAAGTGATCTGGCAAAGAAACCTTGTTCAGGAAAGGTTTTAGTGTTCAAAGCCTTCCTTCTTGTTTGAACTGGAGTATTCAGATCTCCAAGTATTTGCTCTTTGGGATGATTCTTATGAACCATGGTGGTAGGAATTGGAATTTCTGTAATGACAGTTTCCAAATTAGTAATATCAGCATTGTTGAAAAAGTCATCCATATTTTCATCATCATTGGGAGTATCCATTTCTTCCAAAGGAGGCATATCAGGATCAGTTGGATACTCATCATCACCAAATAGTGGCTTGGCAGGGATTCCAAAGTAAGAACTGCTATTAGAATTTGGAGCCAGGGTTTCACTTGAACTAGCAGTGGTAGAACTTGGCCTAGCATTGCTTTCATTATGCTTAGCAGTGCTTTCAGAATTTTTCTTCTTCTTTTCAATTTCTTCTACCGACACTGAGTTATCTTGCAACAAATCTTCTTTATCTTGATGATGATTACCCTTGCTTCCATAATCCAAATCATCATCATCAGTGGGACTCTTCTTTTCAATGATGGGTGAGACAGGATCAGCTTTCCACTTTTCAAGCAGATAGAATTCCTTTGGAGAATCATCTTCCTTAGAATTTGCTTCTCTATCAGAATCCTTTTGAGTACCTGCATCAATATTAGTGGAAGTACCTGCAATGATAGGCTCATAATTCATAGATTTGGTTAGCATATCAATGTTAAACAGCCACTCTGGTCCTTTTGTCTCAACACTAGGAGTCTCTTCACTAAACTTAACATGTAAGTTTTCTTCTACAATTCTGGTCCTCCTATTGTATACTCTAAAGGCTTTGCTATTGAAAGAATAGCCAAGAAAGTATCCATCATTTGCTTTTTCTTGAAATTTGCCTAGGTAGTCTATGGTATTCAAGATAGTAACAGGACACCCAAAAGGTTTTAAGATGCAGTTCATAGGGGGTCTTGTTATGAGGCTTCACTACCTTGCTTCTATTCTGCACATAACATGCAGTTCCTATAGCTTCAGCCCAAAAGGTAGTTGGTAACTTAGATTCTGATAACATTGTTCTTGTAGCCTTAATTAGTGTTCTATTTTTCCTTTCAGCTACACCATTCTGTTGTAGCGTCCTAGCAACACTAAATTGTCTTTCTATATCCTTAGCTACACAGAACTGATTCATCACATCATTTTTAAACTCATTTCCATTATCACATCTGATTATTTTGACCTTATGGTTTACCTGATTTTCTATCCTAGTAATGAAACTCTTGAGGATTTCACTAGTTTCACTTTTAGTAGCTAAAAAGTATACCCAAGAAAATATACTATAATTATCAGTAATAACTAGGCAGTACTGCTTATGGTTCAAACTTTTAACAAAGGTAGGGCCAAATAAGTCCATATGAAGCATAAACAGTGGTTGTGTAATGGTGTTAACAGTCTTGGTCTTACAAGAGGCTCTATGTTGTTTTCCTTTGTGACAGGCCACACAAAGTTCTTTATATTCAAAAACCTTAGAAGGTAACCCTCTCACTAAGTTGCCCTTTACCAGTTTATTGATTGTTTTGAAATTAAGATGACCTAGCCTTCTATGCCACAATTTTGACTCATCAACTGATGCCTTAGCAAACAAACAAGTTAAGGACCTATTAGAAATTACATCTTTCATGTTGAAGCAGTATATGTTTTCTTTCCTAGGTACCCTTAACTGTACATATTTTTCATCGGGCATTTTAAAATCAGGTGACAACACCACACACTCAGTTTCCCTAAAAAGTACCAAGTTTTTCTTATCACACATTTGAGAAACACTAAATAGATTGTACTTCAGTCCCTGTACCAGATAAACCTTCTCAAAATACAGCTTTCCTGTTCTGATAGTTCCTCTGCCAACAATTTTTCCTCCTTTTGGATGATTGCCAAATGCCACATGTCCTCCATCAAAAGCTTCAAAATCCTCTAGGTTGCTCCCATCCCATATCATGTGCCCAGAGCAACCACTATCAAAAATTCCTTTGTCTTGTAGCTCATCCTGTAGATTGCCCTGCACATGAATTTAAACAAGTTAGTTCCTTTTGTGGACCCAAGCCAATACGGACTTGGGTCTGCCCTGTGCATCAACATAATCAAATTTCTTTAGGTTCATTGATGCACTACTGGCATTATGTAAAACCTTGGTCTTAGGCTTCCATTTCCAGCTAGCTGAGGCCTTTACAACATAAAAATGGTTTCCAACCACTGTGTCAGTAATCACCTTTGGTACAGTTAAAACTTCTTTAGATTCAGGGGTGATATTCTGCTTAGCAGTGGAAATTTGCTTAGCAGTGTTTACATTATGCTTAGCAGTGGTTGGAACCCATTTGGGTGCAGCAAAGATTATTGATTTTGTAGTTCCATTTTTCATTAGCACTGCTCCGGGAACCATATTATTGTTAGGATGAGGGATTGTTTTCTTTGAAAAGTTTTGATGATTTACCCTCCTCGATTGGTTCCAAACTTGTGGTTGGTTTTTATAACAGTTTCTCTGTAGATGCTCAAAACTACCACATTTAAAACAAGCCTTCTTTACACATTGAAACTCATCTCCTAATCTGTTTGAAAGTAGGCCATTTAAATTTCTCTGATTACCCCTAGGTATGTATCTTTTCATCTGGTCCCTAGGTATCTCATTATAGTCTACCACTTTCCTAGAAATTGGTGCTCCAAATCTAGGCATAAGGTTGGCTTATTTAGAATCAACAGACTTAACATTTTATAAGTTCTCAGACTGTGTTGATTCAAACCTATCTTCCTCAGAATCTGATTCCCAATCTTCAATAATTGGACCATCAGATGAATTATCAGAACCTATCTTAGGTGATTTAGACTTACTAATCTCACCTACAGGTTTGTTGAAAATAAACTCACTACTAAATGACAATTCAGTGCCAGGTGGTGCATGTTTCATTAGAGAGGGTGGTGGCACATTATTGTATCCAATCCCAGAACCCTTTTTCATCAATTGACACCCTATAGATTTATGAATAACCAGATCAGAAGCAAATTGTGTTTTAGCAACCCTGACTAGATGTTTCTCTTTATCTTCTAGGGCTTCTTGTTTTACACTCTCTGCTTCTTCTATTTTCTGTTTAAGCATCTTAATCTCTCTATCCTTAAGTTCAATTTCACCATCTAGTATGTTTATCTTATCTACATACTCAAACTCACATTTAATGCAAAAGTTAAGTTTCTCTTCTACATTCTCAAAACCAACTTTGTAACCTAGGTTATCTAAAGCAAGTCTATCTACCTCTTTTCTCAAACTCTCATTAATAGCTTTAAGTGATTCTAAGTTATCTTGACAAGACTTCAAAGAAAAAGTAGAACTTTTTGACTCATTAGATACCTCAGAATCAGAACCAGAAGATGAAGCATAGGCCATAAGAGCAAAGTTATGCTCTTTTGAAGCTTCACTAGCAAGGAAGGCAGCATTGGGTCTTTCTTCAATTTGATCACTCCAGTCATAATCACCAAGTCCATACTGAGCAACCAAAGCAGAAGAAGAAACTGGTTCTTCAGTAGCCTTCTTGTAGCCTTCTCCAATCCTCTTAGGAGCTCTACATTCTTTAGTAAAATGCCCCTTCTTCTTGCAGTTGTAGCACTCCATCTTACTTTTGTCAAACCCAGTTCTCCTTAGAAACCTCCTAGCTTGCACTGTGAGCATTGCCATTTGCCACTGAAGATTTATTTCATCAAGATCATCAGGATCAATTTGATCCAGATCCTATTTGGGGGAAATGGTCTCTGGAGCCTTTTGGTATGTGTTACTTCAGCGTTCAGTTGAAAGAAATGTGAGGAGAATATATGGTACGTGAGATGATATTGCTTATCGACATCTTCGATATGTTTAATGGTAAAGTGCATCAGGCTTTTGCTTCATGTACACATTGGTATGATGATTCCAATGAGAGTGCAAACGATTAATGGG
>BPTQ01000007.1:246977041-247195735 GCA_019973895.1 Chrysanthemum seticuspe | reverse complement strand
AAAGTGTAACATTCTATATTGAAAAGTGTGTGTGTAGTTTGGTATTGTGTTCCACCGCATATTCTACCTTAAGATCTCTCTCTTTCAATCTCCAAATCCCTTGAATCACTCTCTTTCACTTTCTATAATAATACTCGAGGTTGAGAGATGGAACCTTCCATCTCTCATAAATATCAGAATGTTCCGCTACTCTGATGAGAAGAATTCATGATCCAGAATGTGAGCATGTCGGTCCCAAAGTCATAACATCACATAATGCCAACACCACAAAGGATGTGTCAGAGATTGTTGATAGCTGATGATCTCCAAAGATGGCTCAAACTTATCATCACGTGGATCAGTAAAAGACCTCCACTTGGAATAACCAAACATGCAATGTGAAGAATCAATGACTACGAGCTTATGAGCAAAGGACTACATCAAGAATGCAAGATCAACTGTTAATGTAATATCTATCTGTATTCAATGTAATTTTTGATGTAAAATTGAGGTGACCTCCCTTAGGGGGAGATTGTTAGGAATTAGAAATTCCCGGTATTAAAGAGTCGGTCACCTCAAGTATATGTAATCGTTAGAAAGCTCGTAGTCGTAGTTCTTTTAAGTTAAGTAGTAATTTAGTTAAGTAACACCGTGGAGGACGGACGGGTCTTTACCCACTGTATGCCTGATCCACAGCCCAAAGTGTGGCGAGTTATGTAAGACTATAAATACTCTCTACCTTCCAAGGTAGAGAGTTGGAGCTCATAATAATATCTTTCACTTTCTCTCACTAAGTTCCCTAAACCTCTAACTTTCTCTCTCTAGAATTCCATCTTATACGCCACCTTGTGTTATGGTTTGATGTGTGTGTGAAAAGTTATATCTTACAATGTGAAAGTAGGACCACTTCATTTTCCCGCCGACTTCGTTGTCGTTGACTTTGATGCTGACCCCCGAGTACCTCTTATTCTCGGGAGGCCTTTTCTAAGAACGGGTCGTGCGATGATTGATGTTTATGAAGGAGAAATCACTTTACGATCTAACAAGGAAACCGTCTCGTTTAATATTAACCATCCTTCGAGATACTCCTCCAACTATGATGATGCTTCTATTAATCGAATCGACGTTCTCGATATTGCTACGGAGGAGTATGCTCAAGAGCTTCTTGATTTTATGGGTGGCAATCCCACCATTCCTTCTGAAAATGTTGAACCATCTTCTGAGCCTATTATTGCCGATTCTTCCCCCTCTCTCACTCCGTTCGAGGGAGGTGATTTCATTTTGGAAGAGATCGATGAGTTTCTTGCTGATGATGAATCGATTCCACCGGGAATTGATGATGGTGTTTATGATTCGGAGGGAGATATCCGTTATCTTGAGCAATTGTTAAATGAAGATCCATTACCGTCACTCCCTCCGAAAGAGATTACGATTGACGAAATCAAAGAAGTACAAACGTCTGATGAAAATCCTCCGGAGCCCGAGCTCAAGGATTTACCTCCTCATCTTGAATACGCTTTTCTGGAAAAACCGAACAAATTTCCCGTCATCATTGCTAAAAACTTGAAAGATGAGGAGAAGACCGCACTTTTGGATGTCCTACGAAAACACAAAAATGCAATCGCTTGGCAAATTTATGACATCAAAGGAATCAATCCTCGTTTCTGTACCCACAAAATTCTAATGGAGGATGATTGTAAACCCGTGATTCAACAACAATGTAGGGTTAACCCAAAAATTCATGACGTTATCAAAAAGGAAGTTCTTAAACTCCTCGACGCCGGAATCATTTATCCAATCTCCGATAGCTCATGGGTTAGCCCTATCCATTGTGTCCCTAAGAAAGGAGGAATGACCGTCGTTGCTAACGATGAAAATGAGTTGATTTCCACACGCCTCGTCACCGGATGGAGGGTGTGTATCGATTATCGGAAGTTGAATGATGCTACTCGTAAGGACCATTTCCCGCTACCTTTTATGGATCAGATGCTCGAACGTTTAGCGGGGAATGAGTTCTATTGCTTTCTTGATGGTTTTTCCGGTTACTTTCAAATCCCGATCGATCCGCAGGATCAAGAGAAAACGA
Organism: Chrysanthemum seticuspe; assembly: GCA_019973895.1. NCBI lineage: Eukaryota > Viridiplantae > Streptophyta > Magnoliopsida > Asterales > Asteraceae > Chrysanthemum > Chrysanthemum seticuspe. The sequence continues at coordinate 247,193,670 of BPTQ01000007.1, read as the reverse complement.
CTTTCACGTGCCCTTATGGAACGTTTGCTTACCGACGTATGCCATTTGGTTTATGCAATGCTCCTAGAACATTCCAAAGGTGCATGATGGCTATTTTTCATGACATGATCGAAAATTCTATGGAAGTTTTTATGGACGATTTCTCGGTTTATGGAGATTCTTTCACTTCTTGCCTCTCTCATCTAGACCACATGCTTAAACGGTGTGAAGACACCAACTTGGTCTTGAATTGGGAGAAGTGCCATTTCATGGTTCGAGAGGGCATTGTCCTCGGCCATAAGATTTCAAAATCTGGGATTGAGGTCGACCGAGCTAAAGTCGACGTTATAGCTAAACTCCCTCATCCCACTACCGTCAAAGGTATTCGGAGTTTTTTGGGTCATGCCGGTTTCTATCGCCGTTTCATCCAAGATTTCTCTAAGATAGCCCGCCCTCTGACCCATCTCCTTGAAAAGGATGCTCCGTTTATCTTCACCAATGAATGCATTGAAGCGTTTAATTTTCTCAAAAAGAAATTAACTGAGGCTCCGATCTTAGTTGCCCCCGACTGGGATTTGCCCTTTGAGCTTATGTGTGATGCAAGTGATTATGCAATTGGGGCAGTCTTGGGGCAACGTAAGTCGAAACATTTTCAACCCATACACTATGCGAGTAAGACATTGTCTGAGGCCCAACACAATTACACGACTACTGAAAAAGAATTATTGGCCGTTGTTTATGCTTTTGAGAAATTTCGACCCTACCTTGTCTTGTCGAAGACCATAGTGTATACCTACCATTCTGCCCTAAAGTATCTTTTGGCAAAGCAAGATGCTAAGCCACGATTACTTCGGTGGGTTCTCCTCCTTCAAGAGTTTGATGTTACTATTCTTGACAAAAAAAGAGCGGAGAACCTTGCTGCCGATCACCTTTCTAGACTTGAGAATCCCCATCAAAGTGTGCTCGAGAAAAAGGAGATTACGGAGACATTTCCTATTGAGACACTTGGGATGATTGCTAAGAAAGACCCGAACACCCCATGGTTTGCCGACTTTGCAAATTACCATGCGGGCAATTTCATCGTGAAAGGGATGTCGTCCCAACAAAAGAAAAAGTTTTTCAAAGATGTTAAGCATTATTTCTGGGACGATCCCTACTTGTTTAAGATTTGTGCGGATCAAGTAATCCGACGGTGTGTTCATGGCCAAGAGGCTCTTGATATTCTCAATGCTTGCCATAACGGACCCACTGGTGGCCATCATGGTGCAAGCTACACCGCTAAGAAGGTTTTTGATTCCGGATTCTATTGGCCTACCATATATCGAGATGCTCATGATTTAGTCAAATCTTGTGATTCTTGCCAACGTCAAGGGAAAATTTCACAAAAGGATGAAATGCCACAAAATGCTATTCAAGTTTGTGAGATTTTTGACGTGTGGGGCATCGATTTTATGGGACCATTTCCATCATCCAGGGGTAATAAGTATATCCTCGTGGCCGTCGACTACTTGTCCAAATGGGTTGAAGCGAAGGCGCTCCCCACCAATGACGCCCGAGTGGTTGTTAAGTTCTTGAAGAATTTGTTTTCCCGATTCGGAGCACCTCGTGCTATCATCAGTGATCGCGGTACCCATTTCTGTAATGAACAATTTGCTAAAGTTATGGCTAAATATGGAGTTACCCATCGTCTTTCTACCGCGTATCACCCGCAAACGAGCGGACAAGTTGAGGTCTCGAATCGTGGTTTGAAAAGGATTTTAGAAAGAACCGTAGGAGAAAATCGAGCTTTATGGGCTGATAAGTTAGATGATGCATTATGGGCTTTCCGCACCGCATACAAGACACCCATCGGGTGCACCCCATTTAAGTTGGTGTATGGAAAAGCTTGTCACTTGCCCATCGAGCTCGAGCATAAGGCATTCTGGGCCTTGAAACATGCTAACTTTGATCTTAAGACCGCGGGTGATCACCGAAAAGTTCAATTGAATGAATTAAATGAGCTTCGGGATCAAGCCTACGAGAATTCTTTGATTTTCAAAGAGAAGACGAAGAGGATTCATGATGCTAAAATCAAAAACCGCGTTTTCAACGTTGGTGATCAAGTTCTCCTTTTTAACTCTCGATTGAAGATATTCTCGGGAAAACTCAAAACCCGTTGGTCCGGACCATTCACCATCGCTCACGTTTTCCCGTATGGAACGGTGGAGCTCTCTCAGCCCGATGGCCCAAATTTCAAGGTGAATGGTCATCGTGTGAAACATTATTTCGGAGGGGACATTCCATCTATGGTTGTCCCGGATCTCCAAACTTTCCCTAAGGACAACTGAATTCGGGGATCGAGTCAAGCTAGCGACTCGGTGACCAAAAACAGTAGCGCTTCGTGGGAGGCACCCCATGCTTATCTCTATCTTCTTTCTATATTCTAATAAGTGACATGAAGGGGTTAGCCTCTTCGATTTCTCGTGTTTGGTTGTTTGTGATGTTGTGTTTAGGATGTTCCCGATATGAAGACTCTCGTGCTCGAAGTTTGTCTTTTCTCCACTCGAGTTTCATGATCGATGCTGATGGAAATCCGATATCCTAATCTTATCGACTAACGTTTATCTTTGAGCATACTTAATAAACGGCTTTTAGATTTTCGTGATACCCTTGCTTTAAACATTGAGGACAATGTTTCGTTCTAGTCTGGGGTAGGGTAATCTTCGATTTGATTTGACCGCACTTGCTTGTTTTTCTATCGTGTTTCTCTCGTAACCCCGTTTTTCCTTAGAAAATGAAAAATTGTGCAAAAATGTGAAAAATTTAAAAATTTTTGTAAGCTTTTGTTAAGTCTTTTTGATTGAAAAGTTGGCTAGTCTCTTAGACAAGAAGCTATAAAATGCGAATTCTAGCTCACAAGGCCAAGATTTTGCAAGTTTCCCTGAGTGACTTTAAATATGCATGACTTAATTTCATTAGACAAAGCATTTGCTAAGTTAATATATGTTTTGACACCTTGTTGACTTTCCGCTGGTGAGAGTAGGAATAGAATTCTGACTTGTCCGGGCGTGTTGAGCCATAGCTTGTTCCCTTAAACATAGGTAATCTAAAAATTATCGGCTAAGCATCTGCGGATCTCATTGTTTGGGATTTTAAATTTGCAGAGATCGAGAAATGATAGAGTTACTTATGAGTTTAGATGCTAAGCGTGGAGTAGTTGGTTCTCTTTAGAGCCCATCGAAGGTACTTATGGCTTTTTGTTCCCACAAAATTGTTTCACCCCATATCTGTCTAATAATAATTAGAGATGTCGAGTTTTTGGCGATAGTTAGTTCTTTATCTTCTTAAAAGAATCTTTGTTTTAAAAATTGGGTACACATCAAGGATCCGTAATAAATAAGAAATCAATGATAAGTGAAAAGTAATAAGTAAAGTTATGAGCTGCGGTGTCGAGATCGGACCCTTGGATCTTTAGCCGGGATTGAGTGAGGTCTTAGTCTAGCCAACCGTGATCCTCATTTCTTGAAGCCTATAGTCTTGGAATTACCCCGTGAAGCTCCGTGGTTCATAGCTCTTATAAATAAAAAGTATAAGTAAAAAAAAAAAAAAAAAAAAAAAAATTATTATTATTGATGAAAAGTGATGAAAAAAAAGTCAAAAATATAAGTGAATAAAAAATTCCTTGATGTGGACCTCATTTTTACAACAATGGTTCTTGAGAGAAGATGGATAACTAATTATCGGCTTAGCTTTGTATCTTTATCGGAATAAAAGTTATCGAAACGAGAATTTGAAGAAATTCATTTCTCACAAAAATAAAAAAAATCTAGAGGAAAATAGGAAAATGGGAACAAAAGGTATTTACACAAGTAACTTCCATGGGTAGTGTTAGCATCTAGAATCATTTTTAACAATGATTTCGATTTTACGCTTAGTTTGGGACTTGTGAAAAATCAGGGACGATGTATTCTATCCGTATGGTCACTTCACGCTGTGTTGTGTTTTCTTACTCCGTGATCCTAACGTGTCGTTTGAAAAATGTTGGAGTTATTGATCGACATGAAAGTTCAACAAACCGTCATTCATAATCGGAATGTGCTTAATCGTTATATCTACATGTGAATTAAAAGGTAAACGGGGCGTGTTTAGAATTAAGGCTTTCTTAATCTCTTTTGAGGAATCTTTGCTACTTCTTCATAGGTTTAGTAGAAAGAGATTGAAATCCTTGGTTTTAGAAGCGTGAGTTGATTGCATTGCGTGAGGACACGACAATAGTCTCGTCTGGGGTATTTTGGTATGTGCTAAAACACATACTTTTTCATTATCAAAACTGACCCAAAATAACCAAAAAAGAGCCGTTTATTGCTAATATTTGTGGTTTTCTTGAGTTTGTGCTTGTGCAGGTATGGATATGTAAAAACACGCAAAAAGGAACCAAATCAGACATAAATCCGAGCACGAGAGATTAAGAGAGCTTTAGCTGAGCCAGAAGATCAAAATTGAGCATTTATGAAGATTTTATTCTCCGAGGATGATTTTTGGAAGAAATAACCAAGTTTGAAGAAATGTCAAAACTGGCCCCTCAAGTTTCAACATTTGGCAAAAGTGGCCCTTGAAGATTCAAAAATTGCAAATTGGCCCTTGGTTTATTTGAAGATTGACAAAATCAGTCCTTGGAAGATACTTTCAGAATTACAAGATTGGTCCCTCAAAATTCAGAAAATACAACTTTGGTCCCTATATTGCTAATAGGTTCTCTATTAGTCCAATATATATCCTAAGTCCAAACAAACAACCTTCGGCCCAAGTCCAATAGCCTATCCCATCTACCCGGTCCAAAATACTCCAACCCGTCCAATCAGCCAAACCCCGCCCGTTAATACCATTTACCCACTTACCCGCTATACTTACCCGGGTCAACAACCCATAGACCCGGTCAACCACAATCAAAATAATATAAATAAATCCAAACGCGCCTTAACCTTTACCCTGTCTTCCCAAATCCAAACGCCCTGTTACCACCAATTACCCAAGCCATTTACCCACCCCACCTCGTACTAAGCATCTATCCACCTTCTAGAAGATGACTTGTCAGATAAGAATGCCAACGTGGACATATGGAGCTATCCTATTGGCCGAAACACCTCAATGGGTGAATTGGAGCAATGTGATTGGAGGTGATGACAATGGAATGGATTTGTGGCTGTGAATGGACTTCTAGCCTCTTCTGAAAGGGATCCCAAGACCTCTTGAAGGCTATATAAAGACCCTTAAGCTCACAATGGAATTCGTGTAGTGTATTGTTTTCTTTTAAAAATTAGCTTTATGTTTTCATTAGTCTTTCACTGTTTTCAATAGTTTTCAGTAGTTTGTAATCTAAGTTTTCATTGTACTCTCTATTTCAGTTTTAATAAAATCTCAAGTTTTATGCTTTATTCTCTTGATTTAAATTTGCACTAATTCAATGATGGATTAAGTTGTTGTCTCTGTTGTTATAAGCTTATATAAGCTTCATATAGCTTTTGTAAGTTTAAACTTTGCTTCATTGTTCTAATCTCACCTCTTTTTACAAAAAAATTTACTTAAGTCAACATGGGTCAAAAATAAAAAGTCAAACTGCTTATTTGTTTTTGCTTATGATTCAAACCTGTCTTTCATCATCTAGAAGCTATGTTTGCATACTCATTTTACCAGCTAGACTCAAGGAAAGGGTAAATCCAAGTATTTTTATACCAAACAGTCCTTGATAAGGAGTGTTTGGTACTAAGGGTTTTTGACCCATTCAAGGTACCTTTTGAGCTAGTTCTGGTTTGATCAATTACTCTCAATAGTTGTTATAGTGTTTCTAACATTTGCTTCATCCTGTTTATTGTTTACATTAATCTTAATAATTTTGGTGCCCATAAGCTGTCAAAACAGCTTATGGCTTAGTCAGTAGTATAAGTTCTATTTGAGTCTGTTAATGTGTCATTTTAGTTCACTTGGGTCAGTTTGAGTCTGTGTCAAGCTTTGGTTGAAGGTCACAAAGTGTCAAGGCATTTTGGCCAAATCTCTTTAGCTGTCACATATTTCTCTCAACTGTATTTGTGTCAGTTTCTCAAGCAAATTTTTATGGTCTTAATCTTGTCAAAAACACAAAAAAAAATTAGTTTTCTACAAAGTTGAGTAGTAATAGTTAGCTTATATTTCATTTTTACAAATTTCCAACAGCTTTAACAAGCTCAAATTTAGTCTTAAAATCTGTCCTCTGTCACAAGTTTTGTTCAAACAGTTTAAGCAGTCCCATGTCCCTTTATATCAGATCTTGTCAGATCTTCATTTGAGCTTCAAAAGTTTTGAAACTTGGTTTTCTTAACTCTCTGGGACTTGGTCTAAATCTGTTACTATTTGTCTTGGGTTCACAAACTTGTTTGCTAGCTTAAAAATAAGCTCAAAGTCCCCCCTCTTTCAACCTTAACTGTTGGCTTTTCAGATTTCAAAATAACTTTCCAGGGCTTATTAGACTGTAGGTAAAGCTTAAATCACTCCTAGATAACTTAGGATAGTTAGCTTATTAGGACTCCCCCTCCCATTAGCTTATTTGCTTGTTCCCTTTAGCTTATTAGCTTATTATCTAGTATACCTCATTTTAGCTTAATCCTCCTTTGATCCTTAGTTAATTGCATGCTCCCATAGTTCTAAAACTGTCACTTTGAGGTTTCTGTTAGATTCTTTTAGCTAGAATTCAGTTTAGTAATTTTTAGCTTATTCATAAGTGCTTATTTGTAACTGTTTACACTGCAGCCTTCATATCTCACACATAAGCTTATGATTTCTTATTTTTCATAGATTTAGAATAAGATTTTAGAATTTTTCTGAGTTTTTCATAATTTTTGGTCATTATTTGCTATTTTTCTCTATTTAAAATAGTTTTTAGGTACTTTTAATTAGCTTTTATTACAAATAATTAAGAAAAAGTTCAAAAAAATAATTTTTCAATTTTCCCAGTTTAAGAAAAATATAAAAAGCTTAAAAAATATTTTTTCCCATTTCCCCCTTTTATTTGGTATTTTTCACAATTTAAATTAGATTAAAATAGTTTTAAATTAGTAGAAAATAGAAAAATAATCAGAAAAATAAAAAAATAGTTTTGAAAATTCTCTTATAGTATTTTAGATTTTATAAAAATAGTTTCATATTTTTCTCCTTAAATTTCATAATTTTTAGTATTTTAATTTAGTTTTAATAGTTAAAAATTAGTTTTTAATTTAAATAAAATCCAGAAAAATCCAAAAAAAATAGTTTTAATTCCAAAATAGTTTTCAAATTACATTTCTAGAGTAAAAGTATTTTTAGGCATTTTTAGGGTATAATTTAGACGTAGTTGCATTTTTAATTACGTTTTATTAATTACGTTTTAGTAATTTTGCACTTAGGATTTCCCGTAAAATAGATTCCCTTAATTACTTTCCCTATTCCCGTAGTTTAATAAATCAAAATCAAACAAATCAAAACATCGAGCATTAAATTCCAAACCAAAAACGACGTTGGCAATTCACGCCTCGTTGGGAAACGATTCGGGTTGACTAATCCGTTTCAACGATCACACACGGGATTTGGTTTGATATTCTTTTTCCTAAAGGAATTTTGAATCTATCTTCGTGATTATTTTTTATATCGATATTGAGGTTTTATCCATACACATACCCTTAAGCCTTCATTATCAGTGAATCAGTGTCTGAACTGTTTTAAGTTTCTTACGGTTAGTCATTCACAAGTGGCTAGCTTGTGTGAGATAACTTGACGGTTTATTCGCTGAGTAATCACCAACGGATCATAGCAGTGGCTCCTTCTGTGCCTTTGAACTTTGTGGGATCACAGTTCTTAAAGTCTTTGTAAGTACAATTTCGAACTCCAGACCCTCCTGCAGCTCCTGTAGCAGCAGCAAGTCTAACAGCTTCAGCAGCAGCCGCGACCTCGGCAGCAGCAGCTACCATTGCTCGTTCTTTCTCTAGTGCCTGGGCTACACTATCCTTTACATACTTTTGGATAGCAGCTTGTGTCATAGCAGGTGCAGCTTTCTTTGGCGCCATAATTCTTCAAAATAAGAGGAAAGAGTGAGACGTAGCAAAGTCCTATGTTAAGAATCAGCGCTCTAAAGAGATGTGATAGGAGGTGATAAGTTGAAGTCATGTTTGAAAATAATAGACGGGTTTCTAAGCGATGAGTTATGAGGTGTCGTAAGTGCTTCAAAGGTATGACGATTTAATGACTTAATGTGTGAATAGTGTCTAGCACGACATGTTGGTTGTGAAACAGGGGAGTGAGAGCGACTTCACTCTCTTTGAAGGCTTCGTCTCGACATCTGATGTTATCGGTGATGAGTCTGGTGCTGAGTCGACTGATGTTAATATTGTAGTAGGGAATGTCAAGATATTCTCCACATTGGAGTCTGAAGAAAGAATAATGGAATGGGTATCTGAAGACATCTATGTGACAATCGATTTGAAATGAAAGTAAATAACTCACAAAATGTACGTATGAAACCGCATGCATAGTGAATATGCACTTATAATGAAATGATGAGATGCTATGATGATGTAGTTATAGTCTAGGGTCAATGATGCAACCTAGTTCTTTATAACTCTTGCTCTGATGCCAATCTGTCACACCCCCAAAATACCTGTTTTGCAGCGGAATGGAATACCTGGGGCATGACTGCCATAGCATCATAGTTACAGTTATATTGAACGACCTAAAGTGTCGTTTTGAAAATACATCGTTTGATTTATTAAAACATTCAGAGTTTACAAAATATAGGTCCCAAAAGATTTCCAAAAGTACCAACATGAGTTTGTTACAATCAAACGATAGTTAAGTGCATAAAATCCATGTGAGACGCGTCAACTCAACGACTCCATGCAAGCCATGATGATATGCTAAATACCTGAGATAAAACATGCTAAAAGTGTCAACACAAAGGTTGAGTGAGTTCATAGAGCTTGTGTTATCATGAAAAACCTTTAAAGAACGTTCACCCAGCAAAGGCATTGTAAATCCACTCAGTTCCAAGTTCCGCCCATACAAAACTTGCAACTTGTGTGTTTACAACCCATTACTCAAAATGTTATAGTTTATGTTCAAGCACACGTTGTCAAATGCGTTCACATAATTGTACCTAACTTAACGTGTCAATAGTCAATTGATATAGCATGTAATTCGACGTAGAACAATAGTACACGACTCGACGTATCAGTAGTCAACTGATATAGCACATAACTCGACGTAGAACAAAAGCACACTATCAAGAACAATAGATATAGTACAACATTCGGTTTTGAAACAATTATGATCATGATAAAAGTTGTAGCATGTATCTCCCCCAAAAATAGTACAAAACAATTGAAAATAGGGGCCATGAAACTCACCTGATGCAATGATTATAATGTAAGCAAATGGTACGCTGAAAATAAGGCTCGGACTCTAACTGCAACCTAATATGAATGATATGATCTAGTTTAGTTCATGAGATGATGTTATGCATTGCAAGTTCACATGTTACCATACCACTTGAATTTATTTTTGAAATGAAGTTTATCGTCGAAGTATACGTTTATGACATCTCGTCATGTTATAAAATAATTTACAAGTACTTACGTTGAAACAACATCCTACGATAATCGTTTAGTGATTTATCAAGAAATTATAGTTTTTCGTCGTAAAATAATATACTTTGACAATTCATGAAAATGACTAAGTAACCTCGCGAAGCTAGTCGCAAATTGGTGAATATAAAGTATTAGTGTTGAAGAAAATAGTTGTGCTCGTGGTATTTCAAACGCGAGTATCTTGGTCGTTATAGGTCCGTTTTCTACGATCTATATATCCTTGGTTTCGTGTTAATGTATACTAATATATTTTTGATAAGTCGACTCATTTAGATTATATTTAAAACTCGGTTTTGCCCCTTGAAAATCCCTTGACAGCTTGTATTATTTCAGAAAATTAGTTTTCGTCGCTAAATTTAAAATTAACGTATCTTTTTCGTTATAAACCCGATTTAACCCGTTCAAGCGGCCATGGTTTCGTTTTTAAGTCTATTTTATGAAAATATAAACCAAAATAATCCACAACCCACTGAAATTTCCAGATTTTAGAAAATAGGGCAGCCCTTAATTATATCTTGTCGAAAATGATTTTTCTAGTGTAGAACTTGTTCTAATCCTTTCCAATCTACACCAAATCTATTCTAAACCTACCATACACCTTCTTAGGGTGTCATGGGTTCCTAAACTTCACCAAAAATGATATTTAACGTATGATTACTAGTTATAGCTCTTGAGTCCATAAAAATTAGAAAAACATGTAAAGAGTGGTATGAATACATATAATACTTGCATATTTTGATATGAGAACATAAAAATAGGTCCAATAGGAGTATGAAAGATTTGTAAAATTATTTAGAACACTTACTTGAAATATGAAGAGGTTTTGGTAACAAGGTTCCTAATTTCTTAGAGGTTTTTATTTCCAAAACCTAAACTAGAACACTAGATTGATCTTGAAAACACTTGATCTTGGAAAAATGACGATTTCTTCTTCTTGTTCTTGAGTTGGACGAACCACAAGGAAATGAGGGAGAGAGTTCTCTTTCAATTTCACTACTAGGATATTATGTATGTTTTATTTTTGCTTAATACTTAAGATGAAGTAAAAATATCTAGCTAAGGGTATAATTGTAGTTTAGGTGGTAAAATTTAGCTAGTCACCATAGTGACTAAGGGGGGGGGGGGGCAATGGGACAAGGGTGAAGACTTGGTGTAGTTTTTGTATAAAAAGATTTTATAAGTTAGATATTTAGTTATTTAGGATAGGATAATTAGTTATTAGGTAAAGAGTTAGCTATAAATATATTTTAACGGAACAAAATAAAATATATCGAAGTCATAAAAATTATAAAAATGCATTACTCACAAGTATCGGGTGAATAAATAATTATCGTATAGAAATTTCGTAAACCGTCGTAAATATATATATATATATAACGATATATATAGAAAATAAATCCAAAACATCGGGTAAACTAATAATATAATTTTTATAGCATTAAAACGAGTATAAAAATATATCTGGAAAATTGTTGGAAGTGTCGGATCAATTATTCAAAATAAATGATCGTGCGATAGCGTTTATTTAATAAATAAATATACGTTAATGGAATATGCAAACCCATGCATGAACTAATATGAAAATGATGTTACTGATGATATGTAGACTAACTCTAGTCTATATGAAATGTTCTCAATGATGTTCCATGAATACGCAGCTTAACCCTCGCGGCTACGCGAATTCGATACTCGTAAACCTAGTTTACAAAAAAAATGATGAATAATAATCATGAATAGAAATTTTTCTCCGGGAATGAATAGTGTTTCGTGTATAGTAAAATTTTGAAATATCTCTCAAAGTCTCAAACCGACTTAAAAAATGATGAATAGTAAAATGATAAATAGTAATCGGTGAATAGTAATTTCCCGAGATGAATAGTGAAAATTTCAAAGTTTGATAAATGACCTGAAATTACGCAGTAGAGTACCTTAAATTGAAATTGGGTATAAATTAAGTACACTTTTATGCTATTTGCCCTTTATTAAACACATATAACACATATTTTACCCGTGATATCTTTCATTTGTCAGTAGATTTTAATTAGACGTTTAGAGAAAAGAGTGATTATAGAAAGATTTAAAATCAATAGAGAATTACATGTATATCCTTCCCTAAATGAATAATTACATATATGTCCTTTGTACTAGTTTTTTATGCATAAAGTACAATGCTTGTAATGCATTCAAAGGATATATATGTAATTTTTCATTTAGGCAAGGACATATATGTAAAAGCCCCTAAAATCAATGACGGAATCTATATAAAAAGAATAATAATAAAAAAATAAAAAATAAATAATAAATAATAAAAATAAAGTGGGTGCAAAATTTTTCCAACCATATTAAAAATAAAAAAAAGCTACGATTTCAATTCAAGCGACTGTAACAATGAATTAGGTTTATTTTTCACATATTAGTGGACTAATTAAGCAAGTGTTAGAACAAAATTTCTTTCGAACCAGGCACATGTAGTAAAATTTAAGATTTTCTTACATAAATTAACACCACAAATCAAATTTCCGTCTTAGTCTCATGACATCGCAAGACACTTTCAAGTTCCTTCCCTGCTTAAAATGTATGCTTAAACTTGCATTACAAAATTCTGTTGGTCACTTTAAATTAACGCACGTTTTTACAAATTATTAAAATACTGTCACACAAATTTAACCTTAAAGTTAATAATGAAATTTCAGGTTTCAACATTTCTAACATTGGAAAAGCTCAATAGAGTCTTTATTAGAACGTTAATGATGGTTGTATAATATTTTTAATTTTTTTTGTCAATAATCTTTTCATTAAGAAATTATGGTATAGATAGGTTGTGCAAAATCAATGTGAATCCAAGTTTCCAACTTAAGGGAAAAAATAAGTTCAAAAAAAAAAAAAAAAAACTTAAGGGAAAAAATCATACTGTATAAAATTGAATAAAAAAGAATAAAGTCCGTCAGAATATGTTTTCCAGCTTTCAACTGCCATTATTTCCATGTTTAGAAACAAAACCGCCAATGTTCGTTGTTTTATGTCTCCCACTTACTATTTCTATATATAAACAATAATAATATTAATGTTCATCATACACACTACACTTGAGTCCATTCAAGTCGTTGATCGAGGTTCCTCAAGAAATAGGTTTGAGGGTTTCAAAGATCATAAGGGGTTTTTTGTGGTCCTTTCACTTGATCCAATATAAAGTTTCAATCTATATAAGTTCTTGAATCTGTATCAAAAGTATTCACAGTTACTTGAGGTACTATTTGCTTTCTAGTTTATTTCCTTACATTTTTTTTCTTCCTGTTATTATATTGTTGATTTAAGTGTTCTACAGTTAGTTGCTATTTTTTTTTCATAGTGAGGTCAATTTACTCTATTCATTTCAAGATTTTGATTTTATAGATTTGTGCTCTTGTATATGTATGTGACATTTTGCTTGCATCAAGTTCAAAGATTTTGTGGGCCATTTAGTTTTGTTCAATCAAACAGAACTTCATGTTTTAACTTGTATATATAAGTGAGAGTTTTACTTTGATTTTGATTTATTTTCTTGGATTCCTTAGGGAAAGATTATAATATGACACTTCATTACATGCTTTAATTATGTGGTGGGGTTATGTAAAATTTACAACTTTGTATTCAGAGTGATTTGTATAGATTGGTTTCAACTTTATATAGTAGAGTTTGCTTATATCTGATTAATTCTTTCTAATGTTTGTGTTTGTTTTTCAGATCTGATCACTATGGCTTCTTCAAGGCCAACTGAATCATCCACTAATTCTGCTAGATCAAAACACAGTGCTAGGATCATTCAGCAGACCACTGTAGATGCTAAACTAGACGCCGATTTTGAGGAATCAGGTGACTCTTTTGATTACTCGAGTTCGGTGCACGTTAGCACCACAGTCATTGATGGGCAACAGCCTAGGTCCGATAAGGTTACCACTGCTTATCTCCATCACATTCAAAAGGGTAAGTTGATTCAACCTTTTGGATGCTTATTAGCCCTAGATGAAAAAACTTTTAAAGTTATAGCCTTTAGTGAAAACGCCCCGGAAATGCTCACAATGGTAAGTCATACCGTGCCAACTGTTGGTGAAAATCCTGTTCTTGGGATTGGTACCGATGTTAGAACCATATTTGCGGGTCCTAGCGCGACTGCTTTGTTTAAAGCCTTAGGATTTGGGGAGGTGTCTTTACTAAATCCGATTTTGGTCCATTGTAAAACTTCTGGGAAACCCTTCTATGCCATCATCCATAGGGTCACTGGTAGTTTAATCATAGATTTTGAGCCTGTTATGCCTAATGAAGTCCCGATGACTGCTGCTGGTGCTCTACAATCTTATAAACATGCAGCCAAAGCCATAGCTAGGTTGCAATCTTTGCCTAGTGGCAGCATAGAACGGCTCTGTGACACAATGGTCCAGGAGGTTTTTGAGCTCACGGGTTATGACCGAGTGATGGCTTATAAATTTCATGATGATGATCATGGTGAGGTGGTAGCCGAGATCACTAAACCGGGCCTTGACCCATACCTTGGTTTACACTATCCGGCTACAGATATACCTCAGGCTGCACGATTCCTGTTTATGAAGAACAAGGTCCGAATGATATGTGATTGTCGAGCAAAGAATGTAAAAGTAGTTCAAGATAAGAAACTCCCGTTTGACCTAACATTATGTGGGTCGAATCTCCGGGCCCCACATAGTTGCCATCTTCAGTACATGGACAACATGACCTCCATAGCCTCTTTGGTGATGGCGGTAGTGATAAACGACATGGATGAAGAAGGTCAAACCTCCGAACCACAGAAAAGGAAAAAGCTTTGGGGTCTAGTCGTGTGTCATAACACGACTCCAAGATTCGTACCATTCCCTTTGCGTTTCGCGTGTGAGTTTTTGGCCCAAGTTTTTGCAATTCACATAAATAAAGAACTGGAATTGGAAAACCAGATTCTCGAGAAAAATATCTTACGAACACAAACACTTTTATGTGATTTGCTAATGCGGGATGCACCGTTGGGTATTGTTTCACAAAGCCCGAATATTATGGATCTTGTTAAATGTGACGGGGCGGCTCTTCTATATAAAAATAAAGTATACCGAATGGGGGTTAGTCCAACCGACTCTCAAATTCATGATATAGTCTCGTGGCTATATGAATACCATATGGATTCTACAGGTTTGAGTACCGATAGTTTATATGATGCCGGATATCCTGGGGCTCTTGCTCTTGGTGATGTAGTTTGTGGCATGGCTTCCGTTAGGCTAACTGAAAAAGATATCCTCTTTTGGTTTAGATCCAACACGGCTTCTGAGATAAGATGGGGTGGAGCTAAACACGAAAAAGGTGAAAAAGACGATGGTAAACGGATGCATCCGAGGTCCTCGTTTAAGGCATTCTTGGAAGTTGTAAGAATGAGGAGTTTTCCCTGGAAGGATTTTGAGATGGATGCTATTCACTCGTTGCAGCTTATTATGAGGAATGCTTTGAAAGATAATGAGGTGGCGGAGTTGAAAACGGATGTGATTCAAGCGGGTTTTAATGAGTTGAAGCTTGATGGGATGCAAGAATTAGAAGCTGTTACTAGTGAGATGGTTCGTTTGATTGAAACTGCTTCTGTTCCTATACTTGCAGTTGATGCTGATGGTTCAGTAAATGGTTGGAATACAAAAATAGCTGAGCTGACTGGTTTGACTGTGGAAGAAGCTATTGGTAGCAATTTGCTAACACTTGTTGAAGATTCTTCTGTCGAAACTGTTCAAAAGATGCTGAATCTGGCGTTGGAAGGTATCCTCTTTCGCACACAAGTAGACTTGACAAAATGGGCGGGTTGGGTAAATAGTCAAAACCAGTTGTTTTGTTCGGGCCAAGACAGTTTGGTTGGGTAATGTTGACCTTAATACTCTTGATCCATATTTATATATGTATTGTTTAAAATGATTAGTGTGTCAAATAAGATTGATAAAACTATTAAAGTGATACTTTTATGTTTTAAATATAATGATTCAAAAGGTTCTACATAGTACATATTATAAAACATATTATAAAAATCCATTATAAAAAGTCACTATGTGCAACTTTTGACCCATTCTTTATTTATTTATTTATTTATTTATTTTTTACTAATTTGACCTGTTTAAGAAAACTTATATCCATAATAAACCCGTTTGTAAGAAAAAGGATTTAACTTGCCACCGACCACAAAAACAATTTCGTTTCTCATAATACTTGGTGTGGGGTGAGATCAATAAAGATCACATAAAAACAAAAGATCAAATGAATCAATCTCAACCATTCATTTTTGATCAAATTAATTAAATTGACTTTCACCCTTATATTTAAAAATTAAATATCTCACAAACCGTTAATAGTTAGATAAAACTAATTATACCATTGCGACAAGAATAAAATTATCTTTCTGTAGAGAACTAATATTGTATACTTTCGACGAACTTAATTTTTATCGTTTTTGCGGGTTTCGATATATTACAATATAAATAAAAATTTTAAAAATACTCTTTTGTGTTAACACAACCCCTAAACCCTAAAAACCTTAACCCCTAAACCCTAAAAAATCTAACCCCTAAACCCTAAAAACCCTAACCCATAAACCCTAAAACCCTAAACCTATAAAACCTTAAACCCCTAAAAACCCTAAATCCCTAACCGTTAAGCAAAAAAAACCTAAACCCTATCCGCTAAAGCATAAGAAACCTAAACCTTTAACCCCTAAAAATCTTAACCCAAAAAGTCAAACCCCTAGACCCTAAATACCTAAACCCTAACCGTAAACCATAAACCCACAAAAAAGTCGGAAGAAAAAATTCGTCGAAAGTATATGATGTTAGATATCAAATTAAAGGTAATTTTATGCTTGTCGTGATGGTAAGATTAGTTTCGTCTAACAATCATTGGTTTGTGAGATATTTAGTTTTTAAAAATGAAGGTGAAAGTTTATTTTATTGTTTTGATGAAAAAATAAGTGGTTGAGAATGGTTTATTTGATCTTTAGTTTTTCTTTGATCTTTATTGAACCAAAATAAGTATATTTTATGTTTACTGCTGTGGTTTTCATAAATTAGGCAAAGAGGAGAGCGGGGTCCAATTTGAAATCAAAACTTACGGATCAAGAAGAGAGTCTGGACCTATCACGCTTGTGGTCAATGCTTGTGCAAGCCGGGATGTACACGAAAATGTCGTTGGGGTTTGCTGTATTGCACAAGATATAACTCACCAAAAAACCATTATGGACAAGTTTACTCGAATAGAAGGCGATTACAAGGCTATAGTCCATAATCCGAACCCACTGATTCCCCCAATCTTTGGAACTGATGAATTTGGTTGGTGTTCTGAGTGGAACCAAGCCATGACCGAGTTATCCGGACTCTCTAGAGAACAAGTCATTGATAAAATGCTTCTGGGTGAGGTTTTCGGGACCCATGCAGCCAGCTGTCGCCTCAGTAATGAAGAATCGTTCATAAACCTTAGCATTGTTCTTAACAAAGCTATGACCAGTGAAGAAGCGGAAAAGATTTCATTCGGATTTTTTGCTAAAAATGGTAAGTATGTAGATTGCATGCTATGTGCAAGTAAAAGGGTGGATAGCGAGGGTACGGTTACCGGGCTTTTCTGCTTCTTGCAGTTAGCAAGTAAAGACCTTCAACAAGCTATTCATTTCCAAAGAATGTCTGAGCAAATTGCGGCCAAACGACTTAAGGCTTTAGCATATGTTAGAAGGCAGATCAAAAATCCACTTTCCGGCATTATATTTTCAAGAAAAATGATGGAAGGAACTGAACTGGGAGATGAGCAAAAGGAGCTTCTTCACACGAGTGCTTTGTGTCAAAAACAACTCAACAAAGTGCTTGATGACACTGATCTTGATAGCATCGTAGACGGGTATGATTATAACTGTCATCATTAATTCAGTTTTTGTAGTGAGTTTATGATTTATTAACTAATAGAACTTTATCCACATTTTCGTAGGTATTTGGATCTTGAAATGACGGAATTTACTCTTCAGCAGATCTTGGGTGCCTCTGTAAGTCAAGTAATGACAAAGAGCAACATAATGGGGATTCAGATAGTGAATAATGTTGCGGAAGATATGTTGTTGGAGAAACTCTATGGTGACAGTGTCAGGCTTCAACAAGTTCTTGCAGATTTCTTATCACTATCAGTCTCTTGTACACCAGCCGGTGGTGTCCTCGCAATTGCAGCCAATTTGAGGAAAGATCTTATAGCTAAATCGGTTCAGCTTGTCAATTTAGAACTCAGGTTAGTGCTTTCTAGGCTCCGTTTTGGTTGTATTGAATCTTGGCTAAATGTTTTAATTTGAAATCCATATCGTAGGATAACACACACTGGTGGTGGGGTGCCGGAGGAGCTGCTAAGGCAGATGTTTGGAAGCAGTATGGATGCAACGGAGGAAGGAATAAGTTTGGTAATTAGCCGAAACCTGTTGAAGCTCATGAGTGGAGATGTGCAATACCTGCGAGAGGCTACCAAGTCGACTTTCATCATTACTGTTGAACTAGCCTCTGCTGGTACTAGGACGTCATGAACATATTTTGTCTCTCTTTTGTGTTATTATCGAGAACTGGTCGTTACATGTTAAGTTTCAGTTTGAGTCTGTCTTGTGGCTGGTGTTTGTCTGCTCATGTAATCATGGATTTTGTTGTCTTTTGGAATAATAGTTTGTAATCTATGGTGTACAATTCACAAGTTGGACCTCAAGTCCTCAATTATCAAGTATACTTTGTTGATCTCGTTCCTTTGTAAAAGGAACATCGTAACATCCAAATACCAGAAATTATAAAAACTTGATCTTGATCTTGATCCAATGGTGAATTTGTGCGCCCAACATTTTAACAACTTCAGAGCCGAGTAATCGAGGTAAAATTAGTTCTTACACAACATGTTATAATGGCGAGTTGTGTTCAAATTTCACGTGGAATTAAAGATCAAGTGCCTCAACTTCTCGACACTATTAATCATCCTCACAGCCGTTTTTATTCACAGATCTCTTAAGATTCATGAATGAGTATGTTGGGTTAAAGATTTGCCCAATGATGATGACACTATTTGAACATAAAATAGTATACGTTAAAGCTCTATCAGCAAATAGTTTTTAAGAACATTGAAGAACAACTGAAGAATAACTTTACATCGCTGATATGGTATCGATGAGTAAAGTAACCGAGCTGAAAACAATATTCGAGTCAGTGAGATCGGACAAAATCTATCTCAATATACTATCGAATTCAAACTTGAATTATGAGCGGAAACTTCTTAAAAGTATAAAGAAAAAATAAACAAAAATGTCAAATAACTAGTACTACAAGATTGTTGATAAAAGG
The DNA here is from genome assembly GCA_019973895.1 of Chrysanthemum seticuspe. NCBI lineage: Eukaryota > Viridiplantae > Streptophyta > Magnoliopsida > Asterales > Asteraceae > Chrysanthemum > Chrysanthemum seticuspe. The sequence continues at coordinate 247,174,712 of BPTQ01000007.1, read as the reverse complement.
TGAATAGTTGATTTTAATTATTTATCAAAGTAATTTGAAAGTGTGGCTACATATAGAGTCACTATGTGGATGGTGTACTCTTTCAGTATTATGTTATATATAAGAAATTTTGTAAAAAGAAGAGTTAGAAATACTTTATATAAAAATAATACAAATTTATTATAGTGAAAATACTTTTCAATCTTTGAATAAAAGCTAGGGCAAATGACAAAAAAATGCATCGAACTTGACACTTTTTATGATTGTGTGTAGCCAACTATTTTTTTTCTTATTGTGTGTACTGAACTTTCAAAATTCGATTATTGTGTGTATTTTGTGACCATTTTACCCTTAATTTTTTTAAAATTTGAAGGGTAAAATGGTCATTTTACATGGCAGAATAGTCACAAAATACACATAATGATCAAATTTTGAAAGTTCAGTACATACAATAAGAAAAAAAATAGTTGGCTACACACAATCACATAAAGTGTCAAGTTCGATGCATTTTTTTGTCATTTGCTACCTCCGTCCTATAATAATTGTCCACTTTGATTTTTTTAAGTCTTTTTTATTCAATTTTGACTATAAATATTTTTATTTGCGTACTATAATACTTGATGAAAAATATATGAATAGATTGAGTTTTAAATGTATTTTTATTTGGTATAATTTTCATCAACTATTATATAACACAAATAAAAATATTAATGGTCAAAGTTGAACAAGAAAAACTAAAAAAAGTTAAAGTGGACAATTATTATTGAACGGAGGGAGTAATAAACTTTGATTCATTTCTATAAGAGTTTCTTTTGTCATTCAGTTATCATAGTGTTCTGCAACTACTTCTTGCAATTCTTTAATTCATATCTAATAAGAATTATATACGTCGAAAAGTATTGATGGTGTTATTAGTTATTAGATAGCTTTTGTGCACAATTTTTTTATAACTTTTAAAACGTTGATAGTGTATCAATATTGGTGGCACAAACCCATTAAATACACGCTTGAATCAAGCCTATTATTAAGGCTCATCAATAAATACTTGATAGCGACCCGACTTAAGTCTCAGGCCACGAAGGTCCTGATGAAACCCATCATGCTATACTGAGTGCATAGTATCGCTGCTCCATAACTGTTACTAACAGTTAAGATTTACCATCTAATACTATACAGTGGGGACGGACAAGCATCATTTTGTACGAGCCAAGAAAGGGAGTCCTCCTGTCCTTCTTGTCTGCTCTCCATATGATAAAAAACTTGCTCCCTCACAACCGTTGATCATACTTCAAGAGTTTATCTCTGCACTCTATCTGCCCCTCTATAAATAGAAAGAACCTTACACAACTTCAACAAGTTTTCGCACACTTGGCAAATAATGCTTCACAACAGTCTCGTATGATTCTTGTTTAAGTGTTAGCCGAGCTTCTTGATCTTCAAAATTCTCATTGGGTCCTTATCGTTTTACACAGGAAACCAAACAACAAAATAATTCTCATCCCATCTCATAAACAAATTTACTTACCATGCGTAAACATGGCGCCATCCGTGGGGACATGATACGTAATAGCCACAAATTTTTCGAAAATTTTCACTTAGGGTAAACTGCAAAAATCTCCCCGTGGTTTGTCATTTTTGCGAAAAATATCCCTGAAAACTTAATTGCGAAAAATTTCCTTATGGTTTGCACTTTGTGCGAACTATGTCCTTGTGCATGGTAGGTTGTTGCAATTCGTGTAATTTGGCTAACGATCGTTAAAAATCCTCGTTAGTGTCCATGTGAAATGATTAATTTACCCGCATCTTCTTCTCACAATTACTTTCTTTTAAATTTTCAATTATTTTGCAATCCCACCACCATTACATAGCCACCTTCTACCACCACACAACCACCACCATCACCTTCTACCATCACACAACCACCACCGCACACATTGGTATATTTTGATTCACGTATCAGTAAACAAAAAAAGGACACATTATTTTTATAAGAATTTTAATTTATTTAACTACTACACTGTATACATCTATAACATCGGACATACCAAATTAAACTGCGGAACAAATTTTTTGCTGAATGGCAATAGTCTTTACCTCCTTATTTTCTATCTTTTAATTTTGACCGTTGACAATCTCTTTTCCATTCAAAATTGTTCAATAGCCACTCAGTAATCTAAAAATTGTAGTTATTCTTTTGGTTTCACACTGAACTTGATCATTTTCGACTTCTTTGATAAACCTGTTAAAGATTACATTCTCGAACTGAGCGATCACACATTTATCGAGCTCGTCTTGAACCTCTTTGTTTTCAATTTATTATCTTCGTTAATACAACTAATATTATTCTCCATATCCTCCAATCGTTTCCCATTCGCCATCATTAGTTCCATCATTTGAAACTTTCCCGCTTTGTTTTCCTTCTCAAGCCCATCGTATTTTTCTTCAAATTCCGTAAACCGTGTCTCTGAGTATTTCTAATTTTTCCTCAACAAGCAACTCGCACAAGCTTTCCAATCAGTATTCTTTTCAATAACATTTTTTATCTTTTCTTCATGATCCACGTTTTTCTCACAAACCTGTTTCAACCTCGAGTTTTCGTCTTGTAAATACTTTACTAAGGACCCAATTGTTTCAAGTTCAACCCAACCAGCTCAAGCTGACCCATCAACGGGTTATAACCCATATTCAATTTATCGTCTTTTAGTCCAACAATCTCCTGTTGCATAGCTGAGCATTGACCCAACTGGTATGATACCTTATAGCTTCATAGTTACAAGTCATTTTCTCATTACATTGTCACAATCCATTGGTGTTGGTTTTATGGATATAAATTAGTAGACGTGAGTTAGGATCGAACTCGAGACCACGGGATTGCACACTTTACGTATGAGAATTAAAGTTAAATAATTAAATATAAACGTTGTATTTATTTATTAATTAAACGAAATAACTAACAGACGTTAAATGTATTTGGAAAATGACTAAGTTGTAAATAACGGGAAGGTTCCGGAATCCCCTTGGGATGCATAGCACCGATCGGCCAAGGGAACCCCAAACCAACCCAATTACAACTCAAACTTGTTCACCAAGTTTGCTTGAGTATATATACAAAACCAAGAGTGTTTGTAAATTATCTCTTGTATTCATTAGCTAAACCTAAAAGTGTTTTGTGTGTGTTTTTGCTCTCAAAACCGGTCGACACCCTCACCTAGGGATCAATCCACTTCTTTTCCAAACATCAAGTTATTTGGTTTGATAAAACTAGCATTACTTTAATTCGGTTTAGTACGTGTGTACAAGAAAGTGGTACTAACACAATATTGTTAGTATTCTTGGATTGAATTACAAAACGGTAAGGGGTAATTCACATAATCCTAATTAAATCAAATTAGGGTTCTTCCATTACTAGTTTGTGGATTTGATTCTTGTTCGGCTAGAATCAAGTAAGGTATGCATATTCTTCTTATGTTAATTAATTATTCGTTACTAAATCCTATACGCTTCCGCATGTATACTTTGATGTTTTTGTGATTATTTATTGAATGTCATGTTATCTAAATCCAACAGTGGCATCACGAGCCATTGGTTTTAATGAGTAATTAATTACATAAACGCGTAATAAAACAAATAATTGTATGTTGTTTGATATGGTTAATATAGGGTTTATGTTTTATTTTTTTTTGGCTGATTTAATTTTAATTGGGGTGTACCCCATTATTTTTTTTAAGTCGACATGTAAATTTTTTTTTAGGGTTTTGAAAATTGTTTGCTAACCTTATCGAAACCTAGAATTAATATATGTGTTACGTGATTAATTCATGAATAATTGTTATGTGACATGGGATTATTGATATGCGATCTTGTGACTATTTGTATAATTGTTATGATATATCCATGATGATACATGCATGTTTGTCATGGATAGTTGCTTTGATAATTGTTTAATTGTTAAGATATATTTATTTACGATAAATCTTGAATTGGGGAAGACTCCAATTATATATATTAATGAATCAATTATGTACAATTTGGTATATTATTAATTATGGGTTTACACAATCGATTCATCGATGTATGTGGCTCACTTTCAATTGAGAGAGTGAAAGCCCTAATTAATATATACATTAATTTAACCTAGACATTGATTATTAATAGGGTTTTATCGAATAAGTTGCATGTGGCTACTTGTTTACACGTATTAAATTGTTTATTATGTGCGCATTGTTTTTAGTTGTTTATTTTTTATTTGTTTACTTGTTTGTTTATTATGTTAGACAATTTTAAGCAAAGGGTAATTTTGAATAGAAAAATAATACGGACTAAACAATGGTGAAATTTGATTTGTTTTTGAAGAGTTAAGTTTTCAATAGTTTAATTGATTGATGATTCTGTACTAAATGGTTAGAACGGCTCACCCACTAGAAAAAAACTATAAAGGGGTTAATAAAGAAGTGCGCACAGTCACACTGAAAGGATGTCTAAGGTTATGCTTTTGCGCTTACCTGGTCCTCTGCCCCCTGTGAGTTCGATTGGAGCTACTTAGTAATCCATAAATGTACAAACTCATCTTAAGGGCGAATTAGTTTTAATTCCATGCGCCACTTCGGTGGTAATTACCCGAAACACTAAATGTTTACACTTATGCAAAAGTATGGTATAATGGACGATAATTAACGCTAAATTCCTTGATTGGTGAACCCAATACCTCAATCAAAACTTTGATAATTTGACCTTTATGAATTGGTAATAAAAAGTTTTTTATTAAATTTATGCTACAAGATGAATGCATGACATCTTTGTACATATTTGATTTGACCACATAAAATCAAAACTAGTACCCTTTTAAATTAAGTTATATGCCATCTAATTAAAAGAAACACTTGAAGTTGCAATTTACGTCATGACAATACTTGGCTGGATTGTGATGGAGATGTAAATCTCTATGTAAAGTCAGACCTTACATGGACATATTTGCAGTTTTTTAAGTTAGACACTTAAGTTGAGTAGGAAGTGAGAACTGGACTCATGGCATAAGATGGGATGAAACATGTTTATATTTGCTATAGCGTTGGAAAATATAAATCCCATAATGATCTAGGAGTTGGAAATTGTTTGCCAATTAATGTTCGACATATTACCTTATTATATGCTTTCGTTACTAGCAGATCAACTGATGTAATGAACCTATGATAATTTGGATCCTAGTTTTCGAGAAAATTATATGGTTATATGTTTATATTACCGTTGGGTATATTTTATTTTCTTGAAAAGTTGTATTATCGAAAATACTAATACTTGAACTTTTTTCTGTAGAAATGGCTCAAAATAACGATAACACTAACACTGCACTAAGTTTTGCGTTCAAAAACTTTTTTGATCGAGAAAAGTTGACTGGCTCTAAGAATTTCAATGATTGGCACCGCTCTTTGAGAATTGTCTGTAGAGTTGCTGACCGGTTGAAATACCTTTATGAACCTTGTCCTGCTGAACCAACCGGACCTACAACTACTCAAGCTGAAAAGGACGCTTGGTAAATTGAGTATAAGCGTCATAATGATGTGGCTTGTCTTATGTTGGGAACGATGGAATCTGCTCTACAAAAGCAGTTCGAAAATTATTTCCCATATAATATGCTCAATGAACTTCGAACTCTGTTTGAGAAACCAGCTGCTGTCGAGATTTATGACTTGACCGACGCATTACACAGCTGTAGGCAGGGAGAGGGTAAACCCGTAAGTGCTGTGTCAGGACCGAATACTATAAGATTTATGTGGTTTGGAGGTCTGGGTTGGTGGAAGAAGATGAAGATCTTCATCCTTTTTAGTGAGAGAAAGTAGAGAGAGGGAGGAGAAAACACAAGGTTTTATTGATAAACACACACAATACAAATGACCAAATGATTCACCTCACCCCTCATGGAGAGTCATGAGGGGTATATATAGGCCCTATCTTTGCCACTTAAACGATACTAGTCCCTAAGGGCAAAGTATACTACGCATCTAGTCCAATTCACGTAAGTGACGTTATCTTTATAAAAAGCGAGGCTAACAATCTCCCTCCAAGATAGCGTCACACGTGAATGGTTACAATGAGACCTATAAATACAAAACAAAGTAAATTACAATAGTAATGAACAATGTTGACTTTCTTGAAGTGCAGAGTCTCTGTAGTCTAGATACTGAGGCAAACTTGAAGTTCTCCCTTCCGATGACCTCGGAAAATGATCTTCTTGTAGCTCTGAACTTCAACTGTAACGGTCTAGTTAGGTTATTACTCCCTCCTAACTAGTGAGCCTTTTTCTTTCTTTGCTCCCTCCTGAACCGACAACACTCTTCCAACACGCCTTTAAACTTCAGACACGCAGCGGAGAAAGTAAACTCTTGATCGTACAATGGTTGTCGTTCTGGGAATATCATAACAACATAACTCACTTAGTATTGCATCCAAGTTGGTAAAAAACCCCGATGTACACCACACTACTTCTCCTTCTTCAGTCTTAAGCAAAAATCCCTTCATAATCCAAACACGGAAGATGAAATACCAACTTCTCCCTCCTGATGGTTGCGAGATATCGGAATCATCATAATGTTGCGTACATGCCGTATTACCTTCTTGATGCAATATTAAAACCTTTGATAGAGAAAATTCGGTGAGAATATGTCGCAAAAATACTCTCAATACGTCTCTCAAACCAACCTTAAATCGAACCTCCTTTGAATTCACCGGCTAATTGTAATGACCACATATGGAGATAACCCGATACGACTAACTTGAAAAGGAAGTAAACATCCCAGCTTTGTGACTTACTGCTTGTTCTAAATTCTTGAACAATCCACAACTCCGTGTGACACTGAGCACAACAATGTAACTCCTTAAAGTGATGGTTACACACTGTGAGCACTACAACGTAACTCCTTACCAGTTATAACCAAATTGTCAAATTTCATAATGTGCTCCAACAAGTTATCTTGAGACATGCATCCAACCAACCATCGTCTCAAAGATATAGAAGTCCACCCGTGAAATGTCACTTCAGTTTCTCGTCAATAATACCGTACAAAAACCCTGTGATTATTTTTTCAGATCTTTGCTCAAGCCGTGAATTATGTATCCCTCCGTGAAAATTTTCGACGACCAAAATACCACTCAATGCCAATATAAAATGTGTACCCTCAATTTTTGTGAAAAAAAATCAAGTAACACATTTTGAATCGTAATATCCGATCCAGCATTTAGTCCATGTACATTACATTTCATTCATACAAGTCCACTTCCAATTGATACTTTGAAAAAGCCCAAATCCATCACATAATACACCATATCCGGCCGAAATGGATGCCAAAGCCCACGATCCAAACCAGAAATATTCTAACCGGATATAAAACATACCATTTAACCCTAAATGCATTCACTTGACCTAAAAATTACTTGTGATAAAAACGCCTACCAACAAACGTTTATCTCACCAAACATTTCTCTCAACAAAGATTCATCATTTTCAACACTGTCAATCGTACATCTCATCTCAAACGGCAAGCCATCAAGAGAAACGAACATAAACAATTACCCTTCTTCTTTTGATTTATGTGATGAACACATATTGTTTGCAGTACAAGATCCTTTCATGGGTCTCGGGTAAGGTTTTAAATTCGTTTTTGAGTTACACCGAAAGAAAGTCACGTTGATAACAATGATTGTTATTCTTCGTGCTTTGGATTTTTCGGATATTACCATGAAGCTTAGTCGACTAACGGAACAATGATGAGTTGTGGTTCAGTAAAAATCTTTAAAAGATTTAAAAAATGAATCGATCGGAGGTCCTGTTATTTTCTTTTCGAGTTTAATTGATGTGAGATGGGGAGTGATGTGTGAGGGTTATTGGTGAGTCTAGATGTAGGATAGGTTTTGGTTCTTGATTTGGATTTGTCGGACTGATTGGTTACTGAAGTCGAGAGTCTGTTTTGGTATAAAGGTATGTTGTGGTGAAGGTCATTTTTACGCATAACTTTTTTTTTCTTTTCTCTTCAAATCCTTATGCGTAGCCTTACGCGTAACGTTATGCTTATGCATAAGCATACGCGTAAACATATGCGTAGGCCATAGGCGTAAGCCAAGGCTTAAGCGTAAACGCATAGGCGTAACTTTTTCTACGCGTAACTTCACAGCTACGCGTAACTCCACTGTAGATTCTTTTTACGCGTAAGTTTAGGGTTTTGACCCTTTGACCACTTTTTCCGACGAGATTTCCGACTGAAAAATCCGTCCATCTTCATAAAATACCCAGAAAAGCATAAAACTGCATCTGTTTGACCATGTTGACCATATGAAGATGAAGGTTTGACCACTTTGTTTCACAGAAATATTGGTACAAAAAGATATACCTGTTTGGACAATATGTGACCCAAGACAGATTTACAGAAGAAAGACTATGACTTTTTGTGTTACCAAAAGATACGAAACATATTGTTAACTGTTAACCCACAAATCGGAAAAAAAAAATTCCGACCACATAAAAAGCATAAAAACAGTCAACAAACATGTATAAAAACCACAATAAATCAACAAACAACAACCTTGGCTCGTTATACCAATTGTCAGGACCGAATATTATAAGATTATGTGGTTTGGAGGTCTGGGTTGGTGGAAGAAGATGAAGATCTTCATCCTTTTTTGTGAGAGAAAGTAGAGAGAGGGAGGAGAAAACACAAGGTTTTATTGATAAACACACACAATACAAATGACCAAATAATTCACCTCACCCCTCATGGAGAGTCATGAGGGGTATATATAGGCCCTATCTTTGCCACATAAACAATACTAGTCCCTAAGGGCAAAGTATACTACGCATCTAGTCCAATTCACGTAAGTGACGTTATCTTTATAAAAAGCGAGGCTAACATGCTCATGTATTGGAAATGAAAGGTTACATGGACCAATTAAAGGCACTTGGAAAAACTTATGATGATGAAATGGCTGTGAATCTGATTAATAGATCCCTTAACAAGGATTTTAATGGTTTTGTTAGAAACTTCAATATGCACTGCGTGGGGAAGACAGTTACTGACCTACACGCATTGCTTATTGATTATGAAAAAGGGTTACCTCAAAAGGTTCCGACTCCCTAGGTACTTGCTATTCAGGGTGGAAGGATTAATAAGCCAAAACCGCAGCGTGCGAACAACAAGAAGGTGAAGGGCAAAGGGAAAGTTGATAAGGGTAAACAAGTTATGGCCTATCAACCACAACCCAAGAAGTACCCTACTCCTAGGAAGGAAAATCCTAAAAAGGATCAAGCATGCCACCACTGTAAGAGCGTTGGGCATTGGAAGAGAAAATGTGCTCTTTATCTTGATGAATTGCGGGCAAATAAGATGAAGTACGAAGGGTCCTTGGGCGCCGGTTCTTCAGGTAATTTATTTGTCATTGAATTATTTACTCTAAATCATAAAAATTCCTGGGTATATGAAACTAGATGTGGTATTCACATTTGTAATACACTGCAGGGGTTTAGAGTGGAAAGGAAGCTGGCCTATGGGGAGCAATATCTGCACGTGGGAAATGGCGCACATGCAGCTGTTGAAGCCCTAGGAACGTTTAGTTTAGTATTGCCTTCGGGCTTAGTACTGTTATTGAACAATTGTCATTACGCACCTTCTATAATTAGAGGTGTTGTTTCCTTTTCGGTTTTGTTGGATGATGGTTTTACTCATACTATTTCACGTAATGGAATTTCTGTTTCTTTAAATGGTGTATTTTATTTTAATGCGATTACTGTGAATGGTGTGTTTGAAATTGATGTGATTGGAAATGAATCTAACAAATATAATAATTCGATGTTTAGCATCAATAAGAAGATAAAGTTGGACTTGAATTCTTCTTATCTTTGGCATTGTAGACTTGCTCATATAGGCAAGGCTCGCATGCATAAGCTGCAACAAGAAGGGCTTTTGCAAAATATCAATGATGAATCATTTGATAAATGTGAGTCATGCATATCTGGGAAGATGACGAAGAAACCTTTTCATAGCAATATGGAGAGGGCTTCTGATCTACTTGGTCTTATTCATACTGATGTGTGTGGACCACTTAGACATGTGTCAAAGAGAGGTGCTAGCTACTTCTTAACCTTTACTGATGATTTCAGCCGTTATGGTTATGTTTATTTACTTAAGCATAAACATGAGGTGTTTGAAACATTTAAGGTTTTCAAAGCTGAAGTAGAACTGCAATTGGGAATGAAGATTAAAGCTCTTCGATCCGATAGAGGAGGCGAATATCTAAGCCAAGAGTTTAAAGATTACTTAGCTGAGAATGGAATTGTCCAGAATCTCACTTCTCCATATACTCCACAACAAAATGGTGTATCTGAGAGAAGAAATCGTACATTGTTGGACATGATACGATCTATGTTTAATCTTACCACTCTACCTTTATCCTTTTGGGATTATGCTTTAGAATCAGATGTTCGGATTCTAAATATGGTTCCCACAAAGAAGGTTGATAAGACACCATATGAAATATGTCATGGTAAAGCTCCTAACCTGTCTTATTTAAAGGTCTGGGGTTGCGTGGCGTATGTTAGACGTGACTCAGCAGATAAACTCCAACAAAGATCTGTAAAGTGTATCTTCGTAGGATACCCTAAGGAAAATATGGGTTACTACTTCCACTATCCAACTGAAAATAAAGTAATTGTTGCTAGGTATGGAGATTTTCTTGAAAGAGATCTCGTATCTCAAGAATTCAGTGGGAGAGTTTATGATCTGGAAGATGATCAAGAAGATGCATGACCTTCTAAAAACACTAACGTACTTCCAGTAGAACCTGATAGTCTGGGTCCTCCACCAGAAGTTGAAGTGATTCCCGTTCGTAGATCCATAAGGACTACACGTGCACCTGAACGTCTATGTCTAAACGTAGAGGTTGAGGAAACTATGTTAGGAGATCTTGGAGAGCCTACTAGTTATAAAGCTGCCATGGCAAGTCCTGATAAGGACAAATGGCAAGTTGCAATGAATGGGGAAATGCAATCCATGAGAGAAAATGAAGTCTGGGAAGAGGTCGATTTACCTCCAAACGCCAAGGTGGTTGGAAGTAAGTGGCTCTATAAAATTAAGACTGACATGGATGGCAATATACACGTCTATAAAGCTCGTCTAGTTGCGCAAGGTTTTACTCAAACTTATGGCATAGATTACGAGGAGACCTTTTCTCCTGTAGAGGACATTAGAGCTATTAGAATTCTCATAGCTATAGCAGCATACTATGACTATGAGATATGACAAATGGATGTCAAAACTGCCTTCTTAAATGGTCGCTTAGATGAAGACATCTATATGAAGCAACCTGAGAGGTTCGTGAATCCACAATTTCCAAACCGTGTATGCAAACTTCAAAGGTCCATTTATGGATTGAAGCAAGCATCAAGGCGATGGAATAAGAGATTTGATGAAGAAATCAAAAGGTATGGATTTATTCAAAATCTTGATGAGCCATGTGTATATCTCAAAGTTAGTGGGAGTGATGTAATTTTCCTAATTTTTTATGTCGATGACATATTAATTATGGGAAAAGACATTCCAAGTTTGCAAAGTGTTAAGGCATATCTTGGGAAGTGTTTTTCCATGAAGGATTTAGGAGAAGCTGCATACATTCTGGGAATCAAGATCTACTGAGATAGGTCAAAGCGGTTAATTGGTTTAAGTCAAAGCACTTACATTGATAAAATATTGAAGAGATTCAATATGCAAAATTCCAAGAAAGGATATTTGCCGATGGAAGTAAAGCATGGCTTATGTAGCGATATGTGTGCTTCAACACCTGCTGAGGTGGCACGCATGCAGAAAGTTCCTTATGCTTCGGCTGTAGGATCTATTATGTATGCTGTGAGATGCACAAGGCCAGATGTGGCGTTCGCTCAAAACATGACCAGTCGATATCAACAGAATCCGGGTGAACTTCACTGGACTGCTGTTAAACATATTCTAAAGTATCTTAGGAATACGAAAGATATGTTTTTAGTGTATGGTGGAAATCCAGACACAGAGCTTGGTGTTACAGGTTACTGTGATGCGTCCTGGCAGTGTGATAAAGATGATACAAAGTCTCAGACGGGTTATGTCTTTGTCATCAATGAAGGAGCAGTTGACTGGAAGAGCAAGAAGCAGAGTACAATTGCGATGTCTGCGACAGAAGCCGAATACATAGCTGCTTCGGAAGCTGCAATGGAGGCTGTTTGGATTAGGAAATTCATTTCGGGGCTTGGTGTTATGCCTTCAATTGAATCGCCTATTGATATGTATTGTGACAATTCTGCTGCAATCATATTTGCCAATGAACCTGGAGTCATGAAGGGCACCAGACATTTTCTACGGAAGTATCACTATGTTCGGGAACAAGTCCGTGAAGGTGAAATTAATCTATTGAAAGTTCACATAGATGATAACTTAGTTGATCCTTTCACTAAGGCCTTAGCTAAAGACAAGCTTATTGGACTTGGCAATGGAATTGGACTTCGTTTAGCTAATAGTTTCATGCATAACTGTGATTAGTATTTGGATAAAGGATATTGTAAAACATTTATTATTTTGATGAAATAAAGTTTGGATTATGTTTATTTTCATTTATAATATTGTTGTCCTATATTTGCATGTTTAATCCGTGAGTAACTAAGTTAATCTAAATGTCCGTTGTTAATTAATGATATGGGAGTATCATTAAATTAAGACAAATCTGAGAGATGTGGTAGAATATACTTGAAAGTATATTGATGAGAATGCATACCAATTTCGGATGATATTCAATTAATTGAATATAGGACTTATCCCAACTGCATAATTTACTTTGTGGATATTGTTATAAGTAAATTATGAATATTTATCCTCAGACTTGAGATACCAGATAAGTGTCATGAATGTAGTGCATTTCTGTGGAGCAACTTAACGCTATACGTAACTGGTAGTTATAAGGGTTGTTTTCAGAAATGTTACAAAGTTTGTGGGTTATTCTTGTAGTCAAGATATAATTTGTTCCTTCAAATTTATTTGGAGTTTAATACTGCTGGGCCCCTCGTAGGGTTGACAAGATGTTTGTGCGGCCGCACCCAAAATCTCCCCTAAATATGTTTAGAAGATTTGGTAATCTTGGTCAATCACTTACAACGAGAAACAAAATAGTTTTATAAAGAATGACTTAATTCCATATCTTTATTTAACGTGGTATTAGTAACAAAAGGATAATAATAATGAGAAATCATTAAAAGGTTTTCCAGGAGCCTTACTCGAGTCGTATTAGAGGCATCGAAGTGTTGCTAGACGCTAACCGATGTGATCACTCTATTAAGATATATCCAAGTGGGAGCTGTTGGTTTTATGGATATAAATTAGTAGACGTGAGTTAGGATCGAACTCGAGACCACGGGATTGCACACTTTACGTATGAGAATTAAAGTTAAATAATTAAATATAAACGTTGTATTTATTTATTAATTAAACGAAATAACTAACGGGCGTTAAGTAATTAATGTAATGGACTGACGGGCGTTAAATGTATTTGAAAAAGGACTAAGTTGTAAATAACGGGAAGGTTCCGGAATCCCCTTGGGATGCATAGCACCGATCGGCCAAGGGAACCCCAACCCAACCCAATTACAACTCAAACTTGTTCACCAAGTTTGCTTGAGTATATATACAAAACCAAGGGTGTTTGTAAATTATCTCTTGTATTCATTAGCTAAACCTAAAAGTGTTTTGTGTGTGTTTTTGCTCTCAAAACCGGCCGACACCCTCACCTAGGGATCGATCCACTTCTTTTACAAACATCAAGTTATTTGGTTTGATAAAACTAGCATTACTTTAATTCGGTTTAGTACGTGTGTACAAGAAAGTGGTACTAACACAATATTGTTAGTATTCTTGGATTGAATTACAAAACGGTAAGGGGTAATTCACATAATCCTAATTAAATCAAATTAGGGTTCTTCCATTGCTAGTTTGTGGATTTGATTCTTGTTCGGCTAGAATCAAGTAAGGTACGCATATCCTTCTTATGTTAATTAATTATTCGTTAATAAATCCTATACGCTTCCGCATGTATACTTTGATGTTTTTGTGATTATTTATTGAATGTCATGTTATCTAAATCCAACAATTGGTTCATATAGAATCCATTTCCTAGGTGTATCAAAAATTGAAAACTAAAGCAAGAATGAAGAAAGTTTACCTTGAGAAAGAAGGTGCTTGTTGCCAAACTAAAGCAAGAATGAAGAAAGTTTACCTTGAGAAAGAAGGTGCTTGTTGCCACACTGGTATGATGGAGGTTGCTTGAAGATGATGTTACGTGGCGTTCAGAACCAGTCTTGTTGTTTTTGAATGATAAAAAAAGGGTTCAAAAGAAATGCTATTTTAATCCTAGGGGCTTTCACTTCGACACGTCTTCGCATCTCTTGTGCAAAGCAAAGACAAGTACGTGCTAGCACAACCTTGATCCTCATAAGAAAGCACCGGAACAACACTGCCTCTTCTTCTTCTTCTTCTTCAAGTTTTTGCTTCATTTCCTTCAACCACACGATTTCAACTTTGGTTTTCTTCAAGTTATTATTTTCGCCCTTAACTTGTTCCATTTCTTATTTTAAACCCAATTTGAAAATTTCCAAATCTTTCACCATCTGAAGCCCGTTCTTAAACTCGAGTGCAAGGTTTCTTTGCTCTTCTTGAGATCGAGTGTACAACATATGAATTTTTTAATTACTAGTAGTACTAATACCCCTGTTTCAAATTTTAGTTATTCTTTTGGTTTCAATGTCACAACAAGCTTCTATCCTAGGAATCATATGCTAAAGTTTATAGAAAGAAAAAAGGGCTTAAACCTTCAAACCTGGCTGAACAACACCAGTTTTGTGCTGATTTAGTTTCACGAGGTTACATATTAAACCAATATTTTAGGCTCAGACGGAATCATGTACACGCATTAGTAAAATTTAAACTGATTATATGTGCTGGCATTTCAAATCATGTATACTTACAAACTGATGATAGGTGCTGGTATTTTGATACATGTATATCCACAACCTATGGGGCATTACTTGGAGATACATTCACATCTTACTGATATCGAATGGTATCAATTTGAATACTTTTATCAAGATATACCCCTGAGTGCGGTGGTGGTAGAGGGTGGTGGTGGGAGAGGGTGGGGGTGGTGGTTGTATGGCGGTAGAGGGTAGTGGTGTGATGGTGGTCGGATTACAAAATAATTGCAAATTTAAAAGAAAGTAATTGTGGAAAGAAGACGAGGGTAAATTAGTCATTTTACATGGACACTAATGAGGATTTTTAATGATCATTTGCCAAAATACACGAATTTTAACAAACTACCATGCGCAGGGACATTGTTCGCACAAAGTGCAAACCACATGGACATTTTTCGCAATTTTAAGTTTTCAGGGACATTTATCTCAAAAATGACAAACCACAGGGACATTTATTGCAGTTTACCCTTTCACTTATTTTAACTCATTACTCACTAAATAATCTCAATTTTTTTTTCCTTTTGGCACTAATTTCTTAGCCAAACATGTCTGGTGAACAACCCCCTCAAATTTCGGGCATAACCAACTACCACTTCGGACCTCTCCGAGTGGGTGATCCTTCTCACACAAAGAAGAATTAGCAAACAACCAAAAAAGAGACTTACTGTAACAATTCGCATTTTCAAGAATTTACTATTCACTTTCACTATTCATCCCGTAAAATTTTATTTCACATTCTCGTAAGATAAATTATTTTAGTAATGACCTGAGAGTTTGACAATCGTTAGATCATTTTCGCAAAAGTTATTAAGAAAACATCATCTTAAAATTTCGTTTTGGTCGGAGCACCATTTAGTCATCACGCGCATAACGAAAATCAACTCTGTCAATTTTCCTCGCATCAGATAAATTTTTAGATCACTCATAATTAATTTGAGAATTTTTAAGATTACATTTTAATGTTACCAAATAAACCCTTCGCCGTACGAAACTAAACTTACGTTTTAAACAATTCTACTTACATCCAGACTTAACGATTCCTGCACTGTGTTTCTAATATCTTTTTGACACTTTTACATTTTTGGAAAATTCAAACATATTTCCCTCCTCCTTTGACCATAAAGAAATTAATCTTGTACGTTCTACATTTTTGGCTTAAATCGCGTAACTTTTAAACTTCACGTATAACTGTTAAGTTATCCCACGTACGACGAAAACCACATTTTAACATCTCATATCACTTTTAGACTAATTTTATTCTACTCTAAATAAATCCACGGTCATTTCCCTGAAATCTCGTTCTTTTCTGATAAACTGCGAATTACGCGTTTTTGACCCGTATATTCAGTTTTAAGCAGCGTTTTTGCACCCAATGAGACTTATCACCCATTTTATATTTTTAGATGGAGTATAATGATGAGTTTCATCATTTCTGCAAGTTTCGTATTTTTACGATACCCGGTTTTACATTTTATGGCTTCGGTCGGCATTTAACGGAACCAAATCTTACTCTAAACTCAAGATAATATCAAAACTTATCATCTAAGCCTTGTCACCATATATGACCGCCTCTAGGGGGGGGGGAGTCATCACCTTGGTGGCTTGATCCTAAGCATGCATCCTTTAGATCATTTACATGTGTAAATTTAACCATGGTTAGTTTTTAACCTAATATATAGTTAACCATATTCTCTAGCCTATAAATACCAAGCAAAAACCTTCATAATTTCTTGCACCACATCTTCTTAAACATCTAAAGTCCTAAAACTAAGGCATTTCTTATAGATATTGTAAGAACATTCATGTGTTCTTGAAGAAAACTAGTGTTTGATCTTCGTTCTTGGAAGTTTTCAAGAAAAAGTCGTTATAATCTTCAAATATCTTCAAGTCTCCAAAAATACGTCGTTATAATATTCTTTTATTCTTCGGATTCTCAAGAATGCGTTGTTATAATCTTCTAATAGCCTTGGGTTTTCAAAGATTGCAAATTCTACGTCGAAGCTCCGCTAATATTTTATTTTTCCATAATACTCAAGCATTCTATTTTAAGGTAAGTATTTATAAAACTCAAACTTATTTAAATACTTATAAACTTTGTTAGTTTATTTATTTTATTTATAAACTCTTAATATATCATATAATCCAGTAATTAAAATACATGTTTTACGTATTAAGCACTACAACACTAGGGAACTTCATGTGAGGGGTTCATTTGGGTAAACGGATCGACGAGTTGCTGGATTTACGAATTAAGTGTCCTAGCTCCTCGAACGTTTACTACATGACCTCTGAATTGTGATGGCCCGAACGGTAGTACGAGATATACAAACTAAAACCATTTCTATAAACAAACATACAAATACTACTTCGTGATCAATATAATGGCATATATAGGCTCGTTCATGTTTTCTTAGGCATTATTCCGAACCTAAGGGTTGACATCATATTCTAGGTTATACGTAGAGACTTCCAGGCTTATCCATCGATCCCGTTATACGTTGTGATATCATTATTAAGGTGAGTTCTTATACTTGTTTACAAACTTTTGGGGGAGATACATACTCAACCACTTGCTTTTACAAATACAAATACTCAAAACATTTACACTTTTATGCTACGCTATACTTTTTATACTTGATTGCATAATACTTGATAACATTTATACTTGATTGCATTACACTTGATTGCATTATACTTGATTGCGTTATATACTTGATTGTGTTATACTTGATTGTGTTATACTAAACTTGAAAGTCTCCCAACATACACGGAGTAGTCCCCTCGTTCGCATGATAAGTCTCCTTGGATAACACATGCATTGGGTTTCGGAGATGAAGTAAAACCAATGCTATTACTTTCCTTGTGAGCAACACAAAGTCTCCTTGGACAACACATGCATTGGGTTTCGGAGATGAAGTAGAACCAATGCTATTACACTCCTTGTGAGCAACATACCCACATGAGGTTTCTGGAGATGGAGTGGAGACTCATGGTTAATTGCATAAGTTTTGATGCACGTGTACGTGATCAATATACTAGTTACATACTTAAAACATTTATACTTTTAACTACTATGATACATGCATACATGATTGACGTGCTATATTTTAGCAGTGGGTTGTAAACACACAGGTTGCAAGTTTTGTATGGGCGGAACTTGGAACTGAGTGGATTTACAATGCCTTTGCTGTGTGAACATTATTTAAAGGCTTTTCAACTTATTCAAAACAAACTCTATGAACTCACCAACCATTGTGTTGACACTTTTTAGCATGTTTATCTCAGGTCATAAGGCGATAGCTAGAATTTGAAGTATAGAGTCGCACGACATGTTTTGAAGACTTTATGGATTCGTATATACCATTCGAAACATTTTGTAAACATTTATATATTATACTTTGGGACCTCATTGTTTGTAACTCTGATTTCATTAATCGAATGGTAACTTTTCAAAACGTCTCATTTAGAGGTCGTTTTCTATAACTTGTACTGTGTATTATGAAGTAGCAATCCAATGACACAATCTTCCGCTGTGGTATTTTGGGGGTGTTACAGATTGGTATCAGAGCATTGGTTATAGAGAACTAGGTTGCATTTAGAGCCTAGACTATAACTACTATATACATTACCTTCCTCCTATCGCCTTGCACACTTTAGACTTTTTCATAATTTTAGCACCTAAGAGAGATTTCTATGAACTGACTGAAACACCGAACATCATATGAGTCGATTAGTCCAAGCATTGCATAGTTACTCCTAAATTATACATAGCCTGATCACCTATGTCTAATTCAGGAAGAATCATGCAATGAAGGGAGTATTAGTCTCATATGTGTAAGCAATTCCATAATTGAGCCAAATTTTCAAAAGACTTTCTTCAAAACCACTTGTTTCCTAGCTTGATTCTAGTGACAGTTCTTGTCTAATGAGTTGCGAAAATCAAGCTAAGAGTCAAGTTGTTAAACCGATTTAGCCTAATCGCATGACAGTTTTTGTCTGATGAGTTGTGGGATTAAGTAAAAATCGGTTACCTATAGGTCTTTTGAGGGTTATGCTAAAGTATGGGAAAGTTTGCCTTATCAAACCTAGCCATAAGAGAGCGTCTTTAGAACGGGCAATAGTCGCGATAGTCACAAGAACGTCCTAATTAGATAAGAAACCCATATACATGAGCTTTGACGTAATCCCTTAGACTATGCACACTGTAAGTAATGAACATCAACAGAACTTCGAGACGAAGTTCCCTTTTAAGGGGTAGGTACTGTAACAATTCGCATTTTCGAGAATTTACTATTCACTTTTACTATTCATCCCGTAAAATTTTATTTCACATTCTCACAAGATAAATTATTTTAGTAATGACCTGAGAGTTTGACAATCGTTAGATCATTTTCGCAAAAGTTATTAGGAAAACATCGTCTTAAAGTTTCGTTTTGGTCGGAGCACCATTTAGTCATCATGCGCATAACGAAAATCAACTCTGTCAATTTTCCTCGCATCAGATAAATTTTTAGATCACTCATAATTAATTTGAGAATTTTTAAGATTACATTTTAATGTTACCAAATAAACCCTGCGCCATACGAAACTAAACTTACGTTTTAAACAATTCTACTTACATCAGACTTAACGATTCCTGCACTGTGTTTCTAATATGTTTTTGACACTTTTACATTTTTGGAAAATTCAAACATATTTCCCTCCTCCTTTGACCATAAAGAAATTAATCTTGTACGTTCTACATTTTTGGCTTAAATCGCGTAACTTTTAAACTTCACGTATAACTGTTAAGTTATCCCACGTACGACGAAAATCACATTTTAACATCTCATATCACTTTTAGACTAATTTTAGTCTACTCTAAATAAATCCACGGTCATTTCCCTGAAATCTCGTTCTTTTCTGATAAACTGCGAATTACGCGTTTTTGACCTGTATATTCAGTTTTAAGCAGCGTTTTTGCACCCAATGAGAATTATCACCCATTTTATATTTTTAGATGGAGTATAATGTTGAGTTTCATCATTCCTGCAAGTTTCGTATTTTTACGATACCCGGTTTTACGTTTTATGGCTTCGGTTGGCATTTAACGGAACCAAATCTTACTCTAAACTCAAGATAATATCAAAACTTATCATCTAAGCCTTGTCACCATATATGACCGCCTCTAGGGGGGGAGTCATCATCTTGGTGGCTTGATCCTAAGCATGCATCCTTTAGATCATTTACATGTGTAAATTTAACCATGGTTAGTTTTTAACTCAATATATAGTTAACCATATTCTCTAGCCTATAGATACCAAGCAAAAACCTTCATAATTTCTTGCACCACACCTTCTTAAATATCTAAAGTCCTAAAACTAAGGCAGTTCTTATAGATATTGTAAGAACATTCATGTGTTCTTGAAGAAAACTAGTGTTTGATCTTCGTTCTTGGAAGTTTTCAAGAAAAAGTCGTTATAATCTCAAATATCTTCAAGTCTCCAAAAAGACGTCGTTATAATCTTCGTTTCTTCTTCGGGTTCTCAAGAAGGCGTTGTTATAATCTTCTAATAGCCTTGGGTTTTCAAAGATTGCAAA
The DNA here is from genome assembly GCA_019973895.1 of Chrysanthemum seticuspe. Classification (NCBI taxonomy): domain Eukaryota; kingdom Viridiplantae; phylum Streptophyta; class Magnoliopsida; order Asterales; family Asteraceae; genus Chrysanthemum; species Chrysanthemum seticuspe. Next base: position 247,154,125 of record BPTQ01000007.1, on the reverse strand, counting down.
TTCTACGTCGAAGCTCCGCTAATATTTTATTTTTTCATAATACTCAAGCATTCTATTTTAAGGTAAGTATTTATAAAACTCAAACTTATTTAAATACTTATAAACTTTGTTAGTTTATTTATTTTATTTATAAAATCTTAATATACCATATAATCAAGTAATTAAAATACATGATTTACGTATTAAGCACTACAACACTAGGGAACTTCATGTGAGGGGTTCATTTAGGTAAACGGATCGACGAGTTGCTGAATTTATCAATTAAAGTGTCCTAGCTCCTCGAACGTTTACTACATGACCTCTGAATTGTGATGGCCCGAACGGTAGTACGAGATATACAAATTAAAACCATTTCTATAAACAAACATACAAATACTACTTCATGATCAATATAATGGCATATATAGGCTCGTTCATGTTTTCTTAGGCATTATTCCGAACCTAAGAGTTGACATCATATTCTAGGTTATACGTAGAGACTTCCAGGCTTATCCATCGATCCCGTTATACGTTGTGATATCATTATTAAGGTGAGTTCTTAGCCCCGTTCTTATACTTGTTTACAAACTTTTGGGGGAGATACATGCTCAACTACTTGCTTTTACAAATACAAATACTCGAAACATTTACACTTTTATGCTACGCTATACTTTTTATACTTGATTGCATAATACTTGATAGCATTTATACTTGATTGCATTACACTTTATTGCATTATACTTGATTGCGTTATATACTTGATTGCGTTATACTTGATTGTGTTATACTAAACTTGAAAGTCTCCCAACATACACGGAGCAGTCCCCTCGTTCGCATGATAAGTCTCCTTGGATAACACATGCATTGGGTTTCGGAGATGAAGTAAAACCAATGCTATTACTTTCCTTGTGAGCAACACAAAGTCTCCTCAGACAACACATGCATTGGGTTTCGGAGATGAAGTAGAACCAATGCTATTACACTCCTTGTGAGCAACATACCCACGTGAGTTTTTTGGAGATGGAGTGGAGACTTATGGCTAATTGCATAAGTTTTGATGCACGTGTACGTGATCAATATACTAGTTACATACTTAAAACATTTATACTTTTAACTACTATGATACATGCATACATGATTGACGTGCTATATTTTAGCAGTGGGTTGTAAACATATAGGTTGCAAGTTTTGTATGGGCGGAACTTGGAACTGTATGGATTTACAATGCCTTTGCTATGTGAACATTCTTTAAAGGCTTTTCAACTTATTCAAAACAAACTCTATGAACTCACCAACCATTGTGTTGACACTTTTTAGCATGTTTATCTCAGGTCATAAGGCGATAGCTAGAATTTGAAGTATAGAGTCGCACGACATGTTTTGAAGACTTATACATTCGTATATACCATTCGAAACATTTTGTAAACATTTATATATTATACTTTGGGACCTCATTGTTTGTAACTCTGATTTCATTAATCGAATGGTAACTTTTCAAAACGTCTCATTTAGAGGTCGTTTTCTATAACTTGTACTGTGTATTATGAAGTAGCACCCCAATGACACAATCTTCCGCTGCGGTATTTTGGGGGTGTTACACTCACCAGCCACTTAGAAACTACCAAAGTAGGTCTTTAAGGGAGGTGCATGCAGAAATCGACTACGTCAACCTGTACACAGCATCTTCCTAAGAAGAACCTACACGGTCTCATGACGGACATCACGTTCTCAGGCCATCTCTACAACAAAGAAAACCTCAGGAATTCAGAGTTCAGGGAGGCCTTAAGGGTGCTAGAGGGTGTCAAGGAAAGGAACCGCAAAACATCCAGGTCATGCCATACCATGTCAGCTCACCTGGAACTACTCTCAAAGCAAGTCGGTTGGCTTGTTCTCATGTAAACACATTTCAACCTACGTACCCTTTTCCACATTACCTTACACATAAAAATCAAGATAAAGCATTAGTTAGTTGTAACTCTAAGTATTGTATAACCATGAGCCTGACTCAGAAAGATACCCTGCCACTATTGCCTAGCCCCTCCTTTGGAAACAAATACATCCTACTCTACACTTAACTCAAACTTTAACTACAAACAAACACAGGTACACCTAGTCAAATATTATGCTAGGAAACTCACGGAAGGAAAGACAAAGCATTTCCCTAGTCTACGTAAACCTGGATACTCCAAAACAAAAGCCCAGAGCTAGCCCAAACACATGGACGAATAAACCCCCCACCCTGATAGACCATCCAGGGTACGCGACACCAACCAATTGAAACAAGAAACCCTTATGGAACATGTAGGAAGTGTACGCGTGATCCAATCATGGCACTCGGGCATGAAAAGAGGCAACGAGGTTATGGAAGATTGGCAGCGTAGCCCATCGTGAATCATTCCATGGAAGATTGGCAACGAGGTTATGGAAGACTAGAAGCCTCGCATAGGGTTAGTAGAATATACATGGATGGAGGGACCTCAGTCGACATAATGTATGAACACTGCTTCAACAAACTCCCAGAATACACCAGGTCAGGCCTAAAACCACCAACCACACCACTGATTGGCTTCTCAAGAGGAAGGTGCTATTCCAAAGGCGTAGTCACCTTAGAACTCATAGTAGGAACACTCCCGTTGTCGAGAATAGTCATGCTACAATCTCACATTGTCAAATCTACTTTCCAAGTATAATGTAATACTCAAAAGAACAACCCTTCAAAAGCTCAGAATGGAAGTCTCAACCATCAGGTCTTTGCTAGAGTTTCCAACATGGTGCGGGAGTTGCTACAGTCAACTATTAGGCAGAAAAGATACAGTCTTTATCTAGAACAGTATCAGGCTATAGATTCTCAGGGTCATAGACCTAATCCAGGAAGGCATCTTACAACTGGTCAAATATCAAACCTAGGTCTCAACCGCAATTATGGTCAAAAAATCCAACGGGCACGTGGTGTATGTGTGTCGACTTCACCAGCCTAAACAAGGCATGCCCAAAAGACAACTACCCCTACCTCCTATCGACTGGAAATGGAATTATTAGTTGATTTCAAATACAAGTGCTTTCTTGATGCATACAAAGGATATCACCAGATCTTGATGCAGGAGACATGAATCTGCCCAAGATCTTGAAGGAACTACAAAGCCTAAATGGGAAACTCACAGCTCTCAGCCGGTTTCTGTCAAGAGCATCTGATAAACAATTACCATTCTTCAAACTTTTGATCGAGTGTAACAAAAAGAAATTATACGAGTGGACAAAGGAAGTTGAAATAGTATTTCAGGACCTCAAAGTGTTCCTAACCGAGCTACCCACCATGACAGCTCCAATACGTAGCAAAACCCTCACCATGTATCTAGCAGCATCTCAATAGGCAATCGATTCACTGCTTTTAGCAGAAAGGAAAAAGGTTCAAAAACTAATCCACTTCTTCAGCAAGATTTTGCAGGACACACAAATCAACTACCCTCCACTTGAAAAGCCCATAGGCATGACGATGTCACCTCCCCAATTGACAACCCAATTGCTTATTCCTAGATCTTATTTGTTTCCATTGTTCATATTTGATTGTAGATATGAGATAAAAGGTCCATAACCAACATGGGACAATCTTCGAACATTCCACCCGAGAACTTTGGGGATATCGTCCACAATTTTGGACTTTTCACTGATAATAGGGCTAACACCCGCCACAACTATCTCCTAAATCAAACCATTCACCCAGGCACAATGTTGGACTAGAGTTTCATGGATGAGCATAAATTCACCGAGGTTTTCCATCAAAGCTTTCAAACAGATGATTTCACGTTACCTCAGTGGGAGAGGTTATTTCGCATGCACGAACATGTTTATCGTTAGTTGGTATGTGAGTTTTATGCTACTTATAACATGGGTGTAGGTAATTGTAGGAACAATGTGGCTGATCTTGGTATTGAGTTTAGGTTAGTAGGGGTGGTTCGTAAATGTTCGGTAGTTGAGCTAGGATGGAGAGTAGTATTATATGGAAAGGAGGATTTCGATAGTCATGCGTTTAGGTATAAGTTAAGAGATGGGTTGGCTACTAATTCTGATGTTATTTGCATGGAATTTTGGCCAACAATTAGTGATGGAGAGTTTTTGAATAGGAAAATGGCGGCTACATCCGTTAGGGACCCGAGAGTGAGGTTGACCCACCGTTACATTGCTAACTCCATAGCGGGGTGTAAGGATTATATGAACCATATCACTTTGATGGAATTGTTTTTCTCTATTTTCATCTATGCCCCAAATATGTATTATAACATTCCTTTTTGGTTGGCTGACTATATGAGGAGTGTAGATGGGGAATATAAGAATGGTAAGATTTATTGGAGAATGTTCATCACTAGACTTGCTCGCTCCTATGGTACTTTGAGGCCTGAGATCCAGGGGTATTTGAGTGTTGAGCCGTCGGCCAAGATCATTAAGACAAAATCTTTGGTGGCTATGCATGTTTTCATGACCTCTACTCCCGAGACAATATGCATGGTGGGCCCCTAGGAGTTCAGTATCTCTAGGTGAAGATGAGGATCAAAACAGAAGCAGCAGGGTGATGGAGATGGGAGCTCGAGCGCTGCATTCTGGTACATGATTAGGGGAGACTGGCAGGCCCACTAGGGGGCATGGATGGGTCAGCAGGATGGATGTTGGGGTCGTATGGATACATGGATGACACAAAAGGACCTATGCTCAGACTGGATGTATGATCACAATGTGCGACATATGCAATACCTATCTATGTGTGATCAGTTGGACCCCTACATGCAGATTGATCCATTTCCCGGCCGTGAGCATGACTACCCACCTTTCGGGTACACCGGACCCCTACCTGATGGTTATGACTATCGTTATGGCACTGCTCCCGATCGTGGCGATTAGTCATTTAGTTGGTTATCTACTTTAAAAAATTTATCTCTATGCTATGTTTTAAGACTATTTTGGTTATCTAATAAGTAGGATTGGATGTTTTATGTTGGTACTTTTATTAGGATTTATGCTTTATGTTTATTTGTTTACATCTTCATTTGTTTGTTTATTTTTCTTTAGTTTGTGTCATATATATGTTTTCTTATAATTGTTAATTTTTCATGCTTTGAATAATTTGTGAAAATGTTTTATTTTGTTTTTTAGTTTGTCTTAATTGCTTATAAAGGTATTTTACAAAAAGATAAGTGTAGAGAAATACTTTATTAGTTTTAAAGAATGAAATTCGAACATGAAAAAGTTTATAATTGATAATTAGCATATATTCTATCTTGTTTGTGTGTTTGTTTGAAGAAAATGCTTGTTTCGAGTCAAGATACGTTTTTACAGGAAATACCGGGTTTAAAAGTTAGATGTTTCCAGAAAACAAAACGTAAGAAATCTGTCAGGATTTTGACGGCATCACCTTCACAGAGTGACAATGCTTAATGTAAGTGTAGGGAGGGTAAAAGGGGATACCTTAGAAACTAGCCACGCATTTGTTATTTGTTTTATTCTTAAATAATTGTTTAATAAATTGAAAGAAAAACTTGTAAATGTGATTTTAGCACCAAATTAAAAAGAATTTATGACATTTACGAGTGATACTTTAGTTTTGACAAAGCGTCTCATGGATAGGATTTATATAGCTAGTACAAAAACCTTATCACTCAAATTTTACCCAAAAAATATGAGGTTCGTTTTTAGATATTTAGGAAGCATTCATATTTAATGCTTGAGAGTGTACCGGTAGTATATAGATTCTAGAACTTAATTTAGTGGTGCATTCCGATATCGCTAGTGAGATCACATTTGTGTGGTTAGGATTTACTAAATGATAAGAAGCATTAGGATTAAGTGATTAACCCTTGTTTTTAGCCGGTGTTTTTTATAATTACGTTAACCTCTTCTGTTAAGTAATTGCCCGTACACCCTTGTTGTACTCAATTTTAGTACAAGCTACCCTTAATACACCCTTCTGAGCCTATCTTTTCGCGCTTCTCGTGATATTTTGGTGGATTCGGAAATATTAATAAAGAGCATTATTTACATCATACTAAATTGTTACACCCAAATCGCCTTAGTCCCCTTTGTTTGCACTCATTTTTAGTGCATTATTGTGAAAACATATGTTAAACCTTTAGTTAATTGTCTAGTTGGTTACATGATTGTTAAGTCGATTCCCATCTTGTAAATATAGTTTTGGGATGAATGGGACTCTTGTTAGTATTTTTATTTATGAAGTAGTGGGGAAGAACGTCAAATTATTACCCCCATATGTACGTTAATGTTTAAGCACTCCACATGTTTTGATCCTTGTAATTCGGATCATTAGTTAGTTTATTATTATGCAAAAATGCAAGTGTAAGGATGCAATTATAAATCCCGATTTATCTATGTTATTTATGTTCTATCAGATCAAAAGATAGCAGGGCAAAAGTGTATGAACAAAAAAAAAAAATAATAAAAAAAATGGACTGCCATCCTGTTTTTGTTTAAGTCTAGAAATTGTCAAAAAAGAAACGAAAGATAGTTAGAGTTTGTTTATCGAGTCTTGGCTTAGCAACGCAATGTTTAACATGTAATTAACTTAGATAATTAGCTTGCCACCAATTTAAATTTTCCCATATCCCCCATAACCGTGTTTTTTCTTACCTTTACACCTCACGTTACAACCTTTATAAAGAACTCTTTGATAGTTTATCCTAGGTGCTTACGCCAAAGTGGTGTAGTTTGACCTTTTATTAAGCCTATGGTAATCTATATGCTAGGATAGGTAGTGAGTGTTCATTTTCCCGTTTCTATATTGTTTCATCACTTATACACCCGAGAGATGAGAGAATCCAGGCACTTATGTGAGGTGCTAGTATATAATTTTCATGTTTGTTAGAATTATTATTGAACAAGTTATGTTGTAAACTATCTTTGAATTAATGCTAAATGCCCCCGAACTTGTAATTTGATTAGGATAAAAGTACATTTGCTTGAGGACAAGAAAATCTCAAGTGTAGGGATATTTGATGAGGTGTAATTTTTTATGTTTTTAAGGGGCCATTTATTGCCCTAAATCTTTTCTATTTGAGTTTTAGTACTTGGGACGCATTTGTTGGAAATGGACGCTTTTTGAACTCGATTGATGGAAAAACAAAGAAAATGAAGAAAACGCGAAAGACGTCACGAGAAGGCCTCGTGACTGCGTCACATCTACTACGTGGCGCCATCACCTAGGGGTGCTGACCATACAGTGGCTGGAGACGGTTTACCACTGCCGGCGTCAAAACCAAATTTATGAAGGCTGACGGTGTCATAACTTCAACGTGACGCCGTCACAACTATGTTGGTTCAGAAATGAAAAACTAATGGGCAGCGAGCTGACAGTATCACAACTTCAACATGACGTCGTCACAACCAGAAAATTATAAATATAAGCGCATTATTTTCATTATTGTGTGCGCAACTTTGGAGGAAGTTGCACCACCGCATTTAGTTCATTTTAAAGAGCTTTCTTAGGCCTTTTTGGCCATTGGAGATCTCATATATTATTGAGTTAATTTATCTAATCAATCATTCAATACTGTCTATGTGTATTTGTTTGATTGTATGAAACCAAGTTATTAATTGCTTTGTTGTCGTCTCTTGTTTAATGATGTGCACGTTAGGAGTTGAAAAACTGGCTAGAGAAAACTAGACTAGCTTGAACATCCACTAAACCTTGTCCTATTAATACTTATGTCTTAGGCCACTAATTTGTGAAAGGTATTTATTGCGTAGGCTAGTCGAACGGTGCGCTTGACATTCATATAGGCGTCACTCACTTAGAAGAGTTTATAGGCATGAGGATTGACCAATCTAAAACATAAAATTAGGAATACCTCACATTCCATTAGCAAGGATGTGATAATTTGAAAACGTAGTAACAGATAACTAGGGAGTATTGTAATTCTATGACAACTGGCATTTTTTAGGTTAATGCTTAACCTAACGTATAACCGTTAGGTATTGTGACAACTCGTAATTTCAGGTCATTTTACAAACTTTGGAAATTTCACTATTCATCTCGGGAATTTACTATTCACCGGTTACTATTCAAAATTTTACTATTCACCATTTTCGGAGTCGAAGTAATATTCTGAAAACGTATTTCAAAATTTACTATTCACAAAACACTATTCATTCCCGGAGAAAATCACGATTTATGAGTCACTATTCATCATTTTTCGTAAACTAGGTTTACGAGTATCAAATTCGCGTAACCTAAATGGGTTAAGCTGCGTATTCATGAACATATCATCAAGGACATTTCATATAGACTAGATTTAGTCTACACATCGTTAGTAACATCATTTCATATCAATTTATGCATGGGTTTTGCATTTTACATTAAACGTTTATTTTCTTATTAAATAAACGCTATCGCGTAAACATTTATTTTGAATATTGATCCGACACTTCCAAAAATAATCTTAATATATTTTTATATTCATTTTAAGACTATAAAAATTATATTATTAGTTTACCCGATGTTTTCAATTTATTTTGTATATAAATTGTTATGTATAAATATTTACGACGGTTTTCATAAATACTACTCGATAATTATTATTTCACTCAATTCTTGTAAGAAATGTATTTTTATAATTTTTATGACTTCGATATATTTTATTTTGTTCCGTAAAAATCGATTTCTAGCCTACGCTACACTAAATATCTAATTATATGTACCAAATATACATAATATTTAACTTATAATACATTTAGCCAATTAAATTACATCACCTTTTTCTCCATTTTGATCTTGCCGACTTTTCTCCCCTAGTCACCATCTTTTAATAATATCTTGACTTTATTATGCATACTCATCCATTTTATACTAGATATTTATTATCAAAAACACATAGACTACATATTTGAAGGTGAAAAAAAAAGGGAAAGAAACCTTCTCCATCTCATCTCAAAAATTCAGCCAAGGCAAGACCAAGCAAGAAACATAATTTTCTTTTCAAGATCAAGTGCTTATATAAACACTAGTGTACTCTATTTTAAGGTTTTGCAATAAAAACCTATAGTATTTAGGAAAACCTTGTTCCATAAACCTCATCATCAAACTAGTAAGCATTTCATGATCATTTTTTTATTTTTCATATTCATACTTTGGTCATTTTATCATTGATGAGTGTGTAAATACTCATCATTTTTGGTCAAATCTGAACTGCAAAACGTTTAAAAATGCTCAGAAATGCATCTAAATACTGAAAATATTCCAAAATTGCATTTTATATGTTTCAGATGCAAAATGTTCAAAATCAGATGAAAAATGAGCTAAGTTTGCATATTTGGCAGTTTCAGTCCCCCAAGTTTCAAAAATTGTCAGAAATAGTCCCTGAGCACATAATTTCAAAAGAAAAATCACCAAAGGTCCTTTTAAAATCATAAGTTGTCAAAATTAGTCCTTTGGTGAAAAATATCAAAAGTTTTGAGAAATTACAAAATTGGTCCTTCAAGTTTGAAAATTGGCAAAAATGACCCTTGGAAAATTGGAAAATGTCAAGTTTGGTCCTTGCATTATTGAAACTTGTCACTTTTAGTCCTTGGAGCAACTTTGCAGAAATGGCAGCCTAGGTCCTTGAATTTTTAGAAATTACAAAAAGAGTCCTTGTGTTTTAAAACCCTTTTAACCTTTGGACCATGTCATATCTATTGTGACCCTGCCAAACCAATTGGACCCTGTCAATTTGGACCCCCCTTTAATAATTCACCCCAGTCAAACGATAAGTCAAACAAATCACCCCCTTGGCGCCATTTTTTCTTCCCCTTCAACTGCTTCTTTGCAAACACTCAAGCACCCATCCCCCCAGCTCAAAGCCCACTTTCCATGTCCCCCCACCTTCAACTACCTTCCAAAGAACATTTAATGCTCCTTCACCCCCTCACTCAACCTCCCAGTGGATAAACAAGTTTTGGCGCCAAAATCCAATTAAACGGCCAAGATTGATTTAGCTAATCCAATGGCCATGGAAATTGCTGGGAACTGCTCAGAATAGAGAGATAAAGAGCTTGGTGTATAAAAAGAAGCATTGGGAAGCAAGAGAGAGGAGTCTTGTAGTTTTTTAGTTTTCATTAATGTCGTTTTTATCTTAAAAGTTTTAGTTAAGTGGAAAATCTGTAATATTTTGTTTCTTTGTATCACACTAAGCTTATTGTATCATTATAAATTATTTCCAAGCATCAATTCAAGTTGTGTTAAGATTTCATGTTTCAAGCTCACTGTTGAAATTTTCCATTTCAAACACTCACACCCAAGCTTCAATTAGCTTGTTTCTCAGTTCTAATAAGCTTACACAAGCTTTTCATAGCTTTTTGTAAGCTTAAGGTTAAGTTTCTAGCAAGTTTGGAAATTGGTCAAAGAAAGTCAAACGGGGCAAAAATGGAAATGGAAATGGATATGGGTTGAAGCAGAGCTGGCTTTGGGTTGATATTGAGCTAGGATAGGGTTTGGAATAGGATAGTGTTCTTGTTTTTCTTTGGCAAGCCACTGTGGCTAGGACCTTTTGTAAGTCCAATTTCATGATTCATTGCATATTTGGTGTTTGTAGTTATCAATGGTTGAGACTGGTTAATTAGTGGTAATTAGAGTAGTTATAATCAGTTTAATCATTAATATACACTAGTGTAGTGTTTAGCTTAATTAAAATTACAAAACAATAGTTTAAGGTGTGTTTGGAATTGCTGGTATATCTGCCTTAGAGGTGTATGCAGTGGATAATATCTGTTGGTTCATGTTTGTTAAGTCCATATTAACTCATATCTGTCTTAGTTTTATGCCTGCAAGTCACCAAAGTCAAAACTCCTTTAAACCGTTTTAATCTCTTCACTGTTGAGATTTTGCAAAAACAAAAAGTTGAGTTGTGTTTAGAATTGAGAGACATAGCTTGTTGTAACTTCATTTCATCATAATAAACCAAGATCAGTCCTTACATTGGAATCAAATCTCAAAAAAGTCAAACTTTCAAATCTGTCAAACAAGTCAAATTGTCAAAAAAACCAGTTTTTCACCTAACTAGGAGGATTTTTCATTGCTTCAGTTCTGAGCCAAATAAAGTGAAACTTGGTATTTAAAAACTTCCCTTGGTCTACTTTCTTGTCATCATTTTTATAGAATTTTGTGAATTTTTTACAAGGTCCAAAACTGCTTAAACAAATGGGGTCATATGCCCTGTGCATAGGTGCTTGAACTGCACAGGTATTGTGCAGTTCTTGCAGACCTTGCACAGAGCTTATCTTAGCTTGCTTAGGTCTGGATTTTGGTTTAGACATAGCTAGCCAGGTCCTCTTGAGGTTCCCACTTTGGTTTTCCATTTTCTAGCTTATTAGGTGTCTTATTCTTAAGCTGCAAGTAGCATATCAAAACTGTTTTAGCACAAGTAATTCAAATAAGCCAAATCTGTGTAATCAGCTATTCAGAGGTTAAGGACAGTTGTTTTTTGTTGCATTTTGGTTCTTTTAGCTTATTTAAGCTTCTGTGATCAGTGGGTGGTCTTGGGTTTTCATTTGCTTATTAAAAGTGCTTATTTATAAGCACTTGCAATAGCAGTTGCAATTTCTTGTACACAACCCCTGTTTTTTATATTTTTCCTAGATTCTAAATATTATTTTAAGCTTAACTTGAATTTTTCAGATTTTTCTAAGTTAGTTTGCTATTTTTCTTGATTTAAATCAATTTTTAGTACTTTTTAATTAGCATTTAATACAAAAAATTAAGAAAAGCTTCAAAAAAATAATTTTTCATTTTTCTTAAGTTAAGATAAATATAAAAAGCCAAAACAATATTTTTCCAGATTTTTCTTAGTTAAATTTGTATTTTTAAGCAATTTAATTAGTTTTTAATAGTTTTTAATTCATAGAAAATAGAAAAATATTCAGAAAAATACAAAAATAGTTTTGAAAATTCTCTTTTGTTATTTTAGATTTTTCTAAGTCATAATTTTATTTTTCTAGCTTTATTTCATATTTTCTTGTATTTTAAGTTATTATTTAAATAGTTAAAATTAGTTTTTAATTAATAATAATTAATTAAATAGTTATAAAAATAATTTTCTTTTTCTAAATATTTTCTTTTATCATTAGGGTTGTAAAAATATCATTTTCATATTTTTAGGGTTAATATTGATTTAGTTTCACATTTTCATTTGTACGTTAAGTAGTTTTTAATTCAGTTTTATAAAAACATAAAATCAAAAAACATCATTTTGCAAATAGTGATAGCGTTTATTTAATATTTTTTATCTTTTTAAATTTCCTTTAATTTGCATTTAAGCCTCTGTAATTTGTTGGCTTTTTCTGTAGTTATAATCATATCAGATCCCTTTTTCTGTTCAAATTTCTCGATCACTATCCGTTTGGTGATTCATTGCATAGCTCGCTGGGACATAACGACCTGGGGAAACCCTATACTCCCCAGATCTTCATTGAGTTTGTGCTTGAACTGTTTTAAGTTTGTTACGGTCGGCCATTCACAAGTGGCCGGCTTGAGTGATAAAACTTGACGGTTTGACACCGATCAAATTTTTGGCGCCGCTGCCGGGGAGCTGTGCTGATTATCTTCCGTTTAGCAGATTAGTAGTTTGAATACTCACTCTTTGTTTATATCATCATTCTCTACCTATATATATATATCCATATTTTCTTATAAAAAATCCAAAAACCCAAAAACATCCAAAAACGTATAAAACACAAAAATATTTTCTTTTTGTTTCTATATATGTATCAAAAATAAAAATACAAAAAGATTTGTCGTTTTCTTTAATAATAACAACATAAAATCTTACCACCGCAAACCAAGGCAGTGTACTACCTAACTGGGGGTACGACCATAATAAGTTCCCGAACTAAAGATTCAAAACTTGCCTTTGTGTCCTTGTGATTGGTGTACCTTTTTCAAAAAAGCCATTCATCTTGTGATTATTGGTTTAAGTTCACTGTTGTTTTGCCTCGAGTTTGTTTTAATTGATTTTGTTGTTATATCTACTTGTCAGAACCAGAAAACCCATAAATATTCTTCTCACCCCATTTTTATAAAACGTCTTCATAATTCCCATTTCTCTCCTTAACTCTGAGTTTCCTTAGAGTTAACTCTAGTGTATGCGCACTCGCTCTTCTAGATCTGTGAGCCCATTTCGTGAGCTTGTCAAGATTCCAAGAAGGCGTGTCCGTAGACTTTCTGCTCCTTCAGTCGGATCTGAGATCCGGGCTGCTCACGCTACTTCCGTTATCATGGCGGAAGAACGCCCTATGTGTGAGCTTCTCCAGGCACCCATCGACGGGTATGGAGATGCTATTGTTGTACCAGCCATTGTGGCTGAAAATTTTGAACTCAAAACCGGGTTACTGAATCTTGTAACCTCAAATCAATTCTACGGTTTTGAGCGGGATGATCCTCATGCTCATATTCGATGGTTTAACAAGATTGCATCTACCATCAAATACAAGAACGTCCCTACTGATGCTGTTAAGCTTCTTCTGTTCCTATTTTCTCTTGAGGGGCAAGCCCGGATTTGGCTTGAAAAACAACCCCCTCAGTCAATTGAGACATTGGAAGATCTGGTGAAGAAATTTGTGAATGAATTTTATCCACCTTCCAAAACCACGAGTCTTAAAAATGAAATCATCAAGTTCACTCAAAAGTTTGATGAATCCTTCAGTGAATCGTGGGATCGTTTTAAGGAATTGCTTCGCAAATGTCCTCACCACGGTTTCTCCGAGTTGATGCAACTCGATACTTTCTACAATGGAGTGAGTCAATCTGATCAAGATTCTCTCAATTCCTCCGCTGGAGGAAATTTCCTAAGCAAAACTGTCAAAGAAGCTTTAGCGATCATTGAAAACAAGTCTAAAGTCCGCACTGCACGAAGCAAGCCGGTTGTTTCCCAAGTCAGTGTTGGTCCTTCTTCTTCTTCATCGCCCGTGAGTCAATATAGCACCGATGCTAAGATTGACAAACTCACGGAAGCCATTCAAGCTTTGGTTCTCTCCAACCAAAAGAAAGTCTCTTTTCCACAAACTTCACCTCCTGCTGAAGTTAAGAAAGTGGAAGTCTGTGTTACTTGTGGTGGCCCCCATGCTTATTATAACTGTATGGCCACCGATGGTAACCCTTTTGAAGCTAATGCTGTGGGCGGGATTTCTAATCAAGGAGGCAACCAATATCGTGCTCCTATAGACCCGAACCACCGTCCTAACCACTACCCTGGACCTCCCGGTTTCAATCAAAACCGTAATCAAAATCAAAATAGACCAAACCAAGGTTTTCAAAACCAAGGTAATTTCAGTCAAAAAACGGTTTTCAAAATCAGAATCAAAATTTCCAACATCAAGGAAATTTCAATAGAAACCCAGGTCAGGGAAATTTCAACCCAGGGTATTTTCATGGGAACAATCAAGGAAATTTTTCAAAATCAAGGCCCTAATCCAAACAATAGAGGCCAGAATTTTCCTGTGCAAAATCAAGCCATTGTTCCAACTGGACCATCATCTGATGAGTTGTTGAAACAATTCATGAAATCCCAAGAGGAAATGAATCGGTTGTTGGTTAGCCAGATTTCTGACATTAAGAAGTCTTTAAATGATCGACCCTCGGGCTCAGGTACTTTACCTAGCAACACGATCGCTAATCCGAGGGGCGATGCAAAGGCGATCACAACCAGAAGTGGTGCTTCTTATGATGGACCCACTATTCCTACTACCTCTTCTTCTTCTCTCCCGAAGGTAGTGGAAAGTGAACCTGAGGCGACAAAGGACAAGGAACTTCCTACTAATAACGGAAGTACCAGCAATGTCCATCCTCAGGTTGTCCCGAAACCCAATACCAAACCTGGAGTTGTTTTTGAACCTCCAGTTGGTAACCCCAAATCCAAAACTTCTATTCCTTACCCCTCACATTTACATGAGCAAAAGCTCCGCGAGAAAGCCAGTCATCAAATGGAAAAATTCTTTCAAATTTTCCAAGAGCTACACTTTGACATAAGCTTTGCGGATGCTATCATGTTGATGCCCAAGTTTGCATCTACTCTCAAACACATGTTGAGCAATAAGGAAAAGCTGTTTGAAATGGCTAAGACTCCTTTGAATGAGAATTGCTTAGCAGTCTTGTTAAAAAAGCTTCCCGAGAAGCTAGGAGATCCCGGAAAATTTCTTCTTCCTTGTGTTTTTCCTGGGATGATTGAATGCTTTGCCCTTGCCGATCTTGGTGCAAGCATCAATCTGATGCCTTATTCAGTGTGGAAGAAACTTTCTCTTCCGGAACTTATTCCTACCTGCATGACTCTTGAGCTTGCAGATCGTTCTATCTCGCGTCCTCTTGGCATCGCCGAGGATGTATTTGTGAAAGTAGGAAAGTTCCATTTTCCAGCTGATTTTGTGGTTGTTGATTTCGATGCCGATCATCGGGTTCCTCTTATTGTTGGACGAGGATTCCTGAGAACGGGCCGTGCTCTTATCGATGTATTTGAGCAAGAAATCACTTTACGTGTGGGTAATGAAGCTGTTACCTTTAACCTCGATCAGACTTCGAGGTACTCCTCAAATTATGATACTGAATCAATTAATCGAGTCGATTTAAATGATATTGCTTCAGAGGAGTACTCTCAAGAGTTTCTTGGTTATCTTCATAATTCTGTGAGTGGAGATTCCACCACATCTTCTGAACCAATCATTGCCGACTCTTCCCCCTCTCTCACTCCGTTTGAGGGAGGTGACTTCCTTCTGGAAGAGATCGATGAATTTCTTGCTACTGATGAATCAATTCCGCCTGGAATTGATGGTGTTTATGATTCGGAGGGGGATATTCTTTATCTTGAGCAATTTCTAAATGAAGATCCTTTACCTTCACTCCCTTTGAAAGAGATCACGATTGAGGAAATCAAATCAGTACAAACGTCTACTGAAGAATTTCCTGATGTTGAACTTAAGGACCTACCTCCTCATCTCGAGTATGCATTTTTGGAGGGTGATGATAAATTACCCGTCATAATTGCTAAAGACTTGACTGAGGAGGAGAAAACTGCTCTCATAAAGGTCTTGAAGTCACACAAGCAAGCAACTGCTTGGAAACTCTCCGATATTAAGGGTATCAACCCTGAATTTTGTACTCACAAAATCTTAATGGAGGATGATTTCAAACCAGCAGTCCAACATCAGAGAAGGGTGAATCCTAAGATTCACGAGGTTATCAAACAAGAGGTTCTCAAACTTCTTAATGCCGGTTTGATTTACCCAATCTCTGATAGTCCTTGGGTTAGCCCAATTCATTGTGTTCCAAAAAAGGGTGGCATAACTGTTGTCACGAATGAAGAAAACGAGTTAATTCCGACTCGATTGGTTACGGGATGGCGTGTGTGTATTGACTATCGCAAGTTAAATGAAGCCACCCGTAAAGACCATTTTCCTCTACCCTTCATGGACCAGATGCTTGAGAGATTAGCAGGGAACGAATACTATTGTTTCCTTGATGGTTTCTCGGGTTACTTTCAGATCCCCATTGATCCGCTGGATCAAGAAAAAACCACATTCACCTGCCCATACGGGACGTTTGCCTACAGACGTATGCCTTTTGGCTTATGTAATGCTCCTGGCACGTTCCAACGATGTATGATGGCAATTTTCCACGACATGATCGGGGAAACAATGGAGGTGTTTATGGATGACTTCTCGGTCATTGGGGACTCGTTTCATACATGTCTCTCCCATTTAGACAAAATGCTAAAACGGTGTGAAGACACCAATCTATGTCTAAACTGGGAGAAGAGCCACTTTATGGTCAAAGAAGGCATAGTCCTTGGCCATAAGATTTCCAAAAACGGGATTGAGGTAGATAGAGCAAAAGTTGATGTTATTGCTAAATTAACTCATCCTACTACTGTCAAAGGTATTAGGAGTTTTCTAGGTCATGCCGGGTTTTATCGTAGATTCATACAAGATTTCTCTAAAATTGCTCGGCCTATGACCCATCTTCTTGAAAAAGATGCTCCTTTTATCTTTTCTCCTGAGTGCATCGAAGCTTTTGAAACATTGAAGAAAAAGCTTACGGAAGCACCCATTCTAGTTGCCCCCGACTGGGATTTACCCTTCGAGCTCATGTGCGATGCAAGTGATTTTGCTATCGGTGCAGTCTTGGGGCAACGCAAAACCAAGCATTTTCAGCCTATCCACTACGCAAGCAAAACTATGACTGAAGCTCAAACCCATTACACCACTACAGAAAAAGAATTATTAGCTGTGGTGTATGCGTTTGAAAAGTTTCGGCCATACCTTATTTTGACCAAATGCGTGGTGTATACGGATCACTCGGCTCTCAAATATCTCTTTGCAAAACAAGATGCAAAGCCGAGATTGCTCCGTTGGGTTCTCCTCCTACAAGAATTTGATATCATTATACGTGATAAAAAAGGAGCTGAGAACCTTGCTGCTGATCATCTTTCCCGTCTAGAAAACCCTCACCAGGATGTGTTCGAGAAAAAGGAAATAAACGAAACATTTCCTCTCGAAACACTCAATGTGGTTTCTTTTCGTGGAGACTCTTCTACCCCATGGTTTGCTAACTTTGCAAATTACCATGCGGGTAACTTTGTGGTGAAAGGGATGTCGTCCCAACAGAAAAACAAATTCTTTAAGGATGTGAAACATTATTTCTGGGACGACCCCTACTTGTTTAAAATTTGCGCGGATCAAGTCATCAGGCGATGTGTATATGGTCAGGAAGCTATTGACATTCTCAAAGCTTGCCATTCTGGACCTACTGGGGGACATCATAGCCCCAACTACACCGCCAAGAAGGTGTTTGATTCCGGATTCTATTGGCCCACAATCTACAAGGATGCCCATGAATTTGTCAAAACCTGTGACGCTTGTCAACGTCACGAGAATATCTCACAAAGAAATGAAATGCCGCAAAACGCCATTCAAGTGTGTGAGATTTTTGACATATGGGGCATTGACTTTATGGGGCCATTTCCTTCTTCTCGCGGTAATAAGTACATACTCGTGGCCGTTGACTACTTGTCAAAATGGGTCGAAGCAAAAGCTTTGCCTACCAACGATGCCCGAGTTGTTGTGAAATTCTTAAAATCTCTGTTTGCTAGGTTTGGAACTCCACGAGCCATAATCAGTGATCGTGGTACGCATTTTTGCAATGACCAATTTGATAGAGTCATGCAGAAGTATGGTGTAACTCACCGTCTCTCTACTGCGTACCACCCCCAAACAAGTGGGCAAGTGGAAGTTTCTAACCGGGGGATAAAAAGAATTCTTGAGAGGACGGTTGGCGAAAACCGTGCCTCTTGGTCGGATAAGCTAGATGACGCACTCTGGGCCTTCCGTACAGCTTACAAAACACCCATCGGGTGTACTCCATACAAGCTAGTGTACGGGAAGGCATGTCATCTACCGGTTGAGCTCGAGCACAAGGCATACTGGGCCTTGAAACATGCCAACTTTGATATTCAGACAGCTGGTGATCACCGAAAAGTTCAAATGAATGAATTAAATGAACTCCGTGATCAAGCTTACGAGAACTCTTTGATCTATAAACAAAAGACAAAGAAGATTCATGACTCAAAAATCAAAAACCGCGTTTTCAACGTTGGTGATCGAGTCCTTCTTTTCAACTCAAGATTGAAGATTTTCTCGGGAAAATTAAAATCCCGCTGGTCTGGACCATTTACCATTGCTAAAGTCTTTCCATATGGAACCATTGAGTTATCTCAACCTGATGGTCCAAACTTTAAAGTGAATGGTCATCGGTTGAAGCATTACTTTGGAGAGGACATTCCCCCTGTGGTTGTCCCAGATTTACAAACTTTCCCCATGAACCAATGAATGCGGGGATCGAGTCAAGCTAGCGACTCGGGAATCAAAAACAGTAGCATGCCATATGGGTTTTCACCCATATTTCTGACTTCTTTCTATCTTTCTACCACCCTAGTGTGGGGGGGGGGGGTTTCCCCACATATTGTGTATATAAGCTTTAAAAAAAAAAAAAAAAAAAAAATCCTTTCAAATAATGGCCGTAGTATTTCCCTTTTACGTTCTCAGTTTCGGCATAACCGCCGGTACTTTGAATATTGAGGGCAATATTCATTTCTAAGTGTGGGGGGGAATTCTCACGAATTTTATCATGTAATTATACCACCTAATTCCCCCGTTTTTGGCCAAAATTTTGTTTTGGAGTAAGTGTTTTGCACTTACTCAATTGGTTATCAGTCCGCCTTGTCTAATAAACAAAAGGATTGGCTAATCCAGGAGCAAACGGCTCTTGGTAAAGATATCTCAAATCCGTTGACGGCTTGCAATTTGCCCAAAATTGTATGGTATTCAGCTCACCATATCCTTAAAAGTGAAGAGTTGGCTAGCCCGCAAGTTTATGGCTTGTGGTAAAGGCAGTGGAAAAACCATAATTGGTAATCAGCTCACCAAAGATAATATTGATAATTTATCTAAGAGTTGGCTAGTCCAGAGCAAACGGCTTCTGGTAAAGACAAATCAAATCCGTTAGAAGCTGGTGGTTTGCTCAAAATCACATGGTTATCGGTGTACCATGGTTCTTACTTGAACTGAAACATTTGGCTACTCCAGAAGTAATGGCTTTTGGTAAAGAGATTCAAATCCATTAAGTTTTTCTCAAAAGATTGCTAGGGACTAGCAATAGTTTAGTGTGGGGGATTGATGAGTGTGTAAATACTCATCATTTTTGGTCAAATCTGAACTGCAAAACGTTTAAAATGCTCAGAAATGCATCAAAATACTGAAAATATTCCAAAATTGCATTTTATATGTTTCAGATGCAAAATGTTCAAAATCAGATGAAAAATGAGCTAAGTTTGCATATTTGGCAGTTTCAGTCCCCCAAGTTTCAAAAATTGTCAGAAATAGTCCCTGAGCACATAATTTCAAAAGAAAAATCACCAAAGGTCCTTTTAAAATCATAAGTTGTCAAAATTAGTCCTTTGGTGAAAAATATCAAAAGTTTTGAGAAATTACAAAATTGGTCCTTCAAGTTTGAAAATTGGCAAAAATGGCCCTTGGAAAATTGGAAAATGTCAAGTTTGGTCCTTGCATTATTGAAACTTTTCACTTTTAGTCCTTGGAGCAACTTTGCAGAAATGGCAGCCTAGGTCCTTGAATTTTCAGAAATTACAAAAAGAGTCCTTGTGTTTTAAAACCCTTTTAACCTTTGGACCATGTCATATCTATTGTGACCCTGCCAAACCAATTGGACCCTGTCAATTTGGACCCCCCCTTTAGTAATTCACCCCAGTCAAACGATAAGTCAAACAAATCACCCCCTTGGCGCCATTTTTTCTTCCCCTTCAACTGCTTCTCTGCAAACACTCAAGCACCCATCCCCCCAGCTCAAAGCCCACTTTCCATGTCCCCCCACATTCAACTACCTTCCAAAGAACATTTAATGCTCCTTCACCCCCCTCACTCAACCTCCCAGTGGATAAACAAGTTTTGGCGCCAAAATCCAATTAAACGGCCAAGATTGATTTAGCTAATCCAATGGCCATGGAAATTGCTGGGAACTGCTCAGAATAGAGAGAGAAAGAGCTTGGTGTATAAAAAGAAGCATTGGGAAGCAAGAGAGAGGAGTCTTGTAGTTTTTTAGTTTTCATTAATGTCGTTTTTATCTTAAAAGTTTTAGTTAAGTGGAAAATCTGTAATATTTTGTTTCTTTGTATCACACTAAGCTTATTGTATCATTATAAATTATTTCCAAGCATCAATTCAAGTTGTGTTAAGATTTCATGTTTCAAGCTCACTGTTGAAATTTTCCATTTCAAACACTCACACCCAAGCTTCAATTAGCTTGTTTCTCAGTTCTAATAAGCTTACACAAGCTTTTCATAGCTTTTTGTAAGCTTAAGGTTAAGTTTCTAGCAAGTTTGGAAATTGGTCAAAGAAAGTCAAACGGGGCAAAAATGGAAATGGAAATGGATATGGGTTGAAGCAGAGCTGGCTTTGGGTTGATATTGAGCTAGGATAGGGTTTGGAATAGGATAGTGTTCTTGTTTTTCTTTGGCAAGCCACTGTGGCTAGGACCTTTTGTAAGTCCAATTTCATGATTCATTGCATATTTGGTGTTTGTAGTTATCAATGGTTGAGACTGGTTAATTAGTGGTAATTAGAGTAGTTATAATCAGTTTAATCATTAATATACACTAGTGTAGTGTTTAGCTTAATTAAAATTACAAAACAGTAGTTTAAGGTGTGTTTGGAATTGCTGCTATATCTGCCTTAGAGGTGTATGCAGTGGATAATATCTGTTGGTTCATGTTTGTTAAGTCCATATTAACTCATATCTGTCTTAGTTTTATGCCTGCAAGTCACCAAAGTCAAAACTCCTTTAAACCGTTTTAATCTCTTCACTGTTGAGATTCTGCAAAAACAAAAAGTTGATTTGTGTTTAGAATTGAGAGACATAGCTTGTTGTAACTTCATTTCATCATAATAAACCAAGATCAGTCCTTACATTGGAATCAAATCTCAAAAAAGTCAAACTTTCAAATCTGTCAAACAAGTCAAATTGTCAAAAAAACCAGTTTTTCACCTAACTAGGAGGATTTTTCATTGCTTCAGTTCTGAGCCAAATAAAGTGAAACTTGGTATTTAAAAACTTCCCTTGGTCTACTTTCTTGTCATCATTTTTATAGAATTTTGTGAATTTTTTACAAGGTCCAAAACTGCTTAAACAAATGGGGTCATATGCCCTGTGCACAGGTGCTTGAACTGCACAGGTATTGTGCAGTTCTTGCAGACCTTGCACAGAGCTTATCTTAGCTTGCTTAGGTCTGGATTTTGGCTTAGACATAGCTAGCCAGGTCCTCTTGAGGTTCCCACTTTGGTTTTCCATTTTCTAGCTTATTAGGTGTCTTATTCTTAAGCTGCAAGTAGCCTATCAAAACTGTTTTAGCACAAGTAATTCAAATAAGCCAAATCTGTGTAATCAGCTATTCAGAGGTTAAGGACAGTTGTTTTTTGTTGCATTTTGGTTCTTTTAGCTTATTTAAGCTTCTGTGATCAGTGGGTGGTCTTGGGTTTTCATTTGCTTATTAAAAGTGCTTATTTATAAGCACTTGCAATAGCAGTTGCAATTTCTTGTACACAACCCCTGTTTTTTATATTTTTCCTAGATTCTAAATATTATTTTAAGCTTAACTTGAATTTTTCAGATTTTTCTAAGTTAGTTTGCTATTTTTCTTGATTTAAATCAATTTTTAGTACTTTTTAATTAGCATTTAATACAAAAAATTAAGAAAAGCTTCAAAAAAATAATTTTTCATTTTTCTTAAGTTAAGATAAATATAAAAAGCCAAAAAAATATTTTTCCAGATTTTTCTTAGTTAAATTTGTATTTTTAAGCAATTTAATTAGTTTTGAATAGTTTTTAATTCATAGAAAATAGAAAAATATTCAGAAAAATACAAAAATAGTTTTGAAAATTCTCTTTTGTTATTTTAGATTTTTCTAAGTCATAATTTTATTTTTCTAGCTTTATTTCATATTTTCTTGTATTTTAAGTTATTATTTAAATAGTTAAAATTAGTTTTTAATTAATTATAATTAATTAAATAGTTATAAAAATAATTTTCTTTTTCTAAATATTTTCTTTTATCATTAGGGTTGTAGAAATATCATTTTCATATTTTTAGGGTTAATATTGATTTAGTTTCACATTTTCATTTGTACGTTAAGTAGTTTTTAATTCAGTTTTATAAAAACATAAAATCAAAAAACATCATTTTGCAAATAGTGATAGCGTTTATTTAATATTTTTTATCTTTTTAAATTTCCTTTAATTTGCATTTAAGCCTCTGTAATTTGTTGGCTTTTTCTATAGTTATAATCATATCAGATCCCTTTTTCTGTTCAAATTTCTCGATCACTATCCGTTTGGTGATTCATTGCATAGCTCGCTGGGACATAACGACCCGGGAAAACCCTATACTCCCCAGATCTTCATTGAGTTTGTGCTTGAACTGTTTTAAGTTTGTTACGATCGGCCATTCACAAGTGGCCGGCTTGAGTGATAAAACTTGACGGTTTGGCACCGATCAATCATGCTTGAGGAAAAACATGCAAGTTACATGTGAATCTATACCACTTTTATTATTTTTATTACTTATTATGAATAAATATCATCCTATAATTATTCCCTGAAACATATCACTTTTGGTGATGTCTAGGAACCCATGACACCCTAAGAAAGTGTATGGTAGGATTAGAATAGCTTCGGAGTTGTTTTGAATGGGTTAGAATAGGTTTGGCGCGAGAAAAACTCATTTCGACACGTTTTCAAAAGGGTCTGTCCTTATTTTCGAAATCTGGAATTTTCGACAGTGGATAAAATTTTTTGGCCTAGATATTTAGAAAATATACTTTAAAACGAAACCGTGGCCGCTTGAACGGATTAAAACGGAGCTATAACGAAGAAGTTATGAATTTTTCAAGTTGGCGACGAAAACTATAATTTTCTGGAAATTTCAGCATGTATTGTTTATTTTGTACGAGTCAAAAATGAAACTTAGGTGTTATAAATTATGTCGACTTATCAAAAATATATTAGTATACTTTGATACGAAGCTAAGGATATATAAAACGTAGAAAACGGACTTGTAACGATTAAATTACACACGTTTTCACAAAGTGCCGTAACTTTTATCATATAAGAAAAACTATATTAATTCTAATAGGCAAGTATTACGTCAAACTAGTCACCATGTTGGAGGACGTTTTTAACATTGATGTAGAACTTTTTATAAAGTGATGTCTTCTAATAAAAGTAAGTTCGCCAAGTATATTTTCCAAAATGTCCGACCGTTTGTTTAGCAGAGTTGTAATGAATTAATTACGGTTGCTTAAACTTTGCCGAAAACCATCTTTAAACTATATGTTGGACTAAAGTACCATACTTAACCTATATTTTTCTTTGTGATCGAGACCTCTAGAATGGAAACTTAAACACTAAAACTTTGAGATAATGAAACGAGCTTCCCAAAAACCGTTGAGTTTGTTTCCTAACGCTCAACGAGCACCATTTTACGACTAGTTTATAGAGGCCGTTTTTGTCACTTTCATGAAAACTTCAACAACATTATTTTACGACGAAAGGTTATAATCTCTTAATAAATCACAAAATGACTATCGTAGGATATCATTGCAACGTAAATACTTGTAAAGTATTTTATAACATGACGAGATGTCATAAACATATATTTCGACGATAAATTCTATTTTCAAAAACGTACAAGTGGTATAGATTACATGTGGATTTGCATGCACGACATTGTTTCATGATTTACATTAGAACATATCATTCATGATAGGTCACGGTCAGAGGTTGCGTCTCATTTCAGTATTGCCATTATATCATCATTATCATTGCAACAGGTGAGTTTTCATAGCCCCGATTATTCAAGTTTTTACTTATTTCAAACCTACGGGGGAGAATACATTGCACATCATTTTTATTACGATGCCAAGTATATCAAATTCATTACATTGCTTAAGTTACCTCATGCCAATTGAATGTCCCCATTATATAACATGAACCGTTAATTCCGAAAGAAGCGAGGGTGAGTGGATAGATTTATCGAGGGTGACTCCTCCATCCGGGTTGGTGGATTCCAACTGGTTAAACGGATGCATTTCATTTAATAACATTATTTGAGTTGTTTGGCAAACACTCTGTTGGGGCGAACATCATGATCAGTCTAGTTTCGGTGTCATGGACTTATAGCAATTGTATCATTTTTGTGACGACATTGTCATACATTATTTATACTTGTGGTAGTCGTATTGAACATTTTCAACAACTCTATGAACTCACTCAAACTTTGTGTTGACACTTTTAGCAATGTATTTTCAGGTTTCTAAGACATTCACTTCATGGCATGCATGTGGACATATCATGGAGTCGCGGTGACGACGCGTCTCACATGGGATTTATACACTTTAAAAACATCGTTTGACTTGTACCAAACTTACTTTCCGCACATAGTAACTTTCATTTGGGACCTATCTTTGTAACTCTGAATGTTTTTAATATATCACACGATGTTCTTTTCAAACGACACTTTAGGTCGTTCAATATAACTGTGATTGTGATGCTATGACAGTCAATCCCCAGGAATTCCATTCCGCTGCAAAACAGGTAATTTGGGGGTGTGACAGATTGGCATCAGAGCTTCGGTTATAGAGAACTAGGTTGCATCATTGACCCTAGACTATAACTACATCATCATAGCATCTCATCATTTCATCATAAGTGCATAGTCACTTTACATGCGGTTTTATACGCACATTTTGCGAGTTAGTTACTTTCATTTCAAAATCGATTGTCACATAAATGCCTTCAAATACCCATCCCATCATACTCACATCAGACTTTGACATGGAGAATGCCCTGTCATTTTCTATCACAATTTTAACATCAGTTGACTCAACACCGATAACATCAGATGATGAGACTGAACCCTTTTAGGAGGACGAAGTTGCACTTACACCATCGCGATCACTATTGATTCACCGTAGGATCAGGACAATTTTTATCATTATGTTGGGACAGATTATACCATTTGGTAGAACTTATAGGCTTAGTCCTAATGAACCTATTTTCTTAACTCACCACAAGGATTTCCATTATCATCATTGTCATCATTTTCATCATCATTGTCATCTAGAGTACCATCCGTGCCATCACATCTCATAGACACTACTCATACATCCGATTTGCCACTTGGAAAGCGTGCATGATTTAACACACCATTACCATCTATCACTAAGACTATAGACACTACACCATCTCATAGATTTAAGGACTATGAGAGTTCTAGGGCTATTGCTGCTAGACCGTCTATTATTCCTACACTTGAAACACGATTTGACCATCAATAGGAACATATAATAAGTACCTTTCTAGCTAATGTTATCCTTATCATATATCACCTCCACGATAATCACAACCTTCGTTTATTTCATTCCCCATTCCGATTGCCTAACTTTTCAATCATTTCGCGATAATACATCACTATCTTACTAGGGGTTAGGCCAACTTTATTTCTTGACCAATTAGGAGACTAGTACCATTCTATGAG
Organism: Chrysanthemum seticuspe; assembly: GCA_019973895.1. NCBI lineage: Eukaryota > Viridiplantae > Streptophyta > Magnoliopsida > Asterales > Asteraceae > Chrysanthemum > Chrysanthemum seticuspe. Next base: position 247,128,023 of record BPTQ01000007.1, on the reverse strand, counting down.
GTTCTCCCATGTATCCTACAAATCATTCAACAAATTATATTTCAAGTTACTTTGCTACTATTTCATAACATTATTTCACTTAATTTTATTTCAAGCTATTCTACACCGTCTTAGAAACATTGTTCATAAAGTTTTAAAACAAGTTGTTTTGTTACCACCCCATCCGTTGGCTTTCAGTCATTTTATCAATTATTTAATACCATCATGCGAAACGATTTTCATGCTACTCTGAAAAATTATCGAGTCATTATCTTACAAAACAAAACGTTGAATACCATCTAAAACTTCGGAGAAACATAATACCATTTCAACAAAACCAAGCATCACATCATTTGTCCTCAATTATACATAGCCTGATCACCTATGTATAATTCAGGAAGAATTATGTCATGAAAGTAACAAGCATCATTTCAAATCTCTTAAGAAAAATCTTCACTCCAAAAGCAAGGAGTTGTAAACAGATAAATTGCTCATAAACACTTCTTTTGTCAACACTCTATAAATACTTACGCCATTCATCCCTCATTCAACCGATAAGTTAGAATTTGACGAGTTACTTTTTCTTAGGAAAGGCTTCCTATACCATCTACGAGGAGGATTCCTCAATACAAGAAAACAATGAAAAGAAAACTACCAACAAGGACTAGAACTAGGTAGTAGGATGATTCAAAACTCAACAAAAACCTTAAGACATCACGAAATATTCTGAAACACTATTTTGGACTAGAAGCCAAATTATATCATTTCAAAAACATCAGCTAGACCGAGTTACGAGATTTAATACGAAGTGAATACCTACGAAGCGACACTATAGAGATAAACCAAGTCTTCTAACCAGGACTACAGAACATTTCATTAAACATGGCCTCAACAATATGTGAACTTCCCTACAATGAGTTTCCCTTAAAAGAAAATTTTGGTTAAGTTAAGGTTATCGATATAAACTTCCCCTAAGGCATTGTGTTCTCTAGAAATTACGGAGAACCTACTTCTATATCAAGAGATGCAACAGGTTTGAACATATCGGACAATCAATGACTCTCCACCTACAAGTGAAATTAGAACAAACATTCTTCGACATAGTACGAGCTGATAGCTATTTTCTTGCTAGCATGATAACAATCTAGGTGATGAACTATTGTAGAAGCACTCAATATCGGAACAAATCTTGAAAACCAACCACATTAGACACATCATACAACATTGAATTAGTTAATGGTAACTTAATTAGCACCGACACCATTGTCCGTGGTTGTACACTCAAATTTCTAAATCATCCCTTCAATATAGACCTTATGCCCGTAGAACTTGGTAGTTCGACGTCATCATCGGCATGGATTGGTTATCCAAACATCGTGCAAGAATCATTTGTGATGAAAAAGTTGTTCATCTTCCTTACAATGGCGAAACTTTGATCATTCATGGGGAACGAAGTGGAACTAGACTCAGTAATATATCATGCATCAAAACGGAGAAGTACATAAAGAAAGGTTGTTTTGCTTTCTTAGCACGTATAACCGAGAAGAAGTCGGAGGAGAAGCGACTTGAGGATGTACCGATTGCTCGAGAATTTCCTGAAGTCCTTCCTGAAGACTTACCAGGACCTCCACCGGCACGTCAAGTAGAATTTCATATTGACTTAGTGCCCGGAGCTGCACCAGTTGCGCGAGCACCGTACCGATTAGCACCATCAGAAATGCAGGAGTTGTCTAATCAGTTGCAAGAACTTTTAGACAAAGGATTCATTAGGCCAAGTTCCTCGCCTTGGGGAGCACCGGTCTTATTTGTGAAGAAGAAAGATGGATCCTTCAGAATGTGTATAGAGTATAGAGAGCTGAACAAATTAACGGTGAAGAATCGTTACCCACTCCTCAGGATCGATGACTTGTTCGATCAGTTGCAAGACTCTAGTATCTACTCAAAGATTGATCTAAGGTCGGGTTACCATCAACTTAGAGTTCGGGAGGAGGATATCCCGAAAACGGCGTTTAGAACACGTTATGGACATTATGAGTTTCAAGTAATGCCGTTCGAATTAACTAATGCACCTATAGTATTCATGGATCTCATGAATAGAGTATGTAAACCGTATTTGGACAAGTTTGTTATAGTATTCATCGACGACATATTGATTTATTCAAAGAGCAAAGAAGAGCACGAAGGGCATTTAAGAACGATTTTAGGACTACTCAAGAATGAGAAGTTGTATGCCAAAAATTTTCGAAGTGCGATTTTTGGAATCATAAAGTACAATTTCTTGGTCATATCATTGATAGTCAAGGATTACAAGTAGACCCTACAAAGATTGAAGCCGTATAAGATTGGGATACTCCAACAAATCCTACAGAAATCTGACAATTTCTAGGACTCGCCGGGTATTACCGAAGATTCATCGAAGGTTTTTCAAAGATAGCTAAAGCTTTGACCAAGTTGACACAGAAAAACAAGAAGTACGAATGGGGAAAGAAACAAGAAGCTGCTTTTCAGTTGTTGAAGCAAAAGCTTTGCAGTGCGCCAATTTTGGCACTACCCGAAGGAATTGAGAACTTCGTAGTATACTGCGATGCTTCACATAAAGGGCTTGGAGATGTTTTAATGCAAAACGAGAAGGTGATAGCGTATGCTTCTCGACAACTTAAGGTCCATGAGAAGAATTACACCACTCATGATCTTGAGTTGGGGGCCGTAGTTTTTGCACTCAAGATTTGGAGACACTACCTTTACGGTACAAAGTGCACAGTGTTTACGGACCACAAGAGTTTACAATATGTTCTTGATCAGAAGGAACTTAACATGAGGCAACGTCGTTGGTTGGAATTACTTAGCGATTATGATTGTGAGATCAAGTATCACCCGGGAAAAGCCAATGTTGTGGCGGATGCTCTTAGCCAGAAAGAAAGACCCAAACCTTTAAGAGTACGATCATTAGGAATGACGATCAGTTCACCTTTACCATCAAAAATACTTGAGGCACAGATCGAGGCACTCAAGGAGGAAAACCGACCAAGTGAAAAGCTTTATGGTATGCCCAAAAATGCAAATGGCTTTGTAAAGAGAGCAGATGGAGTATTATGCTTCAAGGATAGAATGTGGGTACCATTTTATGGCGGGATACGAGAACTGATTATGCATGAGTCGCATAAGTCAAAGTATTCTATTCACCCAGGTTCTGATAAGATGTATCAGGATCTCAAGAAACTTTATTGGTGGCCGAACATGAAAGCGGAAATTGCCACATACGTTAGTAGATGCCTTACTTGCTCTAAGGTAAAAGTCGAATATCAAAAACCTTCAGGATTACTCCAACAACAATGGAAATGGGAACGCATTACGATGGACTTTGTCACGAAACTTCCTAAGACATCGGGAGGTTACGACGCTATATGGGTAATTGTTGATCGTCTTACCAAATCAGCCCATTTCATACCAATTAGAGAGACTTATTCCATGGAACAACTCACTAGACTTTATGTCAAGGAAATAGTCTCGAGGCATGGAGCACCAATTTCTATCATTTCTGACAGAGATATTCGATTCACTTCAAACTTCTGGAAATCCTTACAAGATTCATTTGGAACCAAATTAGAGATGAGCACAGCATATCATCCACAAACCGATGGTCAAAGTGAAAGGACAATTCAAACATTAGATAATATGCTCAAGCATGTGTGACTTTCTAGAAATGATTAGGCAAGTCATACTTCATCGAACCAGTTGCTTTAAAATAATGGTAATTACATGAACATATTAACGACACCATTTGAGGCACTCTCTGATTTAGGTGTAAATCACTTATTCACGGGTCAAAACCAGGAAAGTTTAACTCACAAGTCCATAAGTCATTCATGAAACAACAAAGTAATCGTACAAATCAAGAATCAGTTACAAGTAACAACACATAGCTAGATAAGCTACGTCGATATACGACGCAAAATATTGGAAGTGTGTTCCATAAGTCGCAAACCATTAGAATTTCAAGTTGGCAACAAATTTATGTTCAAAGTCCCGTCTTGGAAGGGCGTGGTACGATTCAGAAAAACATTGGACGACCCAATGCGACTCAAATTATCCTCACCTTTTCACAAGTAACAATGTAGAACATAACATGGACTGAATTCAGGGACTGAATTCCTTTTTGGTTGGGCGAATGTGACAACTCGTAATTTCAGGTCATTTTACAAACTTTGGAAATTTCACTATTCATCTCGGGAATTTACTATTCACCAGTTACTATTCAAAATTTTACTATTCACCGTTTTCGGAGTCGAAGTAATATTCTGAGAACGTATTTCAAAATTTACTATTCACAAAACACTATTCATTCCCGGAGAAAATCACGATTTATGAGTCACTATTCATCATTTTTCGTAAACTAGGTTTACGAGTATCAAATTCGCGTAACCTAAATGGGTTAAGCTGCGTATTCATGAACATATCATCAAGGACATTTCATATAGACTAGATTTAGTCTACACATCGTTAGTAACATCATTTCATATCAATTTATGCATGGGTTTTGCATTTTACATTAAACGTTTATTTTCTTATTAAATAAACGCTATCGCGTAAACATTTATTTTGAATATTGATCCGACACTTCCAAAAATAATTCTAATATATTTTTATATTCATTTTAAGACTATAAAAATTATATTATTAGTTTACCCGATGTTTTCAATTTATTTTGTATATAAATTGTTATGTATAAATATTTACGACGGTTTTCGTAAATACTACTCGATAATTATTATTTCACTCAATTCTTGTAAGAAATGTATTTTTATAATTTTTATGACTTCGATATATTTTATTTTGTTCCGTAAAAATCGTATTCTAGCCTACGCTACACTAAATATCTAATTATATGTACCAAATATACATAATATTTAACTTATAATACATTTAGCCAATTAAATTACATCACCTTTTTCTCCATTTTGATCTTGCCGACTTTTCTCCCCTAGTCACCATCTTTTAATAATATATTGACTTTATTATGCATACTCATCCATTTTATACTAGATATTTATTATCAAAAACACATAGACTACATATTTGAAAGTGAAAAAAAAAGGGAAAGAAACCTTCTCCATCTCATCTCAAAAATTCAGCCAAGGCAAGACCAAGCAAGAAACATAATTTTCTTTTCAAGATCAAGTGCTTATATAAACACTAGTGTACTCTATTTTAAGGTTTTGCAATAAAAACCTATAGTATTTAGGAAAACCTTGTTCCATAAACCTCATCATCAAACTAGTAAGCATTTCATGATCATTTTTTTATTTTTCATATTCATACTTTGGTCATTTTATCATGCTTGAGGAAAAACATGCAAGTTACATGTGAATCTATACCACTTTTATTATTTTTATTACTTATTATGAATAAATATCATCCTATAATTATTCCTTGAAACATATCACTTTTGGTGATGTCTAGGAACCCATGACACCCTAAGAAGGTGTATGGTAGGATTATAATAGCTTCGGAGTTGTTTTGAATGGGTTAGAATAGGTTTGGCGCGAGAAAAACTCATTTCGACACGTTTTCAAAAGGGTCTGTCCTTATTTTCGAAATCTGGAATTTTCGACAGTGGATAAAAAATTTTTGGCCTAGATATTTAGAAAATATACTTTAAAACGAAACCGTGGCCGCTTGAACGGATTAAAACGGAGCTATAACGAAGAAGTTATGAATTTTTCAAGTTGGCGACGAAAACTATAATTTTCTGGAAATTTCAGCATGTATTGTTTATTTTGTACGAGTCAAAAATGAAACTTAGGTGTTATAAATTATGTCGACTTATCAAAAATATATTAGTATACTTTGATACGAAGCTAAGGATATATAAAACGTAGAAAACGGACTTGTACCGATTAAATTATACACGTTTTCACAAAGTGCCGTAACTTTTATCATATAAGAAAAACTATATTAATTCTAATAGGCAAGTATTACGTCAAACTAGTCACCATGTTGGAGGACGTTTTTAACATTGATGTAGAACTTTTTATAAAGTGATGTCTTCTAATAAAAGTAAGTTCGCCAAGTATATTTTCCAAAATGTCCGACCGTTTGTTTAGCAGAGTTGTAATGAATTAATTACGGTTGCTTAAACTTTGCCGAAAACCATCTTTAAACTATATGTTGGACTAAAGTACCATACTTAACCTATATTTTTCTTTGTGATCGAGACCTCTAGAATGGAAACTTAAACACTAAAACTTTGAGATAATGAAACGAGCTTCCCAAAAACCGTTGAGTTTGTTTCCTAACGCTCGACGAGCACCATTTTATGACTAGTTTATAGAGGCCGTTTTTGTCACTTTCATGAAAACTTCAACAACATTATTTTACGACGAAAGGTTATAATCTCTTAATAAATCACAAAATGACTATCGTAGGATATCATTGCAACGTAAATACTTGTAAAGTATTTTATAACATGACGAGATGTCATAAACATATATTTCGACGATAAATTCTATTTTCAAAAACGTACAAGTGGTATAGATTACATGTGGATTTGCATGCACGACATTGTTTCATGATTTACATTAGAACATATCATTCATGATAGGTCACGGTCAGAGGTTGCGTCTCATTTCAGTATTGCCATTATATCATCATTATCATTGCAACAGGTGAGTTTTCATAGCCCCGATTATTCAAGTTTTTACTTATTTCAAACCTACGGGGGAGAATACATTGCACATCATTTTTATTACGATGCCAAGTATATCAAATTCATTACATTGCTTAAGTTACCTCATTCCAATTGAATGTCCCCATTATATAACATGAACCGTTAATTCCGAAAGAAGTGAGGGTGAGTGGATAGATCTATCGAGGGTGACTCCTCCATCCGGGTTGGTGGATTCCAACTGGTTAAACGGATGCATTTCATTTAATAACATTATTTGAGTTGTTTGGCAAACACTCTGTTGGGGCGAACATCATGATCAGTCTAGTTTCGGTGTCATGGACTTATAGCAATTGTATCATTTTTGTGACGACATTGTCATACATTATTTATACTTGTGGTAGTCGTATTGAACATTTTCAACAACTCTATGAACTCACTCAAACTTTGTGTTGACACTTTTAGCAATGTATTTTCAGGTTTCTAAGACATTCACTTCATGGCATGCATGTGGACATATCATAGAGTCGCGGTGATGACGCGTCTCACATGGGATTTATACACTTTAAAAACATCGTTTGACTTGTACCAAACTTACTTTCCGCACATAGTAACTTTCATTTGGGACCTATCTTTGTAACTCTGAATGTTTTTAATATATCACACGATGTTGTTTTCAAACAACACTTTAGGTCGTTCAATATAATTGTGATTGTGATGCTATGACAGTCAATCCCCAGGAATTCCATTCCGCTGCAAAACAGGTAATTTGGGGGTGTGACAGGTATCCCACGTTTAACGAAAACAACTTTGAACATATTATGGCACTAGGCTAAGCTTATTCTATGTGAAACAAGTGCATTAATACTCTCATGACTCATGAGCATATTTTATAAGTCATTTGCACTTTGTTTTATAAGTTTTACATAAATCATTCAAGTCTTACATAAATCTCATATATGCATGCACAACTACATCATACATTCACCACCTTTCTTAAATATGCATACATACACATATACACTTTCAAATTTTGAAACACCCCCCAATCACCTCATGGCCGACCACATTCCCACCTAACACCTCCCAAAGAGGAAAGCCCAATATCTCCTTTCCCTTTGTGTTACCCATTTCACCTTAAACTATTTGGATAGTGAAACTCGTTCACAGGTTTCTGAGGCTATGTGTGGTTTATTTGAGGCTTATACGCTTGACATGAAGGCTAATGCAACTAACTTTGATGTGAGTGGCAAAGATACTACACCTAATGTTAATGTGGATGCGAATACACAACCTTGTCCAAACTCTACTTATAGTTCTTTGGTTGTTGAGCCTGTTTGTGAAGGAGTTAACGTGTCTATTCCACGTAGAGTAGTAGAAAAGGTTAGTGCACATCTTGAATACACTCTATATGGCTACTTTATTGGTAATAGAATGGTGTTTCCAGTGGTTGAATACTATGTTAGAAATAATTGGGCTAAGTATGGTTTGAAAAAGATCATGATGAATGCAAAAGGTTTTTTCTTTTTTAAATTCGATACTCAGGCTGGTTTAGAAGCAGTGTTGGAAGAAGGACCTTGGATGATACGTAAATCACCGATCATTCTCAAGAAATGGTCAATTGATACTAGTTTATGTAAGATAGAGCTGACTCGTATTCCGATATGGGTTAAATTACATGATGTGCCTATTCAAGTTTTTGAAGATGATGGTATCAACTTGATTGCTTCATTTATTGGCAAACCTATTATGCTGGATTCGTACACAAGCTCTATGTGTAAGGATTCTTGGGGTAGCAGTAGTTTTGCTCGGTGCTTAATCGAGGTTGGTTCAGAGGATGAGCTCGTAGAAGTTATTACTATTGGTGTCCCCTCTCTTACTGGGGATGGGTTTACTAAATAATCTATCCGAGTTGAGTATGAGTGGAGGCCTCCTAGGTGCACATCATGTAAGATCTTTGGGCATATCTATGAGCATTGTACTAAAAAAGTGATTACTCCTCCTGTTGCTACTACTTCAAATGTCGTTACTCCTCCTACTATGCATGATAACAATGGTTTCCAAAAGGTGAGTCATAAGAAGAAGAAAGGTAAAGCCCAGTCTGGTAAAGGGAGTCAGGTGGGTACTTCTATCAAACAGACTTTCAGGTATGAGCCAAAGAAGACTACTAGTGAACCAAAAAAGGGAGCCACTATTAGGAGTAGTGTGCCTACACCGTCTTCTATGTTGCAGTCTAAAGGTTCCTCCTTTAAGGAAGGTGAAGTTTCTATGTCAAATGCTTATGCTGCTTTGGCTACTGAAGAAGATGGTGATGATGATTGTGTTGATAACGTGTTTGATGAATTGGCTAATTTATTTACTACCTCTACTAAAGGTGGAAGTTCATCATTCACGGTAGCTGCTAGTTAGCTTGTTTTTTGTTTTGATTCTTGTTCTAGGTTCATTGATTCTAGAGTTGTTAAGAGCTTTTGGCATGTCATAAGCTCTAGGTTAGTTGTCTATCAAGCTATTTTAGCTTGAGGTTAATGTGGTACTTAAGCCACATTCCATCTGTACTCAAACGTTTTGGTTTAATCTATTTACCAGGGTGCAGGATTACTCCCCTTAACAAAAAAAAAATTGTTTGCCATAAAACAAGATAAGTAACCAAGCCTATACTCTTCAAACTATGTCTCCCCTCCCCTACCTTTGTATTGGACGGCCAAATACAAACCCCTCCCTATGCATACTCAACAATTATTCTTGTGATACTAGTCATTATTTGCTACCAAAGTTGCTTTAAACCTTTCCATTTCGTTCACTATATATAGAAACCACCTAACACTCTCTCAATACACTTAAACACTCTCATTACACACATACCTTAGATTATTTAAGCATCAAGCAAGGGTTTCAAGAGTTGGTTTAAAGGTTATTCAAAAGGTAGGGTTTGGTACTTCAAAAGTTAGGGTTTTCTAAGTGTATTTGGGTAATCTTTGTGCATTTCTTGACCATCACCACTCCAAATGTGTGTAAGCATCCCATCATACTCTATTTCACTTATATTGACTTATCATGCATTATTTTTTATCACCCTTATGGATTTATAGTGTCGAAAGTTGTTTTAAACTTAGTATAACAAACCCTTGAATCTGCCCAGAATATGACCCGACTTGTGAGCTCGATTTCACCACTTTAAATAACATTTTTGGTCAAAATATTTGCACCTCGGTGTTCTAATATGTCTTTGGTAGATTCTACCCAAACTTTATATTTTTTGGAAATTTATTCGTATTTTAAACAATTTCCCGAGAGCAATTGTCCAACAGCTAGAGCTGTTGGAGTCCGCGACACATTTCACACTTTTGAAGGCCTTAAACTCCAAGTCACAAGCTCTAATTGGACTTTTTGGAAAGCTAAAACATAGAAATAACTCCAGGAGTTAGAATTTTGAAAATGCATTGAAAAACGTAGGAGTTAGAACCTCGTGACGCGGGCAAAATTTCTAAATGAAACTATAAAGTGAGACCAACCGCTTTTAAGGACTTTTTAGGTGTCTAAAACATGATTTCACTAAACAAGGCCATTGTTTCTTGAAATTAGACACATAAACAAACGTTTAGGGCTTTGAATGAGCAAAATTGGTCAAGAAATGAGTGAGTTACGTCCGCTTGAAGTCGTTAAAACACTTCAATCAACAACATCATTAAGGAGTTTTTAGAACTAAAAACGCGTCTTACTTGTTTTTCTTAAATGTTTTGACCGGTGAATCTTTACAAAACTTCATTAGAAGTTTATATGGTTGATAAAAAGTTATAAAACTTATATGCATATAGAACATATCGTATTGTACCTAAGGCCTCTTATTTATTTAGGTCGTGGTTAGGACTTGTGTTTCTTGGAACTTGCATAATATTTCCCATTGTACTACTTGATTCAGGTGAGTTTCATAGCCCCACGTTTACTTGCTTTATACTCGTTTTAAAATACTTTGGGGGTGAGAATACATTTCCCATTTTTATTATGGACACAAGTACTTTAAACTTTTACGGTTGCCTAAGTACCCGTTAACCCACTATGGCCCCCACCATCATGAATCGTTAGTTATGTAAGTAAGCACACCATCATGAACCGTTAGTTATGTAAGTAAGCACGAATGTTGTGAATAGATCTATTGGGGTTGACACCCATGTCTGGTTATTTATTACCATATCAAACTGGCGCATTTCATTTAGGGAACTCTAGGTGTTCTTGTATTAGACACCTACCGGGGCAACAACTTGTAACAACGTAAACGTCGATTAAGGCTTCGGTTTCATGAGCTTAGTGTAATAGTAATACTTTTCTTGATACTGTGAGTGAAGCAGTAGTCACTAAATCATTTCATGATACTGTGAGTGAAGCAGTAGTCACCAAAATCTTGTGGTCCACAAAAGACCAAGCACCACAAGAGACACCAGAAGAACGAATTTAGAAGCGTAAGAAGGCCTCGCAAGTGCGTAATTACATAGGGAGATTCGCTTAATTGTAGTAGTACTCTTTAATCGTTTGGTTAACGTGCTCTTTATTTCATTAAATTCGCATTAAACATACTACCTGCATTATTGATTATATGATGTTTTATTTGGCTTTAATGTTTGGTGTGCAAAAATTAATACCTCTGGTTTATCATGGCTTGTTTGCGCCGCCATTCCCACAATTACTTCATAAACATCATTTTCTTTGTTGATGTAAGCCCGGAAGGGATAAATAATTTAAACTAAGTATTATTAAGGAAATATTAATATGAATTTCTAGTTAGTCGTGACAGGGCTTTTACAAGAGATCTAGGTAATTTAGTACGGTACACAACGAGCAGCCATAGAGTAAGTACCTATTTAGTACTCATCATATATAACTAAATGATTAGCGAGCATATCTATCTTACTATCATCTTAACCTCTTACTGCTATCTGTTTTCTATCTGTATACGTGTGTGTCTTGTTGTCTTCACCTCTTATTAGTTTTACTTAATCAACACATTATGCTAATCTCTAAGGCTGAAACCCCCCTTGCGTTATATTAGGTTTAATTAGACTAACTCTAAGATTAAAATACTGATAGATATTAAAGTTTTAACGTTCCACTCTTAGTGATCAAATTTATGATCTCACCAAATTTATGTTGATGTTTTAGCATGTATTTCTCAGGCCTGTAACTACCATTGTTTTAGCTAGTACTATGGAGTTCATACTAGAGTCACTTGTTGACGGTTGCATTACATTGAAGATTTACTGCATGGACTTTAAAATGTTTGATTGTAATTTCAAAATTATCTCTTATTTGTTGTGAAACTCGTGAACTTATTTTGTTGAAACCTTCGTCCTTTTAATGAAATCAAATGTTGTATTCTAAACGACTCATGTAGATGTCATTATTTATATCTTGTGTTCTTTGTGCAATGAAGTCAGGCCTCGGTTACCTTCCGCCGCGATATTTTGGGGTGTGACAAATTCTAAGTAAACACGTTTTCCTCTTATAAGTAGTTCACCAATTTACTTTTCTTGTCATTTACTTTTATTGCACTTAGTTGGTTTAATTGGTAGTTTAAAACAAACTTCCTTCAATACCCAAGATTTTATAAATAAAGACCAAAAATAATATTCCCTCAACCTTTAGGCTTAATTCGTTATACACTTCAAACCTACCTCACTATTCCCCTAGAGAATGATCGATCCCTCGGGTCTTGCCTATACTACACTACAAGGATTAGGTACTCTGCCTAAAATGATTGTAAAACTAAGTGCGTTTATAATTATCCGTTATCAGAGATTAAGGAGCCGGATGTTGGCTGGTTATTTTGGTTTTAAGAAGAAATAACCATTGACCAGTCAACTTTCAATTGTTTGTTGATTGATTTCTAAAGTTAGAGATTTAGTTATCTATCTGTTAGGTTCTTGGAATTGCTTTCTATGAAATGTATGCGTTTGTCTATTTCCCATGATTCCACTTGATGTTCGCAAGAGTTTTATCAGAATAGAGAAGCTTGATCATTTTTGTCATAAGACTTTAGGCGTTAATGACGTATTTTCCTGAATATTGATAATTCTCAAATGTTTATGCAGATTCACGGCGAACGCGCCTGTCTAACGTGTTTCCTTTTGTGACGGAAAGAGGTTTTATAGAGGCTTTAGTGCCGGATCAATATGTTTCCTCAAGTTTTACGAGGTATTATGCATGTGTGAGCCTTCTAGAGGGCGTGTTGCATAATTTTGCTTTATGTGTTATGAAATGTATGTCTGTCTCTCATAAACCTTCTTGGTGTTATGAAGTATATGTTCTTTTCAGTGTGAGTTTTCTCGGTGAACCTTGTTTATTCTACAAGCTTCATAAGCGTTATAAAATATGTCTGTTTTTTTCTTGCAAGTCCCCCTGACGTTTGCAAGAGATTGTCATGATATATTAGCCCGACTTGTAAAATTCACGAGCTTTTAAGTGTTTTGAAAAAAAAAATGGTTTCCCAGGGTGTGTTTGCCTTGATTGATTATCCTTGATTTGTTGTGAGGGTTGATGTTACTCGTTAAGAGTGTTTATGTGGGTCCCATAAGTATTTCCGGTGTTATGGAATTTTTGTTTTTTCCTTGTCAGCCTCTTAAGCATTCACCGAGTTTGTTTTGTTAGGATGCCTCTTCCTGACCATTACCATGTCTCGAATGTTTGTGAGGTCTAAGTGTAACTCTTCAGGTGTAGTTTTTCAGGATCTATAAATCTCTTAGACATTAAAGATTTTGTGTATAGGACGTGTTTGCCTGATAATTTTTGTACCTTAGCTATTTGTGAGGTTAAATTTAACTCCTAAGAGTGTATATTTCATCTCTCTTTTTTCTTTAAGAGAATTTTGCAAGCACAAGGGTTGATGACGAATTTGGAGCTCATTAAGTCTTTTCAATAGCTAGCACATTTAGTGATCAAATAAACGTAACTAACTACCAACTCACGTTAACGGCATGCTCTCCTTGGACGTACATGAACAATATGCGATATTTTAGTTTGTTTGAATGTTTAGGTATCTCTAAGATTCCTGAGACGGGTATATCTTCAAAATTTTGGTATTGCCACTATCTTGTGAACAATCTTTCATCTGTTTAGTTATGTGTAACGTTAACTAAGCATGAGGATACGAAAGACAGGATTGACCTGGTCAGTCATCGATAGGCCTTTGAGCCTGAGGGCTTATGATAAGGATTTAAAACGTACACTTTTAAGGGGTCATTTAAGCCCTTAATCGCCCACTTTTATATCAGTTACTGTTTAATTTCGTTTTTTTCACTTTTTAGGTCTCTTGAAGGCAAAATGTTGGAATGATGCTTATTTGGACGAAAAGGAGTGAATATGTGAAGAAAATGGCTAAAGTCAAGATCAAGACACTCAAGCTGTTGGAAGTGCACCCGACGGCGTCAGAAACAAAGGGCGACGCCGTCCCTATATTTGTGACGACTCAGGAGTGAAATTGCTATTTTACACATGACGACATCAGGCTTTGAAGAGTAGGGCGTCACGAAGACTTTTCTCCTCAGACGGCCTAAATCCAGATTCAGACGACGTCAGAGCTGAAGCCTGATGGCGTCACAACCACAACGTGACGCCGTCCCAAAGTTGACTTGGCTAAGACGAAACCCTAATGACGGCGATCTGACGGCGTCGCAATAAAAAGGTGATGCCGTCGCAGTTGTAACTCTATATATAGAATTCGATTTTCAGACTTTTAGAGAGGTAGACTTGTGGAGTAAAAACCTAAAACGATTATAGTCCGTCTTGGACAGTATTTTAGGGTTCTAATACCTTATTTTACATCGAGATAAGTTATTTATTCCCTTAATTTCATTATGTCTTTGATTGAATGTGTGTATGCTTGCATGTTTAACATGTCCGGCTAATTTACTTGTGTGTTTGCTTAGATCTATGAAACCTAGTTATTAAATATTGATTGGTTGTCTCTTATCTTAATTGTAATTGGCTTAGGAGTGCTTAAATCCATCGTTGTGTTTTTAATGCTTGATTAATCTTTGTGAACCTTTGTTTATAGTTACTAGTGGAATTGTAGGCTAAATATCCAAAGATAACCTTAGTGTTAAGTTTATGAATCCTAGAGATTTCGTAGTCATTAACCTTAGGTAGCTTCAAAGAGTTAGGGATAAAATCACACCCTACGACCTTAGAAAACACAATGCGTTAAGAATAAGGATGTGATAATTCAACCACCAATAAAAGATAACTAGGGAGTAATAGTATCTAGGTAGACACATCTTTAATCATCATACGAGCACACTTCAATAGACATAGACTACCCCTTAGATTAGATAATTAGAATAGTAGAGTAATCGGTAGAAGTACCACCCCCCAAATCCAATACCCCGAGATCGTACCTTTAATTTTCTAAAAAATATAAAAAGATAAAAAATAATCTTCCTCAACCCGAACCTTAGCGTAGTAAATTTCTCACTAGCATTCCTATTCCCTTAGAGAACGATATCAATCCCGAGGCTTACCCTAATACTACAGTACAACGATTAGGTTCACTGCCTAGGTGGTTGGAAAACTTGCTCGAAGAAAAGGAAGTTTCCTTTGACCCTGAACGCGCGTTGTACGCGTATCAGCTTACGAGCCTAATGACATGTAAACCTGAGGGTGTATGAGCCTCATGGCATATAAGCCTGATGGCATGTGAGCCTGATGATATGGCTTATGGGCCTGATGTGCTGGCATATGAGCCTGATGTGTTGGTGCATGAGCCTGAGGGTGTACGAGCTTGATGGCATGTGAACCTGATGTAATGGCTTTGTTATGACAAAAAAGGAACATTATAACCTGACTTGATACAATGTTCTTATCAAAATAGCATTTTTCGTTATCAGGTTTATCATGTATGACTTTGTATTTCTAAAGTTTAGTAAGATAGAACAAGAGTTTTGCGATTGTCTAAAGGGATAGCACCTCAGGCTGAATTCTTGTTTCGAAAATATAATCAATAATCATAAGAGTAACAAGGAGATTTTACTTTAAGTGTCTTGATTTGAATGTTTTTACAGCGTTTCCAAGTTATAATTTAGTTATTTTGAAGGATTGAAAATTTTTAAATAGCAAAGTTGTAAAGCTTACCTAGAGTTAACATTTCCTTATTTTATTCGCGTGACAAGATAGTGACAAGTCATTGTCATGCCTTTAGACAGGCGGGAGCCTTTTTTGTCTGCCTGACCATGTATGGGTCTTCCAAGGTTGGTTTCGTTTTCCCTCTACCTGCAGCTTTATTGACTTCGAACCTTCAGTTTGAATGATGGCGCATGTGCCTGATCTAAAGTTATGTAAGTCTAATGGAATGGCATTCGAGCCTGATGGGATGGTGTTTAATCCTATGGCATGCGAGCTTGATGAGGTGGTGTTCGAGCCTGATGGAAGGAACGCTTTCCAAAGGAACGGTTGGTCTTTTTGTGTTGTTAGGCAATGAGCGTTAGCCTTTGCATGTTCTGTATCATTCAGTGTTTTAATGACAATGATTTGTAACACTAAATTTTTTGCTTGGAGTTTTTGTTTCGTGAAGAGGTTTGTCGTCATACATGGGTGACCCTTGATGATTTTCCAATATCAGTTAGCCTTATAGAGGCTGGTTGCTGAAGTTGTCTTGGCATCAAAGCCCTATGATTAGTTTCGTAAGATGTTTGAAGGTGTTGTTAGGATGTTTCATGGTTGAAGCTAAGCTGTTTGAGGTTGATGTCAGGCCGACTGGGGTTATTCCAGGCGTGTTTCAGACTTCGTCGAGCCGTGTTTCAGGCTGATTCAGGTTGATAGTGATAGCACCATTAATTTGTCAAGGTAGAAGAGTGGATACGATTTTTCCTGGGTCAACTTCCGTATGAGTATCTGTTAATTTTTTTGATGAAGTTATATTTTCTAGTGAGTTAGAAAGTTTTTCCAGTTAGTCAGAAGGTAAAGAAGGTGGTTATTTGTCGATTTGTTTTGCGTGGGGAGAAGCTTTCGTGTTTTGTAACAAAAGATAAAGACTAAAATACCATTGGAATCAAAAATTATAAAATACGTTTATAATCATTTAACGAAATTAAAAACTAATATGCGAATAATAAAAGCTTAACGAATATGTTACGTGATCGATTTTGGTACGACGAAAGATTTAAACGTTTCGCTAATACGTTGGGCCGTTCGTTTGTTTGGATGGGCTCGTTTCTTTTTGTGCCAAGCCGAGAGTCCAAGAGCCCAAGGGGCGTTTGTTTTTGTGTCGTGTGGGTCAAGAGCCGAAGCCCACATGGGCGTGCGTTTGGTTGTGTGTTCGGTTGGACCAAGCCGAGCCCATGCCCCCTCCTAAGGCCCTAAACCGAAAATACTACTACTATAGATACAACACATAAACTCAAAAGTGAAACCCTAGTTTTTGGTTGCCTCTCTTTTCTTTTTTGCTCCTATTCGGCCGAACACCTACAACCTTTGGTGTCGAGATTTTGCTTCAACCAAGCTAAGGTATAACGTGTTTCTCGTTTTCCTTTGATGCACCTTAAGTTAATATATTGTAGCTTGTTGTTTTTGTCGACTTGTGTTTTCTTTTTCCCTTGTGTCGAGCCGTATGAAACCAACAAGGCAAACCATAATGTAATGAACCTTATAAGTATTAAAGAGTATGTTACGTAATAAGTATTATTGAATCGGATCATGAATATGTCGAGTATATAAGGACCGAACCACATGCATGTGAACCGAACCATGTGTATGTTTCGGCCAAGGTGTAAAAACTTGATAACTTGAATATGTAAAGTACGTAGATGAGTTAAGATTTGCGTAATAACCTATTAGCCGAAACCCTAGGTTGAACCGAACCACATAAAGAGTTTTTGAACATGTATTAAACGAGTAAAGGTCATGTAAACATAAACCCTAATGGTTTGTGAACCGTGTCTCATATGCGTGCGTTATTATAAGTCAAGTGAACTTGTAAATGTGTAAACGTGTAATTAATCCGAGTAATAAGTAACTCGTATGTCACATAAAATCATAAACGTGCAAGGTGAAACATAAAAGGAAAGATTGTTTTCATGACGTGTTAGGTTAAGTAACGAGTCATTAAAAGATGTAACATGTAAGTAAATGCATATTAATGAGATATTAAAGAATGAGAAAACCCTAGAACATAAATGAGAGTCGATTAGGGTTTGAAGCTAAGTATATTAATTCGTTATTTCATGTGTGAGTTATGACGTTTAAACTATTTTCACATTTAACCCTAAACTTTAATAAATAACATAATGAACCCTAATCTACGATATTAATTATAAAACACTTAAGTCTCATTTAATTATAAAACCCTAAAGTATTAAGATCACTGAATACACTATGTATAAACACCAAATATTAAAAGATCATTTCGACGATTATGGAATCATAAATAACATGTACGATCGTTAATGTGTATAGGTTCTGTGAAGAAGGAGTAATCCTTTGCTTTCCGTGTTTCTGCTTTTCGATCATTTGCTTTGGAATAAGGTACAGATATTCTGACCTTTTCAGTAAAGGTTCCTTATAACGTTTTCTTTTCGTTAGCTTTTATATTACGATTTCCTAAGCCTTTGCTATGAACCCTATTTTGTTTGTTTGAAGCTGTTGCTTATCTGAACTTTGATTCTTGGATTATAAAACATTTGATTTTGAACTATATGATATAAAAACTTTGATATTTAAAACATGATTAAATCTGTGATAAAGTATGATCTGTGTCAGTTATGACATTCTGATTTGACCTAAGATAGTTTGACACCCGAGCCAAAATAATAACTAATCATGGGGGTTCCATGTCCGTGTCAGTGATGCACTTCTGACATGACTCTAGGGCAGTAGAGTGAAGTTCTGCCACGTCCCTTATCTGTTATCTGTTATGAGCTCAAGTTATATTATATTTCCAATATATGTTTGTCGGGCGAATGGGTGCATCCTAGATCTGTTATCTGTTATATGTTATATGTTATATGTTGTATGCTATCTGATGATTGATGTTGCGTGCATGCACGTCCTTCATAACTCTGGTAGGTCTCCCCTACAAATGCTGCCTTGTGTGAATATGAAAATGATTATGATCTGATGTATGTGTGTCTGGGCTCGAGGTAGTTAACTATAAAACTTATTCTATTATTCTGATTTATATGCTGAAATGATTATGATTTTACTATCTTCCTTTCACTTTATTTCGTATTCGTTTTCGTTTCGTATTCGTTTCGCTTGTATATCTGTTCACTGGGCTTTTGAAGCTCAGCCGCATTTCTTTTCTTCCGCGGCAGGTATCTAAGCATTGGAGCTGGGTTTTGCTTTGGGATGAGTGCTGAGTGGACTTACCTTAGAGATATTTAGTTTGATCTTATGATGCCATTTAAGACTTAATATTTCAGATATTTTATTTGGAGTTTATTTTTCCGCTGGGACCTATGTATTGAAGTCATTTTGACTTGAATTATTTCAGTATTTATGCTAAGATTTCTTTTGAATACTTATGTTTGCTTTGATATGACACCATTACTTGTGATTCCTTTACCCTTGTCGGGTCGGGGCGGGGCGTTACAATTTATGGCATCAGAGCCCAGGTTTACGACTTGTAGTCAGGACCTGTGACATATGGAGCCTAGGTTTTGAGACCCTTAGAGCTTAGGCTATGACCTGTGAGGATGAGGGTAGAATTTAGGATTCCTTCTGCGTACTTCCATTTCGTATCTCACCTTTGTTCATTTTGCTAATCGTTTGAATATCGTTCAGATGGTTCGAACTCGTACTACCGGTAGCGTGGATGGAGACGATGATGCTACTAACAATTATGCTGCGATTGCTAATGCTCTCAACACTCTTTTTCCTGGTCTTACTACACCTGAGATGATGGAACAGGTGATCAACAACATTCGTAATCAGACTGGTGCTTCGGGTAGTGGTGGAGGAAATCAACCCGTCGGCATTCACACTTGGCTCGAGCGTTTCGGTAAGCTCAAGCCTCTTTCGTTTAACACTGCTGCTACTCCCACTGAGGCCGAGGACTGGATCACTCATATTGAGAAGCTGTTTGAAGTACTGGGTTGTGGAGACGAGTTTAAGACTCGTTTGGCCGCCTTTAAGTTGGAAGGTGATGCTTTGAATTGGTGGAAGGCACTCAAACAAGCAAGAGGATGAGATGCTTTTGCTATTACTTGTACCTGGACTGAGTTTCGGACTATCTTCTATAACCGTTACTTCCCTGATGCTGAGCAGCAAAGGTATGAGAGGGATTATCAGGCAATCTACCAGCTTGATCATGAGAATTCCAATGAGTACATGAGTAGGTTTATGAGGTTGATAAGTTTTGTGGGAACGATTGCTGGAGATGGTAGGCGTCAAGCTAATCACTTCAAGTGGGGACTGAAGAAGTGGGTGTTGGACCGACTGCTTAATATTGAGTATGAGAATGTGTCGGCCTGCAATGACGCAGCTCGTAACATTGAGATCTTTCATGAGGTTTCGGGTTCCAACAAGCGTAATCGCGATGGTGATCGGATTCAAGGTAGGACTCAAGGCAATGATTATAGGGGAAATTCTGGCAGGAATTATGATTCGAGGGGTCAAGTGGATAGGAGTTATGATCAGCGGGGTCAGTCAGGAAGGAATGTTGACTCTGGGCGCCCCGAGGCGAGGAGTCAAGATAATAGAAATGCTGGTAGGAATGGAAATGATCGTCAGAACCAAGGTAACAATAACCAGCGTTACAACAAGGATCAGTCAGCTCGAGGATCAAATCAGGGTCGTACTTCAGGATCTTCTGGTCAGCAAAGGACAGCTGAGGTTTTGCCTCCCCCACCTATCTGTACTACTTGTGAAAAGGCTCATCCGGGACAGTGTTTCAAGGCCACTGGTGGATGTTTCTCTTGTGATTCTACTGCTCACAAGATCAAGGATTGCCCTAAGAAGAACCCGGTGATTCCTAGAAACTACATCAAGCCGCCAACTACTACTGGACGTGTTTATGCTACTACTCGGAATCAGGCGGAGCGCACTTCAGGTACCATTACGGGCACTCTTTTCATTGATGATTATTCTGTCTTCGTTTTATTTGATACCGGTGCCACACACTCCATTATATCTATCACATTTGCTAAGAAACTTAATATGAAGCCCAAACCATTAACAAATCACTTATCGATTTCTACGCCTATGAAAAACCACATGATCATTGATCATAAATACGTTAATTGTCCTCTTCGTTTTGATGATCGTATTCGCTTTGCAAATCTGTATCCTCCTGATATGGTCGACTTTGATATCATTCTAGGCATGGATTGGTTGGCTTATCATAGAGCTTCAATTGACTGCTATGCTAGAATGGTGATCTTTGGAGACGTAAAACATCCTGAATTCGTTTATCATGGTTCTCAACCTCTCAAATCTGTTAAGCTCATTTCCGCTATGAAGTCACGGACCATGATTGCTCATGGGTGCCAAGGTTTTCTGGCATCTGTTAAGGACACATCTTTGGAGAGTCCTAACATTGAAAATCTTTCTGTTGTTTGCGAATTCACCGACGTTTTTCCCGATGAACTCCCTGGTCTTCCTCCAGCTAGAGAAGTTGAGTTTAGCATCGAGTTGATTCCTGGTGCTGAACCGATTTCGAAGGCTCCGTATCGTATGGCACCTATAGAACTGAAGGAGTTGAAGGAACAGCTGCAAGAGATGATAGAAAATGGATTTATTCGACCCAGTGTTTCTCCATGGGGTGCATGTTAGGAATTAGAAAATTCCATAGTGAAGAGTCGGTCACCCCTAATATTATCTAGCATAAGTTAGCTCGTAGACATATCTTTATTTACGTTATTTAGTTGTTTACTAGTTAGTTTGTAGCGTAGAATAGTATAGTGCAACACCGTGGAGGAAGGACGGGTCTTTACCCACTGTATCCCTGATCTACAGGCCGATAGGAGGTCGTGTAGTCTGTAAGTATAAATACCCCTTCCATCCATGGAAGGGGTGGTGCTTCTCATTTCAATCTAATATTCCATACTTTGTGTAAACCTCTAGCAAGAACACCCTCTCTCTCTACTAACTCTCTAACTATGGCAAACATGTACTTTGATCATCCAAGACCACCCGAATCATTAACACAATAAATATACGATCCTACAATTGGTATCAGAGCCATGGTTATTGTGTTGTGTTGATCTTTTTGGTGTCGATACATGGTTGTTTAACTGGTTCGAGTATTTTTTTTGGTTGGAATATTTTAAAAAAAACTGGTTTCAACATGTCTTGATACGTTTGTGGCTTTGATATTTATTTGCTTATTTGAAACTGGTTTTGACAGGTTTTTGTGGTCGGATTAAGTTTTTTGGGTAAACAGTTTATCATGTCTTGGTATCCTTCTTTTGGTCTATGGTCTTAACTGGTTCAAACATGTTGTCCAAGTCATTATTCTGTCCAAGTTCTGTTTGTGTAAACTTTGTCCAAAGTTTGTATGAATTTGGTCATTTTCGTGGTCTAACTGGGTCAAAACGGGCAATACAGAAGCAGTTTATGCAGTCTTTTCTGGGTTTGAAACTGTTCATTGGTCATATCATTCTTGGTAGCGAGTTATGCGTCTAAAGCTATGCTAGAGACTTGGCACAATCAAAAGGACCTGGCTACTTGTTATTGAACAAGGTAGCGCCTTGTTATTAAGAATCATAGCGACTTATCATGACTCATGGATGCTAGCGACTTGATATTTATCAAGTAGCGAGTTAGTGTGAAAAGTTTTGACCTAGCGACTTATTATTCAATAAGTTGTAGCGACTTGTTTTTTTGAAAAAGTCATAGCGACTTGGTTTGAAAATTTGGCTAGCGACTTGGTTTGAAAATTTGGCTAGCAACTTGGTTTGATAATTTGGCTAGTGACTTGTATGGTTCAAAAGACCTAGCGACTTACTTTGCAATATTTGCTAGCGACTTGGCTCATAATATTGTTACAACAGAAAGGAAGAATGAGAAGAATAGACCATGTACCAACATCAACTTCAGGCTTAAACCATCATCAGTCCAAGATTTACAAAATAAAAGGGTAAATCGAATGAATAAATAACTGTTAAACAACTTCAATCCAAAACCTACAACCACCATTCTATCATTATCTCATATCAATCATCAACTTCAAATCAACCTAAACCTAGACTCGACTTAAATCAAAACATGTACAACGAATCTCAGATTTATTTCATGTTGCTTCAAAGTTCTATCCAACCATCAAAGGTTTTATACACGAATATAAATTCATCACTGATTTTCTTTTGAAGATAATACTTCAACTATTATCCGAATGAGTAAGAAAAGGAGTGATAACAAATTTGTTATTCTCTTTTTCTTGGTTTCGTTTAAATGGTAAATCAACACAAGGGTCCTAACACGAAATGGTATTCATTGATTTATGTTTGAAACGATAATTTCATGACTATACGAATTTTCAAGTGAAGAAATATAACAATCATGTTACTTTCTTCCTTCTATTCGATTCATATTTGTATTGAAGTTACTCAATAATCCTACCTTGATTGGCTCGTGTGGCTGTCTCAAATCACTCTTACCATCCCTGTGGCTTTGTCGACCTCCAGCCATCTTTGTGGCAAAGTCCATTCGATGGAAGCTTCATTTGGTACATAAGAGGCGGACCAACTTTTTGAGAAATGTTTGGGTTCTATTCGATTTTTGATGATTCGTTATATGTGAGAGGCGGATTAAAGATGTGTTAGGGTTTGGAAGGGTGGAGAGATTAGCAGATTTAGGAGTGATTTTATTTGGGGGCGGAAGTTTGGTAAGGTTAGGGTTTGGTTTGTATGAGTGAAATTAGGGTTAGTGGGTGTTAGTTGTATCTATTATATAGTCCGGATAATAGGGTTTCAATGTGTATTAACTGAATCGGGCTTAATGACTTCGTGGGCTGGTATTTGGATTATGGGTTTTTGGTGATCGTTTCGTTTGGGCTTTCCATCAGTACTCGAGATTGATACATTTTCACGCTAACTATGATGATGTAATTTGCTATCCAATTTTTCTTAAAGTTATTGGATAACAACTCGTTGAAGTATATTGGTATTAATTTAACAAGGATTCACGTTTATGGACATTAAGTGATAAAGTTGGATTTGATTTTCACATGGGCCTGAACGGATCTTCTGTTAACTTGATAAGTGAAATTTGTTCATATAAACTGACCTTTATGATTATACTTGAATGATGAATCAATAGGCATCTTATGAGTTGGATTTTATGGGAGTTGATGTAGGATGAGTTTTGAGACATGCGTGGTTTATATTGTAATACATGTAATTTGGATCTTCTTAGATGTGTTGAAGAGATTTGGATGTTATAAGGTTTGATGACGAGATCCGATGATGAGATTTGGTATGATGATAATTGATGTTGTGGTATGAGGGTTGATACATTGGTCTATGCATTTTCACAAAAAATATTTTTGTCTCGGCTTGAATTTCTATTGGAACTAGGGTGACTACGGAGTTGTTTGGACGATATTTCTTATTTGGGTTTGATGTGAAGATTTCCAGGCGCGTTTATTTATTTCGTCTTCTTTCTTTCTACCCTTCCACGAAGATGACTTGTTTGGGCGTTTATTGAGTGTGATTAAGACTTGGTAATTTAATTACGGTTGTGATTCTTTCTCGCTTAACTCACAACGTAACTATCACTTCGGTGTCTCACTCAGTTGAGAATGTCAAGAGGTTTTGTACATTGGGTACACCGTTTCTTGTTCACGAGGATTAGTACAAGTTTAAGTAACAAATCTGGGGAATTCTACTTCATGATCAAATTTGGTATATCGAGTTTACTTCTCCATGTGGTCACTATAATAGCCGACAGAATGCGTGAATGATGTGTTTACCAAAGTGTTGATTGGATGGTTGTTGATGTTGTTGATATTGGATAATGAACTGTTGATGAACCGCTGCATGTTCCCCTAAAATAGATATTCACCGAAACCAAAGTTGTCATAACTTATTCAAACTGACATTGTTTACGGTTTTGTCTTGATTTTGTAAAATCCCGCGAAAGAACCTATTTCTCGGTTTAAATCATAGACTTGTAAAATCCCGTGACAATGGAAACATCCTGGTATTTGTAAAGTGCATTTCCGGATCTATCTTATGGTTTATTCTTGGTTTTGTAAAATCCCGCGAAAGAAACTATTTTCTCGGTTTAAATCATAGAGTTGTAAAATCCCGTAATGATGGAACCATCTTGGAGAAGAGAAAATGTAATTCTGGATCTTACTTGATGCTGGTGCTACGGTTTCTGTTTCGAAGAAGGGATAAAAGGGTGTACTTCATAAATTGGATGTGTGTTTGGATATTCGTCATGGCAGTTTGGTTATTACATGGTTTTACGGGGTTATGTGCTTTTAACCATGGTCAGGATGAAACCATTATCAAAGTTCACTTTTAAGGTCAAAAGGAGGCTAGATTTGAGCTTTTAACAAGATGTGACAACGGAGTTAATTCACTATTATTTATTTGAGGTTGAAGTGAAATATCACGGGCAAGTGTACTTAGTATCTGAAGGTATCGGGGATGGTTGGATGAAGATTCTTCATGATCCTTGTTCGAGCTTATTATCAAAAACAAAGACTTGGAAATCTAGTTATTGTTGGGTGGCTTTTACTTTTTCTTTTACCACTTGGGGGAATTGGGCTCTTACCACCACAAAATAACTATCACTTAAAGGAGTTACGTTGTAGTGCTCAGTGTCACATTCAATTGTGGATTTTCAAGAGGTAATGTACGTCTATTACTTGATGGTTGGTTGGTTGAGGAGTATAGAGTACTTAGAGATTCAAATGGGCATGAAGTCTCGGCACCGCTCTTTGTTACATATGTGCAAGTATAAGTCACTTGTTCGGGTTAGTTTACTTCAGGGTCAAATTCATCATATTGGGTCATCTCCATCAGCTGTCACTGCAAAGAGCCTATTGAATGATAATGGGATTGATTACATGTTTTGCCAAAAGAGATTGAAAAGAGAGAGATTATCACGTCTGTTCACTTCAGTTCAGGCCTCGTACTTCAACATAATGACGTATGAACACATCAGTTCATGCCTCGTTCTCCAAAGAAAAGAAAAGTGTACGTGTCAGTGCGCTTTATCTTCTGAAGAAAAGAAATCTTCTCTATTATGACCATTCTTATCAACATGCTTCATACTTTTTCCATGCGCTTCAGTCATCAAGTGAACCGGGCTACCACTGATTGTTTTCTCATTCCACTTGCTCGATTATAATGAAGATGGCGACATCATGTGCTTATTTTGCGGGAGAGAAGTGTGAATAGAACATTCGGATGATTTTCACTTATTTAATCAAGAATGGCATCTCCGTATGCAATTCTTGAGGGGGAGAAGAAGTGTGAATTTTTTGCATTGTTGATTGACATTTGAGAATATAAATGGTCATACGGCTCTAAACTCATGTAAGAACCGAGCTTCTTCTTATCGGGTCATCTTCACATGGAGTTTTTCTCTTCTAAGAGCCGTTGGTTGACATCTTCACTCGGATTGATGAGTTTATCGACAAAGTGCTTCCGGTTAATGCTTCACGTATACATCATCATGATGATTCCGAACAATCTCTCTGTTCTTGTTTGATGTGATTGGTAGTTTGGTATTACCATCTTGTGTGTTCATTGCGGCCTAATTGCTGATTTCCTTGATGAACATCTTTCTGTTCTTGTTTGATTGGGAGGGATTTTAGTTAAGGGGATTTGCAAGATGTAAGTTAATTGGGATGCCTTTTGGTGGGACGCTTTTTGGTATGAGTTGAAGATGTTAACTATCTATTTCCCAACTTCACAATCTTGAAGAAGGTCGAGTCTACAGTCTGTTCTACATTTTCTGCTACATGTTAGAAGACTAAAGACGAGTTGCATTTAACGATCTAAAGACTTCTTCTTAATCTGGGCATTTTTCAAACAGATTGTCGGTTTTAGGAAGAGCACTAATTGGGAGTGTGTTATAAGTCAGATTCAATCCCCAATTAGACTTGCTCATATTCTTTAGCAGTGACTCCTCGAGACGTTGTTATTGACTATTTCACGTTTTGGACATTTGACACAAGTTGATTACTTCGGAGTTAATCATGTATCACTTATTTGAGATTGAAGTTGACTTTCACAAAGGCGTGTTCTTATTTGATAACTTGCTCGGGCTTAAGAATTTGAGTTGAAGACTTGGTTTATCTAGTTACCAGCAGTCGAGGTGGATGGTTGAAGACCTGGTTAACTATCATTATTAGGAGTTACTTTGTTTTACTCAGTGTCACACGCATATGACGGTGTGGATAATCGCAAGAGGTGTTAATGTCTCATACTTTGTTTGGGTAGTGAGTACTTAGAGATTTGCTTGAAGCATAAATTCTCTACACCGTTCTTCCATCATTAGGTGCAAGCTTAAGATACAAATGTGGGGAAGTTGACTTCAGTTTCAAGTATGGTATAGCGGGTTTTCTTCTTCAGTGGTCACTTCAAATTGTCTACAGAAGGGTTGATATAAATAGTCAGAGAGAGTCTTCAGCAAGTTGATTCCCACATAATTACATGTGTTCTTCTCAAAAGATTTCAAGTATACGGGCTTACAAAGAGTTGTTGATTTTGAAGTATCATTTCCAGAAAGGGGGAAGGAGACACGCATCTAAACGCGAGTAAACTTTGATGAACTTAATACTTCTAAGTAATTGAAGATATCCCGGGAAGACAAATGTTATTACCGCAGAGAAACTCAAGGTTTGACTCATGGCGAGTAAACTTGATGGACTTAATTCTTCTAAGTGTTTGAAGATATCCCGGGAAAACAATTGTCATGACCGCAGAGAATCTCAAGGTTTTACTCATCAATGCTTATGGTGTTATTCTTATTCCAACTATGTGGGGGAAGCGATGGAAGAGTTAGTTTCTGAAGATAAAAGAGGTGCACAAGTGCGTGATGATCTCGATGTTATCACAATCATCAGAGGAGAGAGAATTGTGTACATTGGAGGCACTCAGCTGTTTCTCTTGAGGGCTTAATCAGTGATTCAGAGATATAATCACTTATTCCGGAGTTGACATCCGCAGAGATTGTCATCCGCAGAGATAATCAGTGACTTGGCTTGCTTCTTCAATGTTAACAATTATTCCTTCCTTGGGTATTGGTATACTTCGAATACTTGAGCTTCATACACGATCATCAGGGAAGAAAAATGTGAACATGGGGAGGTGTTTTCATTCCCCTCATGATGTGTATTCGGGAGAGCTCTTGGGTATTGGTGTACTTCGGGTTCTTGAGCTTCATACACGATCATCCGGGAAGAAAAATGTGAACATGGGAATGTGTTTTCATTCCCCTCATGATGTGTATTTGGGAGAGTTCTTGAGCATTATACAAAGAGACTGACTGCATCAATTCAACTACGTGGGGGAAGTGGTCTCTTGACACCTTTTGGAATGGATTGCTTCAGACTTCAGTGGTAATGAAATTTGAAAAGAAATTTAAAGAGTGGGATGAAACGTTGTTGTTCTTCTTCTTGATGATATAACCCCGAATGGAGATCCTCGATTATCGTTCTTAAATGGAGCAGCGGGATTTATGATAATGGTGTGCTTCCTTGTTCACCTGGCTAAAGCAAGCTTGAAATAGAGCTTCGAATCTGCTCATCTAATGGATTTTCGGTTTGGGGGGAAGCTGCCAAAGTCTCTCTTTCTCAAAGGCTCATGTTTTGTCTTCTATTCTGGAGCCTCGATTTGCTTTGGTGGTGAATGTTTAAGAGATGATGACTTCTATCTTCTACAACGGGGTTGCTTGATATCCTTATCTCGGTACTCGTATCATCATCTTCTTTAACTATATCATCTACTCTATCCTTGTATATATTTATCAGAAAACAAAATACAAAAATATAAAACCAACAAAAAGAAAATAGAAAAATATAAAACCATCAAAACAAAATAGAAAAATATAAAACTTTCAAAAAACCCATAAAAATTAGAAAATTTGAAAAAAAAAAAAAAAAAAAAAAAAACCAAAAATATTGTTTTCTCAAGACATGTCTTCTGGTATCGATAACATCTACGGTCTTAGAAATGTCATTCAATAATGGCACGGGACCACAGATGAAGTTCGAGCAGGAGGTGTAAATATTTCTTTCTAAACATGTCTCAAAAATATGGATTGCAGTTACTTCAGACTGTGACCCGTGCTTAAACTATGGCTTGCTATTATTTATGATAGCAACCCGTTCTTTAAAGAGAGGAAAGTGTTGCGCTAAGCAAATTTTCAAAAATATCGTGCACTTATCCTAAAAATATTTGAGGAAAGTATGTCGAAGGACTGCTGTTCCTACACAAATGTTTTTCCGTCTATAAATTCTTCAGAAAAATATTTGTTGTTTTCCACAAATGGTGGTAAAATGAGTTGCTTTAACAACAATCAGTTTCAGAGTTTTTATTAAATTTGCAAACTCAATCAATGACTTCAGCGCTTTTAAACTTTTCATAAAAAATGAGTCATTGATTGAGGGGGAGAATGTTTTCAAATCTATATCATCTAACGAGCTTTCTTAATTATCCTACGTGCTTAATTAAAAATGATATTTGCCTGTGTCGAAGGACTAGGAATTTAGGATATGATTGTTAGGTTTAGATGATTAGAGTTTGATTAATACATAAACCCCATGCCTTATATGAACTGATTGATATGTTGAATTGACTTGAATTAGTCAATTGTTGTTTGGGTGATGTCGACCACCATATATCTGTATGTGTGTTCACTAACGTATGCAGGTATATTGGTATAAAAGAATGTTCCCGATCCGGATCCCACAATTGAAGATGATTGGATGCCGAAAGGAAAGGGTAACTATTTCTTGGGTTGACAGATGAAGAAACGGAGTTTAATTGGACTTCTATGGAGAGTTGGCATGAAATGCAACGTAAGAGGTCTTACTGCATCAGCAGATGGTTTTCTTCAGCAAGTGAAGAAACGGAGCTTAATTGGACCTCAGTTGGCATAAAAAAAAATGCAACGTAAGAAGTCTCACTGCATCAGCAGATGGTTTTCTTCCAAACCCTACAACAACAACAACAGAAGCTTCTCAACCACCTAACGTATCTTGTGCAGGAAAAGTAGTAAATGATACCATCTTTAAACAATTTTTGAAAATATTGTTTTGAATATGGAAAAATATTGTTTTGAAAATAAATTGGTCTTAATTTTGAAAATCACCGGACTTCATTTTATCAAAACTTAAGTCACTCAATTATTGACTTCGGTCATCGATTGAGGGGGAGAGTGATTTAAAATAAATTATTTTCAATCAATATTGCTTCATAAAAGTCCGGATTGCACAATATAAGTGGTGATCTAAAGATTTAATGTTATGTCATGGTATGATTTTTTCTTTAGAATCAAGGTCTTTCAAAATGAAATTTTTTCTGTTCTTGTTTGATTGTGAAATTGTTTTGTTTTACTTAAAAGATCTCTTAAAAACTATCATACCTGACACTAACAATCTTTAATGTCTTAAAATGGTCCTTATCTGTCATCTTTCAAAATTGAATCTTGCCACGTCTTTCTCCAAATTTTTCTAAATGAGTTAAATCAGTTGGGATCACAAATCTCAAATGGTTTGAAATCTTTGATCGGGTGAGAGGTCGTGATTTAAATCTCAAATCTGTTTTAATGGAATTGGTTTTAGTCCTTCAAAGGCACTCCTGCCTCCATGTGCCAAACGATTTCAAATACACAATGCACATGTTGAGGAGGAGGATTTATCCAAAAACCAGATGAGTATTTAAACAAGGCCACATTTTCTCCCATGTTTTTCTAAACCTAATTAAATCACTTGGGATCCAAAATCTCAAAGGATTTGATATTTTTGATCGGGGGAGAATTTGTGATTTAATAATGAAATTTGATAAAAGCTGATCGTTCTGATTCAGTTGTGCATGCTGCTCTCTCATATGTGCTAAACGCTTTCGAATCTCGAAGCACATATTGAGGGGGAGCAAAACCATCGAGGTACAAAAGTTTTTTAAAAGAGATTATAAAGTACCTTGATTGTGTTTTCAAATGGTTTTCTTAATCGATTTTGTGATTGTGGATGTGCTTCAAAAGAACTCTTGCCTCTATGTGATAAAATGTTTTAAAATATCCTATGCACATATTGAGGGGGAGAATTTTACCAAGAAAATCAAATGGCTTTTTCGTATGAAAATTGTGATCAAAGAAAATATTTCAAAGTCCTATTGCCTCCATGTGCCAAACAATTTCTAAATCACATGCACATGTTGAGGGGGAGGTTTTT
Organism: Chrysanthemum seticuspe; assembly: GCA_019973895.1. Taxonomy (NCBI): domain Eukaryota; kingdom Viridiplantae; phylum Streptophyta; class Magnoliopsida; order Asterales; family Asteraceae; genus Chrysanthemum; species Chrysanthemum seticuspe. The sequence goes on along the minus strand of BPTQ01000007.1, from coordinate 247,097,046 downwards.
CTAAATGATCAAAACTATTAAGGTACAAAATGCTTTGATCTCGTATCACAAGTACCTTGATTTTTTTTCCAAATGATTTTTCGATTGGTTTCATGAAGGAAAGAACAATACCAAAAGACCGACCAATTTACTTTATGCATGGTGTTATAAGGATGGTTAGGTTAGGTATTCGTTCCCACGATCCCGCCAGAGCCGGAGGGATCTTCCCAGGGACAATCCACTAGATAGTGTAGAGTCCTTAGGTATGATGAAAAAAGGAGAAAAATGAGAAATGGGAAGAGTGCGGACTGAGACAGAGCTAGTACTGGAATAAACCCAACAAGGTTCTAGTAATGAAGTCTCGGTAAGCACTAAAGGGGTTGAAGAATGAAAAAGAAATGAATATGAAAAAGGGTGAAAAGAAATAGCCCTCCAATAATTCAACCTTAGGGCAGTAACCGGGTTCAATTCATATGCTACTGGTGTTTACTAAGGTAACATCGGTATTGAAGACAAGACGTCATGGACCCAGTGACGCACTGCACTAAATCTTCCCAAGCCACTCAAGTTCCTCTTAAAAGGGCTTGTTTCATTCTCACGGGGAACCGACATGATCTATCGACTTTCTCTTAGAGATTGTGGATATTGAAGAAGGAGACCCTCTCCCTAGACTCCGGCACAGGAACCAAATGAGCACTATTGAGTCTAGAGCCAAGAGATCATCCACAATATCTCGTTAGGACACTAAATTCTTGAAGACTTGCTTTTTCACACAATGTGGAAAGTAAGTATATATATTAAGAGTCCTACGCATTATCCTTGTGGTATTGCCAGAACATCCGAGTGATATGTAAAAATATTCACAATGAAGATGGAAATCCTTCTAGAGCCAACATCTAACAAGCTCTTGGTGGGTGACATGTGAGATCTTCTCGTAAGATCAAACTTGTGACAACTGGATAGAAACAATGGGGCGATTCAGTCTTGAATCAACCTTGGTCCAGGAATGGAATTGACGAATACTTTTGGTAAAACCGTTCGATGTGCAAATCTTCTTTTCTCTAGCACGTCGAATGTGTACTTATGTTTTCAAAATTCAAAAAGTATCTTTGATTGAAAAATACTTTTAGAAAAACCGGTCGATGTGCGAATCTCTTCTTTTCACTTGCACGTCGATTGTGTACTATTTTCAAATACAAAAAGTGTTTTGATTGAAAATTGATCTTTCTCATAAAACCTTCGTCGTATTGCAAAACTCTTTCTTCAAGCAATACGCAATTGTTTTCAAATCATTTTTCATCAATCAGTGAATCTCAATTTGCTGGTTCACTCACTCCGTGTTGTCTTCTTTGAGACGTTCCGGTTTGAGAACAGCTAGAACAGCTGCGAAACCCTGTCAAGGAGATTCTTAGGAATCCTACCTGATCACAGGCAGTACTTGTACTGATCAACGGGGAACCGTGGGCCGTGTACCTCAATTCAACAAAAGTGATCAAAGACACTTTCGTGCGCTTTATTGCTAACTGTCGTATGCAGGTACACCCCGACGATTGTAGCTAATCAGAATTGAGGAGTCAATCCAAAGCCGCATGTTCACAGCAACCACACTTAATTGAAGAAATCATGACTGGTGCATATCTACATAACCTGGTTCTGTTATTTTTATATTATGCTTCTGCTACGCTGCTACAAATATCATGAACCAGTAAGGCTTCCGCTACTCTGATGGAAAGATGTTATGATTCAAAAGTGTGAGCATGTCGGTCCGAATGTCACAACATCACATGAAGGCAACACAACTATGGATGATCCAGAGAGATTTGTTGTGGCTGATGATCTCAAAGAAAGCTCGAAGATCATCAAAGATGTGGATCAGTTCAAAGACCTCCACTGAAAGTACAATGCACTCGGACTTTGAAGTTGCACTACAAAAGCACAAAGATTGCGGAATTGAAGAATTGAAGTCTACGAGCTCAAGAACAAAGTCAAGAATAGAATGCTAAGTTTCAAAATGTAAAATATGGGGTGACCTCCCTTAGGGGGAGATTGTTAGGAATTAGAAAATTCCATAGTGAAGAGTCGGTCACCCCTAATATTATCTAGCATAAGTTAGCTCGTAGACATATCTTTATTTACGTTATTTAGTTGTTTACTAGTTAGTTTGTAGCGTAGAATAGTATAGTGCAACATCGTGGAGGAAGGACGGGTCTTTACCCACTGTATCCCTGATCCACAGGCCGATAGGAGGTCGTGTAGTCTGTAAGTATAAATACCCCTTCCATCCATGGAAGGGGTGGTGCTTCTCATTTCAATCTAATATTCCATACTTTGTGTAAACCTCTAGCAAGAACACCCTCTCTCTCTACTAACTCTCTAACTATGGCAAACATGTACTTTGATCATTCAAGACCACCCGAATCATTAACACAATAAATATACGATCCTACAGTGCACCTGTTTTATTTGTGAAGAAGAAGGATGGAAGCATGCGTCTATGTATCGACTACCGTGAACTCAACCGTATTACCATTCGAAACCGCTATCCTCTGGCGCGTATTGATGATTTGTTTGATCAACTGCAAGGAGCTAAGTTCTTTTCTAAGATTGATCTGAGATCTGGTTATCATCAGCTACGTGTGAAGGAGCAAGATGTTCCTAAGACCGCGTTTCGTACCAGATATGGTCATTATGAATTCCTCGTTATGCCTTTTGGTTTGACAAATACGCCTGCTGTGTTTTTGGACCTAATGAATCGTGTTTTCCATGAGTTCCTCGATAAATTCGTTATCGTTTTCATCGACGACATTTTAGTTTACTCCAAGTCTGAAGAAGAGCATGAACAACATCTCCGTATAGTTTTGGAGATTCTGAGGAAGAAGAAGTTGTACGCCAAATTTTCGAAGTGCGAGTTTTGGTTAAGACAAGTTGCGTTCCTTGGTCATATTGTATTTGCTGATGGTATCACCATGGATCCGTCTAAAGTTGAGGCTATCACCAAATGGCCAAGACCTACGACAGTGACTGAGGTCAGGAGTTTTCTAGGACTTGCTGGTTATTACCGACGTTTTGTTGAAGGTTTCTCTCGCTTAGCTCTACCCCTAACCCAACTGATGAGAAAGGGTGAAAAGTTTGTATGGACGGATGAAAGAGAAAAGAGTTTTGAAGAGTTGAAACGGAGATTGGTGTCCGCTCCTATTTTGACTCTTCCATCTGGTTCTGGAGGATTTCAAATTTATAGTGATGCATCTAAGAAAGGATTGGGCTGTGTTTTGATGCAACATGGAAAGGTAATAGCTTATGCTTCGAGGCAGCTAAAACCTTATGAGGAGAATTACCCAACTCATGACCTTGAGTTAGCTGCAGTGGTGTTCGCATTGAAGATCTGGAGACATTACTTGTATGGAGAGACGTGTGATATTTTCACCGATCATAAGAGTCTCAAGTATATTTTCACTCAGAAGGAACTTAACATGAGACAAAGAAGATGGTTAGAACTTCTTAAGGATTATGACACCAACATTCAGTACCATCCAGGTAAGGCTAATGTAGTTGCTGACGCACTTAGCCAGAAATCAGGCATTCTTGCAAGTATTGAGATTGAGCCTAGGATTATTCGTGACTTAGAGAGTTTGGATGTTGAGTTATGTGTACAAGGTTTTGATGGATACTGGGCTAGTATGAAGGTGGAGTCGAACCTTATACTGCAAATTAAAGAAGCTCAGAAAGATGATGGTGAGTTGTGGGCCGTGGCGCAAAATGTTGAAGAAGGTAAGCAGACGGAGTTTAAGGTTGATAATGACGGAATTGTATGGTATGAAGATAGGCTTTGTGTTCCCAATGATCAGGTACTTCGTGAGAAAGTTATGACTGAAGCTCATAGTTCTCCTTTCACTATCCATCCTGGTTCTACCAAGATGTATAGGGATTTGAAGCAGTACTTTTGGTGGAATGGCATGAAGCAAGATGTGGCGACGTTTGTGTCGAAATGTATGATTTGTCAGCAGGTTAAGATTGAACATCAAAGGGCTAGTGGATTGTTACAGCCATTGGATATTCCAACATGGAAGTGGGATAAGATATCTATGGATTTTGTGACTGGACTACCTCTTACTCGGAAGAAGCATGATGCGATTTGGGTAGTTGTTGATCGACTAACCAAATCTGCTCATTTCTTACCAATCAGAAAGGATTATGGTATTGGTAGATTGGCGGAGATTTTTCAGCAAGAGATAGTTAGACTTCATGGTACTCCGGCGTCTATTGTGTCCGATAGGGATCCGCGTTTTACTTCTCGTTTCTGGAAAGGTTTGCAAAAAGCTTGGGGTGCTCGACTTAATTTCAGTACGGCATTTCATCCTCAAACAGATGGTCAGTCAGAGAGGACTATTCAGACCTTAGAGGACATGCTAAGGGCTTGTGCTTTGGAATGGACTGGCAGTTGGGATGAATATTTGTGTTTAGTAGAGTTTGCATACAACAACAGTTGGCATGCTAGCATTAAGGCAGCACCGTTTGAACTTCTTTATGGGAGGAAATGTAGAGCACCTACTTGTTGGGATGAAGTAGGTGAACGCTTAATTGAAGGTCCAGAAATGATTGAGATCACTAATGAGAAAGTAGCTGTTGCTAGAGAAAAGCTGAAGGAAGCTAGGTCTCGTCAGAAAAGTTATGCCGACAAGCATCGTCGTGATTTAGAATTTCGGGTTGGAGATCGTGTATTTTTGAAAGTTTCGCCGTTTAGAGGTGTGAAACGTTTTGGAATCAAGGGCAAGCTCAGTCCTCGATTCATCGGTCCGTTTGAAATTCTGGAACGTATAGGAGAAGTTTCATATCGATTAGCACTTCCGCCTCAGTTATCGCATGTTCATGATGTTTTCCATGTATCACTCCTAAGGGGATACAACTATCATCCGTTACACGTTGCTTCTTATCCGTTTGATCAAATTCAATCCGATATGTCTTTATCTGAAGAACCGGAAGCTATTTTAGAAAGACAAGAAAGAGTCATGAGGAATAAAGTCATTCCGTTCGTTAAGATTCTTTGGAAAAATTACCCGGAGCGTGAGGCTACTTGGGAAACCGAAGAGTCGATGCGAGCTAGTTATCCTCATTTCTTTGAATAGTTGGTATGTTCCCATTTCGTTTTCGTTTCGTTTCATTTCAATTTTCGAGGGCGAAAATTTTTCTTTAGAGGGGAAGAATTGTAAAACCTGAAAATCTAAAACATAGATAAAGACTAAAATACCCTTGGAATCAAAAATTATAAAATACGTTTATAATCATTTAACGAAATTAAAAACTAATATGCGAATAATAAAAGCTTAACGAATATGTTACGTGATCGATTTTGGTACGACGAAAGATTTAAACGTTTCGCTAATACGTTGGGCCGTTCGTTTGTTTGGATGGGCTCGTTTCTTTTTGTGCCAAGCCGAGAGTCCAAGAGCCCAAGGGGCGTTTGTTTTTGTGTCGTGTGGGTCAAGAGCCGAAGCCCACATGGGCGTGCGTTTGGTTGTGTGTTCGGTTGGACCAAGCTGAGCCCATGCCCCCTCCTAAGGCCCTAAACCGAAAATACTACTACTATAGATACAACACATAAACTCAAAAGTGAAACCCTAGTTTTTGGTTGCCTCTCTTTTCTTTTTTGCTCCTATTCGGCCGAACACCTACAACCTTTGGTGTCGAGATTTTGCTTCAACCAAGCTAAGGTATAACGTGTTTCTCGTTTTCCTTTGATGCACCTTAAGTTAATATATTGTAGCTTGTTGTTTTTGTCGACTTGTGTTTTCTTTTTCCCTTGTGTCGAGCCGTATGAAACCAACAAGGCAAACCATAATGTAATGAACCTTATAAGTATTAAAGAGTATGTTACGTAATAAGTTTTATTGAATCGGATCATGAATATGTCGAGTATATAAGGACCGAACCACATGCATGTGAACCGAACCATGTGTATGTTTCGGCCAAGGTGTAAAAACTTGATAACTTGAATATGTAAAGTACGTAGATGAGTTAAGATTTGCGTAATAACCTATTAGCCGAAACCCTAGGTTGAACCGAACCACATAAAGAGTTTTTGAACATGTATTAAACGAGTAAAGGTCATGTAAACATAAACCCTAATAGTTTGTGAACCGTGTCTCATATGCGTGCGTTATTATAAGTCAAGTGAACTTGTAAATGTGTAAACGTGTAATTAATCCGAGTAATAAGTAACTCGTATCTCAAATAAAATCATAAACGTGCAAGGTGAAACATAAAAGGAAAGATTGTTTTCATGACGTGTTAGGTTAAGTAACGAGTCATTAAAAGATGTAACATGTAAGTAAATGCATATTAATGAGATATTAAAGAATGAGAAAACCGTAGGACATAAATGAGAGTCGATTAGGGTTTGAAGCTAAGTATATTAATTCATTATTTCATGTGTGAGTTATGACGTTTAAACTATTTTCACATTTAACCCTAAACTTTAATAAATAACATAATGAACCCTAATCTACGATATTAATTATAAAACACTTAGGTCTCATTTAATTATAAAACCCTAAAGTATTAAGATCACTGAATACACTAAGTATAAACACCAAATATTAAAAGATCATTTCGACGATTATGGAATCATAAATAACATGTACGACCGTTAATGTGTATAGGTTCTGTGAAGAAGGAGTAATCCTTTGCTTTCTGTGTTTCTGCTTTTCGATCATTTGCTTTGGAATAAGGTACAGATATTCGGACCTTTTCAGTAAAGGTTCCTTATAACGTTTTCTTTTCGTTAGCTTTTATATTAGGATTTCCTAAGCCTTTGCTATGAACCCTATTTTGTTTGTTTGAAGCTTTTGCTTATCTGAACTTTGATTCTTGGATTATAAAACATTTGATTTTGAACTATATGATATAAAAACTTTGATATTTAAAACATGATTAAATCTTTGATAAAGTATGATCTGTGTCAGTTATGACATTCTGATTTGACCTAAGATAGTTTGACACCCGAGCCAAAATAATAACTAGTCATGGGGGTTCCATGTCCGTGTCAGTGATGCACTTCTGACATGACTCTAGGGCAGTAGAGTGAAGTTCTGCCACGTCCCTTATATGTTATCTGTTATGAGCTCAAGTTATATTATATTTCCAATATATGTTTGTGGGGCGAATGGGTGCATCCTAGATCTGTTATCTGTTATATGTTATATGTTATATGCTGTATGCTATCTGATGATTGATGCTGCGTGCATGCACGTCCTTCATAACTCTGGTAGGTCTCCCCTACAAATGTTGCCTTGTGTGAATATGAAAATGATTATGATCTGATGTATGTGTGTCTGGGCTCGAGGTAGTTAACTATAAAACTTATTCTATTATTCTGATTTATATGCTGAAATGATTATGATTTTACTATCTTCCTTTCACTTTATTTCGTATTCGTTTTCGTTTCGTATTCGTTTCGCTTGTATATCTGTTCACTGGGCTTTTGAAGCTCAGCCGCATTTCTTTTCTTCCGCGGCAGGTATCTAAGCATTGGAGCTGGGTTTTGCTTTGGGATGAGTGCTGAGTGGACTTACCTTAGAGATATTTAGTTTGATCTTATGATGCCATTTAAGACTTAATATTTCAGATATTTTATTTGGAGTTTATTTTTCCGCTGGGACCTATGTATTGAAGTCATTTTGACTTGAATTATTTCAGTATTTATGCTAAGATTTCTTTTGAATACTTATGTTTGCTTTGATATGACACCATTACATGTGATTCCTTTACCCTTGTCGGGTCGGGGCGTTACAGCTTGTTTCCTGAAAACGCGGGTTGCATAGTGAAACCTTTCTTTATGGGTAAGAAGGAATTTTTCGATGACGGAAAAGTGGATTTTGGGTTTTCTGATGCCAGGAAAGTTAAAACAATTAACATTTGTTTGGTTTTCTCATGACGGAATATTTGAAAACGAAGTTTTCGTATACCGGAAAGTTCAAAAATAGTGAGTGTTTTTGGTTTCCTGGTGAAAAAACTTTATCCGGTTAATTGGAAAAAGGCAACAAATCGTGGCTGTTAGTATCGTATATCATGGATGACGCCATATTTACGTATGGTACGTGTTGTGGGTTTGGGTGACGATCGTTTGGTTTCCTATATTCGGTAAGAACCCCAAGGTGTGATCGGAGGCACGAGTTGAGGTAACACTCATGAGTCGACTAGGTTGTGTGTGTGTATTATTTGTAAGAGAATAATCGGTTGAGCCAAATCAAGGAAATTGTTAAGTATTAATGGGGATGTCTGATGGTCCAAGATGATCTACGTGGTGGTCATTAAAGGAATGGACAAGGATGACACATAACATGTCACCCTTGGTTAAGTAGGGTGCATGGAGGGATCCATGCATGGTTGTGGCACTACCTCTCTATGCATGAGGTAGTGACATCTAATGTTCGTTTTAACGACCTTGGTTGGGTTGGCAGGTGTGTCATTTACCTCGGCGTGCTCGTCAAGAAGAGTTTACCCAAGTGTAGCCTGGAAGTGTTTCCCAGACCTGTCATCGAATCTTAGCCTCAGTGGGCTTGTGTTAGGCTGATATAGATTGTATGGGCCTTAGCAGTTGGGCTAAAGCTCCCATACGCTAGCAGTATCATACATGAGATCAAAATACAATTGTTGTGTAATTGTATTAAAGATAGTGTTTTTGCAGCCAATAGCACACGTGATAATTCGTAAGTAAAAATAAGAACGATTTTGTCGTTTCAAAAAAAAAACATGGTTTTAGCAATCTTACTATCTAATAAAGCATGAAGGCACTTTTGAGCATTAAATTCTTTAAAGTTCAACATTACAAGTTTATTGCTAAAGGTACAATCAATTAAAACACAATTGGGCATTAAATACCTTCAAATTCAACATTACAAGTTTTATTGCTAAAGGTAAAACCAGTTAAAACACAATTAATACACTATTAACCATACAGGTTTTATGTCCTACTCATCTAATACAATTCATACATTATTAAAAACACCGCTTCACCGAAATATACAACTATTTTAAACAACTAGCAGGGTACCCGCGTGATGCGGCGGCGGATACCCTAAAATAAAAAATTTCAATAAACCATGTTTTATAATCTGAAACGTTTTACGTGACGATAAATTTGCTGATGCCAAAAGTTTCATGTCGCATATTTTAACTCTTTAGAATATTATAGTAGGGTACCCGAGCGTTGCGATGGCGGGTATCAAGTAATAAAATTTTCGGCAAAAATTGTATTCAATTTTATTTCTTCTCCTGCAATAACTTTACCAATAGCGAAAACATAATGAGTTTAAGTAACTTTAAAAAATGTGATGGATAATATCAAACTAATTCATATAAAAACAATTGAAAGTGGCTTGATTTTGCGTTGCGGTAGTCAATAATGTTATGGGTTATGGTCAAATTAGTTGATAGTGGTCCGTAGTCACAAGTAAGTAGAAACATTTTTTTTTTATGAAATATATATATATTTTTGAACATGTTTGTATCATTAATATTGTTTATTACATTTGTCCCATATAGATAAAATATATAAATAAAAGAGTACTTATAATGTATACATCTTGTAAAGTATATATTTATGAAAAAATGTTTGAATCATTAATATTGTTCATAACACTTATCCCACACATAGATAGAAGATATAAATATAAGAATGCTTATAATGTAAAGAAAACTTACATGTTTAAGCAATCATTTAGAGTTATCCATGAAAATTATAATAATTAATATACTAATATATTAATCATTGAATTAGCACTTAGCACTTTGCACATTTGCATCATTTGTCTTAAAAAACTTGTCCCGACTTTTACAAAAAACCGTTTTTTATTTTTGTGGTTAATTTTATTTAAAATAATTCAAAATTTATTGAGATTGATTCTCGAAACACTCTTACGATATAATAATAGTTTTGGAACTTTGTAGTTTTGCATGCATTTTAAAATCATATTCATTTATATGTGCATTTTTGCATTAAAACTAAACTAATTCAAAAAGAAATAATAAATGAGGCATTAAAATGTTGTGGAAGATAAATTAGTAAAAGATATTTATTGTGTACATTATGCATTAAAATTTGTAATGTTTAAAAAACACATTAATGACATCTTAAAAAAATTTAGGAGAGAAGGTCATCCCTCCATTATAAGTAGTATAGATATAGATATGTTTAATATGTATAAAATCAAATAAATTATCAACTGTGAATTTACATCTTTGCATCATTTGTCTTAAAAAACTTCTCCCGACTTTTACAAAAAACTGTTTTTTACTTTTGTGGTTAATTTTATTTAAAATAATTCAAAATTTAATTAGATTGGTTCTCGAAACACTCTTACGATATAATAATAGTTTTGTAGCTTTGTAGTTTTGCATGGGTTTTTAAATCATATTCATTTATATGTGCATTTTTGCATTAAAACTAAACTAATTCAAAAAGAAATAATATATGGGGAATTAAAATGTTGTGGAAGATAAATTAGTAAAAGCTATTTATTGTGTACATTATGCATTAAAATTTGTAATGCTTAAAAAACACATTAATGACATCTTAAAAAAATTTAGAAGAGAAGGTCATCCCTCCATTATAAGTAGTATAGATATGTTTAATATGTATAAAATCAAATAAATTATCACTTGTGAATTTACATCTTTGCATCATTTGTCTTAAAAAACTTGTCCCGACTTTTACAAAAAACCGTTTTTTACTTTTGTGGTTAATTTTATTTAAAATAATTCAAAATTTATTTAGATTGGTTCTCGAAACACTATTACGATATAATAGTAGTTTTGGAACTTTGTAGTTTTGCATGCATCTTAAAATCATATTCATTTATATGTGCATTTTTGCATTAAAAATAAACTAATTCAAAAAGAAATAATAAATGAGGCATTAAAATGTTGTGGAAGATAAATTAGTAAAAGCTATTTATTGTGTACATTATGCATTAAAATTTGTAAGGCTTAAAAAACACATTAATGACATCTTAAAAAAATTTAGGAGAGAAGGTCATCCCTCCATTATAAGTAGTATAGATATAAATATGTTTAATATCTATAAAATCAAATAAATTATCACATGTGAATTTACATCTTTGCATCATTTGTCTTAAAAAACTTCTCCCGACTTTTACAAAAAACCGTTTTTTACTTTTGTGGTTAATTTTATTTAAAATAATTCAAAATTTATTTAGATTGGTTCTCGAAACACTCTTACGATATAATAATAGTTTTGTAACTTTGTAGTTTTGCATGGGTTTTAAAATCATATTCATTTATATGTGCATTTTTGCATTAAAACTAAACTAATTCAAAAAGAAATAATATATGGGGCATTAAAATATTGTGGAAGATAAATTAGTAAAAGCTATTTATTGTGTACATTACGCATTAAAATTTGTAATGCTTAAAAAACACATTAATGACATCTTAAAAAAATTTAGGAGAGAGGGTCATCCCTCCATTATAAGTAGTATAGATATAGATGTAGATATGTTTAATATGTATAAAATCAAATAAATTATCACTTGTGAATTTACATCTTTGCATCATTTGTCTTAAAAAACTTGTCCCGACTTTTATAAAAAATCGTTTTTTACTTTTGTGGTTAATTTTATTTAAAATAATTCAAAATTTATTTAGATTGGTTCTCGAAACACTCTTACGATATAATAGTAGTTTTGGAACTTTGTAGTTTTGCATGCATCTTAAAATCATATTCATTTATATGTGCATTTTTGCCTTAAAAATAAACTAATTCAAAAAGAAATAATAAATGAGGCATTAAAATGTTGTGGAAGATAAATTAGTAAAAGCTATTTATTGTGTACATTATGCATTAAAATTTGTAAGGCTTAAAAAACACATTAATGACATCTTAAAAAATTTTAGGAGAGAAGGTCATCCCTCAATTATAAGTAGTATAGATATATATATGTTTAATATGTATAAAATCAAATAAATTATCACTTGTGAATTTACATCTTTGCATCATTTGTCTTAAAAAACTTCTCCCGACTTTTACAAAAAACCGTTTTTTACTTTTGTGGTTAATTTTATTTAAAATAATTCAAAATTTATTTAGATTGGTTCTCGAAACACTCTTACGATATAATAATAGTTTTGTAACTTTGTAGTTTTGCATGGATTTTAAAATCATATTCATTTATATGTGCATTTTTGCATTAAAACTAAACTAATTCAAAAAGAAATAATATATGGAGCATTAAAATGTTGTGAAAGATAAATTAGTAAAAGCTATTTATTGTGTACATTACGCATTAAAATTTGTAATGCTTAAAAAACACATTAATGACATCTTAAAAAAATTTAGGAGAGAGGGTCATCCCTCCATTATAAGTAGTATAGATATAGATATGTTTAATATGTATAAAATCAAATAAATTATCAACTGTGAATTTACATCTTTGCATCATTTGTCTTAAAAAACTTCTCCCGACTTTTACAAAAAACTATTTTTTACTTTTGTGGTTAATTTTATTTAAAATAATTCAAAATTTAATTAGATTGGTTCTCGAAACACTCTTACGATATAATAATAGTTTTGTAGCTTTGTAGTTTTGCATGGGTTTTTAAATCATATTCATTTATATGTGCATTTTTGCATTAAAACTAAACTAATTCAAAAAGAAATAATATATGGGGAATTAAAATGTTGTGGAAGATAAATTAGTAAAAGCTATTTATTGTGTACATTATGCATTAAAATTTGTAATGCTTAAAAAACACATTAATGACATCTTAAAAAAATTTAGAAGAGAAGGTCATCCCTCCATTATAAGTAGTATAGATATGTTTAATATGTATAAAATCAAATAAATTATCACTTGTGAATTTACATCTTTGCATCATTTGTCTTAAAAAACTTGTCCCGACTTTTACAAAAAACCGTTTTTTACTTTTGTGGTTAATTTTATTTAAAATAATTCAAAATTTATTTAGATTGGTTCTCGAAACACTCTTACGATATAATAGTAGTTTTGGAACTTTGTAGTTTTGCATGCATCTTAAAATCATATTCATTTATATGTGCATTTTTGCATTAAAAATAAACTAATTCAAAAAGAAATAATAAATGAGGCATTAAAATGTTGTGGAAGATAAATTAGTAAAAGCTATTTATTGTGTACATTATGCATTAAAATTTGTAAGGCTTAAAAAACACATTAATGACATCTTAAAAAAATTTAGGAGAGAAGGTCATCCCTCCATTATAAGTAGTATAGATATAAATATGTTTAATATGTATAAAATCAAATAAATTATCACATGTGAATTTACATCTTTGCATCATTTGTCTTAAAAAACTTCTCCCGACTTTTACAAAAAACCGTTTTTTACTTTTGTGGTTAATTTTATTTAAAATAATTCAAAATTTATTTAGATTGGTTCTCGAAACACTCTTACGATATAATAATAGTTTTGTAACTTTGTAGTTTTGCATGGGTTTTAAAATCATATTCATTTATATGTGCATTTTTGCATTAAAACTAAACTAATTCAAAAAGAAATAATATATGGGGCATTAAAATATTGTGGAAGATAAATTAGTAAAAGCTATTTATTGTGTACATTACGCATTAAAATTTGTAATGCTTAAAAAACACATTAATGACATCTTAAAAAAATTTAGGAGAGAGGGTCATCCCTCCATTATAAGTAGTATAGATATAGATGTAGATATGTTTAATATGTATAAAATCAAATAAATTATCACTTGTGAATTTACATCTTTGCATCATTTGTCTTAAAAAACTTGTCCCGACTTTTATAAAAAATCGTTTTTTACTTTTGTGGTTAATTTTATTTAAAATAATTCAAAATTTATTTAGATTGGTTCTCGAAACACTCTTACGATATAATAGTAGTTTTGGAACTTTGTAGTTTTGCATGCATCTTAAAATCATATTCATTTATATGTGCATTTTTGCCTTAAAAATAAACTAATTCAAAAAGAAATAATAAATGAGGCATTAAAATGTTGTGGAAGATAAATTAGTAAAAGCTATTTATTGTGTACATTATGCATTAAAATTTGTAAGGCTTAAAAAACACATTAATGACATCTTAAAAAATTTTAGGAGAGAAGGTCATCCCTCAATTATAAGTAGTATAGATATATATATGTTTAATATGTATAAAATCAAATAAATTATCACTTGTGAATTTACATCTTTGCATCATTTGTCTTAAAAAACTTCTCCCGACTTTTACAAAAAACCGTTTTTTACTTTTGTGGTTAATTTTATTTAAAATAATTCAAAATTTATTTAGATTGGTTCTCGAAACACTCTTACGATATAATAATAGTTTTGTAACTTTGTAGTTTTGCATGGATTTTAAAATCATATTCATTTATATGTGCATTTTTGCATTAAAACTAAACTAATTCAAAAAGAAATAATATATGGAGCATTAAAATGTTGTGAAAGATAAATTAGTAAAAGCTATTTATTGTGTACATTATGCATTAAAATTTGTAATGCTTAAAAAACACATTAATGACATCTTAAAAAAATTTAGAAGAGAGTGTCATCCCTCCATTATAAGTAGTATAGATATGTTTAATATGTATAAAATCAAATAAATTATCCCTTGTGAATTTATATCTTTGCATCATTTGTCTTAAAAAACTTGTCCCGACTTTTACAAAAAACCGTTTTTTACTTTTGTGGTTAATTTTATTTTAAATAATTCAAAATTTATTTAGATTGGTTCTCGAAACACTCTTATGATATAATAATAGTTTTGGAACTTTGTAGTTTTGCATGCATTTTAAAATCATATATTCATTTATATGGGCATTTTTGCATTAAAACTAAACTAATTCAAAAAGAAATAATAAACGAGGCATTAAAATGTTGTGGAAGATAAATTAGTAAAAGCTATTTATTGTGTACATTATGCATTAAAATTTGTAATGCTTAAAAAGCACACTAATGACATCTTAAAAAAATTTAGGAGAGAGGGTAATCCCTCCATTATAAGTAGTATAGATATAGATATAGATATAGATATAGATATAGATATGTTTAATATGTATAAAATCAAATAAATTATCAATTGTGAATTTACATCTTTGCATCATTTGTCTTAAAAAAATTGTCCCAACTTTTACAAAAAACCGTTTTTTACTTTTGTGGTTAATTTTATTTAAAATAATTCAAAATTTATTTAGATTAGTTCTAAAAACACTTTTACGATATAATAATAGTTTTGTAACTTTATAGTTTTGCATGGATTTTAAAATTATATTCATTTATATGTGCATTTTTGCATTAAAACTAAACTAATTCAAAAAGAAATAATAAATGGGCATTAAAATGTTGTGGAAGATAAATTTGTAAAAGCTATTTATTGTGTACATTATGCATTAAAATTTGTAATGCTTAAAAAACACATTAATGACATATTAAAAATATTTATGAGAGAGGGTCATCCTTCAATTATAAGTAGTATAGACATGTTTAATATGTATAAAATCAAATAAATTATCACTTGTGAATTTATATATTTGCATCATTTGTCTTAAAAAACTTGTCCCGACTTTTACAAAAAACCGTTTTTTACTTTTATGGTTAATTTTATTTAAAATAATTCAAAATTTATTTAGATTGGTTCTCGAAACACTCTTACGATATAATAATAGTTTTGGAACTTTGTAGTTTTGCATGCATTTTTAAATCATATTCATTTATATGTGCATTTTTGCATTAAAACTAAACTAATTCAAAAAGAAATAATAAATGAGGCATTAAAATGTTGTGGAAGATAAATTAGTAAAAGCTATTTATTGTGTACATTATGCATTAAAATTTGTAATGCTTAAAAAACACATTAATGACATCTTAAAAAAATTTAGGAGAGAGGGTCATCCCTCCATTATAAGTAGTATAGATATAGATATAGATATGTTTAATATGTATAAAATCAAATAAATTATCACTTGTGAATTTACATCTTTGCTTCATTTGTCTAAAAAAACTTGTCCCAACTTTTACAAAAAACCGTTTTTTAATTTTGTGGTTAATTTTATTTAAAATATTTCAAAATTTATTTAGATTGTTTCTCGAAACACTCTTACGATATAATAATAGTTTTGTAACTTTGTAGTTTTGCATTGATTTTAAAATTATATTCATTTATATGTGCATTTTTGAATTAAAACTAAACTAATTCAAAAAGAAATAATAAATGTGGCTTTAAAATGTTGTGGAAGATAAATTAGTAAAAACTATTTATTGTGTACATTATGCATTAAAATTTGTAATGCTTAAAAAACACATTAATGACATCTTAAAAAAATTTATGAGAGAGGGTCATCCCTCCATTATAAGTAGTATAGACATGTTTAATATGTATAAAATCAAATAAATTATCACTTGTGAATTTACATATTTGCATCATTTGTCTTAAAAAACTTGTACCGACTTTTACAAAAAACCGTTTTTTACTTTTATGGTTAATTTTTACTTTTATGGTTAATTTTATTTAAAATAATTCAAAATTTATTTAGATTGGTTCTCGAAACACTCTTACGATATAATAATAGTTTTGGAACTTTGTAGTTTTGCATGCATTTTAAAATCATATTCATTTATATGTGCATTTTTGCATTAAAACTAAACTAATTCAAAAAGAAATAATAAATGAGGCATTAAAATGTTGTGGAAGATAAATTAGTAAAAGCTATTTATTGTGTACATTATGCATTAAAATTTGTAATGCTTAAAAAACACATTAATGACATTTTAAAAAAAATTAATAGAGAGGGTCATCCCTCCATTATAAGTAGTATAGATATAGATATGTTTAATATCTATAAAATCAATTAAATTATCAATTGTGAATTTACATCTTTGCATCATTTGTCTTAAAAAAGTTGTCCCGACTTTTACAAAAAACCGTTTTTTAATTTTGTGGTTAATTTTATTTAAAATAATTCAAAATTTATTTAGATTGTTTCTCGAAACACTCTTACGATATAATAATAGTTTTGTAACTTTGTAGTTTTGCATGGATTTTAAAATCATATTCATTTATATGTGCATTTTTGCATTAAAACTAAACTAATTCAAAAAGAAATAATAAATGGGGCATTAAAATGTTGTGGAAGGTAAATTAGTAAAAGCTATTTATTGTGTACATTATGCATTAAAATTTGTAATGCTTAAAAAACACATTAATAACATCTTAAAAAAATTTATGAGAGAGGGTCATCCCTCCATTATAAGTAGTATAGATATAGATATGTTTAATATGTATAAAATTAAATAAATTATCACTTGTGAATTTACTTCTTTGCATCATGTGTCTTAAAAAACTTGTCCCGACTTTTAAAAAAACGAATTTACTTTTGTGGTTAATTTTATTTAAAATAATTCAAAATTTATTTAGATTGGTTCTCGAAACACTCTTACGATATAATAATAGTTTTGTAACTTTGTAGTTTTGCATGGATTTTAAAATCATATTCATTTATATGTGCATTTTTGCATTAAAACAAAACTAATTCAAAAAGAAATAATATATGAGGCATTAAAATGTTGTGGAAGATAAATTAGTAAAAGCTATTTATTGTGTACATTATGCATTAAAATTTGTAATGCTTAAAAAACACATTAATGACATCTTAAAAAAATTTAGGAGAGAGGGTCATCCCTCCATTATAAGTAGTATAGATATAGATATAGATATGTTTAATATGTATAAAATCAAATAAATTATCACTTGTGAATTTATATCTTTGCATCATTTGTCTAAAAAAACTTGTCCCAACTTTTACAAAAAACCGTTTTTTAATTTTGTGGTTAATTTTATTTAAAATATTTCAAAATTTATTTAGATTGTTTCTCGAAACACTCTTACGATATAATAATAGTTTTGTAACTTTGTAGTTTTGCATTGATTTTAAAATTATATTCATTTATATGTGCATTTTTGCATTAAAACTAAACTAATTCAAAAAGAAATAATAAATGGGGCATTAAAATGTTGTGGAAGATAAATTAGTAAAAGCTATTTATTGTGTACATTATGCATTAAAATTTGTAATGCTTAAAAAACACAATAAGTGTACTTTGTAGTGTTTGCATTGATTTTAAATTATATTCATTTATATGTGCATTTTTGCATTAAAACTAAACTAAGTCAAAAAGAAATAATAAATGGGGCATTAAAATGTTGTGGAAGATAAATTAGTAAAAGCTATTTATTGTGTACATTATGCATTAAAATTTGTAATGCTTAAAAAACACATTAATGACATCTTAAAAAAATTTAGGAGAGAGGGTCATCCATCCATTATAAGTAGTATAGATATAGATATAGATATGTTTAATATGTATAAAATCAAATAAATTATCACTTGTGAATTTACATCTTTGCATCATTTGTCTAAAAAAACTTGTCCCAACTTTTACAAAAAACCGTGAATTTTGTGGTTAATTTTATTTAAAATATTTCAAAATTTATTTAGATTGTTTCTCGAAACACTCTTACGATATAATAATAGTTTTGTAACTTTGTAGTTTTGCATTGATTTTAAAATTATATTCATTTATATGTGCATTTTTGCATTAAAACTAAACTAATTCAAAAAGAAATAATAAATGGGGCATTAAAATGTTGTGGAAGATAAATTAGTAAAAGCTATTTATTGTGTACATTATGCATTAAAATTTGTAATGCTTAAAAAACACATTAATGACATCTTAAAAAAATTTATGAGAGAGGGTCATCCCTCCATTATAAGTAGTATAGACATGTTTAATATGTATAAAATCAAATAAATTATCACTTGTGAATTTACATATTTGCATCATTTGTCTTAAAAAACTTGTACCGACTTTTACAAAAAACCGTTTTTTACTTTTATGGTTAATTTTATTTAAAATAATTCAAAATTTATTTAGATTGGTTCTCGAAACACTCTTACGATATAATAATAGTTTTGGAACTTTGTAGTTTTGCATGCATTTTAAAATCATATTCATTTATATGTGCATTTTTGCATTAAAACTAAACTAATTCAAAAAGAAATAATAAATGAGGCATTAAAATGTTGTGGAAGATAAATTAGTAAAAGCTATTTATTGTGTACATTATGCATTAAAATTTGTAATGCTTAAAAAACACATTAATGACATCTTAAAAAAAATTAATAGAGACGGTCATCCCTCCATTATAAGTAGTATAGATATAGATATGTTTAATCTCTATAAAATCAATTAAATTATCAATTGTGAATTTACATCTTTGCATCATTTGTCTGAAAAAAGTTGTCCCGACTTTTACAAAAAACCGTTTTTTAATTTTGTGGTTAATTTTATTTAAAATAATTCAAAATTTATTTAGATTGTTTCTCGAAACACTCTTACGATATAATAATAGTTTTGTAACTTTGTAGTTTTGCATGGATTTTAAAATCATATTCATTTATATGTTCATTTTTGCATTAAAACTAAACTAATTCAAAAAGAAATAATAAATGGGGCATTAAAATGTTGTGGAAGGTAAATTAGTAAAAGCTATTTATTGTGTACATTATGCATTAAAATTTGTAATGCTTAAAAAACACATTAATAACATCTTAAAAAAATTTATGAGAGAGGGTCATCCCTCCATTATAAGTAGTATAGATATAGATATAGATATGTTTAATATGTATAAAATTAAATAAATTATCACTTGTGAATTTACTTCTTTGCATCATGTGTCTTAAAAAACTTGTCCCGACTTTTAAAAAAACGAATTTACTTTTGTGGTTAATTTTATTTAAAATAATTCAAAATTTATTTAGATTGGTTCTCGAAACACTCTTACGATATAATAATAGTTTTGAAACTTTGTAGTTTTGCATGCATTTTAAAATCATATTCATTTATATGTGTATTTTTGCATTAAAACTAAACTAATTCAAAAAGAAATAATAAATGAGGCATTAAAATGTTGTGGAAGATAAATTAGTTAAAGCTATTTATTGTGTACATTATGCATTAAAATTTGTAATGCTTAAAAAACACATTAATGACATCTTAATAAAATTTAGGAGAGAGGGTCATCCCTCCATTATAAGTAGTATAGATATAGATATGTTTAATATGTATAAAATCAAATAAATTATCACTTGTGAATTTACATCTTTGCATCATTTGTCTTAAAAAACTCCTCCCGACTTTTACAAAAAACAGTTTTTTACTTTTGTGGTTAATTTTATTTAAAATAATTCAAAATTTATTTAGATTGGTTCTCGAAACACTCTTACGATATAATAGTAGTTTTGTAACTTTGTAGTTTTGCATGCATCTTAAAATCATATTCATTTATATGTGCATTTTTGCATTAAAAATAAACTAATTCAAAAAGAAATAATAAATGAGGCATTAAAATGTTGTGGAAGATAAATTAGTAAAAGCTATTTATTGTGTACATTATGTATTAAAATTTGTAATGCTTAAAAAACACATTAATGACATTTTAAAAAAATTTAGGAGAGAGGGTCATCCCTCTATTATAAGTAGTATAGATATAGATATACTATGCAACCTCTTAGAAAGCACATGACAAACATTTTATTTCACGCCCATAAGGCTTTCAATAAGGAGCAATTAACATTTTCAAACTATTGATTAGCACACATTAAGTCACTGTACAAACTCGAAAAGTCATGGTGTATAAGAAACACGTGACTTGGAAAAAGTATATCACAACAAGATTGCAATCATTCAATTTAAAATAGTAAAATAAAATAAAAAAAGATAATACTATTCCAACTAAACATAACCGCAAACTCCAGCAACAAATCATCCATAACAACAAACTTGAATGTCTACCCTAGTCTCATCCTCCTCACAGTCAAAGAACACAACCTAACAAGATTATTCAAACAAAAAAAAGGGTGGGTGATCTCAAATTTGTTCAAAGATCTTTGAAGATCTTAAGTGTTAGAACAACAACCCATCATTGATCTATGTGAAGCACAACTTATTTTTAATATCCGAAGCTTTTAAAAAAAGAACAACACTAAATAAGTTTCATTCTTTCTTTCGTTCATACAAGACACAACAAAAACAAACCTACCTGGTGCAAAAATACAAACCCACGTCAAAATTACAACGGGCTGACAAATAAAACTTTCTTTCACCAACACGAAAGAATATCATCACAAATCATTTTGAAGCTAAGCTTCATTTATATCTGAAAAAAGAAAGAAAAGATTCATAACAATTATGTTATAATCTCTCTTTGGTTCGTTCAAAGAAAAATAACAACGAAAACGAAAACAACACAAGATGAACCTACCCGAGACCCTCCAAAGGATCTTGAAGCCATTAATATTGTTTCTTGATTCGGATTAAACTCAAATGAGGACAAGGTCATGGTTCGGTTGTGCTTATGTTTGTGTTGTTCAAATCGTTGGGCTTGTTATTCGATTTAGATTGATGATGTTAAGAGGAGAAGATGAGTTTTGATTGGTTTGAAAGATGAGTTTGGTGAGAGATGATGTGAGAGGGGGGCAGACAAATAAAGGAAGTGTGTGTAGGGGGCAAAAAACTTCTCCCGACTTTTACAAAAAACCGTTTTTTACTTTTGTGGTTAATTTTATTTAAAATAATTCAAAATTTATTTAGATTGGTTCTCGGAACACTCTTACGATATAATAATAGTTTTGTAACTTTGTAGTTTTGCATGGATTTTAAAATCATATTCATTTATATGTGCATTTTTGCATTAAAACTAAACTAATTCAAAAAGAAATAATAAATGGGGCATTAAAATGTTGTGGAAGATAAATTAGTAAAAGATATTTATTGTGTACATTATGCATTAAAATTTGTAATGCTTAAAAAACACATTAATGACATCTTAAAAAAATTTAGGAGAGAGGGTCATCCCTCAATTATAAGTAGTATAGACATGTTTAATATGTATAAAATCAAATAAATTATCACTTGTGAATTTACATATTTGCATCATTTGTCTTAAAAAACTTGACCCGACTTTTACAAAAAACCGTTTTTTACTTTAATGGTTAATTTTATTTAAAATAATTCAAAATTTATTTAGATTAGTTCTCGAAACACTCTTACGATATAATAATAGTTTTGGAACTTTGTAGTTTTTCATGCATTTTAAAATCATATTCATTTATATATGCATTTTTGCATTAAAACTAAACTAATTCAAAAAGAAATAATAAATGAGGCATTAAAATGTTGTGGAAGATAAATTAGTAAAAACTATTTATTGTGTACATTATGCATTAAAATTTGTAATGCTTAAAAAACACATTAATGACATCTTAAAAAAAATTAATAGAGAGGGTCATCCCTCCATTATAAGTAGTATAGATATAGATATGTTTAATATGTATAAAATCAATTAAATTATCACTTGTGAATTTACATCTTTGCATCATTTGTCTTAAAAAAACTTGTCCCGACTTTTACAAAAAACCATTTTTTAATTTTGTGGTTAATTTTATTTAAAATAATTCAAAATTTATTTAGATTGTTTCTCGAAACACTCTTACGATATAATAATAGTTTTGTAACTTTGTAGTTTTGCATGGATTTTAAAATCATATTCATTTATATGTGCATTTTTGCATTAAAACTAAACTAATTAAAAAAGAAATAATAAATGGGGCATTAAAATGTTGTGGAAGATAAATTAGTAAAAGCTATTTATTGTGTACATTATGCATTAAAATTTGTAATGCTTAAAAAACACATTAATGACATCTTAAAAAAATTTAGGAGAGAGGGTCATCCCTCAATTATAAGTAGTATAGACATGTTTAATATGTATAAAATCAAATAAATTATCACTTGTGAATTTACATATTTGCATCATTTGTCTTAAAAAAACTTGTCCCGACTTTTACAAAAAACAGTTTTTTACTTTAATGGTTAATTTTATTTAAAATAATTCAAAATTTATTTAGATTAGTTCTCGAAACACTCTTACGATATAATAATAGTTTTGGAACTTTGTAGTTTTTCATGCATTTTAAAATAATATTCATTTATATGTGCATTTTTGCATTAAAACTAAACTAATTCAAAAAGAAATAATATATGAGGCATTAAAATGTTGTGGAAGATAAATTAGTAAAAGCTATTTATTGTGTACATTATGCATTAAAATCTGTAATGCTTAAAAAACACATTAATGACATCTTAAAAAAATTTAGGAGAGATGGTCATCCCTACATTATAAGTAGTATAGATATAGATATAGATTTGTTTAATATGTATAAAATCAAATAAATTATCACTTGTGAATTTACATCTTTGCATCATTTGTCTTAAAAAACTTGTCCCGACTTTTACAAAAAACCGTTTTTTAATTTTGTGGTTAATTTTATTTAAAATTATTCAAAATTTATTTAGATTATTTCTCGAAACACTTTTACGATATAATAATAGTTTGTAACTGTTAGGAATCAGAAATTCCATAAGTAAAAGAGTCGGTCACCCCAAGTTTTATCTAGCAAAAGGTAGCTCGCAGACTTGTCTCTATTTATGTTAGTTATTATATAAGTAGTAGCGTAGATTAGTATAGGGCAACACCGTGGAGGAAGGACGGGTCTTTACCCATTGTATCCCTGATCCACAGGCCGTCAGGAGGTCGTTTAGTCTGTAACCTATAAATACCCTCTACCTTGCAAGGTAGAGGGTTGGATGTTCTTTGGTAATCTAATATTCCACAAGTTTCTCTTACTAGAATATCCCACTTTCTCTCTCTCTAAAATCATCTATGTGCTTAGTGTATTAACTTTATGTTATGTAAGTGAAATCCAATATCCTACAATTGGTATCAAGAGCCATGGTTAGATCATATCTTGCACATCTTTGGATTTCTAGTGGTTTTTAGGTGGTTTTTGAGTTTGAAAAAGTTTAGTGGTTTGTGCATCATTTGGTTGATTTCTTGTGTTAAAGCTTGGATTTTGTTAGTACTTTTATGTTTTGAATTATCACAAGTGTTTAGGTTTTCAATATTTAAGCTTGAATCATCTTGGTTGGGTTGTTTTTGGATTGAAAAATGATGTTTATGTTGTTTTTCATGCTAGCGACTTGACCTACGGAGTTGTTTCTTAGTAGCGACTTGCTTTGCAATTTTGTAGCGAGTTACAGTTTTGGAGCTAGCGACTTAGGCCTAGCGACTAACAGTACAAGTAGTGGACTCTCCACTACGGGTAGAGACTTGGTGTTAGCAACTTGGTCTGTAGCGAGTTGCTCTTTAGCGACTTGAATCTTTAGCGACTTGTCTAGCGAATTGCTGCCAAAATTTTGCTAGCGACTTGAGGCTTAGCGAGTTACTACTTAGCGACTTGCATTTGTTTAGCGACTTGGGACTTTAGCGACTTGGTGGTATAGTGAATTAGGTGTTGGCGACTTGGAATTATTGCTATTTAGTTGCTAGCGAGTTGGTTCAAAATCTCTAGCGACTTGGGGGTTCGTAATTTGATACTAACATCTTAGATACTTGGTATTTTGCTACTGGGATTTCCAATAACTTGGGGAGTAATTCAAAATAACACAATGACAGTCATCACTGATCTTTTAATCACCAAAGTACTTGCTCTCTATGACACAACACAGAATAGTGAAACAGAATGCTTGCCTGAATGCTCGACATTTAATGATTCAGCATCAATTAATCAAAACAACTCAAATGACTCACTCTTAATGTTTGCAAATGATGCTAAGAATATGGAATGCACCAGTGAGCCCTTTCAACATCTCAGTCAGCTTCTCAAACTACTGTTATCTACAACCATGGATCGAACAAGTTGTGCCATCCTTCGTCAGGATTTTCCCACTTTGACAAGAACTGTTTTACTTAACTTAGAACGACTGAGGATTCAAATTACCAAAGAAAAGTTCTCAACTGATGATTCTCATGCCGCTCTTCAAACTATCTTCAATCAATTTCAGCCACTTATCCGGGAAGAATACTCCTCAGATTTTGATGATATCATGACTGGAATATCTTTCAAGAAACACACGGGAATGGAAATTCATGAGTTCAGAAACTCATTTATTCAACCTATGAGTAATATGGAAACATACATCAAGGAAGCTGCAAAAGAGAATAACAAGCTGAAAGAATTGAATGAGTGCCAAGAGACACCATGGAGCAATTGTGACATGTCATGCAACATTCCAGTTGAACTAGCGAATGACACTGATTGCAGAATCTCAGTTGTAATGAAAAAGGATGAAGAGAACAGCACTGATCTCAAACTCTCAGAGTCAGAAAAGGTATCAATCGATAAGGTACACTTAACTGATCACATAAATTCTCATGAAAAGGTACCTGACTCTTACTCTGAACATAACATCGTGGAATCGATCTTTGTTGTGCCTGAATCTAATGCAAATAACATGATTAAAAAAAAGGTATATGATGAGCTTTCAAACAAATTTTCAATTCTTGAAAAACATTGTATCTCATTGCAAATTGAAATACAACAAAAGGATGAAATGTTTTATGCAAAAAAACCGTGTACTAATCAGGAACTTCCAGAATTTCGAGAATTTTTTGAAATTAATCAGTTAAAATCCCAGATTCAGGACAAAGATTCAACCATTGGCAATCTGAAATTACTTCTTTCAGAAGTCCAGAAATATGACTATCATGAAATGAGTGATACACTAGAATCTAGAAATTCTGAACTTGCTCTTTGTGTGTCCAACCTACTAAGAGAAAGTGAGCATTTAATAAAGAACCTTGAGGAAACAAATTCTAAGTTAGTCAATCAATCTAACCTCTTGATGAAAGACATTGATGACCTCAAAGCCCAAATTCAGGATAAGAGCTTCAATATTGTTGCCCTAAAAAATGAGCTTAGGAAGTCTGTTGGAAATAGGATGAACACTAAGTTTGCAAAACCTTCAACTTTGGGAAAGTCAAATGTTCATAACCACTCGAAACGAACAGTTATTAAACAACCTAATGCCTTTAGGTCTGAAAGAGTTAAACCATCGAAATCTAAGCTTACCTCCCAAGTTGATAATATGTCTGTTTTGTCAAAACCAGTCACTTCATTGCCTAGTTCAGATATGATGAATCTCAAACCTCGGACTTATGTTCAATACTCTCAGATCAGAAATGCAATAAGTATAACTAGCTCTCATGCAAAACATCATTTGACTGATCAATCCCCTAAGAAATACTCTAATCACAAAAGGACAAATAGTCAAAACAAGGCTGTGCACTAATTTAGTTCAACTAACAGTGGTTTCAAATGGATTCCCACTGGCAGATTTTTTAAGTTTACAGGACTTAAACGAACTTACATTCCTAGATCATGCCTCAAGTGGATTCCCACAGGAAAACTCTTCAAGAATGTAGAACCTAATAGGATCCCCATTAATGATACGTCTGTGTTATACTGTGATGCATCCAAATGTGAGATTAAATATGTCACTAACCCTTCTATGTGCAATTCTACATGTGCTTCCAGTACAATGTGCTCTCAGTCTTTTTCAGGTACAATGCTCAACTCAATCAGGAACTTCATGACTTGGTTCCCATCAGAAATGAACATAGCTCATTCAGGAGCTATAGCTTGCCAGAGTTGATGTACTTCTTACTTTGACTCCTATTCATCTTGAATCAGGACTCGCTCTTTTATATCTGTGTATAAATCAAGTTTAAAAAAAAAAAAAATCAGTCTTATATACCTTTTATATATTTCATTCTTTTAAATTCACAATTTTATCATTTTCCTCAATCTAATAAAGAATACATTCCTTGTTATCGATAACATCTACGGTCCTAGAAATGTCATTCAATAATGGCACGGGATCATAGATGAAGTTCGAACAAATGATATATTCTTGTTTTATAACGGGGTTGGTTAATGTCAATCAATGGTCTTTGATGACATTGATTGAGGGGGAGATTTTGTATTAGTTTGTCTTGATTATCTATGCCATTGGCTTCTGTGCTGGTTATGATGTTTGCTCATTTGTAAGTTGTGGTTGTGTCTTGCTTTTGTGACTAACTGGTTATGCTTTTGTAACTATATGGTTATGGTGTTTCTCTCAGTTATAGGTTGTGGTCGTATCTTGCTCATGTGATTATCCTTTTGTACCCATGTATTGAGTGCCTTGCATTAAATGCTTATTTGATTAAATGTTTATTTGATTCATGGTTATCATTGTGATTATCTTTGCTAGAGACTTAGTCTAAAATCCTTGTCAGCAACTTACCACTCTTGCCTCTAAACCACAGGGACCGAATGTGTAAAATTGCCAAAATTCCTTCCTATACCCCTAGCGACTTACTAATTTTTTATTTCTTAAATAAGTTTTTTTCTTTTCTTTTTCTCTTTTCTCTCGTTTTTTCCTTCTCGTCAAAATAAATAGTTCATCTTAGCGATTTAACAGTGGTATGTCTCGAATCTCTCCTTATTTGTTCTCTCTTACGTGATTGTGTTTTGTTTCTAACTTGTCATTTTAACCAGATCCCTCCGAGCTCGTGAATTGTGACTGTTTGATTCCCACCTAGGTTCGATTTATCATGTAATCGTGTTTTGTTGTTATTATGATGTTGCAAGTGTACAAATTGTTTGGTATATCTTATCTTGAGTGCTTGTTAATTTGTTTCCATGTATTGGTGGTGAATGATTGGTGGTTTGGGTCGTTTGTTTGTTGAGATTATAAGTGTTCTTGGTAGCGACTTGGGTAGTGTTATTGATAGCGTTATTGTTCTTGATGGTGACTTAACATTGTTCTTGATAGCGACTTAGCTTAAATGTTCATCATGGCGAGTTAGCACTCAACTTAGCGACTAAGTTGCTGTGGCGAATTAGTGTATTATATTCTGGCGACTTGGGTAGCGACTTAGTTGTCAGCGACTTGTCTTTACAAGTTAGCGAATTAGTAACATTAGCATCTTAGTTAACAGATTTGTAGCGATTTGGTTATGTTACTGTTCATGGCGACTTGTCTCTACAAGTTAGCGAATTAGTAACAGTAGCGACTTAGTTAACAGATTTGTAGCGACTTGGGTATGTTACTGTTCATGGCGACTTGTCTTTACAAGTTAGCGAATTAGCAAATATAGCGACTTAGAGAGCAAAACTGGTAGCGACTTGACTGTGGTACTGGTGATGGCGACTTGTCTTTACAAGTTAGCGACATAGTTCACTTTCATGTAGCGAATTAGTTCAGTTTGGCAGCTTCACCATTTGTGACTTGAGACTTGTTTGCTGGGTTTTTCTTCTCAAGGTCTAGGGTTATTAAAAGGTTTAAAGGCAATTTGCTAGGATAATCTCATGCTTACAATCTTGTTTCAGGATTTCCTGTAACAACTTGTATTGTCAACTTACTCTTTGTAACCTGCTATAACATGTTGTTTAGGCAAGTTGTTCTTGAACTCCCTTGTGGCTATTCAATATTACATCTTGTTTCATTCAATCTGCTATATCACTTCTACATTTGTATCTTGGCTCACGACATTATTTCTTTGCAAATGTGCGTGCTAACCTTTTAATTCCTAAACAACTCGTCTTGTGAAAACTGTATCAAATGGTGTCTTTATCCTTTATGTCTCGCTTTTGTCTCTCATTCTATCTCCATATGCCTATGGGAACCCTGTCTGTGCTTCTGAGTTTTGTATGTTCATAACATAAGGGTGTATTCAATGTTGTCTCACTAATCATTTATTATCTAACTCGCTCCCATTCATTACTGTTGATTGTATGTATACTCAGATCATCAATGGCAAGTTCAAACCCTGATAAGAACGTTATCCCTTCGGCATCACCCAAAGTTCTCTCAGACGATGAAATCCTTCCTAGGAGTCAATGGGCTGATATTGGAAAGAGTAACTGTTATGTGGACCTACAAAAGCTACAACAAAATCCTA
Organism: Chrysanthemum seticuspe; assembly: GCA_019973895.1. Classification (NCBI taxonomy): domain Eukaryota; kingdom Viridiplantae; phylum Streptophyta; class Magnoliopsida; order Asterales; family Asteraceae; genus Chrysanthemum; species Chrysanthemum seticuspe. Next base: position 247,068,141 of record BPTQ01000007.1, on the reverse strand, counting down.
TACTCAAAGTATCCATTGATATCCTCAAGAACACAAACTTCTTCGGTGCCATTACCAAGCAATGCTCAATTCCCACCATTTACATTCAACAATTCTGGAACACCATTCAATGGGACAAAATCACAGCTCAATACTCTTGCAAACTGGATGATAGGGAGTTCACGATTGATTCAGCCATTCTTAGCAAGGCTCTTGGAATCACCCCATGTAACCCCAACCTTCGTTCCGAATCTCCACCTGGTGCTGACGATCTAATTGTCTTTCTAATTAGTTTGGGTTATCAGAACAGCATCTTAAGGGCTTCCGACATCATCACTGGACACATGTATCAACCCTGGAGAGCTATTACAACTATTCTTAACTTGTGCTTATCTGGCAAAACATCAGGGTTCGATAAAGTGAGAATTCCCATCTTGCAAATCCTATGGGGAATTATCAATAGGGTTGATGTGAATGTCTCAGATCGTATTTGGGAAGAATTTTCTTTATCAATGCACACATTCATATCTGATAGAACAAATTTCCAGAACAAAGCTCAAGGTCGAAAGAAACAGAACAAGCTTGTGATTCCCAGCATCAGATTTTCTAAGCTTGTTATCCAGTACTTGCAACTAACTCACAACTTCAATCCTAGGATTGAATCAACTCTACATAAAGCAGAAGATGAATTTGTTTTAGGAAACCTGAAATATGTTCCTAGAGGTATGGATAATGAAATATTTGGATTGCCAATTCCTGATACTCTACTCACAGAAGATATCAAGAAGAAGGACTACTTCAAACAATACAAGAAAAGAGCTACCAGTTCCTCTGCTGATGTCACACCCTCTCCTCCACAACCCAATGCTCCCAAGTCCACTTCAGCCTCACAAGCATCCTATGCCTCTCTTCCTAAAAAGAGACTTGAAAGGTCACAACATTCAGATACCGCATCCAAGAAGTAGAAAGTAAAAAGGAAGAAAGTGGAAAAGGAAATTGGTGAAAATACTGAGGTATCAAGGAATATTACAAGGTTAACTGATGAAGATGATGCTGATCTACAACTTGGAATCCAGCAAAGCCTAGAAAGTCTGAATGTGAAAGCACCAGTAGGTGGAGTTGTGTTAAGAGAACCTGATCAACTGCCACGACAAACAACCCCAATAACACAAGACAAAGGAAAAGGGGTTGCTAGTGTTGAAACTGAACAAGCCGCTCACATGCTTTTAACGATCTCATCATCTCCATCAAGCACCACCAATCAATATGAGCTGAAGAGAAGAACAGAATCATCTCCTGCTAAAGAACAATCTGGATTGGACAAAGTGCCTGAAACGTTTAAAGAATCTCTTACACAAAGTGAGACTCAGTCTGGTCAGAATGTTGACGCTCTGTTGCAAAAAGGCTCGCAGGAGAATCTTGAGACAAGATCTGATGAGACCTTGCAGATGGATGAACCAAATCTGTCTACCAACTCTCTATCTTCACTTAAGGATCTTGATACAGATTTCACCTTCGGAGATCAATACTTAAATGACAAACCCTTAGATAATGCACAATCCATGTATACAGTCAGCATTCAGCAAGACACATCTACTATTCCTCCTATGTCAGCATCTTCACTAACAACTGCACTTCCACCTCCCATACCTGCTCAATCAACCGTACGAACACCACCTACATCGTCACCATCCCCTGAACCTGTCATCACAGTTGTTGATATGGATGCTCCACCTGCGTCACCACCTCAAATCCTCACTTCAGATCAACTACTTGACAAAGATGTAAAAAGGATAGAAGCCCTTGAAAGGCAACTTCCAAAATCTGTTGATTCCCTTGTGGATCGTGTCTATACACTGGAGCACCTCAACTTCAATGAAGGGGTTGCGGCAGCCATTGAAGGAGAAGTTAAGGATGCTGTGGAATGGGCAATGGAGGCTCCACTTCTTAGACGGTTCAAGGACCTACCTATTGCCGATATGAGAGCAGCTTTGTTTGAGAAGATGTATGATGCTGAAGAGGACAAGCATGAGGCCCACAAGAAGCTTTATGAGGCACTTGAAGAATCCATTAAGTACGACAATCATGAGCAGTACTTGATTGAAATCAGGGAAAAGGAAGCTAAGAAGAAAAGGAGAGCCATTGTGTTGGAAACACTACGGAAAGACCGTAAAGATCCTCCTCCACCTCCACCTCCAAAAGGGGGTGCTGGAATCTCTGGAGCTGGTAAATCTTCTACGACAACCAACACACCTCCACCACAACCACCACATCACCGCCAAAACCTTCCAATCAATCAAGTCCTACAAAAGAACAGAGTACTCAGAAGAAATCTGCTGCTTGGACAACGGTTGATTCAAGGTTCACATCCACATCCACCTCTATTCCTGATGATCAAATGGTTCACGAAGAGTCGCATGTCATGGCAGATTCGGAACCAGATGATGATGATGCATCGACAAAGCATATTCCTAAGCCATCAGAAGATTGGTTTGATACTTACATGGCTGGGAATCGCACTAGCACATCCAGAATAGCACGTTCAAGGGACACAATTCAAAGTTGCATTGTTGAAGATAAACCTCCTTCTCCAGAACCTACATGGACCATCCCAGAGTCTGACTCGATCATTCCTGACAACAATTGGGCATCAATTATCACCAATAATTATGAAGTTCCAGCTGAAGACTCTCTTCTGCACTACACCGGTGATATGGGAAGCTTCATTAGATGGTTTTGTGAACGGAAGAGTATCTCATCCATAACTCCAAGAGATCTCGAAGGACAAGCTTATGAAATTATCAAAGTCTTCCACTCAGATGCAAATCATCTTCAATATCAGATGGAAGAATGCCATAAGATGCTGAATGACCAAGTCAGTGAGCAAATCAGTCGCTTCAATGTCAACAAATCTCTTCTTCTTGGTGGTGAACCTAGTCAGATGACCATTCAGGCTGAATTCTTCTTCAATCATGACTTGGACTATCTGTGTGCTCGCTCTGCTGAAAGAAGACCAACTCTATCAATTTTAAAGATGAAAGCTGCAACCTACTCTGATCAGGGGCTTGAACAGATGGTTCCTGATCAATTATGGGCTGATGAAGAACGAAAGTATGATATTGCCGCTTCATATGGTATCTCTCACTGGTGGTTTAAAAAGAAGAAGTTCTACATCGAGAGACATGGTGCTGATAAAAGACGCAATGATGTTCGATCAAAGCTGCAAATCTTAAGTGTTGTTCGTGTAGAGATCTTCCCTATCTATGGATATGAGTATTTGAAGAAGATAGTCCTAAAAAGAGCAGACTTCAAAGAGTATACTATTGAGGAAAACGACTTCAAACATCTTCTTCCAAATGATTTCGAAGATCTCTATCTCTTGAATCTTCAAGGACACCTTGAGCATTTACCTGTCCGAGAGAAAAAGGCCCTCTCTGCAGCTGTCACTCTTTGGATCAGGGGCTTAGTCATTCGAAAACGAGTTGAGGACTTTCAGCTTGGCATAGAAAGCTACCAAACCAGGATCAACCTTACAAGTCCACAATGGAATGCAACTGGGCATAAATTTCATCGCGAATACAAAGTTCTTGACACCCCTAGAGCCGTCATCTTCACCGACAGATATGGGTCTCGCATACTTATGCGACTATGTGAGCTCTACAAGTTTAGTGATGGTACTCTCAAATTGGTTGAAGAAGAACTTGACACCAGAGTGAAGGAAATCAAAATTGACATGAAGTCCTGGGAAAAGACTACCTTTTGGACTGATAATGACAAAAAGCGGTGTGAAGATTTCATTGCTGCAATCAGGCGAAGACTCAAGACTAGAAGGATCTTCCGCAGTCTTGAAAGTTTTGTTGGTGGTAGGCTTCAGGGTGGTCACTACAAACTTCTTCAGAGAACTGAATGAAGACATCTTCGGGAAGCAGCTTATGTTGTGTTTTAATATGTGTAATATGTGGTGTACTAACTGTGAACAACTGTAATGCATGTAATAGTGCTAGGTTATTGATGAGTGTCTAAATACTCATCATTTTTGTACAAAATAAACTGCAAAATCATCTGAAAACACTCAGAAATACATCAAAATGATCAAAATACCACAAATCAGTGTTTTATGTGTTTTAAATGCAAAAATATCAAAATCAGATGAAAAACGTATCAAATTTGCAAAATTGGCAGTTTTAGTCCCCCAAGTTTCAAAAGTTGTCAAAAACAGTCCCTGGTATTTCAAAATAAAGAAAAATGTCATTTTAGGTCCATGGGATTCAAAAGTTGTCAAAACAAACCTTTGAAATGTAAAATTTGCAAAATTACAACTTTGGTCCTTAAACTTTGAAAATTGTCAAAATTAGTCCTTGGATATTTTAAAATGGAAAAATTATCAAAAGTTATCCTTGTACTATTCAAGTTTGGCAAAAATGGTCCTTGTGTTAACATTGGAAAAAGTTCAGGTTTGGTCCCTTATCTTTGGCCGAATTACATTTATGGTCCTTGATTACTAAGCTTAACCAAATGGACCCTTGTTATTAATTAAGCCCAAATCCAATCCAATACACCCCCTGACCCGGTCCGTTTACCCAACCCCCAAACCCGGTCAACCAACCCATCTAGTCAAACAAACCAACCCCCCTTTTTACCCGCGCCTTTTTCTCTTCAACACCTGCTCCTGAAATCACTCACCATAACCACTCTTTGTCCCCTCCACCTCAACATAAAACAAAAATCATTAAATGATCCTTTCACCCCTTTACTCCACCCTCCAACTGTCAAAAAAATCCAATTGGCGCCAAAATTCAATCCAAAGGTCAAAATGATCTCTGCTGATCCAATGGTCCTAAAAAGAAGTGGGAAATGCTCAGAAAGTCAAGGGGAAGCAAGTTTGTATAAAAGAAGAGAAGAGAGAAGCATAGAGGGCAGTAGTTAGTTTATAAAAATTTTACTTATGTCGTTTTTTTTTTATTATTGTCTTAGTTTAAGTTAAAATGGTGTAATTTCAGTTTCATTGTATCAATTTCAAGGTTACAAACCTTTGTAAGTCACTTTTGATTATCTATCTAAGTTTCCATATTTGTCTCAAAATTTCATGTCCACTGTTGAACTTTTCAGTTTTAAATTCTATTGTCCAAGATTGTTAAAGGTTTATTTTAAGCTTCATTAAGTTTATTTAAGCCATTCAAAGCTTTTTGCAAGCTTAAATATCAGTTTCAAGTAAGTTTGGATTTCAGTCAACAAAAGTCAACCATGAGCTCAATTGGGTATGGAACTGGATATTGTTGTTACAGAGGTGGATTTGGGCTATAGTAGACTAGGTTAGGTAGTGGTTTGTGTTTGGTTTTGGCCTGCAACAATATCTGAACAATGGTGAGTTATTTACCTATTTTCAATTTTCAAGTCATTTTGTAATTTATGCTTGTTTATGTATCTGTAGTCACCAATGATTTAAGTGTGTTTATAAAGTTGTAATATGGTCATGAGAACTTAGTTTGATCCTCATTGCATGCTAGTTCAGTGTTTGTGTTAGTTTTAATTGCATAACAGTTGCAATAGGTGTGTTTGGAACAAGTGTTAAATTGGCCTTGTAGGTTGGTTCAGTGGTAAGCTACTGCATTACAGTCTTGTATAGTACATTTAGGATCATTTGAAGTCACTTATTTGCACATCCAATTAGTAGAAGTCAAAATTTTCTTTAAACCATCTTAACAGGTTACTGTTGGATTTTTGCATAATCAAAAAGCTTATTTTGTGTTTAGAAACCTTAGAGCTAGTTTTCATTAGTGTTATTTAATCAATTAACATCTTATTCAGTTCACAAATCATGATCAAAGTTGGAAAAAGTCAACTTTCCACTTATGTATCAAAAGTCAAATTGCATAATTAGTCAGTTTTTGCTCAACTGAGAAGAATTTTAGTGAGCTCATTCCTAGGTCATTTCAAGTGAAATTTGTGTCTTTTAAAAGTTCATTTGCTCTAGTTCCTTGTTGTCATTTTTACATAATTTTGTAAATTTTCTTTAAGCTCTTAAAGAGCTTGTCAAAATAGGTTTGAATCCCCTGTGCAGGGCACTGTTGACTGCACAGGGGTTTTGCAGGTTTTGCAAGGTTCACCCAGGGCTCAGTTTAGCTCACCTAAGTCTAGTTTCTGGGTTAGAGGTTCTTAGCCAGGTCTTGTTCAAATTCCAGTTGTTAGTTTGTAGATTCAGCTTATTGGTTTGCTTATATTCTAGCTCAAAGTAGCCCCTAGAATCTGTTTTTTAGCTATTTGCTCAATTGCTCAAATCTTTGTAAGATTGCAAATCAGAGGTTTAAGCAGTTGTTTCTAGTTGCATTTAGGTAGTGTTAGCTTATTGTAGCTTCTGTTAACAGTTGGTAGCCTTTGGATTCCATTTGCTTAATCAAGTGCTTATTTCAATAAGCACTTTGTTCATCAGTTTCAAAATCCTCCAAACAAGCCCCTGTTTTTCTAATTTTCCTAGCTTCTATATATTATTTTAGACTTTTCCTGAAATTTTCAGATTTTTCCAAGTTGATTTGCTATTTTTCTGTATTTTATTCAGTTTTTAAGCATTTTTAATTAGCTTTAAATACAAAAAATTAAGAAAAGCTTCAAAAAAATAATATTTCATTTTTCTTAAGCTTAGATAAATGTAAAAAGCTTAAAAAGTATTTTTCTATAATTTTCTTAGCTTAAAAAGTATTTTCTAGCATTTTAATTAGTTTTAAATAGTTTTAAATTAGTAATAAATATATAAAAAGTATAAAAAAATATCTTTTCAGTTTTAAAATTAGTTTTATCATATTTTAGATTTTTCTAAGTCTTAATTTTATTTTTCTAGTCTTATTTTGTATTTTCTTTTATTTTAGAGTATTATTAAATAGTTAAAATTAGTTTTTAATTAATAATAATTAGAATAATAGTTATAAAAATAATTTTCTTTTTCTAAATATTTTCTTTTATCATTAGGATTGTAAAAATGTATTTTTCATATTTTTAGGATTTATATTGTATAAGTTTCACTTTTTATTTTGTACGTTTACGTTATTTTTATTTAAACGTACGTTTTAGGTTTTAAACGTTCATCACTTTAAATATAGTGATAGCGTTTATTTAATATCTTTTATCTTTTTAATTTTCTTAATTTGTATTTAAGTCGCTGTTATTTATTAACTTTTTCAGTAGTGTAATTATTCAATCCTAATCCTTTCTGATCGCTATCATTAGTGGTCATTCTATCGTCTGATCATGTGTTTAACACACCATTGAATCTCCGTGGGACATAACGACCCGGGAATCCCCTGTATTCTCTGATCTTCATTGCATTTGTGTTTAAGCTGTTTTAAGTCTGTTAGACTTGACGGTTCAGCACAGATCAAATTTTGGCGCCGCTGCCGGGGAGGCTTTAGCGTGTGTTTAGCCATTTTCAGACCCATTCTTGCACATATTCCATCATTTGTAAAAAGTTTTTTGTAAAGTTTTCAAAAATCCAAAAGTTCATTAACACTTTTTCTGAAGTGTTAACAACGCCAAAAATATTTTCATTCTTTGTTTTTATCAAAATGTTTTTCAAAAATACCAAAAATATTCTTCTTTACCCTCTTACCTTTTTGATTCTTCATTTCTTACCCTCTGTTAACCTTTGATTCTTTCTATGTCTTATCCTCACCCTCTTGGTTGTCAATGGTGTGGTGGTCCTTATAATGGTGGCAATTGCCCCAGTTGTGGCATGGTGGAGTCAGGAAACGGGTCTGTCTATAACCAAGATCCCTATTCCTACCATAACACAACTGATTTATTCCATCAGCTACCACACTGTGATACTCAGCAGTTTTACTGTTGTGAGTACTGTGGTGGTTCACACTCCAGTTCTGATTGTCAATCGGGAAACACGCTTGTCTATGAGCAGGTTCCTGATACCAATTATGACTACAACACATACTACTCACAACCACATCAGTTTTACTGTTGTGAGTATTGTGGAGGTCCTCACTCTAGCTCGGATTGTCAAACAAGGAATCTATTTCCTTGTTACGATTACGACTCTTCGTATCAAGACCAACCTCCACAATACCAAATGATTCAAGCGACTCCTCATGAAACTACGACAGATCTTCTACTGAAGACTCTGGAGTTATTAAAAGAACTTAAGGAGGAGTCGGCTATGTCCTCCCAAGATAATCCAAATGAGAAATCCATGGAAGTGTTGTTAGCCGAAGAGCGGGCTGCTAAATTAGATTCCCAAATTGCCTTTGAACAATCTATTAGGGAATCAATTGCAAAAGAAAAAGCGGCCAGATCTAGCTCTCGATTCCGTTTCATTCCTGATGACGATGATGATGAAGATATCCTTGATATCTTACAATTTTATAACGGTTCATCAAGTTCATCAGTTGAAACTCCTTCCGTGGAACATCAGGGAGAAAAGACTATGATGGAATTGCTAGCAGAAGAACAAATGGAAAGTATTAAACATATGTATGCTAGTCCTTCTAAACTCCCTCAGTCTATTGTTATCACACCCGAAGCTCCCACTCACTCTCTAAACATGGGGGATGAGCATCTTGACACTGTTCCTGAAAAGGAATCGGACGAATTTATAAAGTCTAGTGTTGAGGACCTTGTCCCAATCCCGAGAGAGTCACAGGGAATTTCTGATCATATGTGTGATTCTTCTTCCCCTCTTCAGTGTTCAAATGATCAATTTGAGACTTTCTTCGATTTTAGCGATGATTGTAAATCTTATGGAGACATCGAGTATGTTGAGGCATCACTTCCACAGTCTGATCCTCTTCTTGAGGAGTTCACCGATGAACTCACTCACATCAGTCCACTTTCATCAGAAAGTGACGATGATCTCTTTGATTTCGAAGCCGATCTTGGAGAAACTAGAAGTCTCCTATACAATGATCATTCACTCATTTCTTATCCCATTTCCGACTCTTCCATCCCTTCTCTCACTCCTGATGAGGAAGATGACAAACTTTGGAAGGAGATCGATGATTTTCTTAGTGATGAGTCAATTCCAACAGGAATTGACAATACTTATTTTGATTCGGAGGGAGACATCCTTTTTCTTGAAAATCTGTTGATTGAAGAACCGTTTCCAGCTCTCCCTCCCGGAAATTTTGTTACCAATCACCATAAAAGCTTAAAGTTTAAGCTTAAAAATGTCAAAAATGGTGATTTGCTTCTTTCTGATGAGGAATGGACATGCATTGTGATGCACATATTTATTCCATTCTTCACAAATGGTGTGGTTGCTCTTTCCCTTTTCTCCTTCGGGAATGAGGACACCATTTTTGATCCCGGCATTTTCAATTATCATTTTTGAGCCGGTTCTCTCTATATCTCATCGGTGTGGAACTTTCATGTGCTTCAAATGTTTGTCCAAACATCTTGAATGAAAGTCCGATGGAGATTGTTTCTTCCACTTTGCTTCCCCATGAACCAATGAATGCGGGGTCGAGTCAAGCTAGCGACTCGGTAACCAAAAACAGTAGCACACACCATATGGGTTTTCACCCATATTTCTGTCTTCTTTTTATCTTTCTACCACCCTAGTGTGGGGGGGTTTGCCCCACATGTTAAAAAAAAAAAAAAAAAAAAAAAAAAAAAAAAATTCTTTCAAATAATGGCCGTAGTATTCCCCTTTTACGTTCTTTGTTTCGGCATAACCGCCGATACTTTGAATATTGAGGGCAATATTCATTTCTAAGTGTGGGGGGAATTCTCACGAATTTCATATATTATCTACCCAATTCCCCCGTTTTTGGCCAAATTTTTTTTTTTTGGAGTAAGTGTTTTACACTTACTCAATTGGTTATCAGTCCGCCATGTTTGATAAACAAAAGGATTGGCTAATCCAGGAGCAAACGGCTCTTGGTAAAGATTTCTCAAATCCGTTTACGGCTTACAATTTGCCCAAAATTGTATGGTTCTCAACTCACCATATCCTAAAAAGTGAAGAGTTGGCTAGCCCGCAAGATTATGGCTTGTGGTAAAGGCAGTGGAAAATCCATAATTGGTGTTCAGCTCACCAAAGATAATCCTGATAATTTATCTAAGAGTTGGCTAGTCCAGAAGGGTACGGCTTCTGGTAAAGACAAATCAAATCCGTTTACAGCTTATGATTTGCTCAAAATCATTTGGTTATCAGTGTACCAAGGTTCTTACTTGAACTGAAACATTTGGCTACTCCAGAAGTGATGGCTTTTGGTAAAGAGATTAAAATCCATTATGTTTTCTCAAATCATTGCTAGGGACTACCAATATCTTAGTGTGGGGGATTGATGAGTGTCTAAATACTCATCATTTTTGTACAAAATAAACTGCAAAATCATCTGAAAACACTCAGAAATACATCAAAATGATCAAAATACCACAAATCAGTGTTTTATGTGTTTTAAATGCAAAAATATCAAAATCAGATGAAAAACGTATCAAATTTGCAAAATTGGCAGTTTTAGTCCCCCAAGTTTCAAAAGTTGTCAAAAACAGTCCCTGGTATTTCAAAATAAAGAAAAATGTCATTTTAGGTCCATGGGATTCAAAAGTTGTCAAAACAAACCTTTGAAATGTAAAATTTGCAAAATTACAACTTTGGTCCTTAAACTTTGAAAATTGTCAAAATTAGTCCTTGGATATTTTAAAATGGAAAAATTATCAAAAGTTATCCTTGTACTATTCAAGTTTGGCAAAAATGGTCCTTGTGTTAACATTGGAAAAATTTCAGGTTTGGTCCCTTATCTTTGGCCGAATTACATTTATGGTCCTTGATTACTAAGCTTAACCAAATGGACCCTTGTTATTAATTAAGCCCAAATCCAATCCAATACACCCCCTGACCCGGTCCGTTTACCCAACCCCCAAACCCGGTCAACCAACCCATCTAGTCAAACAAACCAACCCCCCTTTTTACCCGCGCCTTTTTCTCTTCAACACCTGCTCCTGAAATCACTCACCATAACCACTCTTTGTCCCCTCCACCTCAACATAAAACAAAAACCATTAAATGATCCTTTCACCCCTTTACTCCACCCTCCAACTGTCAAAAAAATCCAATTGGCGCCAAAATTCAATCCAAAGGTCAAAATGATCTCTGCTGATCCAATGGTCCTAAAAGGAAGTGGGAAATGCTCAGAAAGTCAAGGGGAAGCAAGTTTGTATAAAAGAAGAGAAGAGAGAAGCATAGAGGGCAGTAGTTAGTTTATAAAAATTTTACTTATGTCGTTTTTTTTTATTATTGTCTTAGTTTAAGTTAAAATGGTGTAATTTCAGTTTCATTGTATCAATTTCAAGGTTACAAACCTTTGTAAGTCACTTTTGATTATCTATCTAAGTTTCCATATTTGTCTCAAAATTTCATGTCCACTGTTGAACTTTTCAGTTTTAAATTCTATTGTCCAAGATTGTTAAAGGTTTATTTTAAGCTTCATTAAGTTTATTTAAGCCATTCAAAGCTTTTTGCAAGCTTAAATATCAGTTTCAAGTAAGTTTGGATTTCAGTCAACAAAAGTCAACCATGAGCTCAATTGGGTATGGAACTGGATATTGTTGTTACAGAGGTGGATTTGGGCTATAGTAGACTAGGTTAGGTAGTGGTTTGTGTTTGGTTTTGGCCTGCAACAATATCTGAACAGTGGTGAGTTATTTACCTATTTTCAATTTTCAAGTCATTTTGTAATTTATGCTTGTTTATGTATCTGTAGTCACCAATGATTTAAGTGTGTTTATAAAGTTGTAATATGGTCATGAGAACTTAGTTTGATCCTCATTGCATGCTAGTTCAGTGTCTGTGTTAGTTTTAATTGCATAACAGTTGCAATAGGTGTGTTTGGAACAAGTGTTAAATTGGCCTTGTAGGTTGGTTCAGTGGTAAGCTACTGCATTACAGTCTTGTATAGTACATTTAGGATCATTTGAAGTCACTTATTTGCACATCCAATTAGTAGAAGTCAAAATTTTCTTTAAACCATCTTAACAGGTTACTGTTGGATTTTTGCATAATCAAAAAGCTTATTTTGTGTTTAGAAACCTTAGAGCTAGTTTTCATTAGTGTTATTTAATCAATTAACATCTTATTCAGTTCACAAATCATGATCAAAGTTGGAAAAAGTCAACTTTCCACTTATGTATCAAAAGTCAAATTGCATAATTAGTCAGTTTTTGCTCAACTGAGAAGAATTTTAGTGAGCTCATTCCTAGGTCATTTCAAGTGAAATTTGTGTCTTTTAAAAGTTCATTTGCTCTAGTTCCTTGTTGTCATTTTTACATAATTTTGTAAATTTTCTTTAAGCTCTTAAAGAGCTTGTCAAAATAGGTTTGAATCCCCTGTGCAGGGCACTGTTGACTGCACAGGGGTTTTGCAGGTTTTGCAAGGTTCACCCAGGGCTCAGTTTAGCTCACCTAAGTCTAGTTTCTGGGTTAGAGGTTCTTAGCCAGGTCTTGTTCAAATTCCAGTTGTTAGTTTGTAGATTCAGCTTATTGGTTTGCTTATATTCTAGCTCAAAGTAGCCCCTAGAATCTGTTTTTTAGCTATTTGCTCAATTGCTCAAATCTTTGTAAGATTGCAAATCAGAGGTTTAAGCAGTTGTTTCTAGTTGCATTTAGGTAGTGTTAGCTTATTGTAGCTTATGTTAACAGTTGGTAGCCTTTGGATTCCATTTGCTTAATCAAGTGCTTATTTCAATAAGCACTTTGTTCATCAGTTTCAAAATCCTCCAAACAAGCCCCTGTTTTTCTAATTTTCCTAGCTTCTATATATTATTTTAGACTTTTCCTGAAATTTTCAGATTTTTCCAAGTTGATTTGCTATTTTTCTGTATTTTATTCAGTTTTTAAGCATTTTTAATTAGCTTTAAATACAAAAAATTAAGAAAAGCTTCAAAAAAATAATTTTTCGTTTTTCTTAAGTTTAGATAAATGTAAAAAGCTTAAAAAGTATTTTTCTATAATTTTCTTAGCTTAAAAAGTATTTTCTAGCATTTTAATTAGTTTTAAATTGTTTTAAATTAGTAATAAATATATAAAAAGCATAAAAAAATATCTTTTCAGTTTTAAAATTAGTTTTATCATATTTTATATTTTTCTAAGTCTTAATTTTATTTTTCTAGTCTTATTTTGTATTTTCTTTTATTTTAGAGTATTATTAAATAGTTAAAATTATTTTTTAATTAATAATAATTAGAATAATAGTTATAAAAATAATTTTATTTTTCTAAATATTTTCTTTTATCATTAGGATTGTAAAAATGTATTTTTCATATTTTTAGGATTTATATTGTATAAGTTTCACTTTTTATTTTGTACGTTTACGTTATTTTTATTTAAACGTACGTTTTAGGTTTTAAGCGTTCATCACTTTAAATATAGTGATAGCGTTTATTTAATATCATTTATCTTTTTAATTTTCTTAATTTGTATTTAAGTCGCTGTTATTTATTAACTTTTTCAGTAGTGTAATTATTCAATCCTAATCCTTTCTGATCGCTATCATTAGTGGTCATTCTATCGTCTGATCATGTGTTTAACACACCATTGAATCTCCGTGGGACATAACGACCCGGGAATCCCCTGTATTCTCTGATCTTCATTGCATTTGTGTTTAAGCTGTTTTAAGTCTGTTAGACTTGACGGTTCAGCACAGATCAGTTATGTACTGTGGTTTCCCCTTGTAAAAAGGGAAACATCTGTGTTGTCCACTTCTGATCATATAAAACCGGACACATTTTTCTTCAACAAATATTTTATCTCATACATATTTAAATCACTTGAGATCCAAAATCTCAAAGGATTTAAAATTTTTGATCGGGGGAGAAAATGTGATATAAATATGAAAGATGTTAAAAGATAAGATGACCAATTTTTTGTGCATACTTCTCTCTAATATGTGCTAAACAATTTTCGAATCTCGAAGCATTTATTAAGGGGGAGAATTTTCTTTGCAAATTCAAGACATCAAGGTACACAACTTTCAATTTTTCTAAGGTACCTTGATTGTATGGCTTCTAATCTTTTGGTGATCATGTCTGCACTTCATAAAGGGTTCCCTCCAGTATGTGCAAAACCTTCTTTCAAACTTAGAAGCACATATTGAGGGGGAGCAAAATCATGAAAATCTCATCCTTCCGCAAAATGCTTTATCTACTTGATTCGATTTGGGAAGTGATGTTGATATCTTTTAGAAAATGGTATTCAAAGAAGTTAATTCTTCCTCTTGCCTCCATGTGCAAAACGATTTCAAACATTTCATGCACATGTTGAGGGGGAGCACTTATTCTAAAAATATCAAAAACAATTCAGGTACAAAATGTTTTGATAATATATCACAAGTATCTGGATTGATTTTCAAATGGTTTTCAATTGGTTCCAATGGCAGATGAACAATACCAAATAGACCGACCAACTTTACTTTATGTACGGTGATATAAGGATGATAAGGTTAGGCATGTGTTCCCATGATCTGCCAGAACCGGAGGGATCTACCCAGGGACTATCCACTAGTTAGTGTAGAGTTCTTAGGTATGATGATAAAAGGAGAAAAATGAGATATGGGAAGAGTGCGGACTGAGACTGAGCTAGTACTGAAATAAACCCAACAAGGTTCTAGCTATGAAGTCTCGGTAAGCACTGAAGGGGTTGAAGAATTAAAAAGAATTGAATGAGAAAAGGGTGAAAACAAATAGCCCTCCATTTATTCAACCTTAGGGCAGAAACCAGGTTCAATTCATATGCTACTGATGAGTGTGTAAATACTCATCATTTTTGTACAAAATAAACTGCAAAATCATCTGAAAACACTCAGAAACACATCAAAATGATCAAAATATCACAAATCAGTGTTTTATGTGTTTTAAATGCAAAAATATCAAAATCAGATGAAAAATGAGCTAAGTTTGCAGAATTGGCAGTTTCAGTCCCCCAAGTTTCAAAAATTGTCAAAAATAGTCCCTGAGCCATAATTTCAAAAGATAAATCACCAAAGGTCCTTTTAAAATCATAAGTTGTCAAATTTAGTCATTTGGTGAAAAATATAAAAAGTTTGAGAAAATTACAAGTTTAGTCCTTCAACTTTGAAAATTGGCAGAAATGGCCCCTGGAAAATTGCAAAATGGCAAGTTTGGTCCTTATACTTTTGAAGGTTGTCACTTGTGGTCCCTTAGAATAACTTGGCAGAATTGGCAGAATAGGTCCCTCTATTTTCAGAAAGTACAACATAGGTCCTTGTTTATTTAATACTTTAAACCTATTTTGGACCCTATCAACCCAAGTGACCCCTGTCTTAATCCCTTGGACCCCCTGTCATAATTCATTTTGACCCCCCTTTCTAATATCTGGTCAAACCAGTCAAACCCAAACCAACCCCTTCCCCTTTCCCCGTTTTCCCTCCCCATGTCTGCAAACCACTCCCACCATTCCACCCACCTAGCTCACAATATCTTCTCCTTGTTCCCCCCCACCTCCACCAAACTCCAAAAGCATTTAATGCCCACCATCTCAACTCTCCAACTGTCAAATACAAGTTTGGCGCCAAAATACCATTCAAAGGCCAAGATTGTTTTAAAGCCATCCAATGGCTGAGAAAGTGATGGGAACTGTTCAGAAGAGAGAGATAAGCAGTTTTGGATATAAAAAAGGCAAGAAGGAAGCAAGAGGAAGAGTCTACTAGTTTTTTATTTTGTACTTATGTCGTTTTTATGTTAATCTTTCAATTCAGTGTGAAACTTGTAACCTTTGGTTAAATTGTATCAACTTTAAGTATTTAAATGTATTGAAACTCATTCCAAGTACCAATTTCAGTTTATTGTTACATTTCTCAGTTTATGTCCACTGTTGCAAATTTCCAAGTATAAGTCTTGTTTACAAGCTTCAAACAGCTCATCTCTCAGTTCTAATAAGCTTATACAAGTTTATAATAGCTTTTTACAAGCTTAAATTCAAGTTTTAAGCATATTTGGACATTGGTCAAAGAAAGTCAAACAGGGTCAAAAATGGCAAAGGAAATGGAAATGGGTGAAGCAGAGCTGGATGTGGGTTGATTTAGGTCTAGTGGGTTGATATAAATAGGTTAGAGGTTCATTGGTTGATGGTGCAAGCCATAGTGGCTAAGGGACCCTTGTAAGTGAAATTTCAAGTTTCTTTGTATTATCTTCCTTTGTAGTTGCAACTGGTTCTAATCTGTTTAATAGGGTGTATTTAAGTTATAAAAACTCAGCTTGATCATTTATGCTAGTTGTTAAGTGTTTAACTTAGAATTGTTTGCAAAACAGTAGTTATAGGGGTGTTTGGATTATTAGCTTAATCTGTTTTCAAAGGTTGTTCAGTGTTTGAGATAAGTTGGATTATATTTGTTTAGTCCATTTATGCTCTTATCTTTCCTAGTTTGGTGCCTGCAACCATCCTAAGTCAACATTACATGCTTCTGTCTTGTTATGCTCAACTGTTGAGACTTTTGCATTTCAAATTCTTGTTTTGTGTTAAAAATTCATAGACAAAGCTTTTGTTAACTTCCTTTCATCAATATATACCTATATCAGTCCTTAAATCAAGATTAAAACTCACATAAGTCAAAGTTCATTATTTCTTCAAAAGTCAAAAAATCCAAAAACCTGTTTTAGAGCCAAATGCAAGGATTTTTCACATCTTCATTTTTGAGCCATTTTCAGTGAGACTTGGCATTTCAAAGACTTCAGTTGGTGTTCTTGCTTATCACCATTTTAGCATAATTTTACAATTTTTGTAAAAGCTCTAAACAAGCTTCTCAACTTGGACCTAAGTCCCCTGCTCCACTGAACTCAGTTGATACTGAGATTTTCTCAGTTCTTGCAGCTTGTGCACAGGGCTCATAAGAGCTTCTCCTAGTCTAATTTTTGGTGTAATTGGTCTCAACCAGGTCTAGTATAGGTTCCAAGTTATTGTTTCTAATTTCTAGCTTATTTGATTGCTTATTTTGTGGCTGCAAGTTGGTACCCAAAACTGTTTTAGCTAATTAGCCAAATAAGCCATATCTTTGTAACTTGTGATTCAGAGGCTATAGCTTGTTGATTTAAGTTGCATTTTGGTTATTATAGCATAGTAGAACTGCTGGTAACTGTTTGTAGCTTTTTGTGGTTGTTGGCTTATTGAAAGTGCTTATTTCTAAGCATATTCCACATCAGTTGCATTTTTCTCCACACAACCATCTGTTTTTCCATTTTTCATAGATTCTTATTATTATTTTAGAGTTTTCCTGAATTTTTCAGATTTTTCTAAGTCATTTTGCTATTTTTCTTGATTTTAATTAGTTTTTAAGCATTTTTAATTAGCTTTTAATACAAAAAATTAAGAAAAGGTTCAAAAAAATAAGTTTTCATTTTTCTTAGGTTTAGATAAATATAAAAAGTAAAAAAAAGTAATTTTCCAGATTTTTCATAGTTTATTTTGTAATTTTTAGTAATTTAATTAGTTTTTAATAGTTTAATATTCATAAAAAATAGAAAAATAATCAGAAAAATAAAAAAATAGTTTTGAAAATTCTATTTTGATATTTTAGATTTTTCTAAGTCTTAATTTTATTTTTCTAGCTTTATTTCCTAATTTCTTGTAATTTAGGCTATTATTTAATAGTTAAAAATAGTTTATAATTAGATAATTAGTTTTAAAAATAATTTTATTTTTCTAATAATTTTCTTTTATCATTAGGTTTGTAAAAATATCATTTTCATATTTTTAGGGTTGATATTGTGTAAGTTTCACGTTTTTATTTGTACGTCGCGTAGTTTTTAAATTAAGTTTTATAAAAACATAAAAACAAAAACATCATTTTAATTATAGTGATAGCATTTATTTAATAGATTTTATCTTTTTAATTTCTTCTAATTTGCATTTAAGCCGTTGTTATTTGTTGGCTTTTTCTGTAGTTATAGTCATCCTCAAATCCCTTTTTCGTTCAAATTTCTCGATCACTAATCGTAGGGTGATCCATTGCATAGCTCGCTGGGACATAATGACCCGGGGAAATCCTATACTCCTCAGATCTTCATTGCATTCGTTCCTGAGCAGTTTTAAGCTTGTTACGGTCTGCCATTCACAAGTGGCAGGCTTGTGTGATAAAGCTTGACTGTTCTGGAGCGCATCAAATTTTTGGCGCCGCTGCCGGGGAGCTGTGCTGATCTATCTTCCGTTTAGCAGATTAGTTGTTTGGATACTCACTCATTTGTTTATATCATCCATATCTATCTATATATATATCCATATTTTCTTATAAAAATCCAAAAACCCAAAAACAACCAAAAACGTATAAAACACAAAAATATTTTTCCTTTTGTTTCTATATATGTATCAAAAATAAAAAATACAAAAAGATTCGTCGTTTTCTTTAATAAATAACAACTTAAAAGATTACCACCGCAAACCAAGGCAGTGCACTACCTAACTGGGGGTGCGACCATAATAAGTTCCCGAACTAAAGATTTAAAACTTGCCTTTGTGTCCTTGTGATTAGTGTACCTTTTTCAAAGAAGCCATTCATATTGTGATTATTGGTTAAGTTCACTGTTGTTTTGCCTCGATTTTGTGTTAATTGATTTTGTTGTGATATCGACGTTTCAGAACCAGAAAACCCATAAAGATTATTCTCACCCTGATTTTTATAAAACGTCTTCATAATTCTCATTCTCATCTGAAAGATTTTCATAATTCCCATTTCTCTCCTTAGCTCTGAGATTCCTTAGAGTTAACTCTAGTGTATGCGCACTCGCTCTTCTAGATCTGTGAGCCCATTTCGTGAGCTTGTCAAGATTCCAAGAAGGCGTGTTCGTAGACTTTCTGCTCCTTCAGTCGGATCTGAGATCCGGACTGCTCACACTACTTCCGTTATCATGGCGGAAGAACGCCCTATGTGTGAGCTTCTCCAGGCACCCATCGACGGGTATGGAGATGCTATCGTTGTACCAGCCATCGTGGCTGAAAATTTTGAACTCAAAACCGGGTTACTGAATCTTGTAACCTCAAATCAGTTCTACGGTTTTGAGCGGGATGATCCTCATGCTCATATTCGATGGTTTAACAAGATTGCATCTACCATCAAGTATAAGAATGTCCCCACTGATGCTGTTAAGCTTCTTCTGTTCCCATTTTCTCTCGAGGGGCAAGCCCGGATTTGGCTTGAAAAACAACCCCCTCAGTCTATAGAGACATGGGAAGATCTGGTGAAGAAATTTGTGAATGAATTCTATCCACCTTCCAAAACCACGAGTCTTAAAAATGAAATCATCAAGTTCACTCAGAAGTTTGATGAATCCTTCAGTGAATCGTGGGATCGTTTCAAGGAATTGCTTCGCAAATGTCCTCACCACGGTTTCTCCGAGTTGATGCAACTCGATACTTTCTACAATGGAGTGAGTCAATCTGATCAAGATTCTCTCAATTCCTCCGCGGGAGGAAATTTCCTAAGCAAAACTGTCAAAGAAGCTTTAGCGATAATCGAAAACAAGTCTAAAGTCCGCACTGCACGAAGCAAGCCTGTTGTTTCCCAAGTCAGTGTTGGTCCTTCTTCTTCTTCATCGCCCGTGAGTCAGTCTAGCACCGATGCTAAGATTGATAAACTCACGGAAGCCATTCAAGCTTTGGTTCTCTCCAACCAGAAGAAAGTCTCTTTTCCACAAACTTCACCTCCTGCTGAAGTTAAGAAAGTGGAAGTCTGTGTTACCTGTGGTGGCCCCCATGCTTATTATAACTGTATGGCCACCGATGGTAACCCTTTTGAAGCCAATGCTGTGGGCGGGATGTCTAATCAAGGAGGCAATCAATATCGTGCTCCTGTAGACCCGAACCACCGTCCTAACCACTACTCTGGACCTCCCGGTTTCAATCAAAACCAAAACCGTAATCAGAATCAGAATAGACCAAACCAAGGTTTTCAAAACCAAGGTCATTTCAATCCAAACAACGGTTTTCAAAATCAGAATCAAAATTTCCAACATCAAGGAAATTTCAATAGAAACCCAGGTCAGGGAAATTTCAACCCAGGGTATTTTCATGGCAATAATCAAGGAAATTTTCACAATCAAGGCCCTAATCCTAACAATAGAGGCCAGAATTTTCCTGTGCAAACTCAAGCCATTGTTCCAACTGGACCATCATCTGATGATTTGTTGAAACAATTCATGAAATCCCAAGAGGAAATGAATCGGTTGTTGGTCAGCCAGATTTCTGACATCAAGAAGTCTTTAAATGATCAACCCTCGGGCTCAGGTACTTTACCTAGCAACACGATCGCTAATCCGAGGGGCGATGCAAAGGCGATCACAACCAGAAGTGGTGCTTCATATGCTGGACCCGCAATTCCTACTACCTCTTCTTCTTCTTCTCTCCCAAAGGTAGTGGAAAGTGAACCTCCGACACACAATGGACCTATGACTCCAATGCCTCCTCCACCTGTGGCAATAAGTCAAGTTACCAAGGAAACAACGGACAAGGTGCATTATTCAAGCCCACGAAGTACCGCACACGTCCCACCTTCGGTAGTCCAACCTCAAGTGGTCCAGAAACCCAAGTCAAATCAAGGAGTTGTTTTTGAACCTCCTGTAGCTCCTGTTGAGAATCAGAAATCCAAATCTTCTATTCCTTACCCCTCACGTTTACATGAGCAAAAGCTCCGCGAGAAAGCTAGTCATCAAATGGAAAAATTCTTTCAAATTTTCCAAGAACTTCACTTTGACATAAGCTTCGCGGATGCCATCATGTTAATGCCCAAGTTTGCATCTACTCTGAAACATATGCTGAGCAACAAAGAAAAGCTGTTTGAAATGGCTAAGACTCCTTTGAATGAGAATTGCTCAGCAGTCTTGTTAAAGAAGCTTCCCGAGAAGCTAGGAGATCCCGGAAAATTTCTTCTTCCTTGTGTTTTTCCTGGGATGATTGAATGCTTTGCTCTTGCCGATCTTGGTGCAAGCATCAATCTGATGCCTTATTCAGTGTGGAAGAAACTGTCTCTTCCGGAACTTATTCCTACCTGCATGACTCTTGAGCTTGCAGATCGTTCTATCTCACGTCCTCTTGGCATTGCCGAGGATGTATTCGTGAAAGTAGGAAAGTTCCATTTTCCAGCTGATTTTGTGGTTGTTGATTTCGATGCCGATCATCGGGTTCCTCTTATTGTTGGTCGAGGATTCCTGAGAACTGGCCGGGCTCTTATTGATGTATTTGAGCAAGAGATCACTCTACGTGTGGGTAACGAAGCTGTTACTTTTAACCTCGATCAAACTTCGAGGTACTCCTCAAACTATGACACTGAATCAGTTAATCGAGTCGATTTAATTGATATTGCTTCAGAGGAGTACTCTCAAGAGTTTCTTGGTTATCTTCATAATTCTGTGAGTGAGAATTCCGATTCCACCACATCTTCTCAACCTATCATTGCCGACTCTTCCCCTTCTCTCACTCCGTTTGAGGGAGGTGACTTCCTTCTGGAAGAGATCGATGAATTTCTGGCTACTGATGAATCAATTCCGCCTGGAATTGATGGTGTTTATGATTCGGAGGGAGATATCTTTTATCTTGAGCAATTGCTTAATGAGGATCCATTATCTTCACTCCCTCCGAAAGAAATCACAATTGAGGAAATCAAATCAGTGCAATCATCTACTGAAGAATTTCCCGAGGTTGAACTTAAGGACCTACCTCCTCATCTCGAGTATGCATTTTTGGAGGGTGATGATAAATTACCCGTCATAATTGCTAAGGACTTGACTGAGGAGGAGAAAACTGCTCTCATAAAGGTCTTGAAGTCACACAAGCAAGCAATTGCTTGGAAACTCTCCGATATTAAGGGTATCAACCCTGAGTTCTGTACTCACAAAATTTTAATGGAGGATGACTTCAAACCAGCAGTCCAACATCAGAGAAGGGTGAATCCTAAGATTCACGAGGTTATCAAACAAGAGGTTCTCAAACTTCTTGATGCCGGTTTGATTTACCCGATCTCTGATAGTGCTTGGGTTAGCCCAATTCATTGCGTTCCAAAAAAGGGTGGCATTACTGTTGTCACGAATGAAGAAAACGAGTTAATTCCAACTCGATTGGTTACGGGATGGCGTGTGTGTATTGACTATCGAAAGTTAAACGAAGCCACCCGTAAAGACCATTTTCCTCTACCCTTCATGGACCAGATGCTTGAGAGATTAGCAGGGAACGAATACTATTGTTTCCTTGATGGTTTCTCGGGTTACTTTCAGATCCCCATTGATCCGCTGGATCAAGAGAAAACCACATTCACCTGCCCATACGGGACGTTTGCCTATAGACGTATGCCTTTTGGCTTATGTAATGCTCCTGGCACGTTCCAACGATGTATGATGGCCATTTTCCACGACATGATCGGGGAAACTATGGAGGTGTTTATGGATGACTTCTCGGTCATTGGGGACTCGTTTCAGACATGTCTCTCCCACTTAGACAAAATGTTAAAACGGTGTGAAGACACCAATCTATGTCTAAACTGGGAGAAGAGCCACTTTATGGTCAAAGAAGGCATAGTCCTTGGCCATAAGATTTCCAAGAATGGGATTGAGGTAGATAGAGCAAAAGTTGATGTCATTGCTAAACTACCTCATCCTACTACCGTCAAAGGTATTAGGAGTTTTCTAGGTCATGTCGGGTTTTATCGTAGATTCATTCAAGATTTCTCTAAAATCGCTCGGCCTATGACCCATCTTCTCGAAAAAGATGCTCCTTTTATCTTCTCTCCTGAGTGCATCGAAGCTTTTGAAACACTTAAGAAAAAGCTTACGGAAGCACCCATTCTAGTTGCCCCCGACTGGGATTTACCCTTCGAGCTAATGTGCGATGCAAGTGATTTTGCTATCGGTGCAGTCTTGGGGCAACGCAAAACCAAACACTTTCAGCCAATCCACTACGCAAGCAAAACTATGACTGAAGCTCAGACCCATTACACCACTACAGAAAAAGAATTATTAGCTGTGGTGTATGCGTTTGAGAAGTTTCGGCCATACCTTATCTTGACCAAATGCGTGGTGTATACGGATCACTCGGCACTCAAATATCTCTTTGCAAAACAAGATGCAAAGCCGAGATTTCTCCGTTGGGTTCTCCTCCTACAAGAATTTGATTTCATTATTCGTGATAAAAAAGGAGCTGAGAACCTGGCTGCTGATCATCTGTCCCGATTAGAGAACCCTCACCAAAATGTGTTCGAGAAGAAGGAAATAAACGAAACATTTCCTCTCGAAACACTCAATGTGGTTTCTTTTCGTGGAGATTCTTCTACCCCATGGTTTGCTGATTTTGCAAATTACCATGCGGGTAACTTTGTGGTGAAAGGGATGTCGTCCCAACAGAAAAATAAATTCTTTAAAGATGTGAAACATTATTTCTGGGACGACCCCTACTTGTTTAAAATTTGTGCGGATCAAGTCATTCGGCGATGTGTGTATGGTCAAGAAGCTATTGACATTCTCAAAGCTTGCCATTCTGGACCTACTGGGGGACATCATAGCCCCAACTACACTGCCAAGAAGGTGTTTGATTCCGGATTCTATTGGCCCACGATCTATAAGGATGCCCATGAATTCGTCAAAACCTGTGACGCTTGTCAACGTCACGGGAATATCTCACAAAGGAATGAAATGCCGCAAAACGCCATTCAAGTGTGTGAGATTTTTGACATCTGGGGCATCGACTTTATGGGGCCATTTCCTTCTTCCCGTGGTAACAAATACATACTCGTGGCCGTTGACTACTTGTCAAAATGGGTTGAAGCTAAGGCTTTACCCACCAACGATGCCCGAGTTGTTGTGAAATTCTTGAAATCTCTGTTTGCTAGGTTTGGAACTCCACGAGCCATAATCAGTGATCGTGGTACGCATTTCTGCAATGACCAATTTGAAAGAGTCATGCAAAAGTATGGTGTAACTCACCGTCTATCTACTGCGTACCACCCACAAACAAGTGGGCAAGTGGAAGTTTCCAACTGGGGGATTAAAAGAATTCTGGAGAGGACGGTTGGCGAAAACCGTGCCTCTTGGTCGGATAAGCTAGATGACGCACTATGGGCCTTCCGTACAGCTTACAAAACACCCATCGGGTGCACTCCATACAAGCTGGTGTACGGGAAGGCGTGTCATCTACCGGTTGAGCTCGAGCACAAGGCATACTGGGCCTTGAAGCATGCTAATTTCGATATTTAGACAGCTGGTGATCATCGGAAAGTTCAAATGAATGAATTAACTGAACTCCGTGATCAAGCTTACGAGAACTCTTTGATCTATAAACAAAAGACAAAGAAGATTCATGACTCAAAAATCAAAAACCGCGTTTTCAACGTTGGTGATCGAGTCCTTCTTTTCAATTCAAGATTGAAGATTTTCTCGGGAAAGCTCAAGTCCCGTTGGTCTGGTCCATTTACTATCGCTAAGGTTTATCCTTATGGTACCATTGAGTTATCTCAACCCGATGGTCCTAATTTTAAAGGGAATGGTCATCGAGTGAAGCATTATTTTGGAGAGGACATTCCCCCTGTGGTTGTCCCAGACTTACAAACTTTCCCCATGAACCAATGAATGCGGGGATCGAGTCAAGCTAGCGACTCGGGAATCAAAAACAGTAGCATGCCATATGGGTTTTCACCCATATTTCTGACTTCTTTCTATCTTTCTACCACCCTAGTGTGGGGGGGTTTGCCCCACATGTTGTGTATATAAGAGTTTCAAAAAAAAAAAAAAAAAAAAAAAAAAAAAAAATCTTCTTTCTAAATAATGGCCTTAGTATTTCCCTTTCACGTTCTTTGTTTCGGCATAACCGCCGGTACTTTGAATATTGAGGGCAATATTCATTTCTAAGTGTGGGGGGGAATTCTCACGAATTTTATCATATAATTATACCAATTCCCCCGTTTTTGGCCAAAATTTTTTTTTGGAGTAAGTGTTTTACACTTTCTCATTTGGTTATCAGTCCGCCATGTCTGTAAGACAAAAGGATTGGCTAATCCAGGAGCAAACGGCTCTTGGTAAAGATATCTCAAATCCGTTGACGGCTTGCAATTTGCCCAAAATTGTATGGTATTCAGCTCACCATATCCTAAAAAGTGAAGAGTTGGCTAGCCCGCAAGTTTATGGCTTGTGGTAAAGGCAGTGGAAAATCCATAATTGGTATTCAGCTCACCAAAGATAATTCTGATAATTTATCTAAGAGTTGGCTAGTCCAGAAGGGTACGGCTTCTGGTAAAGACTAATCAAATCCGTTTACAGCTTATGATTTGCTCAAAATCATTTGGTTATCAGTGTACCAAGGTTCTTACTTGAACTGAAACATTTGGCTACTCCAGAAGTAATGGCTTTTGGTAAAGAGTTTAAAATCCATTATGTTTTCTCAAATCATTGCTAGGGACTAGCAATATCTCAGTGTGGGGGATTGATGAGTGTGTAAATACTCATCATTTTTGTACAAAATAAACTGCAAAATCATCTGAAAACACTCAGAAACACATCAAAATGATCAAAATATCACAAATCAGTGTTTTATGTGTTTTAAATGCAAAAATATCAAAATCAGATGAAAAATGAGCTAAGTTTGCAGAATTGGCAGTTTCAGTCCCCCAAGTTTCAAAAATTGTCAAAAATAGTCCCTGAGCCATAATTTCAAAAGATAAATCACCAAAGGTCCTTTTAAAATCATAAGTTGTCAAATTTAGTCCTTTGGTGAAAAATATAAAAAGTTTGAGAAAATTACAAGTTTAGTCCTTCAACTTTGAAAATTGGCAGAAATAGCCCCTGGAAAATTGCAAAATGGCAAGTTTGGTCCTTATACTTTTGAAGGTTGTCACTTGTGGTCCCTTAGAATAACTTGGCAGAATTGGCAGAATAGGTCCCTCTATTTTCAGAAAGTACAACATAGGTCCTTGTTTATTTAATACTTTAAACCTATTTTGGACCCTATCAACCCAAGTGACCCCTGCCTTAATCCCTTGGACCCCCTGTCATAATTCATTTTGACCCCCCCTTTCTAATATCTGGTCAAACCAGTCAAACCCAAACCAACCCCTTCCCCTTTCCCCGTTTTCCCTCCCCATGTCTGCAAACCACTCCCACCATTCCACCCACCTAGCTCACAATATCTTCTCCTTGTTCCCCCCACCTCCACCAAACTCCAAAAGCATTTAATGCCCACCATCTCAACTCTCCAACTGTCAAATACAAGTTTGGCGCCAAAATACCATTCAAAGGCCAAGATTGTTTTAAAGCCATCCAATGGTTGAGAAAGTGATGGGAACTGTTCAGAAGAGAGAGATAAGCAGTTTTGGATATAAAAAAGGCAAGAAGGAAGCAAGAGGAAGAGTCTACTAGTTTTTATTTTGTACTTATGTCGTTTTTATGTTAATCTTTCAATTCAGTGTGAAACTTGTAACCTTTGGTTAAATTGTATCAACTTTAAGTATTTAAATGTATTGAAACTCATTCCAAGTACCAATTTCAGTTTATTGTTACATTTCTCAGTTTATGTCCACTGTTGCAAATTTCTAAGTATAAGTCTTGTTTACAAGCTTCAAACAGCTCATCTCTCAGTTCTAATAAGCTTATACAAGTTTATAATAGCTTTTTACAAGCTTAAATTCAAGTTTTAAGCATATTTGGACATTGGTCAAAGAAAGTCAAATAGGGTCAAAAATGGCAAAGGAAATGGAAATGGGTGAAGCAGAGCTGGATGTGGGTTGATTTAGGTCTAGTGGGTTGATATAAATAGGTTAGAGGTTCATTGGTTGATGGTGCAAGCCATAGTGGCTAAGGGACCCTTGTAAGTGAAATTTCAAGTTTCTTTGTATTATCTTCCTTTGTAGTTGCAACTGGTTCTAATCTGTTTAATAGGGTGTATTTAAGTTATAAAAACTCAGCTTGATCATTTATGCTAGTTGTTTAAGTGTTTAACTTAGAATTGTTTGCAAAACAGTAGTTATAGGGGTGTTTGGATTATTAGCTTAATCTGTTTTCAAAGGTTGTTCAGTGTTTGAGATAAGTTGGATTATATTTGTTTAGTCCATTTATGCTCTTATCTTTCCTAGTTTGGTGCCTGCAACCATCCTAAGTCAACATTACATGCTTCTGTCTTGTTATGCTCAACTGTTGAGACTTTTGCATTTCAAATTCTTGTTTTGTGTTAAAAATTCATAGACAAAGCTTTTGTTAACTTCCTTTCATCAATATATACCTATATCAGTCCTTAAATCAAGATTAAAACTCACATAAGTCAAAGTTCATTATTTCTTCAAAAGTCAAAAAATCCAAAAACCTGTTTTAGAGCCAAATGCAAGGATTTTTCACATCTTCATTTTTGAGCCATTTTCAGTGAGACTTGGCATTTCAAAGACTTCAGTTGGTGTTCTTGCTTATCACCATTTTAGCATAATTTTACAATTTTTGTAAAAGCTCTAAACAAGCTTCTCAACTTGGACCTAAGTCCCCTGCTCCACTGAACTCAGTTGATACTGAGATTTTCTCAGTTCTTGCAGCTTGTGCACAGGGCTCATAAGAGCTTCTCCTAGTCTAATTTTTGGTGTAATTGGTCTCAACCAGGTCTAGTATAGGTTCCAAGTTATTGTTTCTAATTTCTAGCTTATTTGATTGCTTATTTTGTGGCTGCAAGTTGGTACCCAAAACTGTTTTAGCTAATTAGCCAAATAAGCCATATCTTTGTAACTTGTGATTCAGAGGCTATAGCTTGTTGATTTAAGTTGCATTTTGGTTATTATAGCATAGTAGAACTGCTGGTAACTGTTTGTAGCTTTTTGTGGTTGTTGGCTTATTGAAAGTGCTTATTTCTAAGCATATTCCACATCAGTTGCATTTTTCTCCACACAACCATCTGTTTTTCCATTTTTCATAGATTCTTATTATTATTTTAGAGTTTTCCTGAATTTTTCAGATTTTTCTAAGTCATTTTGCTATTTTTCTTGATTTTAATTAGTTTTTAAGCATTTTTAATTAGCTTTTAATACAAAAAATTAAGAAAAGGTTCAAAAAAATAAGTTTTCATTTTTCTTAGGTTTAGATAAATATAAAAAGTAAAAAAAAGTAATTTTCCAGATTTTTCATAGTTTATTTTGTAATTTTTAGTAATTTAATTAGTTTTTAATAGTTTAATATTCATAAAAAATAGAAAAATAATCAGAAAAATAAAAAAATAGTTTTGAAAATTCTATTTTGATATTTTAGATTTTTCTAAGTCTTAATTTTATTTTTCTAGCTTTATTTCCTAATTTCTTGTAATTTAGGCTATTATTTAATAGTTAAAAATAGTTTATAATTAGATAATTAGTTTTAAAAATAATTTTATTTTTCTAATAATTTTCTTTTATCATTAGGTTTGTAAAAATATCATTTTCATATTTTTAGGGTTGATATTGTGTAAGTTTCACGTTTTTATTTGTACGTCGCGTAGTTTTTAAATTAAGTTTTATAAAAACATAAAAACAAAAACATCATTTTAATTATAGTGATAGCATTTATTTAATAGATTTTATCTTTTTAATTTCTTCTAATTTGCATTTAAGCCGTTGTTATTTGTTGGCTTTTTCAGTAGTTATAGTCATCCTCAAATCCCTTTTTCGTTCAAATTTCTCGATCACTAATCGTAGGGTGATCCATTGCATAGCTCGCTGGGACATAACGACCCGGGGAAATCCTATACTCCTCAGATCTTCATTGAATTCGTTCCTGAGCAGTTTTAAGCTTGTTACGGTCTGCCATTCACAAGTGGCAGGCTTGTGTGATAAAGCTTGACTGTTCTGGAGCGCATCAGCTACTGATGGTAACATCGGTATTGAAGACAAGACGTCATGGACCCAGTGACGCACTGCACTTCAACTCTCCAAACCACTCAAGTTCCTCTTAAAAGGACTTGTTTCATTCTCACGGGGAACCGACATTATCTATCGACTTTCTCTTAGAGATTGTTGATATTGAAGAAGGAGACCCTCTCCCTTGTCTCCGGCACAGGATCCAAATATGCACAAATTGAGTCTAGAGCCACGAGATCATCAATAAATCTCATTAGGACACTTTCAATGAAGACTCTCTGTTTCACACAATGTGAAAAGAGAGATTATATCTTGAGTCCTACGCATTATCCTTGTGGTATTGCCAGAACATCTGAGTGATGTGTAAACATATTCACAATGAAGATGGAAAACCTTCTGGAGCCAACATCAAACAAGCTCCTGGTAGGTGGCAGGTGAGATCTATCATATAGATCAACCATGTGACAACTGAACAAAAACAATGGGGCGATTCAATCTCTTGAATCAATCCTGGTTCAGGTTATGGATTGACGGATACCTTTGAAAAACCGGTCTTTGTGCTTAAAAACTCTTTTCTATAGCACATCGACCGTGTACTAATTTTTCAAATCAAAAGGTGTTTTTACGATTGATAATTGATTTTCAATAAAACCTTCGTTGTATTGCAAAAAAAATTTCTATTGAGCAATACACGACTGTTTTTCAAATCTCTTTTCATCAATCAGTGGACTTAAATTCGCTGGTTCACTCACTCCGTGTTGTCTTCTTTGAGATGCTCCGGTTTGAGAACAGCTAGAGCAGCTGCAAAACCCTGTCAAGGAAATTCTTCGGAATTTTACCTGATCACAGGCAGTACATGTACTGATCAACGGGGAACCGTGGGCCGTGTACCTCAATTCAACTAAAGTGGTCAAAGACACTTTTGTACGCTTTGTTGCTAACTGTTGTATGCAGGTACGCCCGACGTTTGCAGCTGATCAGAATGAAGCGGTCAATCCATAGCCACATGCTCATACAATACATTCATCCCATCAAGAAATCATGATAAGTGCATCAATGACTCTGATATTTTCACTCCATGCTTCTGCTACGCTGTTGCCAATATCATAAATCAACGAAAGCTTCCGTTACTCTGATGAGAAGATATCATGATCCAGAATGTGAGCATGTCGGTCCGAATGTCACAACATCACAAAATTCCAACACCACAATGGATATCTCAGAGATTTTTAAGTAGCTAATGATCTCAAAAAGCTGGCTCAAATTTACAACCACAGTGGATCAGACACTCTACCTCCACAAATTACTCACTTCTGTTGTTCATTTTTTTCACTCTCCACAAATGCACTTGGTTAGATTGCTTTGTTGAAAAGAAGTCTACGAGCTCATGAATGAAGACTTACTTGAAAGCTAGGATACACAATGTAATTTATGGGGTGACCTCCCTTAGGGGGAGATCGTTAGGAATCAGAAATTCCATAAGTAAAAGAGTCGGTCACCCCAAGTTTTATCTAGCAAAAGGTAGCTCGCAGACTTGTCTCTATTTATGTTAGTTATTAAATAAGTAGTAGCGTAGATTAGTATAGGGCAACACCGTGGAGGAAGGACGGGTCTTTACCCATTGTATCCCTGATCCACAGGCCATCAGGAGGTCGTTTAGTCTGTAACCTATAAATACCCTCTACCTTGCAAGGTAGAGGGTTGGATGTTCTTTGGTAATCTAATATTCCACAAGTTTCTCTTACTAGAATATCCCACTTTCTCTCTCTCTAAAATCATCTATGTGCTTAGTGTATTAACTTTATGTTATGTAAGTGAAATCCAATATCCTACAGTAACTTTGTAGTTTTGCATGGATTTTAAAATCATATTCATTTATATGTGCATTTTTGCATTAAAACTAAACTAATTCAAAAAGAAATAATAAATGGGGCATTAAAATGTTGTGGAAGATAAATTAGTAAAAGTTATTTATTGTGTACTGTTAGCCTTAATAGTTTTTATTAGAAGTGATGGTCATTCACGTTTAGGAACTTTGTATCGTGTGTTAGATATCGTGATAGAATAGTCAACGGGCTCGTGGATTGGACTAAGCTAAATGGGTATTAGTTTAGTTAAGGTTGCCTTATATCCAATCCAACCCATGTCCAAGCCTACGAAGCCCATAAGAAAGCCTTTTAGGGCATCATGTATTTTGAGTATAAATACCCCTCAAATGGTCATTTGAGGGGTGTGCTTGAAAGTGTGTGTGTGTGTGTTTTCTTTGGAGCAATATAACATCTTATTGTTTTTCATCTCTCTACTCATACATACGCATAACTTATATCATCATCAAGTCACCAATCTTTCTCATCTTTATTTTTACGCTTTGTTTGTGTTTGGGTTTCACGAGTTCTATGCATAACTGTGGTTAACGTGGGTATTTCGTGATAAGGTTGATATTTGTAAGGTCCTACAATTGGTATCAATCGCCTAACAATGGTTTAGGAGTGTTTTGGTTGAAGTTTTTTTTGTAGTGTTACGCGTAGCTTCGTTATCAAAGTTTTCACGCTTAAAGCTTTAATTTTTGCACTTAAAAATTCAAGATTCTTGTGGTTTAAGGTTTATTTGGTGCTAAAGTTTCAGTTTTTTGCAAAAAGTTCGAAGCTTTACGTGTTTTAAATCATTTTTAAGCTCGTTTTTGGTTCGTTGGTCATTTCTACTCGTAAGCTTTCTAAGCACTTTGGGTGAAAAAGGTCAACATTTTTGTGTTATTCGAGTGTTTTTAAGGCTATCTGTGCAAGAGAAATTGTTTGATTCGCTGGAATTTTTTACGCGTAGGTCAAAACCCTATTTCTACACGTAAGAAAGTCAAACTACGCATAACTTTTTGGTGCAGATTCTTCGAGCTATAACGATTACTCAGTGCTTCCCTCACTTGGATAAGTTTGTGGAACACTTCGACTTTTGGATATCTTTTACACTGTGATAGTGTAAAAGATTTTTGGGCAAAACCCTAATCTTACGCATAAGCTTAGACTTACGCGTAGAACACTTTACGCTTAAGTATTTTCTTACGCCTAAGCTTGTCTTACGCATAACTAAATCTTACGCATAAGTTTTTCTCCGCCTAACTTTAAACTTATGCATAAGTATTTCCTACGCCTAAGGAATCCTACGCCTAAGCCATCCTACTCGTAACTTCTGTTTTCTACGCCTAACCTATTTCTACGCATAAAGGTTTAAAAAAAATTTTTTTGAGGAGACTAAACGTTCAATTTTTACGCGAGATTCAAATTTTGGTCAAAAATTCAAATTTTTGGGCCTAAATTCAAATTTTTCGGGTCAAATTTGGCGTCAAAATTGTCATAACTCAAAATTTTCATACAACCTTAGAATTGATTTTTATAGTGAATTTCAAATTTTGGGAGAAAAATTTTTACGACCAAGGTTACGAGTACGACTTTCAGAAACACCTCAACCGAGCTTAATCTTCATCAACCACAACTCCTTTATCGTTGAATCGATCCTACATCAACTTTATCATATCATACCTTCATCAATGGCAACTCAACAAGACATTCATGCAGCCGGTGCCGAAAACCGTCCTCCTATGTTGGAAAAAGGTGGTTATCTTCAATGGACAAGTCGAATGCTTCGTTACATCAAGACAAAACCTAATGGAAAATTGATGATCAAATCCATTCAGGATGGACCCTTCATACCTCGACAAGTCCAAGACCCTGGAAATGCTGATGCAACACCTCCCGTCCCACCATTTTTTCGTCTTCAAAAAGAAACATAATACTCTGAAGAGGATCAGAAGAAAGTCGAAGCAGATGACATGGCAATTCATATTGTCCAACTGGGTTTACCAAGAGACATCTTTGCTGCTGTAGACAGTTGTGAAACTGCTTTCGATATGTGGGAACGAGTTAGATGACTTTGTCATGGAACAGAAATTGGTCAACAAGACACAGAGAACAAGTTGCTAACTGCTTGGGAGAAGTTTACATCTACTCCAGGAGAATCCATTGAATCCTACTATGGAAGATTTTGCACTTTAATGAATGAGCTGATCAGAAACAAGTTGACACCCAGAACTATCGTGAGCAACATCAAGTTCTTGAACAATCTACCAGAAGAATGGGGACGATATGTCACTATTGTCAACCAAACAAAAGACTTACATCAAGTGAACTTTGATCAACTCAACGATTTTCTGAAACAAAACCAAAATGAAGTGAATGAAGTCAGGCAAGAAAGATTAGCAAAGAATCATGATCCATTGGCACTCATTGCAAAGACTCAAACTCCAGTGAATACACAACAACAAGCTTCATCATCTTCCACTAACAACAACTTGCAGCAATACATTCCACAACAACAAAACTATCCACCTGAACAACAACATTACCAGGAACAAGGAATCACTGATCTTGACATGGAACCAGAAGAAGCTTTGTCTCAAGTATTCTCTTTATTGGGTAAAGCATTCAGAGGTCGCTATTCCACATCAACTAACAACAACCAACGGATTTCATCAAACACTCGCAACAGGCAAATTGCTCAGCCGGGTGTGAACATGGGTAATCAAAGACGAATGGTTGGAGTTAGTGGGAATCAGCAGGGATATGCTACTGGATTTCACATGGGTAATCAAGCGGTTCCGAATCAGGGTAATCAGATGGGTCAGAATGTTGGGAATAGAGCAGTGGGTAATCATAATGGGAATGTTGCAGCTCCAGTCGTTGGGAATTATGGAAATGTGAATCAGGGTAATCAGGTTACGTGTTATAACTGTCAAGGATTGGGTCACATGGCAAGGAATTGTCCAACTAAGCCGAAAAAGAAGGATCTTGCGTATCTTCAGAAAGCCATTATGTTGGTACAAAAGGAACAATCTGTACTTTAATTGAGTGCTGAGGAACATGGCTTTATGGCTATTATGGATGATTTGGAAGACCTCGAGGAACTCAATGCAAACTGCAGCTTCATGGCAAATCTTCAAGAGACTAAGTACTACACTGAGTCTGACGCACCTCCTGTCTATGACGCCAACGCAGTATCTGAGGTACCAATCATTGATCCATGCTCTAACAATGTCATATTTGATGTGTTTACTCATGACGAACAGCATTCTGTGACATCAACACCTACTTATGATACATACCTGGACAATCCGAGTTGTAGCAATACTAACTCTGAGACTCCAGATGTGGATCCTAGTGGAGACTGTGTGGTACAAAATACTGAGACTGATGAGGAAACACGTGCTTATTTTGAATCATTAATCAATAAATGTGGCATTGAAATTGAGAAAGTTAAAATGGTCAATCGCGAAGTTAAGGCTGCGAATGCTAAATTGACCGCTGAGCTTGAGAGTTACAAGGAGAACGCAAAAGCCTTTGAATTTCAGAAAAACAAAGAATCAGAATTAGAAATTGGTTATCGAAATTTGGTTTCTAAAGAACAACTTTTGCAAATCAAGTATAACACACTTGATGTGAATTTGAACTTAAAAATTAAATCTTTAAACAAGGAAATTTCTGATTTAAATAAGGAACTTTCTAAACAAAAAGAAATGTTTTCTAATCTTGAAAAAGAGAAGAAGCAGTTGATTACTGATTTTTCAAAACGAGAAGATTCTCTTCTTGATGAAATTCTTGATAAAAATGAAAAAATCCAAACTCTGGAAAATTTGCTTCTCAAAACGGGTCATTCTGCTCAAACAATCAAGATGCTTTCTAATCAAGTAAATCCGCGTTTTCATACTAATAATAGAATGGCACTTGGTAACGACCCCTCTTCGTTCCTCAAGAAATCTCAAAAATCTCAGAATGTGTTAAACAATGGAAATGTTTTGCATTAACCCATTATTGTTCGTGATTCTCTTGAAACGTTAGAACTATCTGAGGAGAGTAGATCAAAAATGAAACAAAAGAATTCGGAAATCAAACCAATTGATTATAACAAATGGAACAAAATTAACGGAATTACTTTTGTTAATCAAAAAGAAAAGTCAAAGTTCTCCATCACACCAAGTGTTTCAAACAAAGAGTCAACACATGTTTCAAAATCTGTTTCAAAACCAGTTGTTGTCTCAAATTCTCTTTCGAACATTGAAAAAATGTCTTCAAACAATCCTTTTAACACAAGTGATGCGAGAAGTATTTTAGAAAATGTGAAAACTAGAATTGTGGATCTTCAAGACACTGTTAAAACTAAAACCACTATTACACCTAACAACTGGTTCTCTAGTTTTGACATCGAACAAAGAAAGTTCTTTGAAACTCAAATTGCCCCTCAGCTGAATGCCATCAGTGCAAGGGTAATTCATTTTGAACAAGCGTTTTTGAAAGAAACAACTGACTTTGTCAAGGACCATAAATCCCTGGTAAAGCAAGCTAATGACTATGTTGAACAAATCAAAGTTTTGGAAAATTTAAATGACTCTCTCTTCGAAGATGTTCTGACTACTGATATTATGTCCATCATTTTGCAAACATATTATGTTGAAGATCATGAAAGACTCCAGCTGAGACCTCAAAAATAGTTTCAAAATATGAAAAAGCACTTGAGAAACTTGAAAAAGAAAATGTCTCATATTTTAAACAACTTGATCGAAAAACTGAGGAATGCAAGTATGACAAATTGTCGTATGAGCGTGCCTACAATGACATGAAAGCGAAAAATGATCTTTTGAGGGCTCAGCTGGAATGTCAAAAAGGAAAGGCAGTGGATACTAAGATTACAAAACCATTGACTGCGGAGAAAGCAAATGTTCCCAAACCGGTTTTAAAACCAAAAATGTCTGTTTCAATGCCTCCTCCAAAAGTCAATGAGAAAAATGATTTATCAAAATCAGTCACTCCACCTGCCTTGCCTAAACAAAATGTTGATAAAGGAAAAGCGGTTATCGAGAAACCAAAAGTTTTAGCTCCTGGCCTTTTTAAGATGAGTACCACTAATGCGTCTGCCTCCACATCTAAAACATATGGAACAAACGACATAAGTTTAGAAAAGCACTCTAAAGAGACTAGGAAAGCCGAAACCACTTCTCTAGATAAAAATGTTAATCCTAATGAGTGTGCCTTACCTTCTACAGGACTAGGAAGCACCTCTAGGAGCAGCAGACTAAAGCCTAAGAGCAACTCAAGGAACAATAGAGTCTCGCTTGCCTCTAAGAGTAGTGATCTGTGCTAAACCGTCAAGTCTAACAGACTTAAAACAGCTTAAACACAAATGCAATGAAGATCAGAGAATATAGTGAATTCCCGGGTCGTTTAGTCCCAAGGAGACTCAATGGTGTGTAAAACTGATTCAGATAATGGAGCGATCACTAAGGATAGTGATCTGTAAAGGTTATGATTAGAAATATTACACTACTGATTGATTGGAGTGGAATGGAGTACAGATTTGGAAAGCACAACAATCAGATAAGAAAAACGTAAACGTAAGTTTAAAAACTACGTATACGCACAAAATAAAAAGTGAATCTAAGAAATAAAAAAAACTAGAAATATAAAAATGACATTTTTGGAATCCTAAAAATAAAAGAAAAATATTAGAAAAAAGAAAATTATTTATAAAACTATTTAATTAATTATTATTAATTAAAAACTATTTTAACTATTTAATAAATACTCTAAAATATTAGAAAATATAAAATAAGGCTAGAAAAATAAACTTATGATTCTGAAAAATCTAAAATACTATAAAACTAATTTTAAAACTAAAAATATATTTTTCACACTTTTAATTTAATTATTACTAATTAATAACTATTTAAAATACACTTAATTACTAGAAAATATAAAATAAACTTGGAAAAATAAAATTTTAACTTTGAAAAATCTAAAATATGATAAAACTAATTTTAAAACAGAAAATATATTTTTTAGGCTTTTTAATTATTTATTACTAATTAATTACTATTTTTAACTAATTAAAATTATAATAAATACTAAAAAGATAGAGAAAAATATGAAACTTTTTCTAAAAATCCTATATGATGACAGAAAACTGAGAAAAATAAAAAAAAAGATTTGCTTATTAATAAGATAAAAAGAAAAATCAAAAAGCTAAAACTATTAAATAAATGCTATCACTGTTTTTTAATTGGACTTTTTCTGGATTTTCTTTTTAGAAACTACTTTAATACTGATATTATGAAACTTTAACAAAGACAAAATTTTTATAAACCACAAATAAGCTGTTTACAAGCTTAAAATCTCAACAGTTGCTTAAATGAGCTTATTTGGTGGAAATAAGCTCAAACAAGCTTACAACTGAAACAAAAGCTCAAAGTATATGCAAACAAGCTTAATGAACAGAAATGAAGCTAGAACATACAAGGGAGCACACTGATAAGCTAGAATTAAGCAGATAAGCACTTTTGATAAAGACAGAAATGGGACAAACTAGAGGCTTGTTGCAGCCCTAGTAAACAAGCTCAAAAGTGAAATCTTAAGCTTGACAATCCAAGAGGACCAGGTTGGCTTTCCAAAGAACCAGAGAACACAAGATTTAGACAACTAATAAGCTCAGTACAAGCTTATCAAAATGGAACCAATAACTGTGCACAAGGCACTTATCTCAGACAGGTACTCACAAAAAGCTAAGAAATAAGCACTTAAAAAGCTGAGAAACCAAGAACTAGCATTTTTGTATTTTTGTTTACCAACCAAACTTTAAAACCCTAAGAGCTTTTAAGTTAAATCCTATTAATAAACCCCCAGTGAAATTCCAAAGTTTATTCAAAAATGACCTTATGAGATTTTGACTTTTGGAGAACAATTAAAAAGTTGACCAAAGTGAACTTTGATCTGATATTAAGCACTTAATATGTTGTATTAAGGTGTAATAAGACTAACTTGATCAAGATTAACAACTTTTAAACACAAAATCAAGATCATGATTCTTAAAAACCAAACAGTAAGCACATAAGATTTGATCAAATGTATTTTTGACTTTTTTGCTTATGAGAACTTGTTTCTTGACTGAGATGAGTTGTTTAAACAAAGTTAGACATATTTCCAACAAGTCCAATGACCAGAGTACCTTTGAACACAATAAACCAAACACCCCTTTAGATGGCTGTTTTGAAGTTTTTACAAAGCAACTCTCAAGTTTAAACCATGAACTTAATTTCAGACCTTGTATTATGATAAAATAGGACTAAATAAGCTTAAACCAATAGTAATAACAACATAAAACTAGGACTTGATGAAAATGCAACTTTAACTGTTGAATCTAAATTTTTGTAAACTACAAATTGAAAAGAACAAGCTACTGATTTTAAGGCTTAACCACACTTGATTATAACTAGATATCACAAAGAAACAGAAACTTGAACTAATTAACAACTATAACAGTGAAATGCCAAATTGGTTAAAAATGCTTACAAAAGCTTCCAAGCTTAAAACTGAGATCAAGGACCAGTGAACACCCCTATAAGCTTACCACTAAGCTACTAACCCAAGGCCATCCAATATCAACCTTGCTCCAGCTGTGTACATCATCTCCAAGTGATTTTTGATTTTTTTGGCTATTTAATTTGTATTTTTGTGATTTTTTCTGTTTTGCTTCTAAACTGAATTTTAATATCTCTAATAGCTTAGAAAAGCTATATGGGAGCTTATGTGAGCTAACTCAGTCCATACAAACATCAAACAACAACATTAGCATAAATTGAGATTTTTGAATGAAAAATGCATAAACTGAAATTGATACTGAAAACTTGAAATTGATTATTGAAAAGGATTCAAATACACTTAATAAGCTTAAACAAAACACTTGGAATTGAAAACATACAATATAAGACTTGGATTAAAGAAAACGACTTAAGAAAACTTAAAATTATACTAGATAAATGATACAATGCCTTTCTCTCCCTCTTTATAGACTTTTCAGCATCCTTGATGTCCTCTGAATGTTTCCCACCACATCTGAGCCCTTGGATCACTCAAAATAATCAGAACCGTCCACATGTGATTTTTGGCGCCAAATATTCTTCAAAGCAGGTTTTTGCTTTAATGAGGGTTTGGTTTCAATCAATTAAGGGATTTGTTGTTTAGAGGATGTGGAGGGAACATAGCATGGAGGGGGAGTTGAAAAAGGTGGAAAACCAGGACTGGTTTTGGTGTTTCAGGTTTGGGAGAGGCGATGCTACAGTAACAGCTGTTTTGGGCGGCTTTTTTCTTCGTTTGACCTGCGTTGACCGAAGCTTTAATAACAAAGGGGGGTCACAATTGGTTTGGCTGGGGTTCACAATGTAATATGACCTGGCTCAAGGTTCATGGCTCAAGGGTCAAGGATCAACTGGATTGGGCCAAAGGATGGGTTGGATTTGGATTTGGGCTTTGTGATATTAAAGGATCCGTTTGGTTAAGTGGTAACAACAAGGACCAATTTTGTAATTACACCAAACTTCAAGGACTGAATTTGATAACTTTCCAAACTTATCACAAGGACCTATTTTGACAAACTTTGATAAAACAAGGACCCTTTTTGCATAAAATCCATTTTTTAAAGGTCCAAGGACTAATTTTGCAAAATTTCAAAGTTTAGGGACCTTTCTTGCCAATTGACCAAAGAATCATTCAAGGATCATTTTTTACAACTTAAAATACTTTAAGGACCTTGAATGATAAAATTCCACATTTTGATATTTCAGGGACTAGATTTGACAACTTTTAAAACTTGGGGGACTAAAACTGCTAATTTTGCAAACTTTATACATTTTTCATCTGATTTTGATATTTTTGCATTTAAAACACATAAAACACTTGTTTGTGATATTTTGATCATTTTGATGTGTTTCTGAGTGTTTTCAGATGATTTTGCAGTTTAGATTACACAAAAATGATGAGTATTTAGACACTCATCAATCCCCCACACTGAGATATTGCTAGTCCCTAGCAATGATTTGAGAAAACTTGATGGATTTGAAAAACTCTTTACCAAAAGCCATCACTTCTGGAGTAGCCAATTGTTTTGATTCAAGTAAGAATCTTGGTACAACGATAACCAAATGATTTATTGGCAAATCATAAACCATATAACGGATTTGATGTGTCTTTACCAGAAGCCGTACCCTTCTGGACTAGCCAACTCTTAGATAAATTATCAGGATTATCTTTGGTGAGCTGAATACCAATTATGGTTTTTCCACTGCCTTTACCACAAGCCATAATCTTGCGGGCTAGCCAACTCATTATCTTTTGAGGATGATGGGGAGTTGAGAACCATACAATTTTGGGCAAATTGCAAGCCATATAAACGGATTTGAGCAATCTTTACCAAGAGCCGTTTGCTCCTGGATTAGCCAATCCTTTTGTCTTACAGACATGGCGGACGGATAACCAAGCTGAGTAAGTGTAGAACACTTACTCCAAAAAAAATTTTGGCCAAAAACGGGGGAATTGGGTAGATAATATATGAAATTCGTGAGAATTCCCCCCCACACTTAGAAATGAATATTGCCCTCAATATTCAAAGTACCGGCGGTTATGCCGAAACTGAGAACGTAAAAGGGAAATACTACGGCCATTATTTAGAAAGATTTTTTTTTTTTTTTTTTTTTTTTTTTTTTTTTTGAAAGAATGAGAATATACAACAGCGTGGGGAGACTCCCCCACACTAGGGTGGTAGAAAGGGGGTAAGAAGACAGAATTATGGGTGAAAACCCATATGGTGCGTGCTAATGTTTTTGATTACCGAGTCATTAGCTTGACTCGATCCCCGCATTCATTGGTTCATGGGGAATGTTTGTAAATCCGGGACAACCACAGGGGGAATGTCCTCTCCAAAGTAATGCTTCACTCGATGACCATTCACTTTAAAATTAGGACCATCGGGTTGAGATAACTCAACGGTACCATAAGGATAAACCTTAGCGATAGTGAATGGACCAGACCAGCGGGACTTAAGCTTTCCCGAGAAAATCTTCAATCTTGAGTT
This sequence comes from Chrysanthemum seticuspe, assembly GCA_019973895.1. NCBI lineage: Eukaryota > Viridiplantae > Streptophyta > Magnoliopsida > Asterales > Asteraceae > Chrysanthemum > Chrysanthemum seticuspe. The sequence goes on along the minus strand of BPTQ01000007.1, from coordinate 247,027,436 downwards.
GAAAAGAAGGACTCGATCACCAACGTTGAAAACGCGGTTCTTGATCTTGGAGTCATGAATCTTCTTTGTCTTTTGCTTGTAGATCAAAGAGTTCTCGTATGCTTGATCACGAAGTTCATTTAATTCATTCATTTGAACTTTTCTGTGATCACCGGCTGTCTGTATATCGAAGTTTGCATGCTTTAAGGCCCAGTATGCCTTGTGCTCTAACTCAATCGGGAGATGACATGCCTTTCCGTACACTAGCTTGTATGGAGTACACCCGATGGGTGTTTTGTAAGCTGTACGAAAAGCCCAGAGTGCGTCATCAAGCTTATCCGACCAGGATGCACGATTTTCGCCTACTGTCCTTTCAAGGATTCTTTTAATACCACGGTTTGAAACTTCCACCTGCCCACTTGTTTGGGGGTGGTATGCAGTAGAGAGACGATGGGTAACACCATATTTTTGCATGACTCTTTCAAATTGGTCATTACAGAAATGTGTACCACGATCACTGATTATCGCTCTCGGAGTTCCAAACCTGGCAAACAGAGATTTCAAAAACTTCACAACAACTCGGGCATCATTGGTGGGTAAAGCTTTTGCTTCAACCCATTTTGACAAATAGTCAACAGCCACGAGTATGTACTTGTTACCACGAGAAAATGGAAATGGCCCCATAAAATCAATACCCCATATGTCAAATATCTCACAAACTTGAATGGAATTTTGTGGCATTTCATTCCTTTGAGATATATTACCATGACGCTGACAAGCGTCACAGGCTTTGACAAATTCGTGGGCATCCTTATAGATTGTGGGCCAATAGAACCCGGAATCAAACACCTTTTTGGCGGTGTAGTTTGGACTATGATGGCCCCCGGTGGGTCCAGCATGGCAAGCTGTGAGAATATCAATAGCTTCCTGTCCATAAACACACCGTCGGATGACTTGATCCGCACAGATTTTGAACAAGAAAGGGTCGTCCCAGAAATAATGTTTAACATCTTTGAAGAATTTGTTCTTCTGTTGGGTCGACATCCCTTTCACAATGAAGTTTCCCGCATGGTAATTTGCAAAGTCAGCAAACCATGGGGTGGTAGAATTTCCACGAAAAGAAACCGCATTGAGTGTTTCGAGAGGAAATGTTTCATTTATTTCCTTTTTCTCGAAAACATCTTGGTGAGGGTTTTCTAATCTGGACAGATGATCAGCAGCTAGATTCTCAGCTCCTTTTTTATCACGTATAATGATATCAAATTCTTGGAGGAGGAGAATCCAACGAAGTAATCTCGGCTTTGCATCTTGTTTTGCAAAGAGATATTTGAGAGCCGAGTGATCCGTATACACTACGCATTTGGTCAAGATAAGATACGGCCGAAACTTCTCAAATGCATACACCATGGCTAATAGCTCTTTTTCTGTGGTGGTGTAATGAGTTTGAGCCTCAGTCATAGTTTTGCTTGCGTAGTGAATAGGCTGAAAATGCTTATTTCTTCGTTGCCCTAGGACTGCACCGATAGCAAAATCACTTGCATCGCACATGAGTTCAAAAGGCAAGTCCCAGTCGGGAGCAACGAGAATGGGTGCTTCAGTAAGCTTTTTCTTCAATGTTTCAAAAGCTATGATGCACTCGGGTGAGAAGATAAAAGGAGCATCCTTTTCAAGAAGATGGGTCATAGGCCGGGCGATTTTGGAAAAATCTTGAATGAATCTACGATAGAAACCGCCATGACCTAAAAAACTCCTAATACCTTTGACGGTAGTAGGATGAGGTAATTTAGCAATAACATCAACTTTTGCTTTATCTACCTCAATCCCGTTCTTTGAAATCTTATGGCCAAGGACAATGCCTTCTTTGACCATAAAGTGGCTCTTCTCCCAGTTTAGACAAAGATTGGTGTCTTCACACCTTTGAAGCATTTTCTCTAAATGGGAGAGACATGATTGAAAAGAATCCCCAATGACCGAGAAGTCATCCATAAACACTTCCATTGTTTCCCCGATCATGTTGTGGAATATGGCCATCATACATCGTTGGAACGTGCCAGGAGCATTACATAAGCCAAAAGGCATACGTTTGTAGGCAAAAGTTCCGTATGGGCAAGTGAATGTGGTCTTCTCTTGATCCTGTGGATCAATAGGGATCTGAAAGTAACCCGAGAAACCATCAAGGAAGCAATAGTATTCGTTCCCTGCTAATCTCTCAAGCATCTGGTCCATGAAGGGTAGAGGAAAATGGTCTTTACGGGTGGCGTCATTCAACTTACGATAGTCGATGCAAACAAGCCATCCCGTAACCAATCGAGTTGGAATTAACTCGTTATCTTCATTTGTGATAACAGTAATGCCACCCTTTTTCGGAACACAATGAATTGGGCTGACCCAAGGACTATCTGAGATCGGGTAAATCAATCCGGCATCAAGAAGTTTGATAACCTCTTGTTTAATAACATCATGGATTTTTGGATTCACTCGTCTCTGATGTTGAACTGCTGGTTTAAAGTCATCCTCCATCAAGATTTTATGGGTACAAAACTCAGGGTTTATACCTTTGATGTCTGAGAGTTTCCAAGCAATTGCTTGCTTGTGTGACTTCAAGATTTTAATGAGAGCAGCTTTTTCATCTTTACTCGAATCTCGAGCAATAATGACGGGTAATTTATCATCACCCTCAAGGAATGCATACTCGAGATGAGGAGGTAAGTCCTTAAGCTCAACCTCAGGAAATTCTTCAGTTTTCTCAACTGAATTGACTTCCTCGTTATGAAGTTTGATGGGAGGGAGAGGAAGAGAAGTGTCCAGATTTGACAATTTCTCAAGAAGAATATCTCCCTCCAGATTAATCTCATTTTGATTAATCTCAACTGGGATTGAATCACTAGGATGAGGGGTTGATGATGGATCATCATTGAGCAACTTCTCAATAAGAAGTATATCCCCCTCAATATCAATTGGAGCGTGATCAATTTCCCAAGGAACAGAATCACTAGCCAAGTATGCTTCAATCTCATCTAAGATGAAGTCGCTTCCCTCAAACGGAGTGAGAGAAGGAGTAGAATTGGCTATGATAGGATGGGAAGATGTGGTGGTATCCCCACTCACAGAATTATGAGAAAAACCAAGAACTTCTTGAGAGTACTCGTCAGAAGCAACATCAATGATATCTATTCGGTTAACCGATTCAGAATCATAATTTGCGGAGTACCTCGAAGTTTGGTCAAGGTTGAAGGTGACAGCTTCATTACCAACACGCAATGTGATTTCTTGCTCAAATACATCTATGAGAGCACGGCCCGTTCTCAGGAATCCTCGACCAACAATGAGAGGAACCCGATGATCGGCATCAAAATCAACAACCACGAAGTCAGCTGGAAAATGGAACTTTCCTACTTTCACAAATACGTCCTCGGCAATGCCAAGAGGACGGGATATGGAACGATCTGCAAGCTCGAGAGTCATGCATGTAGGAGTGAGTTCCGGAAGAGAAAGTTTCTTCCACACTGAATATGGCATAAGATTAATGCTTGCACCAAGATCTGCTAGGGCAAAGCATTCAACCATTCCTGGGAATACACAGGGTAAGAGAAATTTCCCAGGATCTCCAAGCTTTTCAGGAAGCTTCTTCAGGATGACTGCAGAGCAGTTCTCGTTAAGGGGAGTCTTTGCCATTTCAAACAGCTTTTCCTTATTGCTTAACATGTGTTTGAGAGTTGATGCAAACTTGGGCATCAGCATGATAGCATCCTCAAAGCTTATGTCAAAGTGTAACTCTTGGAAAATTTGGAAAAATTTGTCCATTTGATGACTAGCTTTCTCGCGGAGCTTTTGCTCATTCAAGCGTGATGGGTAAGGAATAGAAGATTTGGATTTCTGATTCTCAACAGGAGCTACAGGAGGTTCAAAAACAACTCCTTGACTTGACTTGGGTTTCTGGACCACTTGAGGTTGGACTACTGAAGGTTGGACGTGTGCGGTACTTCGTGGGCTAGAATAATGCACCTTGTCCGTTGTTTCCTTGGTAACTTGACTCATTGGCATAGGTGGAGGAGGCATTGGAGTCGTAGGTCCATTGTGTGTCGGAGGTTCACTGGCCACTACCTTTGGAAGAGAAGAAGAAGAAGAGGTAGTAGGAACAGCAGGTCCATCATATGAAACACCACTTCTGGTTGTGATCGCCTTAGCATCGCCCCTCGGGTTAGCGATCGTGTTGCTCGGTAAAGTACCTGAGCCCGAGGGTCGATCATTTAAAGACTTCTTCAGATCAGCGATCTGACTGACCAACAACCTGTTCATTTCATCTTGGGACTTCATGAACTGCTTCAGTAACTCATCAGATGATGGTCCTGGAGGAGTAATGACGGGAGGAGCTGGAGGGACAATTTGAGGCCGTATGTTTTGATTATAGCCAAAATTCCCTTGATTAGGATTCATATTCCCATGAAATTGATTCCCTCGATTGAAATTGTTTTGATGAGGGTTTCCTTGATGTTGGAAACCTTGATTGGGTCCAGGATAGAAATTACCTTGGTTTTGATAACCTTGGTTCATTCTTGGTTGGTTCTGATTCCGGTTTTGCATGTTGTGATTCTGGTTAAAACCGGGTGGTGCCTGATTAGTGTTAGCACGGTAGTGTGGTTCATTTTGAGGACGGTATTGAGTACCTCCTTGCTGTGAACTACCAGCTAGAGCATTGGCCTCAAAAGGACTACCATCGGTGGCAGTACAATTGTAGTAAGCATGAGGACCACCACAAGTGACACAACTCTCAACTTTCTTCACTTCAGCATGTGTTGGAGTCTGAGTGAAGGAGACTTTCTTTGGTTAGCAAGAACCAAAGCCTGAACAATGTCTGTGAGTTTATCAATCTTAGCATCGGTGCTAGATGTACTCACGGGGGATGAAGAAGAAGAAGGTCCAGCATTAGACTGATATGTCTTAGCTCTAAAAGGACGGACCTGAGATTTGTTCTCAATGATTTGCAAGGCCTCTTTGGTGGTCTTGCTCAAGAAATTACCTCCCGCGGAGGCATTCAAAGAGTCTTGATTTGCCTGATTGAGACCATTGTAGAAAGTATCCATTTGCATTAATTCGGTAAAACCGTGATGCGGACACTTGCGAAGCAACTCTTTGTAACGATCCCATGCCTCCCCGAATGATTCATCAAATCTCTGAGAAAATTTCATTATCTCATTCTTAAGACTTGTAGTTCGGGATGGAGGATAGAACTCGTTAACGAACTTGGTGACAAGATCTTCCCATGTCTCTATAGAACGAAGGGGGTTGTTTCTCAAGCCAATTCCGGGCTTGTCCCTCTAGAGAAAATGGGAACAGAAGAAGCTTGATAGCTTCGTGTGGGACATTCTTGTACTTGATGGTAGATGCTATCTTGTTAAACCATCGAATGTGTGCATGAGGATCATCCCGCTCAAAACCATAGAAATGGCTTTGGGTTACTAGATTGAGCAACCCGGTTTTGAGCTCGAAAGTGTCAGCCACGATGGCTGGAACAACAATGGCATCTCCGTAACCCTCGATGGGTGCTTGGAGAAGCTCATTCATAGGTTTGTCTTCTGCCATTTCGACAGGAGGTGGTGGTGGTAGACGTTCCTCAGTCACGGCTGAAGGAGCTGAACGTCCTCTACGTCTACGAGGAATGTTTCCAAGTTCAGAAAGTGGACTTGTAGAACTGGAAGAACAAGTGCGCATGCACTATGTATAAAAATCAATTTTCAAAACAAATGAGGCAAAACACAAGTGAACTTAACCAATAATCACAAATGAAATGGCTTCTTTGAAAAAGGTACACCAAATCACAAGTGACACAAAGGCAAGTTTTAAATCTGATGTTCGGGAACTTATTAATGGTCGCACCCCCAGTTAGGTAGTGCACTGCCTTGATTTGCGGTGGTTGATTTTTATGTGTATTAAGTACCACTGAAAAGACGTAGGTATAGATTTGTGCAGATGGGTTTAAAAACTTTTGGACAATATTTTTGTTATCGTCCCGTTTAACCAAATCGTATCTCTTCAAGAATCACCTTAAAAGAGAATACAAAATAGAAAACGTTCTGATTGTTTTGTTGTTTTCTATCTTTTTTTTTTGGAGTTTTTAACACTTTAGGAAAAGTGCTAATGAACTTTTTTGATTTTCTTATAACTTTACAAAAAAAACTTTTTACAAAAGATGGGTATGTGCAACAATGGATCTGAAAATGGCTAAACACACGCTAAAGCCTCCCCGGCAGCGGCGCCAAAATTTTGATCTGTGGTGAACCATCAAGTCTAATCACACAAACTGGCCACTTGTGAATGACCAGCCGTAACAGACTTAAAACAGTTCAGACACGAATGCAATGAAGTCCTGGAGAATATAGTGAATTCCCGGGTCGTTATGTCCCAAGGAGACTCAATGGTGTGTAAAACTGATTCAGATAATGGAGCGATCACTAAGGATAGTGATCTGTAAAGGTTATGATTAGAAATATTACACTACTGATTGATTGGAGTGGAATGGAGTACAGATTTGGAAAGCACAACAATCAGATAAGAAAACGTAAACGTAAGTTTAAAAACTACGTATACGCACAAAATAAAAAGTGAATCTAAGAAATAAAAAAACTAGAAATATAAAAATGACATTTTTGGAATCCTAAAAATAAAAGAAAAATATTAGAAAAAAGAAAATTATTTTTAAAACTATTTAATTAATTATTATTAATTAAAAACTATTTTAACTATTTAATAAATACTCTAAAATAAAGAAAATATAAAATAAGGCTAGAAAAATAAACTTATGACTCTGAAAAATCTAAAATACTATAAAACTAATTTTAAAACTAAAAATATATTTTTCACACTTTTAATTTAATTATTACTAATTAATAACTATTTAAAATACACTTAATTACTAGAAAATATAAAATAAACTTGGAAAAATAAAATTTTAACTTTGAAAAATCTAAAATATGATAAAACTAACTTTAAAACAGAAAATATATTTTTTAGGCTTTTTAATTATTTATTACTAATTAATTACTATTTTTAACTAATTAAAATTATAATAAATACTAAAAAGATAGAGAAAAATATGAAACTTTTTCTAAAAATCCTATATGATGACAGAAAACTGAGAAAAATAAAAAAATAAGATTTGCTTATTAATAAGATAAAAAGAAAAATCAAAAAGCTAAAACTATTAAATAAATGCTATCACTGTTTTTTAATTGGACTTTTTCTGGATTTTCTTTTTGGAAACTACTTTAATACTGATATTATGAAACTTTAACAAAGACAAAATTTTTATAAACCACAAATAAGCTGTTTACAAGCTTAAAATCTCAACAGTTGCTTAAATGAGCTTATTTGGTGGAAATAAGCTCAAACAAGCTTACAACTGAAACAAAAGCTCAAAGTATATGCAAACAAGCTTAATGAACATAAATGAAGCTAGAACATACAATGGAGCACACTGATAAGCTAGAATTAAGCAGATAAGCACTTTTGATAAAGACAGAAATGGGACAAACTAGAGGCTTGTTGCAGCCCTAGTAAACAATCTCAAAAGTGAAATCTTAAGCTTGACAATCCAAGAGGACCAGGTTGGCTTTCCAAAGAACCAGAGAACACAAGATTTGGACAACTAATAAGCTCAGTACAAGCTTATCAAAATGGAACCAATAACTGTGCACAAGGCACTTATCTCAGACAGGTACTCACAAAAAGCTAAGAAATAAGCACTTAAAAAGCTGAGAAACCAAGAACTAGCATTTTTGTATTTTTGTTTACCAACCAAACTTTAAAACCCTAAGAGCTTTTAAGTTAAATCCTATTAATAAACCCCCAGTGAAATTCCAAAGTTTATTCAAAAATGACCTTATGAGATTTTGACTTTTGGAGAACAATTAAAAAGTTGACCAAAGTGAACTTTGATCTGATATTAAGCACTTAATATGTTGTATTAAGGTGTAATAAGACTAACTTGATCAAGATTAACAACTTTTAAACACAAAATCAAGATCATGATTCTTAAAAACCAAACAGTAAGCACATAAGATTTGATCAAATGTATTTTTGACTTTTTTGCTTATGAGAACTTGTTTCTTGACTGAGATGAGTTGTTTAAACAAAGTTAGACATATTTCCAACAAGTCCAATGACCAGAGTACCTTTGAACACAATAAACCAAACACCCCTTTAGATGGCTGTTTTGAAGTTTTTACAAAGCAACTCTCAAGTTTAAACCATGAACTTAATTTCAGACCTTGTATTATGATAAAATAGGACTAAATAAGCTTAAACCAATAGTAATAACAACATAAAACTAGGACTTGATGAAAATGCAACTTTAACTGTTGAATCTAAATTTTTGTAAACTACAAATTGAAAAGAACAAGCTACTGATTTTAAGGCTTAAACACACTTGATTATAACTAGATATCACAAAGAAACAGAAACTTGAACTAATTAACAACTATAACAGTGAAATGCCAAATTGGTTAAAAATGCTTACAAAAGCTTCCAAGCTTAAAACTGAGATCAAGGACCAGTGAACACCCCTATAAGCTTACCACTAAGCTACTAACCCAAGGCCATCCAATATCAACCTTGCTCCAGCTGTGTACATCATCTCCAAGTGATTTTTGATTTTTTTGGCTATTTAATTTGTATTTTTGTGATTTTTTCTGTTTTGCTTCTAAACTGAATTTTAATATCTCTAATAGCTTAGAAAAGCTATATGGGAGCTTATGTGAGCTAACTCAGTCCATACAAACATCAAACAACAACATTAGCATAAATTGAGATTTTTGAATGAAAAATGCATAAACTGAAATTGATACTGAAAACTTGAAATTGATTATTGAAAAGGATTCAAATACACTTAATAAGCTTAAACAAAACACTTGGAATTGAAAACATACAATATAAGACTTGGATTAAAGAAAACGACTTAAGAAAACTTAAAATTATACTAGATAAATGATACAATGCCTTTCTCTCCCTCTTTATAGACTTTTCAGCATCCTTGATGTCCTCTGAATGTTTCCCACCACATCTGAGCCCTTGGATCACTCAAAATAATCAGAACCGTCCACATGTGATTTTTGGCGCCAAATATTCTTCAAAGCAGGTTTTTGCTTTAATGAGGGTTTGGTTTCAATCAATTAAGGGATTTGTTGTTTAGAGGATGTGGAGGGAACATAGCATGGAGGGGGAGTTGAAAAAGGTGGAAAACCAGGACTGGTTTTGGTGTTTCAGGTTTGGGAGAGGCGATGCTACAGTAACAGCTGTTTTGGGCGGCTTTTTTCTTCGTTTGACCTGCGTTGACCGAAGCTTTAATAACAAAGGGGGGTCACAATTGGTTTGGCTGGGGTTCACAATGTAATATGACCTGGCTCAAGGTTCATGGCTCAAGGGTCAAGGATCAACTGGATTGGGCCAAAGGATGGGTTGGATTTGGATTTGGGCTTTGTGATATTAAAGGATCCGTTTGGTTAAGTGGTAACAACAAGGACCAATTTTGTAATTACACCAAACTTCAAGGACTGAATTTGATAACTTTCCAAACTTATCACAAGGACCTATTTTGACAAACTTTGATAAAACAAGGACCCTTTTTGCATAAAATCCATTTTTTAAAGGTCCAAGGACTAATTTTGCAAAATTTCAAAGTTTAGGGACCTTTCTTGCCAATTGACCAAAGAATCATTCAAGGATCATTTTTTACAACTTAAAATACTTTAAGGACCTTGAATGATAAAATTCCACATTTTGATATTTCAGGGACTAGATTTGACAACTTTTAAAACTTGGGGGACTAAAACTGCCAATTTTGCAAACTTTATACATTTTTCATCTGATTTTGATATTTTTGCATTTAAAACACATAAAACACTTGTTTGTGATATTTTGATCATTTTGATGTGTTTCTGAGTGTTTTCAGATGATTTTGCAGTTTAGATTACACAAAAATGATGAGTATTTAGACACTCATCAAGTAGTCGCTTGAATAAAGAGAAGAAAGTAGAAGAACACCCTAGGAATTTACCGCTTTGTAATAAGAAAGACATTTCATCTGAATGTAATGAACCTATGAAATCTGTTAAGTTTAATGAATCTGTTGAATCTGTTTGTTTAACTTGCAAGAAATCTTTAACTAATGTTCATGATGATTGTGTTTCTAAGAATGAGATTGTTAAGCTTGTTAAGAAGAATGTTCCCAAAAGAACTTATGCTAAAAGAATAGGAAGACTAGTCGCGAGACTTAGGCTTTACACTACTGATAGGGAGCATAATGTTTACTTTAGGGATGACATTTGGAAACCCACGGGTAGAACTTTCACACTCGAGAATGGAAGAATGAGTGATGCACCTGTCTTACCAATAGATGACTTCTATGAGTGTGATCAGGATTTTACCTCTAACCCAAAGGAACCAAAATCAAAACGGTTTCCAAAATCTTCTTCTTCTGTGATTGGCAGGTTATCGAAATATGTCTTTGGATCGTCGACTCGGGTTGCTCCAAGCACATGACCGGGAATCTGAAGTTGCTGATCAATTTCGTCTGGCAATTCATGGGAACCGTACGTTTTGGAAATGATCATGTAGCAGCTATCATGGGTTATGGAGATCTACCTTTTGGAAATTATTTGATCACTCGGGTTTACTATGTCCAAGGGTTGGGACACAATTTGTTTTCAGTCAGGCAGTTCTGTTATGCAGATTTAGAGGTTGCTTTTAGGAAAAATTGTCACAATTCTCAATTTCCGGTCATTTCTTAAACTCAATATTCGTCATATTAGTTCATGCATGATTTTTTTTTTCATTTCACGTTAAACGCATAATTTCATATTAAATAAACGCTATCGCGTAATTAATTATTTTGAACATTTGATCCGATACTTTCAAAAAAAAAAAAAAAATTATTCCGATATATTTTATACTCATATTAAGATGATAAAAATATTATTACTAGTTTACCCGATGTTTTTAATTTATTTTATATATATATTGTTATATTTATATAATTACGGCGGTTTTCTTAAAAACTACGCGATAATTAATAATTCACTCAAATATCTTCTTTCTTGCCTTTGCTTGCACACCAACGCATTCCATTTGAGAAATATAATACACCAAACCAAGACACAACATTCTTATCTTTTCCTTATTACTAGACATAAGGTTCTTGAGGCCATAATTTTCCTTCTTTCTTGCTTCCAAATTCAATCAAAAACCATTCTCATGCCACTCCTGCTTGCTTGACTTTCTAGCTCTACAATTAATGTGTAAGAAATAAAACCTAGTCTAACCACTCATATATATATATATACTACTCTTATTATATATACGAGCCTCACACACACACTTAGTCTAACATCTCAAAACTTAAACTACAAAAACAATCACTTTTGTCTCACTACTCACGTTAACAGTTAGCAAGAAGGAGATCCTCGAAAATTTTTCAAGATCAAGTTTAACAATCTAGTATACACTCTTGTTTAGGTTTTGAAATAAAAACCTAGGGTGTTTAGGTTTAATCCTTTGTTCACATCACCTCATCATATCACTAGTAAGCATTCATAATCATATTTTTATTTCATATTCATTTTTATGGTCATATCATTTTATTTGAGAAATATGCAAGTCTCATGATGTTTATACCATTTTTAAAGGTTTTTATATGTTAAATATATATAATCCATCCTATAATTACTCCTTGTTATATATTGGTCTTGATGATGTTTAGGAACCCATGACACCCTAAGAAGGTGTATGGTAGGATTAGAATAGCTTTGGAGTTGTTTTGAAGGGATTGGAATAGGTTTAGTACGAGAAAAACTATTTTCGATACGTATAAAATATGTTCTGTCCTTGTTTTGATTTTCTGGAAAATCCGACAGTAGGTACGAAATTTTGGCCTTGATATTTAGAAAATACACTTTAAAACGAATCCGTGGCCTTTTGAACGGATAAAAACGGAGTTATAACGAAGCCGTGGTGAATTTTTAAAGTTTGACGACGAAACGTAACTTTTTCAGAAAATTCAGCATGCAGTTTTTAGTATTTTCGAGTCAAAAACGAGCCTTAAGCTTCACAAATTATTTCGACTAGTCAAAAATATATTAGTTTACTTCGATACGAAGCTAAGGACATATTATACGTAGAAAACGGATTTGAAACGACAAATATATGCACGTTTTTATAAAGTTGCCGTAAATATTATTTTCTGAAAAACTATATTATTTTACGATTCAAGTATTTCATTAGCTGTAAAGGCTATGTTTGCGGCAGTTTTTAACCATGATGTGAAACTTTTTGGAACGAGTTGTCTTCTAGTAAAATCAAGTTCACCGGCCATATTTTTCAAAACAAAAAGCCGTTTGTCGAGCGGAGTTATGGTAAATTATTTACGGATGTTCAAACTTGGCCGAAACTTATTTTCTGCACACAATTAACAAAAACCACCATCTTTAGCCTTTAATATCTTTATGATCGAGACCTTTTGGACGAAAACTCCTGAACTGAAACTTCTAGATATCGATACAAACTTTCCAAAACCGTCGAGTTCGTCCTCTAACGATCGACGTACACCATTTTACGACTACTTTTCCGAAGCCATTTTTGTTACTTTTATAAAAATTCCGACGACATTGTTTTGCGACGAAAAGTGGTAATTTCACCAAAAATCATTATAAAACCATTGTAGGATGACATTTTGACGTAAAAACTGGTAAAGTCATTTTTGAAGGGTCTAGACGTCAAAAGAGTATTTTTCGACGATTAGTAATATTTTCAAAACTCGCTAATGGTATAAATAACATACGAAGTGCATGCATAACATTACATTGCAACTCATTGCATATCATATCATTCGTGATAGGTCCCGGTTAACACATCACATTATACCTCGGTGTACTCACTCTTGTCATCGCCTCAGTTTATCAAGTGAGTAATCACACCCCCTTTTTACCGTTTTACTATATTTTTGGGGCGAAATGCATGAACCATACTTGAATTAAATTGATTCTTACTTTTGTGAACTCTTTTAATTAGAACTTGTGAACTCGAATCAAATCCTTGAACTTTATTAGGAAATTATGACTTGTTGGAACTTATTGAACCGTACATGTTATGACCTTGTCTTAAAGTCTCCCATGTTCGGAGCATCACTATAAAGTCTCCCATGTTCGGAGCATCACTATAAAGTCTCCCGTGTTCGGAGCGTATCTTTGGGAAGAGGCACCCAGTATATCTTTGGGAAGAGGCACCCAGTATATCTTTGGGAAGAGGCACCCAGTATATCTTTGGGAAGAGGCACCCAACATAACTTTGGGTAGTGGCACACAGCTTAATTTGGTTTCATCAGTAGCATCCCTGAATTATTATATTCGTGGTACTATATTGTGAACTATTATGACCGCTTATACTTGACTACTTCATACGCTATCTTTTGGCAGTGGGTTGTGAACACACAGGTTGCAAGTTTTGTATGGGCGGAACTTGGAACTGAGTGGATTTACTATGCCTTTGCTTTGCGGACCATTTTCGTTGACCAAAAGCTTTGAATATTTCTTTCGAGTTTTCTTATTTTGCTAAACATGTTTACTCACCAACTATTTTCATAGTTGACCCGTTTTTCTCTCATGCATTTCAGGTGATCGTTAGTAAGCTTTTTCTACAGGTCTTGCATAATGAAGTTTTCACTTGTCACTACAAATCATTATGTAATAGAACGCAATATTTTGGGAACTAAACTTGTAATATATTTGCCGATGAAGGCTAAACTAGTATTGTAATGGTGTACTCTTTCTTTTAAATATTAATGTTGGTATGTTCTATTATCTTGTGCTTATGTTCCCTTCCGTTACACCTCGTGTTTCCGCCTCCGGCGAGGGTGTGACAAAAATGCTTGCTTTGTTAGAAACTTGGATGGCACTGATCTCTTAACTAGGAATCGAGATACAAACTTGTATGCTATCGACATCAATCAAATGGCCTCTTCATCACCAATATGTCTTATGACACGAGCATCTGGAACACAGTCCTGGTTGTGGCACAGACGGTTATCCCATCTCAATTTTGACACCATCAACAATATTGCCAAAGACAACATCGTCAATGGACTTCCAAAGTTCAAATACACCAAGGATCACTTATGTCCATCATGCGAACAAGGAAAAAGCAAAAGAGCATCATATAAACCCAAATCCGTACCTAGTTCGGAAGCAAGGTTGCATATGTTGCACATGGACTTATGTGGCCCAATGAGAGTTGAAAGCATTAGTGGGAAAAAGTATATTCTTGTTATCGTCGATGATTATTCAAGATATACATGGGTTACGTTTCTGAGATCAAAAGATGAAGCACCAGGCATCATCATCACCTTTCTGAAGCGTATTCAAGTACTTCTTCAAGCTCCAGTAAGAGTTGTAAGAACAGACAACGGCACAGAATTCACTAATCAGGAGTTAAGAACTTATTTTGAAGGTGTTGGAATTACACATCAGACATCAGTTGTTAGAACTCGACAGCAGAATGGGGTAGTTGAAAGAAGAAATAGAACTCTTGTGGAAGCTGCTCGCACAATGCTAATCTATTCTAGTGCACCGTTATTTCTATGGGCTGATGATGTTGCCACTGCTTGTTTCACTCAGAACCGATCCCTAATTCATCATAGATTCAATAAAACCCCGTATGAGCTTGTGAACAACAGAAAACCTGATATCTCTTACTTTCACGTATTTGGCGCTTTGTGCTATCCGACGAACGACAGAAAAGATCTAGGTAAATTGAAAGCTAAAGGAGATATTGGAATATTCATTGGATATTCAGATAACTCGAGGGCATTCAGGGTGTATAACACATGGAGACGATGAATGTGAAATTTGATGAACTTTCACATATGGCTTCTGAGAGACTCGCTCTAGAACCCGCACTAAACCGACAGACTTCTGAACACATCAGTTCAGGACTCGTACCTCAAAGAGCTCAATCAACTTCGTTTGACAATCCTAAAGAACAAGAATGTGAGAATTTCTTCGAGTTAATGTTCGATGAATACTATGGTGGAACTTCGACAAATGCATCAAACCATCATTCCGCTGCACCCGCTCAAAATCATCCTCCACCATCAACAGAAGATGCATCTACAACGGTCGAAACCAATGCACCAACTCCATCTACATCATCTACATCTACTACAGTTATTGCACCCGTTCTACCAGCAGTTGATGAGCAAAACCAAAACCAGAACA
Organism: Chrysanthemum seticuspe; assembly: GCA_019973895.1. Taxonomy (NCBI): domain Eukaryota; kingdom Viridiplantae; phylum Streptophyta; class Magnoliopsida; order Asterales; family Asteraceae; genus Chrysanthemum; species Chrysanthemum seticuspe. Next base: position 247,012,197 of record BPTQ01000007.1, on the reverse strand, counting down.
ATGCAACCTTAGATGAAGACTTATTTGAAAACCCATTTGCTACGGAATCAGCTGAATCATCCTCAAGCTTACGAGAACCATCTAACTCGCATACGTTTAACCAACGGTATCCTTCTACTCTGAAGTGGACAAAAGACCACCCAATTGAACAAGTTATTGGTGAACCTTCAAGGCCAATTCAGACGAGACGCCAACTTGCCACCGATTGTGACTTGTGCATTTACCTTTGCTCAATTAGCAATATCGAGCCAAAGAACATTCGTGAGGCAATGGCAGAACCCGCATGGATAGAAGCGATGCAGGAGGAACTTCTCCAATACCGTCTTCATGAATCTTGGGAAATGGTTCCAAGACCCATTGACGTTCGCGTCATTGATCTCAAATGGTTATGGAAGAACAAAAGGGATGAAGAGATGACTGTAATTCGCAACAAAGCTCGTCTTGTGGCCAAAGGATACAGACAAGAGGAAGGGATAGACTTTGAAGAGTCATTCGCGCCGGTAGCTAGACTAGAAGCAGTCAGGATATTCTTAGCCTATGCAGCTCACAAAAACATCACGGTTTATCAGATGGACATTAAGATAGCGTTCTTGAATGGAACTCTGAAAGAAGAAGTGTACGTGAGTCAGCCAGAAGGCTTCATCGACTTGGAACATCCAGACTACGTCTACAAACTCAAAAAGGCAATCTATGGATTAAAACAAGCTCCGAGAGCGTGGTATGACGAATTGTCCTCTTTCCTCATCCAAAACAATTTCACCAAAGGAACAGTTGATCCTACCTTGTTTACACAAAAATGCAAAAACGACATTTTGATTGTTCAGATTTATGTGGACGACATCATCTTTGGGTCCACTAATCCGAATCTTTCAAAACAATTTGAAAATCTCATGAAAAGCAAATTTGAAATGTCCATGATGGGGGAACTAAAATTCTTTCTTGGTTTACAAATACATCAGTCCCCTCGTGGAATTTTTATAAATCAAGCTAAATACACAACTGAGATTTTGAAAAATCATGGTATGGATAATTGTGACTCGGTCGGAACACCAATGGTAACTTCACCAAAAATTGGAGCCGATTTGTTTGGGAAACCTATTTATCCAAAGAAATATCGGAGCATGATTGGTTCTCTCATGTATCTTACTGCTAGTCGACCAGATATTCATTTTGCTGTTTGCTTATTAGCACGGTTTCAGGCAAAGCCTACCGAACTGCACCTCAAAGAGGTTAAACGGATCTTTCGGTACCTGAAGACATCCATTCACATGGGACTTTTGTATCCGAAGGAATCCGGATTTGATCTAATTGCGTTTTCAGATGCGGACCACGCAGGTGATCAAGTTACAGCAAAAAGTACATCCGGAGGAGCACAATTTTTGGGTGAAAAGTTAGTCAGCTGGTCTTCAAAGAAACAAGATTGCACTGAACTGTCAACCGCTGAAGCTGAGTATGTGTCTCTATCTACGTGTTGTGCTCAAGTTCTATGGATGAGAACATAACTCACAGATTATGGCTTTACTTTCGATAAAATACCTATGTATTGTGACTCGAAAAGTGCCATAGCCATATCATGCAATCCTGTGCATCACTCAAAGACTAAGCATATCAGAGTCCGCTACCACTTCATCAAAGAGTACGTCGAAAATGGTACTGTTGAATTATTTTTCGTGAAGACAGATTACCAGCTCGCCGATCTATTAACTAAAGCCCTTCCAAAAGAAAGGTTTGACTATTTAGTTCGACGAATTGGAATGCGAAGCCTAACACCTGAGGAGTTAGAACGTCTTCTCGAATCTTCTTGATAATGATTTTCCAAACAGCTTCGCTGTAAATATCTTTGAAAAACAAAATACAAAATTTGAAAAACCAACAAAAGCAAAATATAAAAATATAACTTTCAAAAATACAAAAACAATATAAAATCAAAAATCCAAAAATATTCTTCTCACGACATGTCTCTTGTATAATCGATATTCTGTACGTTTCTAGAAATGTCATTCAACAATGATACGGGCATGTACAGATGCTTGAGCGAGAGTTCTTTATATGGTTTCTAAAACATGTCGTTTCTCAAAATTTCTTCATAAAATGGCTTTCGTATACTTCAGTACGAAACCCGGACTAAAATGATGACTTTTGATTATTTTTCAAATCAAAACTCGTGCTTTTATAGAAAAAATCGAGTGTACGCTTCAGTGCACTACATTTAAAAATGGTGAGAAATCATCATCATCTTGAGCACCTTTTCAAGATTGATGAAAAAGATTTTCAAAATCTTTCAAAATACTCTGTGCTCAAGATAACTCCCTCTAAAACCCTTTAATTGATTATGCTTTATTAAAGGGGGAGTATAAAACAAAAATGTTCCAAATTCATGCTTAAATCAAATCCGTTTGTCTCCCCAAAAGATTCTAAAATGTTTTTTTTTAATCCGTTGAAAACAAAAATATCACCAATATGCTATTTTTGAGGGGGAGGAGACGTGATTAAAATGTGATCAAAAAGTTTAATGATCGTTGTTTGAATCTCATAATGAGCTCGACTCAGTTGAAACCAATGAATTGACGAGTAATCATGTACCATCTCGAGAAACTTTCTATGGACTTGACCAGGACAGGTAATAATTTCAAGCTATTTCTCTAGTGATGTAAACGTGTCTCGAATCGGTCCAGTTCATTTAAAGTCGATCAATTCAAAAAGTGGGAACTCTACCCTCTATGTGCTGATTTCTGTCAAAACTTATAAGCACATGTGAAGGGGGAGTGTTTCTGAAAATACAAAACTCACAGAGTGTTTCAAACATGTTTTCTATCATAAACACTCTGAGAGATTTTCAAGAAAAATGGTTTTATGGCAACAATAGGACAGTCATGGAGTTATAAGGTGACTAAGTTTAGGAATAAACGTCCTATGATCCGCCAGAGCCGGAGGGATCTACCCAAGGACATCACAAATAGTTAGTATTAGAAGTCCTTAGGAATGTTTGAAAAAAGGAGTAATGTGAGAAAGGAGAAAGAAGGGGTTGAAGAATTAAAAAGAAATATATTGAAAAAGGGTGAAAAGAAATAGCCCTCCATAATCAACCCTAGGGCAGAAACCGGGTTCAATACATATGCTACTGGTTGTCACCTAGATGACACTGGTATTGAAGACAGAGACGTCATGGACCCAGTGACGCACTGCACTAAACCTTCTAGCCACTCAATTCCTCTTAAAAGGATTTGTTTCATTCTCACTGGGAACCCTACATAATCTATCGACTTTCTCTTAGAGATTGTTGATATTGAAGAAGGAGACCCTCTCCCTAGTCTCCGCTCAGGAAAACCAAAATGCACTATTGAGTCTAGAGCCACGAGATTCATCAAAAGATCTCATAGGAACACTTGACATGACATCGCTTGTTGTTCATCAATAAGGACAAAAGTGATATATTATAGAGTCCTACGCAGATCTTAGCAATCTGCCAGAACATTTATGAGAGGTTTCACAATTGTGATCCTCGGTGATTGAATGGAAACTCCTGCCAGGGTCAACATCAAGCAGCCCTGACAGCAGGTCACTTCGGTAACTCCCCGTGGATTACGCTTAGTGTGTCTCAAACGGTCTACAGTCGTGGGGTGATGCTTCGGTGTACCTCAGCGACTCATCTGAACTGTAGGTGTATTTCGGTACATCGCGTTATCTCACTTGTGGGACTCCCGTTCAGGAACGGCCCTTGTAAGAATTAGAGACGTGTTTTCACACTATGCTGTTAACACCCTCGAAATTCAAACTTGTAAGTGCCGGAATCCGCTTATCACTAACTTGTTTTTATGTTTTCTTCTTATGGAAGCTCCGGAGCGGATGGATCGTGCAGACTCGCCACATGCTCATACCAACAACACATGAAAGTTCTCATCAAAATCAAAGGCTACTCAAAGTTAAAGATGATTCTTCGTCAATGTCAAAGAATCTACAAAGTTTAAAGACTCAAGAACTACATCATTGGTAACCAAAATTCAAATAGAAGTGTGAGCATGGTGGAGAAAGACGTGGAGATACCTAACCAACGAAGTTGACAATGGCAGACAACCACATTATCTGATCACAAAGCATGAAGGAACAAAGAATCAAGACTATTCTATATCTACACTCAAAGTTCAAGCTCGAGAAAAGTAAACATCTTATCAAGTGGAGCATCTTTTGAATGACCACCCCTTAGGGGGAGATTGTTAGCCTTAATAGTTTTTATTAGAAGTGATGGTCATTCATGTTTAGGAACTTTGTATCGTGTGTTAGATATCGTGATAGAATAGTCAACGGGCTCGTGGATTGGACTAAGCTAAATGGGTATTAGTTTAGTTAAGCTTGCCTTATATCCAATCCAACCTATATCCAAGCCCACAAAGCCCATAAGAAAGCCTTTTAGGGCATCATGTATTTTGAGTATAAATACCCCTCAAATGGTCATTTGAGGGGTGTGCTTGAAAGTGTGTGTGTGTGTGTGTGTTTTCTTTGGAGCAATATAACATCTTATTGTTTTTCATCTCTCTACTCATACATACGCATAACTTATGTCATCATCAAGTCACCAATCTTTCTCATCTTTATTTCTACGCTTTGTTTGTGTTTGGGTTTCACGAGTTCTACACATAACTGTGGTTAACGTGGGTATTTCGTGATAAGGTTGATATTTGTAAGGTCCTACATGTACATTATGCATTAAAATTTGTCATGCTTAAAAAACACATTAATGACATCTTAAAAAAATTTATGTGAGAGGGTCATCCCTCCATTATAAGTAGTATAGATATAGATATGTTTAATATGTACAAAATCAAATAAATTATCACTTGTGAATTTACATCTTTGCATCATTTGTCTTAAAAAACTTGTCCCGACTTTTACAAAAAACCGTTTTTTACTTTTGTGGTTAATTTTATTTAAAATAATTCAAAATTTATTTAGATTGGTTCTCGAAACACTCTTACGATATAATAATAGTTTTGAAACTTTGTAGTTTTGCATGCATTTTAAAATCATATTCATTTATATGTGCATTTTTGCATTAAAACTAAACTAATTCAAAAAGAAATAATAAATGAGGCATTAAAATGTTGTGAAAGATAAATTAGTAAAAGTTATTTATTGTGTACATTATGCATTAAAACTAAACTAATTTCATTGGGCTTTTACACGATTGGTTTAGACTGGATCAGAAATACATAAGGTTTTGGGCTTTATCCGAGTTTTGGGCTGAAATGATTATACCACACGACAAGGTTATTGGATTGGGCTGCAATGTTAGATTCTTATGTTGATACTGATTATTGGATTCTAAATGCTAAATTCTTGGGCTACAATAATTTATTATCGAATGTATTTTAATAGATCGTGTTAAATTTGGCATATTAGTTGGCAAAAAGAGTGACATTTTGGACTTACAAATTTTCACGGGCTTATATCTTATTGACAAGATCAGGACTAGGTTATGTTTTTTTGAATAATCTTGTTAGGTTTTGTTGTTTGACTGTGATGATTAAGGGTCGAGACGCAACTCCGCTTCCTTTTCACCACAACAACGCGTTGACAATCACATAACCTTTTAACTACTTGCATTTATATTACTGTTTTAATTAAAGGTATTGTTATTTGTAAATTAATTGCTAAAAAAAAAGATAACCGCATAATATCACATTGTTGGAAAATATAGTCACAGGGTAACCGCCGTCGCATTGCGCATGTACCCTGCTAATATATCACAACGTTGAGTTAAATTATAAATAAGTGGCATGTTGGACGACAGAAGTACAAAGTTCCATATTTTTATTTCATTTTCAGGTTGGACCGGTTACCTAACGGCAGTATAGACAGCTGGGAGGAGCTTAGAGAGAGTTTCCTGGAAAGATTCGCGCTCAGAAGAAAGTGTCTCAAAGACCCAATGGAACTCACAAAAATCGTGCGGAAAGCTCATGAAACACTGCCAGAATTCAAGGAGAGATGGACCGACGAGGCCAGTTACATCCCAGGAGTGCCAGAGGTTATGCAAATATCCTCCTTCATTAACAGAAGGAAATGCCCGAAATTGGTAAAGCGCTTCTCGGATAGGATTCCCAAGACGGTTATGGAAATGATGAAGAGGGTGGACGACTTTGTACGTTCGGAAGAAGCTTACAACACCACAGAACTCCCCAAGGGGGAATGAAACCGTAAGTCATACAATGGTACTCAGCCAGATCGGACCTCCAAGATTTCAAATCTCCCCGACAGACGGAGGGGAGACCGCATAGCAGAACAAAAACCCCGCAGCCAATACAACCCCTATTACCCAGCAAGGACAGATAACTACAGAAGCGACTACCGGAGAAACCATTACAGGAATGATACTCGTCCGATAGATTTGAATCTTCTCTCAAAACCACCTAAGGTGATTCTAGCAACATAACTTCAGCTGAAATTGCCACCACCCCCACCTTTGAGAGGGGCACCGAGAAGGGAAAACTTAGACAAATTCTGCGATTACCATGGTGAGAAGGGTCATCTCACCAACGATTGCTATCACCTCAAGGAGCAATTGAAAGTAGCTCTAGAGACGGGCAAGTTGGATCATCTATTGAAGGACGTGAGGCAAAGAGGAAGAAACCCCTAGAGATAATCAGCCCGGCAGAGGAAGGGTGATAAATATGGTATACAGCGGAGGAAAAGATAGAAAAAGGAAGGACAGTAATCAGGTGGATGACTGGATGAATGTCCCATAGCATTCCCTCCCATTCTACCGGGGGATGTGTCCGAGGAGCCACTGATAATCGAAGCAGACGTCGAAGGGTATACTGTAAGGAGGATTTACGTCGATCAAGGAGCAGCTGTGAAAGTAATGTACGAACACTGTTTCCAGAACTTGTGCCCAACAATCAAAGCAAAGCTGAGGGAAACAAACATACCACTAGTGGGGTTATCGGGCGAACCAATCAAACCCCTCGGAGTAATAAGATCCCCCTCTCCTTACAACATCATTCTAGGACGATCAGGCATCAGAGAATTAAGGGCAATCCCCTCAACCATCCATTCCATGATAAAATTCCCAACACCAAGGGGAATTGCAACCCTCGTCACCAGATCAGTTATCATCTCTGAATGGAGAAGGTTAGAAAAGCAATTCCTGGAAGAAGGGTCAAAGAGCCCTGCAAGAAAACGGAGGAAGTAATGATAAACCCAGAGTTTCCTCAGCAACCGGTCACCATTGGAGGCAACTTTTCCAAGGAGTGCAGAAGACAACTAGTGGAACTACTGAAAAACAACAAGGACGTAATCGCGTGGCAACCGTCCGACATGACAGGAGTTCCCCGGCGAATTATAGAACACAAATTAAATGTCAATGTACATGACAGGCCAATCGCCCAGAAGAAGAGAACCTTTTTAGCTGAGAAAAACTAGGCAATCAATACAGAGGTAGAAGAATGGTTGAAAGCAGGGATAGTCTGGGCAGTTGATCCGTCCCCAAACGGTCAGTTTTATTACACAAGTCAACCACTTGTGAATGGTCAACCGTAATAAAAGTCAGACAGCTTGAGAACGCAATGCAATTAAGTCCAGGAGAGTTTAGTGTTTCCCCGGGTCGTTAAGTCCCAACGAGCTGTGCGACTGAATAACCAAATGTATAGTGATCGGGTGATATTGAACGGGAAAAGGTTTGTGGATTTTGAATAATTATACCTAAAGGAAAAGTTTGTAAATTACAGGGGCTTAAATGCAAATTAAAGAAAATTAAAAAGCTAAATTATATTAAATAAATGCTATCACTATTTTTAAAATTTGATTTTCTTGGTTTTTCTTTTATAAATTTGAATTAAAAACTAATTTTAAACTTTAAAACTAAATTAAAATACTAAAAATTATGAAAATAAAAAGGAAAATTGTGAAACTATTTTTCAAAAATCTAAAATAACTAAAAAAACTTTTGAAAATTGGATTTGTATTTTTTTGATTTATATTCTAATTTCTATGATTTAAAAACTATTTTAAACTAATTAAATTGCTAAAAATTACAAATTTAACTAGGAAAAATCTGGAAAAATTATTTTTTTGCTTTTTATATTTATCTTAATCTATGAAAATTGAAAACTTATTTTTTTGAAGCTTTTCTGATTTATTTGTATTAAAAGCTATTTAAAAAGTCCTAAAAATTGTTTTAAATAAGGAAAAATAGCAAACAGTAATAGAAAAATCTGAAAAATTCAGGAAAAGTTTAAAATAATATTCTAAATCTATGAAAAATATAAAAACATATACTAGTGTGCAAGATTATGAAGCTGTAGTGAAAAGTGCTTATAAATAAGCACTTAAAAATAAGCAAATAAGCACAAAAGACCACCAAATGAAAGCAGAAGCTAGATTATGCTATAACTACCTGAAATGAGCTAAATTCAACTAAGCTATACCATTGAATACCAAGCTACAAGCTTATGAGCACAAAACCAAACAAGTTAATTTCAGTCCTGAGGTGCTTACTTCAAGCTTAAAAATAAGCTATCTGCCCTAGTTGGAACCCAAGACCAGATATCACAATCTCAAGCAGACCTGGCAAGGAGCTTATAAACAAAAAATCAGACCAAGACAAGCTCTCATGAGCTTGTTGAGAGCTCTGCACAACCTGTGCACACTCAGTTGTCATGAGTGTGTGCACAGGGCACTTTTGGCCCATTTGACAAGCTGATTTGAAGCTTATAAAAAATTACAAAAATTTCACCAAAATCAGTTTCCAACTCTTGACCAACTTAACTAGAACATCCCAAAGTTTCACTGAATTTGAACCAGAATTGAATTCATGAAAAATCAACCAAGTTGGGTGAAAAACAGATTTTCCAACTTGACTTTTTGACAGTTTTGATAGTTTGACTAATATGAGTTTTGAAACCAATTTAATGAACTGAGATTGATGTTTCAAGCTAAAACAAAGTTAAATAAAGCTACTCTACTGAATTCTAAACACAAATCAAACTTATGATCTTAAAAATTTCTAACAAATATGAAATTAAGACAGATTTATGTTGATTTTGACTTTGAGTGAGTTTTTGTGACAAGTAGTGACTGAAATGGTTGTGTTTAACCTAAATTAGACTGAAGCAACAGATTTTAACCAACAATAAGCACCCTAACTCAGATTACTTAACAGATGCAAACACCCCTTATACTAACTGTCTTGCAATTTTAACTAATCTACCTACTGAATTAGCTTATGCTAACACTTAAACTGAATCAAGTTAGCCTAATGACAACTAAATAAACAGACCTAGGCTATTAATTACCAAAGATTCAAACACAAGCAGATTATGCAGATTATACTAGTTTATAGAGAGAAAAATAAGAACTCACAAGTGTCCCAGCTTATTTGCAGCTTAAACCAGAACCAACCTACAATAACCTAAGCTAATCCAAACCAATCCAAGCTCTGCAACAACCCCATTCCATAATTGAGTCCACATTGAGCTTTACAGTTGACTTTTGTTGACTGTTTTTGGTGTTTGAGTAAATTTTGAGATTGAAACAAATTTAAGCTCACAATAAGCTATAACAAGCTTAAATGAGCCTAATCAGTCCAATGTAACAACTTTAAATCAACAAAGCTTAATTTGGAATTTTGACTTTAAAATTGCAAATATGAGAATTAATTCTACAAACTTGAAACTGATATTGAAATGAGTTCAAATTACATTAAGGTAACAGAATACAAGTTTTAGAAAGCAAAGATTACAGTTTTAGAAAATAACTAAGACAATTTAAATAAAAACGACATACATGAAAATTAAAACTAAAAACTACTCACTCTACTCTCTCCTCTTCCTCTATTTATATGCAAAAGGCTTCCCCTCTCTCCTCTGAGCAAATCCCACCTCTTCTCTGGGCCATTGGATCACTGGAGTCAATTTTAGCCATTGATGGCTTTTTGGCGCCAAAAAGAGATATTGCAACTGGGGTCGATTGACTGCAAGGAAGAAGAGGCATTTAATGCATTTGGTTTGTTGTGGAGGTGGAGGGGACATGGAGAGGTGTATGTGAGCTGGAGGTGAGGGGAGGACAGGATTTGCAGAGCAGTTGGTGAAGGTGAAGGTGGGTTGGAGGGAAAAGGTGGGCGGGTTTGACTTATTTGAGTGGGGGTGTTATATTAGACAGGGGGTTCACAAAGGGGGGTCAAGTGGTATTATGGCAGGGGTTCAAGCTCAAGCAAGGGGTCATGGTATCAAATAACAAGGACCAAACTTGCATTTTCTGATATTTGAAGGACCAAAACTGCCAAATTTTCAAAGTTATTCCAAGGGACCAATTATGACAAGTTTCAATAGTACAAGGACCATTAAAGATATTTTTAAACTTCCAAGGACTATTTTAGCCAATTTTGAAACTTGAAGGACCAAACTTGTAAATTCTCCAAACTTTTTACCCAAGGATCATTTTTGATAAATTTTGATTTTGAAAGGACTTGGGTTGACTTTTATTCCAAAACAAATGCTCAGGGACTGATTTTGTCAAGATTTGAAAGTCGGGGGACTGAAACTGCCAATTATGCAAACTTAGCTCGATTTTCATCTGATTTTAAACATTTTGCATCTGAAACATATAAAATGCAATTTTGAGATATTTTCAGTATTTTGATGCATTTCTGAGTGTTTTTAAATGTTTTGCAGTTCAGATTTGATCAAAAATGATGAGTATTTACACACTCATCAATCCCCCACACTAAACTATTGCTAGTCCCTAGCAATCTTTTATGAAAACTTAATGGATTTGAATCTCTTTACCAAAAGCCATTACTTCTGGAGTAGCCAAATGTTTCAGTTCAAGTAAGAACCTTGGTACATTGATAACCAAATGATTTTGAGCAAACCACCAGCTTTCAACGGTTTTGATTTGTCTTTACCAGAAGCCGTTTGCTTCTGGACTAGCCAACTCTTAGATAAAATATCTTTGGTGAGTCGATTACCAATTATGGTTTTCCAACTGCCTTTACCACAAGCCATAAACTTGCGGGCTAACCAACTCTTCACTAATTAAAGATATGGTGAGCTGAACACCATACAATTTTGGGCAAATTGCAAGCCGTCAACGGATTTGAGATATCATTACCAAGAGCCGTTTGCTCCTGGATTAGCCAATCCTTTTGTTTATTAGACATGGCGGACTGATAACCATAAGCTGAGTAAGTGCAAAACACTTACTCCAAAAAAAAAAATTTGGCCAAAAATGGGGGAATTAGGTGGTATAATTACATGATAAAATTCGTGAGAATTCCCCCCCACACTAGAAATGAATATTTCCATCAATATTCAAAGTACCGGCTGTTATGCCGAAACATAGAACGTAAAAGGGAAATACTACGACCATTATTTGATTTTTTTTTTTTTTTTTTTTGAAACTTTATATACAACAGCGGGGGGAAACTCCCCCACACTAGGGTGGTAGAAAGTAGAAAGAAGTCAGAAATATGGGTGAAAACCCATATGGTGTGCTATTGTTTTTGATTCCCGAGTCGCTAGCTTGACTCGATCCTCGCATTCATTGGTTCATGGGGAAAGTTTGTAGATCCGGGACAACCATAGGAGGAATGTCCTCTCCAAAATAGTGCTTCAATCGATGACCATTCACTTTAAAATTTGGACCATCGGGTTGAGATAACTCAATGGTTCCATAAGGAAATACTTTAGTGATGGTGAATGGTCCAGACCAGCGGGATTTTAGTTTTCCCGAGAAAATCTTCAATCTTGAGTTGAAAAGAAGGACTCGATCACCGACGTTGAAAACGCGGTTCTTGATTTTGGAGTCATGAATCTTCTTTGTCTTTTCTTTGTAGATCAAAGAGTTCTCGTATGCTTGATCACGGAGTTCATTTAATTCATTCATTTGAACTTTCCGGTGATCACCAGCTGTCTGAATATCGAAGTTGGTATGTTTCAAGGCCCAGTATGCCTTGTGCTCAAGCTCAATCGGCAGATGACACGCCTTTCCGTACACTAGCTTGTATGGAGTACACCCGATGGGTGTTTTATAAGCTGTACGGAAGGCCCAGAGTGCGTCATCTAGCTTATCCGACCAAGAGGCACGGTTTTCGCCTACTGTCCTCTCCAGAATTCTTTTAATCCCTCGGTTGGAAACTTCCACTTGCCCACTTGTTTGGGGGTGGTACGCAGTAGAGAGACGGTGAGTTACACCATACTTTTGCATGACTCTATCAAACTGGTCATTGCAGAAATGCGTACCACGATCACTGATTATAGCTCGTGGAGTTCCAAACCTAGCAAAAAGAGATTTTAAGAATTTCACAACAACTCGGGCATCGTTGGTAGGTAAAGCTTTCGCTTCAACCCATTTTGACAAATAGTCAACGGCCACGAGTATGTATTTATTTCCTCGAGATGAAGGAAATGGCCCCATAAAGTCAATGCCCCAGATGTCAAAAATCTCACACACTTGAATGGCGTTTTGCGGCATTTCATTTCTTTGTGAGATATTTCTGTGACGTTGACAAGCGTCACAGGTTTTGACAAATTCGTGGGCATCCTTGTAAATCGTGGGCCAATAAAATCCGGAATCAAACACCTTCTTGGCAGTGTAGTTGGGACTATGATGTCCCCCAGTAGGTCCAGAATGGCAAGCCTTGAGAATGTCATTGGCTTCCTGACCATACACACATCGCCTGATGACTTGATCCGCGCAAATTTTGAATAAGTAGGGGTCGTCCCAGAAGTAATGTTTTACATCTTTAAAGAATTTGTTTTTCTGTTGGGACGACATCCCTTTTACCACAAAGTTACCCGCATGGTAATTTGCAAAGTCAGCAAACCATGGGGTAGAAGAGTCTCCACGAAAAGAAACCACATTGAGTGTTTCGAGAGGAAATGTTTCGTTTATTTCCTTTTTCTCGAACACATCCTGGTGAGGGTTTTCTAGACGGGACAGATGATCAGCAGCCAGGTTCTCAGCTCCTTTTTTATCACGTATAATGATATCAAATTCTTGTAGGAGGAGAACCCAACGGAGCAATCTCGGCTTTGCATCTTGTTTTGCAAAGAGATATTTGAGAGCCGAGTGATCCGTATACACCACGCATTTGGTCAAGATTAGGTATGGCCGAAACTTTTCAAACGCATACACCACAGCTAATAATTCTTTTTCTGTAGTGGTGTAATGGGTTTGAGCTTCAGTCATAGTCTTACTCGCGTAGTGGATAGGCTGAAAATGCTTGGTTTTTCGTTGCCCCAAGACTGCACCGATAGCAAAATCACTTGCATCGCACATGAGTTCAAAGGGTAAATCCCAATCGGGGGCAACTAGAATGGGTGCTTCCGTAAGCTTTTTCTTTAATGTTTCAAAAGCTTCGATGCACTCAGGTGAGAAGATAAAAGGAGCATCCTTCTCAAGGATATGAGTCATAGGCCGAGCGATTTTAGAAAAATCTTGTATGAATCTGCGATAAAACCCGGCATGACCTAGAAAACTCCTAATACCTTTGACGGTAGTAGGATGAGGCAATTTGGAAATGACATCCACTTTCGCTTTGTCAACCTCAATCCCATTTTTTGAAATCTTATGGCCAAGGACTATGCCTTCTTTGACCATAAAGTGGCTCTTATCCCAATTTAGACAAAGATTGGTGTCTTCACACCGTTTTAGCATTTTTTCTAAATGGGAGAGACATGTTTGAAATGAGTCCCCAATGACTGAGAAGTCATCCATAAACACCTCCATTGTTTCCCCGATCATGTCGTGGAAAATTGCCATCATACATCGTTGGAATGTGCCAGGGGCGTTACATAGGCCAAAAGGCATACGTCTGTAGGCAAAAGTTCCGTATGGGCAGGTGAATGTGGTCTTTTCTTGATCCTGTGGATCAATGGGGATCTGAAAATACCCCGAGAAACCATCAAGGAAACAATAGTATTCGTTCCCTGCTAATCTCTCAAGCATTTGGTCCATGAAGGGTAGAGGAAAATGGTCTTTACGGGTGGCTTCGTTTAACTTGGGATAGTCAATACACACACGCCATCCCGTAACCAATCGAGTTGGAATTAACTCGTTTTCTTCATTTGTGACAACAGTTATGCCACCCTTTTTTGGAACACAGTGGATGGGACTGACCCAAGGACTATCAGAGATCGGGTAAATTAAACCGGCATCAAGAAGTTTGAGAACCACTTGTTTGATAACCTCATGAATCTTAGGATTCACCCTTCTCAGATGTTGGACTGCTGGTTTGAAATCATCCTCCAATAAAATCTTGTGTGTACAAAATTCAGGGTTAATACCCTTGATGTCGGAGAGTCTCCAAGCAATTGCTTTTCAAAACCTTTATGAGAGCAGTCTTCTCCTCCTCAGTTAAGTCCTTAGCAATTATGACGGGTAATTTATCATCACCCTCCAAGAATGCATACTCGAGATGAGGAGTTAGGTCCTTAAGTTCAACCTCGGGAAATTCTTCAGTAGATGTTTGTACTGATTTGATTTCTTCAATCGTGATCTCTTTCGGAGGGAGTGACGGTAATGGATCTTCATTTAACAATTGCTCAAGATAAAGGATATCTCCCTCCGAATCATAAACACCATCAATTCCTGGTGGAATCGATTCATCATTAGCAAGAAACTCATCGATCTCTTCTAGAAAGAAGTCACCTCCCTCAAACGGAGTAAGAGAGGGGGAAGAGTCGGCAATAATTGGGTGAGAAGATGTGGTGGAATCCCCACTCACAGAATTATGAAAATAACCAAGAAACTCTTGGGAGTACTCCTCTGAAGCAATATCAATTACATCGACTCGATTAACCGATTCAGCATCATAATTTGAGGAGTACCTCGAAGTTTGATCAAGGTTAAAGGTGACAGCTTCATTACCCACACGTAATGTGATTTCTTGCTCAAATACATCAATGAGAGCACGGCCCGTTCTCAGGAATCCTCGTCCAACAATGAGGGGAACCCGATGATCGGCATCGAAGTCAACAACCACAAAGTCAGCTGGAAAATGGAACTTTCCTACTTTCACGAATACATCCTCGGTGATGCCAAGAGGACGCGATATAGAACGATCTGCAAGCTCAAGAGTCATGCAGGTAGGAATAAGTTCTGGAAGAGAAAGTTTCTTCCATACTGAATAAGGCATCAGATTGATGCTTGCACCAAGATCGGCGAGGGCAAAGCATTCAATCATTCCTGGAAAAACACAAGGTAGCATAAATTTTCCAGGATCTCCAAGCTTCTCGGGAAGCTTCTTTAACAGAACTGCTGAGCAGTTCTCGTTCAAAGGAGTTTTAGCCATTTCAAACAGTTTTTCCTTGTTGCTTAACATGTGTTTGAGAGTTGATGCAAACTTGGGCATCAGCATGATAGCATCCGCAAAGCTTATGTCAAAATGTAGTTCTTGGAAATTTTGAAAAAATTTTTCCATTTGATGACTGGTTTTTTCGCGGAGTTTTTGCTCATTTAAACGTGATGGGTAAGGAATAGAAGTTCTGGATTTGGGGTTTTCAACTGGAGGTTCAAAAACAACTCCTGGTTTGGATTTGGGTTTCGGGACAACTTGAGGATGGACATGTGCTGTACTTTGTGAGCTAATAGGTTGCACTTGGTCCTTTGTCGCCTCAGGTTCACTTTCCACTACCTTCGGGAGAGAAGAAGAAGAGGTAGTAGGAATAGCGGGTCCATCATATGAAGCACCACTTCTGGTTGTGATCGCCTTTGCATCGCCCCTCGGATTAGCGATCGTGTTGCTAGGTAAAGTACCTGAGCCCGAGGGTCGATCATTTAAAGATTTCTTAATGTCAGAAATCTGGCTAACCAACAACCTATTCATTTCCTCTTGGGATTTTATGAATTGCTTCAACAACTCATCAGATGATGGTCCAGTTGAAACAATGGCTTGATTTTGTGCAGGAAAATTCTGGCCTCTATTGTTTGGATTAGGGCCTTGATTTTGGAAATTTCCTTGATTATTGCCATGAAAATACCCTGGGTTGAAATTTCCCTGATTCTGGTTTCTATTAAAATTCCCTTGGTTTTGGAAATTTTGACTTTGATTTTGAAAACCGTTATTTTGACTAAAACTACCTTGGTTTTGAAAACCTTGGTTCGTTCTATTCTGATTTTGATTACGGTTTTGGTTTTGGTTGAAACCGGGTGGTCCAGGGTAGTGGTTAGGACGGTGATTCGGGTCCATAGGAGCACGGTATTGGTTGCCTCCTGAATTGGAAATCCCGCCCACAGCGTTTGCTTCAAAAGGGTTACCATCGGTGGCCATACAGTTGTAGTAGGCATGGGGGCCACCGCAAGTAACACATACTTCCACTTTCTTAACTTCAGCAGGAGGTGAAGTTTGTGGAAAAGAAACTTTCTTTTGGTTAGAGAGAACCAAAGCTTGAATTGCTTCTGTGAGTTTGTCAATCTTAGCATCGGTGCTAGATTGACTCACGGGCGATGAAGTAGAAGGACCAACACTGACTTGGGAAACAACCGGTTTGCTTCATGCAGTGCGGACTTTAGACTTGTTTTCAATGATCGCTAAAGCTTCTTTTACAGTTTTGCTCAAGAAATTTCCTCCAGTGGAGGAATTGAGAGAATCTTGATCAGATTGACTCACTCCATTATAGAAAGTATCGAGTTGCATCAACTCGGAGAAACCATGGTGAGGACATTTGCGGAGCAACTCCTTAAAACGATCCCACGATTCACTGAAGGATTCATCAAACTTTTGTGTGAACTTGATGATTTCGTTTTTAAGACTCGTGGTTTTGGAAGGTGGATAGAATTCGTTCACAAATTTCTTCACCAGGTCTTCCCATGTTTCGATCGATTGAGGGGGTTGTTTTTCAAGCCAAATCCGGGCTTGTCCCTCAAGGGAAAATGGGAACAGAAGAAGTTTAACAGCATCGGTAGGGACATTCTTGTATTTGATGGTAGATGCAATATTGTTAAACCATCGAATATGAGCATGAGGATCATCCCTCTCAAAACCATAGAATTGACTTGAGGTTACAAGATTTAGTAACCCGGTTTTGAGTTCAAAATTTTCAGCCACAATGGCTGGGATAACAATAGCATCTCCATACCCATCGATGGGTGCCTGGAGAAGCTCACACATAGGACGTTCTTCCGCCATGATAACGGAAGTAGTGTGAGCAGTCCGGATCTCAGATCCGACTGATGGGGCAGAACGTCTACGGATACGCCTTCTTGGAATCCTGACAAGCTCACGAAATGGGCTCACAGACCTAGAAGAGCGAGTGCGCATACACTAGAGTTAACTCTAAGAAATCTCAGAGTTAAGGAAGGGAATTATGAAAAATGGGGAAAGAAGAATCTTTTTGAGTTTTATGGTTTTATATATATGTAGAAACAAAAGAAAAATATTTTTGTGTTTTATATGTTTTAAGATGTTTTTGGATTTTTGGATTTTTATAAGAAAATATAAATATATATAGATGGTATGAGCAAGGAGTGAATATTCAAATCACTAATCTGCTAAACGTAAGATTATTAGCACAGCTCCCCGGCAGCGGCGCCAAAATTTGATCAGTCCCCAAACGGTCAGTTTTATTACACAAGTCAACCACTTGTGAATGGTCAACCGTAATAAAATTCAGACAGCTTGAGAACGCAATGCAATTAAGTCCAGGAGAGTTTTGTGTTTCCCCGGGTCATTAAGTCCCAACGAGCTGTGCGACTGAATAACAAAACGTATAGTGATCGGGTGATATTGAACGGGAAAAGGTTTGTGGATTTTGAATAATTATACCTAAAGGAAAAGTTTGTAAATTACAGGGGCTTAAATGCAAATTAAAGAAAATTAAAAAGCTAAATTATATTAAATAAATGCTGTCACTATTTTTAAATTTTGATTTTCTTGGTTTTTCTTTTATAAATTTGAATTAAAAACTAATTTTAAACTTTAAAACTAAATTAAAATACTAAAAATTATGAAAATAAAAAGGAAAATTGTGAAACTATTTTTCAAAAATCTAAAATAACTAAACAAACTTTTGTAAATTGGATTTGTATTTTTCTGATTTATATTCTAATTTCTATGATTTAAAAACTATTTTAAACTAATTAAATTGCTAAAAATTACAAGTTTAACTAAGAAAAATATAGAAAAATTATTTTTTTGCTTTTTATATTTATCTTAATCTATGAAAATTGAAAACTTATTTTTTTGATGCTTTTCTGATTTATTTGTATTAAAAGCTATTTAAAAAGTCCTAAAAACTGTTTTAAATAAGGAAAAATAGCAAACAGTAATAGAAAAATCTGAAAAATTCAGGAAAAGTCTAAAATAATATTCTAAATCTATGAAAAATATAAAAACATATACTAGTGTGCAAGATTATGAAGCTGTAGTGAAAAGTGCTTATAAATAAGCACTTAAAAATAAGCAAATAAGCACAAAAGACGACCAAATGAAAGCAGAAGCTAGATCATGCTATAACTACCTGAAATGAGCTAAATTCAACTAAGCTATACCACTGAATACCAAGCTGCAAGCTTATGAGCACAAAACCAAACAAGTTAATTTCAGTCCTGAGGTGCTTACTTCAAGCTTAAAAATAAGCTATCTGCCCTAGTTGGAACCCAAGACCAGATATCACAATCTCAAGCAGACCTGGCAAGGAGCTTATAAACCAAAAATAGACCAAGACAAGCTCTCATGAGCTTGTTGAGAGCTCTGCACAAACCTGTGCACACTCAGTTGTCACTGAGTGTGTGCACAGGGCACTTTTGGCCCATTTCACAAGCTGATTTGAAGCTTATAAAAAATTACAAAAATTTCACAAAAATCAGAACTCTTGACCAACTTAACTAGAACATCCCAAAGTTTCACTGAATTTGAACCAGAATTGAATTCATGAAAAATCAACCAAGTTCGGTGAAAAACAGATTTTCCAACTTGACTTTTTGACAGTTTTGATAGTTTGACTAATATGAGTTTTGAAACCAATTTAATGAACTGAGATTGATGTTTCAAGCTAAAACAAAGTTAAATAAAGCTACTGATCCGTGCAAAACCGTCAAGTTTTCTCACGCAAGCCGACCACTTGTGAATGGCCGACCGTAAGAAACTTAAAACAGTTTAAACACGAATGCAATGAAGATCAGGAGAGAATAGGGTTTCCCCGGGTCGTTATGTCCCAGCGAGCTATGCAATGGATCACCAAACGTATAGTGATCGAGAGATTTGAACAGAAAAAGTGATTTGTGATTATTATAACTAAAGAAAAAGCAAACAAATACAGAGGCTTAATTTCAAATTAAAGGAAATTTAAAAAGATAAAAAAATATTAAATAAACGCTATCACTATTTGCAAAATGATGTTTTTGATTTTATGTTTTTATAAAACTGAATTAAAAAACTACGTTACGTACAAAAGAAAATGTGAAACTGAAGCAGTATTAATCCTAAAAATATAAAAATGACATTTTTACAAACCTAATGATAAAAGAAAATATTTAGAAAAAGAAAATTATTTTTAAAACTATTTAATTAATTATTATTAATTAAAAACTATTTTTAACTATTTAATAATAGCCTAAAGTACAAGAAAATAGGAATTAAAGCTAGAAAAATAAAATTATGACTTGGAAAAATCTAAAATAACAAAATAGAATTTTCAAAACTATTTTTATATTTTTCTGATTATTTTTGTATTTTCTAGGAATTAAAAACTATTTAAAACTACTTAAATCACTTAAAAATACAAATTTAACTAAGAAAAATTTGGAAAAATATTTTTTTGTCTTTTTATATTTATCTTAACTTAAGAAAAATGAAAAATTATTTTTTTGAAGCTTTTCTTAATTAATTGTATTAAATGCTAATTAAAAATGCTTAAAAACTAATTTAAATAGGGAAAAATAGCAAACTGACTTGGAAAAATCTGAAAATTTCAAGAAAAGTCTAAAATAATATTAGGAATCTAAGAAAAATATAAAAACAAGGGGTTGTGTGGTGGAATATGAAACTGCAAGGATAATTGCTTAAGAATAAGCACTTGGAAATAAGCAAATGAACACCAATAAGCACCAACTGAACACAGAGGCTTAAATATGCAACAAGAACTCAAAATGAACTAAAAACAACTATCCTAAACTCTGAGATCCAAACTGTTGAGATTTGATGATAGTAGCTTATGTGCTTAAAAACAGTTTCTACCCACCTATTTGCAGCCTAAGAATAAGCCATCCAATAAGCTAGAAATCAAAGACCAGATATTGGGACTTAAAGAAGACCTGGTTGGGACCTTGTAAACCAAAATTGAGCCAAAGACAAGCTCTCAAGAGCTGGCTGCAAGGTCTGCAAGACCCTGTGCAGACTCAGTGAATACTGAGTCAGTGCACAGGGCATTTTTGTCCATGTTGCCAACCAATTTTGAAGCTTATAAAAATTTAACAAAAATCCACAAAAATGACAATAATAAAATAGACCAAGGGAAGTTTTTAAAACCACAATTTTCACTGAAATTGACTCAGAAATGAGTCCAAGAAAAATCACCCTATTTGGGCTCAAACTGGATATGTGCAATTTGACTTTTGTAACAGATATGATTAGTTGACTTTTGTGAACTTAGAAACTGATTTAAAGGACTGAGATTAAGGTTAATAGATGAAATGAACTTAATGCAAGCTAAATCTATGAATTTGAGACACAAAACAAGTTTTTGCTTTAATAAAAATCCAACAGTTAAGTATATTAGACAGATAAAAGATAATTTGGACTTTTAAGGTTTGCAACTGAGATTTAATGACCCAAATGGTTCAGGATAACCTAGTTGAGACTGAGTAGACAAGATCTAAGTACAAACTACAACTCAAACTCCAATATCACTACTGACCCAAACACACCTGTTCACACAGGTTTGCAAGTTACACTACACAATCTACTGAACTAGCTTGAGTTATTGATCAAACTGAGCTTAACTCTCCTAAATACAACTAAATAAACACATTTGAACTATTTATAAACACAGATACAAGTACAAACAAAAAATGCAAATTGACTTGAAAATTGAAAATGAGAAACTCACTCACCAATGTCCAGCTTATTGCAGGCTAAAACCAAACCCAAGATCACTACACTAAGCCCTTACCAACCCATATCCATGCTCTGCAACACCATAAACCATTCCAATGTCCATTTGAGCTTACAGTTGACTTGTGTTGACCAATAACCAAATTGTTTGAAACTGAATTGTGAGATTAACCAAAGCTATAATAAGCTTGAATAAGCTTATTTGAGATGGAAATTGAACTTTTTAAAGCTTGCAAATGAGAATTTGAAACTGAGTTATACAACAGTAAACATGAAACTAGGAACTTATATAAAAACTTGAATTGATAATCAAAAGCACATTACAAAGATATTTTAACTTAATTGTGATACATAAAAGCTGAAATTACAACATTTTGAATTAAACTAATACATTTATTTAAAAAACGACATTAAAGAAAATTATATAACTAGCTACATGCCCTCTTCTCTCTTCTTTCTTCCTTTTATACACCAACAGGCCTTCCCCACTTGTTCTGAGCAAATCCCACTAATATTAAGGACCATTGGATTACTTGAAGAGATATTGGCCATAGGATCACTTTTTGGCGGGAAAGGTTTTTTAACAGCTGGAGCTTGAGTGCAAAAAGGAGGAGGGGCATTAAATGCCTTTTGGAGTGTTTGGAGGGTAGTAGGATGATGATGGAGGGGGTTGAGTGTGCAGGCAAGTGTTGCAGGGTGCAGGGGTGATGATGGAGAGGGCACCCCGTGACTGGTTTTGGTATTTTAAACGTGGGCGGGTTTTGTTTTTAAACCGGGTTGGATTGGGTTGGATAAAAGGGTTGGGCCTGGATCAGGCATAAGGGTTAGGGATGTTTTATTTTGGGCTTGGACCAGCTTTGGATAAAATAGATAGTTTAGGGACCAATCTTGCCAAAACTGAAAAACCAAGGACCAATATTGAACATTCTGAAATTATACTCCAAGGGTAAAACATGACCATCTCCAATAGTATAAGGGCCATTTTTGTTATTTGTGAAATTCCAAGGACTAAACATGACCATTTTTAAAATCCAGGGACCAAAACTGTAATTTCTCAAAACTTTTGGAACTTTTCACCAAAGGACTAATTATGACAATTTATGGTTTTAAAAGGACCTTTGGTGATTTTTCTTTTGAAATTATGTGCTCAGGGACTATTTCTGACAATTTTTGAAACTTGAGGGACTGAAACTGCCAATTATGCAAACTTAGCACATTTTTCATCTGATTTTAAACATTTTGCATCTGAAACATATAAAATGCAATTTTGGAATATTTTCAGTATTTTGATGCATTTCTGAGCATTTTTAGATGTTTTGCAGTTCAGATTGACCCAAAAATGATGAGTATTTACACACTCATCAATCCCCCACACTAAACTATTGCTAGTCCCTAGCAATCTTTTGAGAAAAACTTAATGGATTTGAATCTCTTTACCAAAAGCCATTACTTCTGGAGTAGCCAAATGTTTCAGTTCAAGTAAGAACCATGGTACACCGATAACCATGTGATTTTGAGCAAACCACCAGCTTCCAACGGATTTGATTTGTCTTTACCAGAAGCCGTTTGCTTCTGGACTAGCCAACTCTTAGATAAAATATCTTTGGTGAGTCGATTACCAATTATGGTTTTTCCACTGCCTTTACCACAAGCCATAAACTTGCGGGCTAGCCAACTCTTCACTAATTAAAGATATGGTGAGCTGAATACCATACAATTTTGGGCAAATTGCAAGCCGTCAACGGATTTGAGATATCTTTACCAAGAGCCGTTTGCTCTTGGATTAGCCAATCCTTTTGTGGGTTAGACATGGTGGACTGATTACCAAATGAGTAAGTGTAAAACACATACTCCAAAAAAAAAATTTTGGCCAAAAATGGGGGAATTAGGCGGTATAATTATATGATAAAATTCGTGAGAATTCCCCCCCACACTTAGAAATGAATATTGCCCTCAATATTCAAAGTACCGGCGGTTAAGCCGAAACAAAGAACGTGAAAGGGAAATACTACGGCCATTATTAAACTTATATACAACAGCGGGGGGAAACTCCCCCACACTAGGGTGGGACACACGGGTGAAAACCCATGTTTAACTACTGTTTTTGATTACCGAGTCGCTAGCTTGACTCGACCCCGAATTAATTGGTTCATGGGGAAGCAAAGTGGAAGAAACAATCTCCATCGGACTTTCATTCAAGATGTTTGGACAAACATTTGAAGCACGTGAAAGTTCCAAACCGATGAGATATACATAGACAGACCCGGCTCAAAAATGATATATGGAAATGCCGGGGTCAAAGATAGTGTCTTCATTCCCAAAGGAGTGAAGATGAAGAGAAATCACAAGATATTTGAGGAAAGGAAGAAAGATTTTGATAACAATCAAGATCCATTCTTCATCCTCAAATGTAGACATATCGGGAGGAAGGGTGAGGGTAGTATCATTAATAAGCAAACTCGTATGATAGAGTACACCTTCCTCCAAGCTAATATCATCCTCAAGATCAAAATAGAAATGATCATGTTCCGGAGGAGATATGTCATGAGAGAGTTCACCGGAGAACTCTTCATGAAGAGAATCATTCACATGAAGTGATGTTGTGAACTCTTGTTCCATTGTGGGCTCATCACTATCCTCAATCTGAGTGTCAAAGAGTGGATTCTCAGAAATTGAAGTGAATTCAGAGTCGAATTCAAATAGAGGATTAGTGAAAGTAGCTTTGAATGTTTCGGGAACAAAGTGATCAACATTCTCTATTGGACTGTTGGGATAAGAAGTGAGTGAACGATCATTATCAAGGGGACTTTCAGTCTCTCCCAGATCGGCTTCGAAATCAAAGGGACCATCATCACTTCCCGATGAAAGTGGATTGATGTGAGTGAGTTCATCGGAGAACTCCTCAAGAAGGGGATCAGACTGTGGGAGTGATGTCTCAACATACTCGATGTTTCCATAGGAAGCACAATCATCGCTAAGATCGGAGAAAGTTTCCAAATGATCATTTGAACACTCAATAGGGGAAAGAGAATCACACATATGATCAGAAGTTCCCTGTGACTCTCTCGGGATTGGGACAAGGTTCTCAACACTAGACTTTATGAATTCGTCCGATTCCTTTTCAGGAACAGTGTCAAGATGCTCGTCCCCCATGTTTAGAGAGTGAGTGGGAGCTTTGGGTGTGATAGCAGTTGTTTGAGATGGAATCTCAACTGCTGGGATATCACATGACTGAGGGAGTTGAGAAATATTATCTTTAAAAGGATAAAAACTCTCCTCGTCATCGTCATATAGAGCTGCCTTAAGAAATTGGGAACGTCTTAGAGCTGCATGCTCTAGGACTAATAATTCTTCCCTAGATTCACGGGCCTCTCGTTCTTCGGCTAGTAATTCTCCCATGGTCTTTTCACCACTCACTTGATTCTTAAAGTTACTAATCATATCATCAAGTGTTTTCATTGCGGTTTCAAAATCTTGGGAGATTTCTTGAGACAACTGCTCAGGTGGAGTTTGAACCGTATGGTGCTGTGGAGGTTGGAAATTGTCAAACCTGTAAGAGTCATGATTGTTACAAGGAAATGGATTCCCTATTTGACAATCAGAGCTGAAGTGGGGACCTCCACAGTACTCACAACAGTAAAACTGTTGAGTCTGGACTGGTGAATCATATGGATTCTGGTCATAACCAAAGTTCTGAGCATTACCGGAAAACTGTTCATAGACAAACGTGTTTCCCGATTGACAATCAAATTCTAGGTGAGGACCTCCACAAAATTCACAGCAGGTATGTTGATTATATGAAGATAAGTCGGGTTGTGGTGGGTAATTGGAAAAGTTTGAGGGGTCGTTAAATGAGTTCAGATTAGGATCATAATCAAATGAATTCCTCGAACCACAAAACAAACAACTCCCGTTATGAATATCATTACCACATTGTACACACGTACACCAACGACAGGGTGAACCAAAAAGAGGCTCACCACAACCGACACAAGGAATAAACGATTTCATTTGATAGTCATGAGAAGGAATCAGTTTATTCAAAGAATCAACAAAACCAACATGGTGATCCGAATGACTATCAAGTCTCGAAGAACATTTTGAAAAATCCGGAGGTGGGACAAGTGGTGTGCTCTGAGAGCTAGCAATTTCCACCACTTCCGTTATGGTCTCTGGTTCTGGTTCTTGAGAAACGTGAAGATTAGGCAAGTCATTCTTGCTAGTCACCGGTCTAAATTCTGCATGTTTGCTTTTAACCGTGAATCGTGAAAGTTTAGGATTAATTCTAGACGGCTTAGGAGCAATTGAGGGTTTAGATCTTTGGATAACCGTAGGTTGGACGTATTTATCACTTCCATTATCAGAGGGAAGTACCTGGTCCTTTGTCACCCCGGTTTCTCGTTCCATTTCCCTACGCAGAATTAATGGATCATCACGAACAACACGAATTCTTGACATTTGTGATAAAGTCTGAAGTTTTTCAACTTCGTCCCAGAATTCGTCGGAGTCGAGAGATTCCATGAGAATGGAAGAAGTTAGAATCAAATGGATAGAGGGTAAAGGGATAAAGAATCAAAAAGGGTAAGAGGGTAGAGATGAATATTTTTGGTATTTTTGAAAAACATGATTTGAAAACAAAGAATGAAAATCTTTTTGGGTTTTTGATTTTTAAGATGTTTTTGGATTTTATAAGAAAATATAAATACATATAGATGGATGGTATGAACAAAGAGTGAATATTCAAATCACTAATCTGCTAAACGGAAGATAATCAGCACAGCTCCCCGGCAGCGGCGCCAAAAATTTGATCCGTGCAAAACCGTCAAGTTTTCTCACGCAAGCCGACCACTTGTGAATGGCCGACCGTAAGAAACTTAAAACAGTTTAAACACGAATGCAATGAAGATCAGGAGAGAATAGGGTTTCCCCGGGTCGTTATGTCCCAGCGAGCTATGCAATGGATCACCAAACGTATAGTGATCGAGAGATTTGAACAGAAAAAGGGATTTGTGATTATTATAACTAAAGAAAAAGCAAACAAATACAGAGGCTTAATTGCAAATTAAAGGAAATTTAAAAAGATAAAAAAATATTAAATAAACGCTATCACTATTTGCAAAATGATGTTTTTGATTTTATGTTTTTATAAAACTGAATTAAAAAACTACGTTACGTACAAAAGAAAATGTGAAACTGAAGCAGTATTAATCCTAAAAATATAAAAATGACATTTTTACAAACCTAATGATAAAAGAAAATATTTAGAAAAAGAAAATTATTTTTAAAACTATTTAATTAATTATTATTAATTAAAAACTATTTTTAACTATTTAATAATAGCCTAAAGTACAAGAAAATAGGAATTAAAGCTAGAAAAATAAAATTATGACTAGGAAAAATCTAAAATAACAAAATAGAATTTTCAAAACTATTTTTATATTTTTCTGATTATTTTTGTATTTTCTAGGAATTAAAAACTATTTAAAACTACTTAAATCACTTAAAAATACAAATTTAACTAAGAAAAATTTGGAAAAATATTTTTTTGTCTTTTTATATTTATCTTAACTTAAGAAAAATGAAAAATTATTTTTTTGAAGCTTTTCTTAATTAATTGTATTAAATGCTAATTAAAAATGCTTAAAAACTAATTTAAATAGGGAAAAATAGCAAACTGACTTGGAAAAATCTGAAAATTTCAAGAAAAGTCTAAAATAATATTAGGAATCTAAGAAAAATATAAAAACAAGGGGTTGTGTGGTGGAATATGAAACTGCAAGGATAAGTGCTTAAGAATAAGCACTTGGAAATAAGCAAATGAACACCAATAAGCACCAACTGAACACAGAGGCTTAAATATGCAACAAGAACTCAAAATGAACTAAAAACAACTATCCTAAACTCTGAGATCCAAACTGTAGAGATTTGATGATAGTAGCTTATGTGCTTAAAAACAGTTTCTACCCACCTATTTGCAGCCTAAGAATAAGCCATCCAATAAGCTAGAAATCAAAGACCAGATATTGGGACTTAAAGAAGACCTGGTTGGGACCTTGTAAACCAAAATTGAGCCAAAGACAAGCTCTCAAGAGCTGGCTGCAAGACCCTGTGCAGACTCAGTGAATACTGAGTCAGTGCACAGGGCATTTTTGTCCATGTTGCCAACCAATTTTGAAGCTTATAAAAATTTAACAAAAATCCACAAAAATGACAATAATAAAATAGACCAAGGGAAGTTTTTAAAACCACAATTTTCACTGAAATTGACTCAGAAATGAGTCCAAGAAAAATCACCCTATTTGGGCTCAAACTGGATATGTGCAATTTGACTTTTGTAACAGATATGATTAGTTGACTTTTGTGAACTTAGAAACTGATTTAAAGGACTGAGATTAAGGTTAATAGATGAAATGAACTTAATGCAAGCTAAATCTATGAATTTGAGACACAAAACAAGTTTTTGCTTTAATAAAAATCCAACAGTTAAGTATATTAGACAGATAAAAGATAATTTGGACTTTTAAGGTTTGCAACTGAGATTTAATGACCCAAATGGTTCAGGATAACCTAGTTGAGACTGAGTAGACAAGATCTAAGTACAAACTACAACTCAAACTCCAATATCACTACTGACCCAAACACACCTGTTCACACAGGTTTGCAAGTTACACTACACAATCTACTGAACTAGCTTGAGTTATTGATCAAACTGAGCTTAACTCTCCTAAATACAACTAAATAAACACATTTGAATTATTTATAAACACAGATACAAGTACAAACAAAAAATGCAAATTGACTTGAAAATTGAAAATGAGAAACTCACTCACCAATGTCCAGCTTATTGCAGGCTAAAACCAAACCCAAGATCACTACACTAAGCCCTTACCAACCCATATCCATGCTCTGCAACACCATAAACCATTCCAATGTCCATTTGAGCTTACAGTTGACTTATGTTGACCAATAACCAAATTGTTTGAAACTGAATTGTGAGCTTAACCAAAGCTATAATAAGCTTGAATAAGCTTATTTGAGATGGAAATTGAACTTTTTAA
Source organism: Chrysanthemum seticuspe (assembly GCA_019973895.1). NCBI lineage: Eukaryota > Viridiplantae > Streptophyta > Magnoliopsida > Asterales > Asteraceae > Chrysanthemum > Chrysanthemum seticuspe. The sequence goes on along the minus strand of BPTQ01000007.1, from coordinate 246,984,093 downwards.
AGCTTGCAAATGAGAATTTGAAACTGAGTTATACAACAGTAAACATGAAACTAGGAACTTATATAAAAACTTGAATTGATAATCAAAAGCACATTACAAAGATATTTTAACTTAATTGTGATACATAAAAGCTGAAATTACAACATTTTGAATTAAACTAATACATTTATTTAAAAAACGACATTAAAGAAAATTATATAACTAGCTACTTGCCCTCTTCTCTCTCCTTTCTTCCTTTTATACACCAACAGGCCTTCCCGACTTGTTCTGAGCAAATCCCACTAATATTAAGGACCATTGGATTACTTGAAGAGATATTGGCCATAGGATCACTTTTTGGCGGGAAAGGTTTTTTAACAGCTGGAGCTTGAGTGCAAAAAGGAGGAGGGGCATTAAATGCCTTTTGGAGTGTTTGGAGGGTAGTAGGATGATGATGGAGGGGGTTGAGTGTGCAGGCAAGTGTTGCAGGGTGCAGGGGTGATGATGGAGAGGGCACCCCGTGACTGGTTTTGGTATTTTAAACGTGGGCGGGTTTTGTTTTTAAACCGGGTTGGATTGGGTTGGATAAAAGGGTTGGGCCTGGATCAGGCATAAGGGTTAGGGATGTTTTATTTTGGGCTTGGACTAGCTTTGGATAAAATAGATAGTTTAGGGACCAATCTTGCCAAAACTGAAAAACCAAGGACCAATATTGAACATTCTGAAATTATACTCCAAGGGTAAATCATGACCATCTCCAATAGTATAAGGGCCATTTTTGTTATTTGTGAAATTCCAAGGACTAAACATGACCATTTTTAAAATCCAGGGACCAAAACTGTAATTTCTCAAAACTTTTGGAACTTTTCACCAAAGGACTAATTATGACAATTTATGGTTTTAAAAGGACCTTTGGTGATTTTTCTTTTGAAATTATGTGCTCAGGGACTATTTCTGACAATTTTTGAAACTTGAGGGACTGAAACTGCCAATTATGCAAACTTAGCTCATTTTTCATCTGATTTTAAACATTTTGCATCTGAAACATATAAAATGCAATTTTGGAATATTTTCAGTATTTTGATGCATTTCTGAGCATTTTTAGATGTTTTGCAATTCAGATTGACCCAAAAATGATGAGTATTTACACACTCATCTGCTACTCTACTGAATTCTAAACACAAATCAAACTTATGATCTTAAAAATTTCTAACATATACGAAATTAGGACAGATTTATGTTGATTTTGACTTTGAGTGAGTTTTTCTGACAAGTAGTGACTGAAATGGTTGTGTTTAACCTAAATTAGACTGAAGCAACAGATTTTAACCAACAATAAGCACCCTAACTCAGATTACTTAACAGATGCAAACACCCCTTATACTAATTGTCTTGCAATTTTAACTAATCTACCTACTGAATTAGCTTATGCTAACACTTAAACTGAATCAAGTTAGCCTAATGACAACTAAATAAACAGACCTAGGCTATTAATTACCAAAGATTCAAACACAAGCAGATTATGCAGATTATACTAGTTTATAGAGAGAAAAATAAGAACTCACAAGTGTCCCAGCTTATTTGCAGCTTAAACCAGAACCAACCTACACTAACCTAAGCTAATCCAAACCAATCCAAGCTCTGCAACAACCCCATTCCATAACTGAGTCCACATTGAGCTTTACAGTTGACTTTTGTTGACTGTTTTTGGTGTTTGAGTAAATTTTGAGATTGAAACAGATTTAAGCTCACAATAAGCTATAACAAGCTTAAATGAGCCTAATCAGTCCAATGTAACAACTTTAAATCAACAAAGCTTAATTTGGAATTTTGACTTTAAAATTGCAAATATGAGAATTAATTCTACAAACTTGAAACTGAGATTGAAATGAGTTCAAATTACATTAAGGTAACAGAATACAAGTTTTAGAAAGCAAAGATTACAGTTTTAGAAAATAACTAAGACAATTTAAATAAAAACAACATACATGAAAATTAAAACTAAAAACTACTCACTCTACTCTCTCCTCTTCCTCTATTTATATGAAAAAGGCTTCCCCTCTCTCCTCTGAGCAAATCCCACCTCTTCTCTGGGCCATTGGATCACTGGAGTCAATTTTAGCCATTGATGGCTTTTTGGCGCCAAAAAGAGATATTGCAACTGGGGTCGATTGAGTGCAAGGAAGAAGAGGCATTTAATGCATTTGGTTTGTTATGGAGGTGGAGGGGACATGGAGAGGTGTATGTGAGCTGGAGGTGAGGGGAGGACTGGATTTGCAGAGCAGTTGGTGAAGGTGAAGGTGGGTTGGAGGGAAAAGGTGGGCGGGTTTGACTTATTTGACTGGGGGTGTTATATTAGACAGGGGGTTCACAAAGGGGGGTCAAGTGGTATTATGGCAGGGGTTCAAGCTCAAGCAAGGGGTCATGGTATCAAATAACAAGGACCAAACTTGCATTTTCTGATATTTGAAGGACCAAAACTGCCAAATTTTCAAAGTTATTCCAAGGGACCAATTATGACAAGTTTCAATAGTACAAGGACCATTAAAGATATTTTTAAACTTCCAAGGACTATTTTTGCCAATTTTGAAACTTGAAGGACCAAACTTGTAAATTCTCCAAACTTTTTACCCAAGGATCATTTTTGATAAATTTTGATTTTGAAAGGACTTGGGTTGACTTTTATTCCAAAACAAATGCTCAGGGACTGATTTTGTCAAGATTTGAAAGTCGGGGGACTGAAACTGCCAATTATGCAAACTTAGCTCGATTTTCATCTGATTTTAAACATTTTGCATCTGAAACATATAAAATGCAATTTTGAGATATTTTCAGTATTTTGATGCATTTCTGAGTGTTTTTAAATGTTTTGCAGTTCAGATTTGACCAAAAATGATGAGTATTTACACACTCATCAGCAGTAAAATATCCCACATTGATTTCCAACCGGTTCTGGTAAAGAAGCCGGACGGAATATGGAGAATGTGCATGGACTTCAAAAGCATCAACGCTTCGTGTCCGAAAGACTACTACCCCCTTCCGGAGATCGACTGGAAGATAGAATCCGTGATGGGATACAAGTACAAGTGTTTTCTTGATGCATATAAGGGCTACCACCAAGTTCAGATGGCCAAAGAAGACGAAGAGAAGACAACCTTTTACACAGAACACGGAACCTTCTGTTATACCAAAATGCCCTTCGGTTTGAGAAATGCTAGGGCAACATATCAAAGGTTAGTGGACTATACTTTCAAGGAGCAAATTGGCAGGAATTTGGAAGTATACGTTGACGACATGGTAATCAAGAGCAGAAGCGAAGTGGAGTTGTTAGCAGACATGACGGAAACATTTGATAATCTCCGGAGAATCAACATGAAACTTAACCTGAAAAAGTGTTCGTTTGGAGTTGAAGAAGGGAAGTTCCTCGGATACGTAGTGACGTCCGAAGGAATAAGAGCAAATCCTAAAAAAATGAAGGCAATTGCTGACATGCAATCACCCAGAACGCTCAAGGAAATGCAGAGCCTTAGCGGGAAGCTCGCAGCCATGAATAGATTCCTCTCTCGATCCGCAGAAAAGGCCTTGCCATTCTTCAACACCTTAAAGAACATAACAAAAGACAACCAAAATGAATACCGATGGAGCGAACAGGTCGAAGAGGCATTTCAGAAGATGAAGAGTATAATTTTAGAGCTGCCCAACTTAACCGCCCCGGTAGCAGAAGAAGACATTTTCGTATATTTGGCAGCAGCCGAGGAAGCCATAATCGCTGTGTTAATGGTGGAGAGGAAGGTAAACAAATGCCGGTACACTATGTCAGTAGAACACTACATGAGGCCGAGAGAAATTATGCTCCCCTGGAAAAACTGGCTCTAGCTCTATTACACTGTTCCAGGAGACTCAGAAGATACTTTGAAGCCCACCCCATCAAAGTTATCACAGACCAGCCCATTCGGGATGTGTTGAACAAACCAGAATCCTCAGGAAAACTGATGAAGTACGCAGTAGAGTTGGGAGCGTACAAAATTACCTACATTCCAAGGCACGCCGTCAAGGGCCAAGTCTTGCCAGATTTCATAAACGAAATACCAGTCGGTAAAGCAGGTGGACAACAAGGAAAAAACAAGGAAATATGCAACATCTCCACGCCCGAGGAGGAGTGGACACTGTTCACAGATGGGGCGTCTAACAAAAAAGGCTCCGGAGCAGGTTTGGTGCTGATCAGCCCGGATCAAACGGAGTACACTTATGCCCTTCGACTCAATTTCCCCAACCAACAACGAGGCAGAGTATGAGGCATTGCTAGCCGGCCTAAGAATAGCCAAGGACATGAAAATCCAAATATTAAGCACTAAAGTAGACTCCAACCTAGTGTCAAGCCAAATTAACGGAGAGTTCACCACTTACAAGGAAAGCATGGCCAAATACTTGGCTAAGGCAAAAGAATACAAAGGATGTTTTAAGCAATTCAGAATACAAAACATTCCCCGGGCACAGAACCAGAAGTCCGACATGTTAAGCAAGCTAGCATGAGTTGCGTTTGATCATTTTGACCAAAGAAATACTTGTAGAAGTATTGGAGACACCTTCAACGGAGGAAAAGGTCGTAGGGGCAATAGTTGAGGAAGAAGAGGAAAACTGGATGTCTCCGATCATCCGGTGCATCACCGAAGGAAAATGGCCGAATGATGAAAATGAAGCAGGAACCCTCCGGATGAAGATCGGCCACTACGCAATGGAGGACGGGGTACTATTCAAAAAATCCTATTTAGGCCCAATGTTAAGATGTGTGAGCCCATTACAAGCTAATTACGTGGTGAGTGAGGTGCACGAAGGGGCATGTAGGATGCACTCAGGCTCAAGGTCCGTGGTGGCAAAGTTAATCAGGCAAGGTTACTACTGGCCGACAATGCACAGGGACACCAGAGAGGTCATTCAAAAATGTGACTCCTGCCAAATACACGCTCATGTGCCTAAGTTACCTAAGACACTCATGACTTCTATCATGTCGCCTTCGCCGTTCTTTCAATGGGGAATGGACGTGTTGGGCCCTCTCCCCGAAGCACCTGGGAAAGTAAAGTATTTCATCGTAGCTATTGACTACTTTACAAAGTGGATGGAGGCCAAACCACTGGCGAAAACCACAGGAAAAGAGGCCATAAAATTTGTATGAGAAAACATTGTGTGTCGCTTCGGCCTACCTCACATAATCGTAACGGACAACGGCAGTAACTTCATCCATGACCCCTTCAAAAGTTGGTGTGAAAAGCTTAACGTTAAACAGATAAACACCACCGTGGCACATCCTCAAGCTAATGGTCTAGTGGAAAGAGCAAACAAAAGCCTAATGCATGGCTTCAAAACAAGATTGGGAAGGAGCAGATCCGGATGGGTTGATGAGCTACCAAATGTGTTGTGGGCTCACCGAACGTCCCTTAAGACGAGCAATGGCGAAACGCCGTTCAGCTTAACATACGGAAGCGAAGCAGTGATCCCCGTAGAAATTGGAATGCCTACCTTCCGGACGATGACGGTGAAAGAAGAGGGGAGCGAAGAGGAGATCCGTTTAAATCTGGACTTACTGGAAGAAAGGAGAGACTCGGCAGCAGTTGAGGAGGCAAGATACAAGAAGAAGGTGGAGCAATATTACAACCGAAGGGTAAGAGGGGAAAAATTCAGAGTGGGAGACTTCGTATACCGAAAAAATGAAACTAGCAGACAAGAAAACCAAGGGAAATTGGGACCAAACTGGGAAGGCCCTTACCGAATCGTCAAGGCATACGATAACGGTTCATAAAAATTGCAAACAACTGAAGAAAAGGAAGTGCCCCGAACTTGGAATGCGGTGAATCTAAGGAAATGTTTCTTGTAAGATAGGGAAAGATTTGTAACCCTTAAGCCCATGAGGCAATCGTTTGCAACTATTTATTAATGAAAAGTATAGCTCCCCGGATGACGGAGGAGCAATTTTCCACATTTTAATTGTTTACTGAACATAATTATTAAGTGATCCCCCCGATAGGCTCGCGACCTCCGGGGAAATATGGTCAATGTTTAAAGATGGTTCATACCCAAAAAGGGTTGCTATGAAAATACCGAACGGTTTATACCTAAAAAAGGTTGCCAAGGTAATAAACCAGATGGTTCATACCTAAAAAGGGTTGCCATGAAAATACCGAACGGTTCATACCTAAAAAAGGTTGCCGAGGTAGTAAACCAGATGGTTCATACCCAAAAAGGGTTGCCACGAAAATACCGAACGGTTCATACCTAAAAAGGTTGTCGAGGTAGTAAACTAGATGGTTCATACCCAAAAAGGGGTTGCCATGAAAAAACCGAACGGTTCATACTCTATACGAAGACAACGACAGATCATCACGGCATACATTCAGAAAATAAGAAAAAATATGTGTATGTACGATTAACATTGTAAGATATAACTTTTCACATACACATCAAACCATAACACAAGGTGGCGAATAAGATGGAATTCTAGAGAGAGAAAGTTAGAGGTTTAGGGAACTTAGTGAGAGAAAGTGAAAGATATTATTATGAGCTCCAACTCTCTACCTTGGAAGGTAGAGAGTATTTATAGTCTTACATAACTCGCCACACTTTGGGCTGTGGAATTGTGGCACCTCCTGCCTGCCCAGAAATGGGTGACATACGGACTAGGTGTCGGGTTTCACACCGCTCAATACATTCTGATATTTATGAGAGATGGAAGGTTCCATCTCTCAACCTCGAGTATTATTATAGAAAGTGAAAGAGAGTGATTCAAGGGATTTGGAGATTGAAAGAGAGAGATCTTAAGGTAGAATAAGCGGTGGAACACAATACCAAACTACACATACACTTTTCAATATAGAATGTTACAATTAGCATGTATGTGTATAAAAAAGAATAAAAGACTTACATACGGCACTACTAGACAGCAACAGAAGCATATCTCATACTTGGCAAGCCAAAAAAGTACCGTTGGGGAAAAACCCATACTTGGTAGATCAAATGATGGAGCTGTTGGAAAAATCCATACTTGGCAAGCCATAAAAGCACCGTTGGGAAAAACCCAT
>BPTQ01000007.1:246937833-246968154 GCA_019973895.1 Chrysanthemum seticuspe | reverse complement strand
TAGGTTTCTGCCTAGGCTTAAGGATTTCATTACCATCATAAAGCACCTTATGAGCATTTCTAGCCTTTTTAATTACCTCTGGATTTGGTTCCTCAACAAGGGGAATGCTATGCTTATCGCTTAAGACTCGATGCTTAGTGATCATGTGAGCAGTTTGAATGGTATTCCCTTGTACGTACAACTTATTTTCAAGCTTGTTTTTCAAAGTTTTTAGATTGGAAAAATCATTCAAAAGTTTTGATTCCTTAGCTTTGAATTCTTGCTTAAGCATTTTAACATTTTCTTGAAGTTCGTGTTTTTGCTTAGCAGTTTTGGAAAGCTTTTCTTGTAAGGAGTTTAACTCTTGTTTTAATACTTCTTCTCTAAAATTACTTTTTCTAATAATTGTACGCATTTGGATATCCATCTCCTGCTCACGAGTGGTAAGTTCAAACTTAGCACGTTGTTCGTATATGGCAACTTGATCCTTATAGGTATTGAGTTCAGTGGTCAAGGAATCATCAGGCACAAATGCAGTGTACTCATGCAATCCATAATCATCATTTTGAGAAGAAGATGCATACCTAGGTACTGCAGAAACTTTCATGCAAGTTTCCTCTGCATTAACGTGCACAGGTTGTGGCTGGTGCATCTCTATCTTGGGTACATCCGAAGCTTCCATGTAGCGTTCCTTTGCATTAGTTTGCACGGGTTGTGACTGGTGCACCTCTCTCTCTTGTGGACATGAGCATGAAGATTCTATTTTAGCATTGTCCGACTCATCATTATTTGTTTTCTCTAACATTCTGCATTCAGCACCACCCGATTCTTCACCAGATACATTACCCAACTTATCACAACAATTTTTCAACTGCACCTGACACTCATTCACGTCTTCATTCTTTTGTGCAGATTCTTCAATGAACTTTTTCATATTATCCATGAGTTGGATAAATGTCTCAATGAATTCCTGAATTTCCATTCCAGTATGTTTTTTGAAGGAAATTCCAGTCAAGTGTTGATTGTAATCTGCTGAATATTCCCCACTGATGAATGGTTGAAATTGTTTGTAGATTACTTGAAGAGCTGCACTGGAACCATCCTTTTGAACTTCTTCATTGGTAAGTTGCAGCTTTAAATGCTCTAAGTTCAACAGCAAGCTTCTTGTCAATGTAGGTAAGTCCTGGCGGAAAAGAGCACTACATGTTCGATCCCCAGCTATGGATAACAACTGAATGAGGTGCAGATGAAGTAGCTGATAGGGCTCAATGCTGCATTTCATTTGCATGGCATTCTGTAGCTTGGACTGGTGCAATTCTCTCTCATTAGATTCTGAACATGGAGATCTCACATCCTCATTGCTTAATTCAATCATCTTTAATCGTTCAGTGTAGCATACATTATCATTGTTGTCCACAACATCATACAGTTTAAGCACTTCTGAAATCACTGGGTCAGTAGAGTAAGACATGATGTGGAAGGATGCACGGGATTTTACACGTCTATGATTTAAACCGAGAAATAGAATCTTTCGCGGGATTTTACTAAAATCAAGACGAAACCGTTAAGCACTGACCAGTAGAGGGTGTTAAGATGACCGATGGAATGATATGATGAAAGAAGACTGTGTGATAGGACTTTAGATTGTTCGTAGGAAAGGCTGAAATGTTGATTGGTTGAGATTTGGATTGGTTGATGCACGTTTTTACGGAGAATTTTTAGGTCTAAAAACTTAAAAGCTCAATAACTTCCTTTCGGAGTGGATTTGGGCCTCGAAAAATTCGTTTCACGACATCGTGGTGAAACTTCACAATATTCAGGCTGTTCCGGTCGTTTTGACAGGTATTTCATTGAAAACGGAGTTACGGATCAAAAGTTATGGCCGTTTGAAGTTTTGACGTAAAAAGTCAACTTTGGTCAAACCTCTTCTTCGTAAACATCAACCAAGTCGCTATAACCCTTGAACCAAGTCGCTAAGTCACCAAGTCGCTAAGTGCTAAGTCGCTAACACTTAATTCGCTACACCACTAAGTCGCTAGAGTCCCAAGTCGCTAGACACAAAGCAAGTCGCTAAGTAGTAACTCGCTACCCCTCAAGTCGCTAGCAAAATTTTGGCAGTAATTCGCTACACAAGTCGCTAGAAATGCAAGTCGCTAAAGAGCAACTCGCTACAGACCAAGTCGCTACCACCAAGTCGCTACCCGTAGTGGAGATTCCACTACTTGTACTTTAACTCGCTAGATCTAACTCGCTAGATTTAACACTGTAACTCGCTACAATTTTGTGAAGCAAGTCGCTACGAAGAAAACTTATCCGTGAACTAACTCGCTACCATGAAAAACCATATAAACATCACTTTTCAATCCAAAAACAACCCAACCAAGATGATTCAAGCTTACCAAATGAAAACCTAAACACTTTTGATGATTCTAAACATAAAAGTACCAACAAAATTCAAACTTTAACACAAGAGATCAACCAAATGATGCAAAAACCACTAAACTTTTTCAAACTCAAAAACCACCTAAAAACCACTATAAATCCAAAGATGTGCAAGATATGATCTAACCATGGCTCTTGATACCAATTGTAAGATATAACTTTTCACATACACATCAAACCATAACACAAGGTGGCGAATAAGATGGAATTCTAGAGAGAGAAAGTTAGAGGTTTAGGGAACTTAGTGAGAGAAAGTGAAAGATATTATTATAAGCTCCAACTCTCTACCTTGGAAGGTAGAGAGTATTTATAGTCTTACATAACTCGCCACACTTTGGGCTGTGGATCAGGCATACAGTGGGTAAAGACCCGTCCGTCCTCCACGGTGTTACTTAACTAAATTACTACTTAACTTAAAAGAACTACGACTACGAGCTTTCTAACGATTACATATACTTGAGGTGACCGACTCTTTAATACCGGGAATTTCTAATTCCTAACATTATGTGTCATGGAATTTTGATATGCGATCTTGTGACTATTTGTATAATTGTTATGATGTATTCATGATTATACATGCATGTTAGTCATGGATGAGTTACTTTGATATTATTTAATTGTTAAGATATATTTATTTACGATAAATCTTGAATTGAGGAAGACTCCAATTATATATTAATGAATCAATTATGTGCTAATTGGTATATTTTAATTATGGGTTTACGCAATCGATTCATCGATGTATGTGGCTCACTTTCTATTGCTGGAGTGAAAGCCCTAATTAATATATACATTAATTTAACCTAGATATTGATTATTAATAGGTTTTATCGAATAAGTTGCATGTGGCTACTTGTTTACACGTATAAATTGTTTATTATGTGCGCATTGTTTTATAGTAGTTATTTTTTATTTGTTACTTGTTTGTTTATTATGTATGACAGTTTTAAGCAAAGGGTAATTTTGAATAGAAAAATAATACGGACTAAACAATGGTGAAATTTGATTTGTTTTGGAATAGTTAAGTTTTCAATAGTTTAATTGATTGGTGATTTTGGTACATATGGTCTGAACGGCTCACCCAATAGAATGAACTATAAAGGGGTTAATTAAGAAGTGCGCACAGTCACACTGAAAGGATGTCTAAGGTTATGCTTTGCGCTTACCTGATCCTCTGCCCCCTGTAAGTTCGAATGGAGCTACTTAGTAAGCCATAAAATGTGCAAACTCATCTTAAGGGCGAATTAATTTTAATTCCATGCGCCACTTCGGTGGTAATTACCTGAAACACTAAGTGTTTACACTTATGCAAAAGTACGGTATAATGAGTGATAATTAACACTAAATTCCTTGATTGGTGAACCCAATACCTCAGTCAAGACTTTGATAATTTGATCTTTATGAATTGGTAATAAAAAGTTTTTTATTAAATTTATGCTACAAGATGAATGAATGACATCTTTGTACATATTTGATTTGACCACATAAAATCAAAATTAGTACCCTTTTAAATTAAGTTATATGCCATCTAATTAAAAGGAACACTTGAAGTTGCAATTTACGTCATGACAGTACTTGGCTAGATTGTGATGGAGAGGTAAATCTCTATGTAAAGTCAGATCTTACATGGACATATTTGCAGTTCTTTAAGTTAGACACTTAAGTTGAGTAGGAAGTGATACCTGGACTCAATGGCATAAGATGGGATGAAACACGTTTATATTTGCAATAGCGTTGGAAAATATAAATCCCATAATGATCTAGGAGTTGGAAATTGTTTGCCAATTAATGTTCGACAGATTACCTTATTATGTGCTTTCGTTACTAGCAGATCAACTGATGTAATGAATCCATGATAACTTGGATCCTAGTTTTCAAGAAAATTATATGGTTATAAGTTTATATTACCGTTGGGTATATTTATTTCTTGAAAAGTGTATTATCGAAAATACTAATACTTGAACTTTTTTCTGTAGAAATGGCTCAAAACAACAATAACACTAACACTGCTCTAAATTCTGTGTTCAAAAACTTTTTTGATCGAGAAAAGTTGACTGGCTCTAAGAATTTCAATGATTGGCATCGCTCTTTGAGAATTGTCTGTAGAGTTGCTGACCGGTTGAAATATCTTTATGAACCTTGCCCTGCTGAACCAACTGGTCCTACAGCTACTCAAGTTGAAAAGGAAGAGTGGAAACTGGAGTATAAGCGTCATAATGATGTGGCTTGTATTATGTTGGGAACGATGGAATCTGCTCTTCAAAAGCAGTTCGAACATTATTTCCCATATAATATGCTCAATGAACTTCGAACTATGTTTGAGAAACCAGCTGCCGTCGAGATTTATGACTTGACCGACGCACTACACAGTTGTAGGCAGGGAGAGGGTAAACCCGTAAGTGCTCATGTATTGGAAATGAAAGGATACATGGATCAACTAAAGGCACTTGGCAAAACTTATGATGATGACATGGCTGTGAATCTGATTAATAGATCCCTTAACAAGGATTTTAATGGTTTTGTCAGAAATTTCAATATGCACTACGTGGGGAAGACAGTTACTGACCTACACGCATTGCTTATTGATTATGAGAAAGGGTTGCCTCAAAAGGTTCCTACTGCCCAGGTACTTGCTATTCAGGGTGGAAGGATTAATAAGCCAAAACCGCAGCGTGCGAACAACAAGAAGGGGAAGGGTAAGGGAAAGGTTGACAAAGGCAAACAGGTTATGGCCTATCAACCTCAACCCAAGAAGAACCCTACACCTAGGAAGGATAATCCTAAAAAGGATCAAGCATGCCACCATTGCAAGTCAGTTGGGCATTGGAAGAGAAATTGTGCTCTCTATCTTGATGAATTGCGGGCAAATAAGATGAAGTACGACGGGTCCTCGGGCGCCGGTCCTTCAGGTAATTTATTTGTCATTGAATTATTTACTCTAAATCATAAAAAATCCTGGGTATATGATACTGGTTGTGGTATTCACATTTGCAATACACTACATGGGTTTAGAGTGGAGAGGAAGCTTGCCTATGGGGAGCAATATCTGCACGTGGGAAATGGCGCACATGCAGCTGTTGAAGCCATAGGAACGTTTAGTTTAGTATTGCCTTCGGGCTTAATAATGTTATTGAATAATTGTCATTACGCACCTTCTATAATTAGAGGTGTTGTTTCCTTTTCAGTTTTGTTGGATGATGGTTTTACTCCTACTATTTCACGTAATGGAATTGATGTTTCTTTAAATGGTGTATTTTATTTTAAAGCAATTACTGTGAATGGTGTGTTTGAAATTGATGTGATTGGAAATGAATCTAACAATAATAATAATTCGATGTTTAGCATTAACAAGAAGATAAAGTTAGACTTGAACTCTTCTTATCTTTGGCATTGTAGACTTGCTCATATAGGCAAGGCTCGCATGCATAAGCTGCAACAAGAAGGGGTTTTGCAAAATATCAATGATGAATCATTTGATAAATGTGAGTCATGCATATCTGGGAAGATGACGAAGAAACCTTTTCATAGCAATATGGAGAGGGCTTCTGATCTACGTGGTCTTATTCATACTGATGTGTGTGGACCACTTAGACATGTGTCAAAGAAAGGTGCTAGCTACTTCTTAACCTTTACTGATGATTTTAGCCGTTATGGTTATGTTTATTTACTTAAGCATAAACATGAGGTGTTTGAAACATTTAAGGTTTTCAAAGCTGAAGTAGAACTGCAATTGGGAAAGAAGATTAAAGCTCTTCGATCCGATAGAGGAGGCGAGTATCTAAGCCAAGAGTTTAAAGATTACTTAGCTGAGAATGGAATTGTCCAGAATCTCACTTCTCCATATACTCCACAACAAAATGGTGTATCTGAGAGAAGAAATCGTACATTGTTGGACATGATACGATCTATGTTTAATATTACTACTCTACCTTTATCCTTTTGGGATTATGCTTTGGAATCAGCTGTTCGTATTCTTAATATGGTTCCCACAAAGAAGGTTGATAAGACACCATATGAAATATGGCATGGTAAAGCTCCTAACCTGTCTTATTTAAAGGTCTGGGGTTGCGAGGCGTATGTTAGACGTGACTCCGCAGATAAACTCCAAAAAAGATATGTAAAGTGTATCTTTGTAGGATACCCTAAGGAAACTATGGGTTACTACTTTTACTATCCAACTGATAATAAAGTAATTGTTGCTAGGTATGGAGATTTTCTTGAAAGAGATCTCGTATCTCAAGAATCAGTGGGAGAGTTTATGATCTGGAAGATGATCAAGAAGATGCATTATCTTCTGAAAACACTAACGTACTTCCGGTAGAACCTGATAGTCTGGGTCCTCCACCAGAAGTTGAAGTGATTCCCGTTCGTAGATCCGTAAGGTCAACACGTGCACCTGAACGTCTATGTCTTAACGTAGAGGTTGAGGAAACTATGTTAGGAGATCTTGGAGAGCCTACTAGTTATAAAGCTGCCATGGCAAGTCCTGATAAGGAAAAATGGCAGGTTGCAATGAATGGAGGAATGCAATCCATGAGAGAAAATGAAGTCTGGGTAGAGGTTGACTTACCTCCAAACGCCACGGTGGTAGAAAGTAAGTGGCTCTATAAAATTAAGACTGACATGGATGGCAATATACACGTCTATAAAGCTCGTCTAGTTGCGCAAGGTTTACTCAAATTTATGGCATTGATTACGAGGAGACCTTTTCTCCTGTAGCGGACATTAGAGCTATTAGAATTCTCATAGCTATAGCAGCATACTATGACTATGAGATATCTCAAATGGATGTCAAAACCGCCTTCTTAAATGGTCGCTTAGATGAAGACATCTATATAAAGCAACCTGAGGGGTTCGTGAATTCACAATTTCCAAACCGTGTATGCAAACTTCAAAGGTCCATTTATGGATTGAAGGAACCATCAAGGCAATGGAATAAAAGATTTGATGAAGAAGTCAAAAAGTATGTATTTATTCAAAATCTTGATAAGCCATGTGTATATCACAAAGTTAGTGAGAGTGATGTAATTTTCCTAATTCTTTATGTCGATGACATATTAATTATGGGAAAAGACATTCCGAGTTTGCAAAATGTTAAGGCATATCTTGGGAAGTGTTTTTCCATGAAGGATTTAGGAGAAGCTGCATACATTCTGGGAATCAAGATCTACCGCGATAGGTCAAAGCAGTTAATTGGTTTAAGTCAAAGCGCTTACATTGATAAAATATTGAAGAGATTCAATATGCAAAATTCCAAGAAAGGATATTTGCCGATGGATGTAAAGCATGGCTTATGTAGCGAGATGTGTGCTTCAACACCTGCTGAAGTGGCACGCATGTAGAAAGTTCCTTATGCTTCGGCTGTAGGATCTATTATGTATGCTGTGAGATGCACAAGGCCAGATGTGGCGTTCGCTCAGAACATGACCAGTCGATATCAACAGAATCCGGGTGAACTTCACTGGATTGATGTTAAACATATTCTAAAGTATCTTAGGAATACGAAAGATATGTTTTTAGTGTATGGTGGAAATCCAGACACAGAGCTTGGTGTTACAGGTTACTGTGATGCGTCCTGGCAGTGTGATAAATATGATACGAAGTCTCAGACGGGTTATGTCTTTGTCATCAATGGAGAAGCAGTTGACTGGAAGAGCAAGAAGCAGAGTACGATTGCGATGTCTGCGACAGAAGCCGAATACATAGCTGCTTCGGAAGCTGCAATGGAGGCTGTTTGGATTAGGAAATTCATTTCAGGGCTTGGTGTTATGCCTTCAATTGAATCGCCTATTGATATGTATTGTGACAATTCTACTGCAATCATGTTTGCCAATGAACCTGGAGTCATGAAGGGCACCAGACATTTTCTACGGAAGTATCACTATGTTCGGGAACAAATCCGCGAAGGTGAAATAAATCTACTAAAAGTTCACACAGATGATAACTTAGCTGATCCTTTCACTAAGGCTTTAGCTAAAGACAAGCTTATTGGACTTGCCAATGGAATTGGACTTCGTTTAGCTAATAGTTTCATGCATAACTGTGATTAGTATTTGGATAAAGGATATTGTAAAACATTTATTATTTTGATGAAATAAAGTTTGGATTATGTTTATTTTCATTTATAATATTGTTGTCCTATATTTGCATGTTTAATCCGTAAATAACTAAGTTATTTTAAATGTCCGTTGTCGATTAATGATATGGGAGTATCATTAAATTAAGACAAATCTGAGAGATGTGGTAGAATATACTTGAAAGTATATTGATGAGAATGCATACCAATTTCAGATGATATTCAATGAATTGAATATAGGACTTATCCCAACTACATAATTTACTTTGTGGATATTGTTATAAGTAAATTATGAATAGTAATCCTCAGACTTGAGATACCATATAAGTGTCATGAATGTAGTGCATTTCTGTGAAGCAACTTAACGCTATACGTAACTGTTAGTTATAAGGGTTGTTTTCAGAAATGTTACGAAGTTTATGGGTTATTCTTGTAGTCAAAATAGAATTTGTTCCCTCAAATTTATTTGGAGTTTAATACTGCTGGGCCCCTCGTAGGGTTGACAAGATGTTATGTTCGGCCGCACCCAAATCTCCCCTAAATATGTTTAGATGATTCGGTAATCTTGGTCAATCACTTACAACGAGAAACATAATAGTTTTATAAAGAATGACTTGATTTCATATCTTTATTTAACGTGGTATTAGAAACAAAAGGATAATAATAATGAGAAATCATTAAAAGGTTTTTCCAGGAGCCTTACTCGAGTTGTACTAGAGGCATCGAAGTGTTGCTAGACGCTAACCGATGTGATCACTTTATTAAGATATATCAAAGTGGGAGCTGTAAGTTTTATGGATATAAATTAATAGACGTGAGTTAGGATCGAACTCGAGACTACAGGGTTGCACACTTTACGTATGAGAATTTAAAGTTAATAATTAAATATAAAACGTTGTATTTATTTATTGATTAAACGAAATAACTAACGAACGTTAAGTAATTAATGTAATGGACTAACGGGCGTTGAAGGTATTTCGAAAAGGACTAAATTGCAAAGTTTGGAAGTTTCCGAAATCCCTTGGGGATACCCTCATCCGATCGGCCAAGGAGGAAAAGGAAACAAACCCTACTTGTTCACCAAGTTTGCTTGGGTATATATACAAAACCTAGGGTGTTTGTAAAATATATCTTGTGCTCATTGCTAAACCCTAAAAACGTTTTGTGTGTGTTTCTTTGTCTCAAACCGATCGGCCATCCACAAGGGTGTCGATCCACTCTTTTCCATTAAACCAAGTTATTTGTTTTATCAAAACTAGCATTACTTTAATTCAGTTTAGTATGTGTGTACAAGAACGTAGTAATAACACAATATTGTTATTATTCTTGGATTGAATTACAAAACGGTAAGGGGTAATTCATATAATCCTAATTAAATCAAATTAGGGTTCTTCCATTGCTAGTTTGTGGATTTGATTCTTGTTCGGCTAGAATCAAGAAAAGGTACGCATATTCTTTTATGTTAATTAATTGTTCATTAATAAATCTTATACGTTTCCGCTTGAATACTTTGATGTTTTGTGATTATTTATTTGATTGTCATGATATATAATTCCAACACTAAGTTATATCGATGGGCTGATTTGTTTACTATGCAAATATACAAATTAAACATGTAAACGGAACCTGTTCAGCCTATACGGGGAGAGCGAGTCTTTGACTCAAATATATAGAGTCTAACCGGGATTACCGGGTGACTGTTTCCAACCCTATTCCATGGCAAGAGAAAGAGAGGCCTAAACTTAGGCATAGTTTTAGGCCTAAAAACAAGTGTCATCATCATAATGGTTGTAAAATAAATGGGTCCCTGTCTGCAACCATTAAGATGATGCCACTTGTTTTTAGGCCTAAAATTAGGCCTAAGTTTAGGCCTCTCTATCATTTCTCTTCATGGCAAACCCAAGATATGTAACTTGTGATGTTTGAAACTGATACCTTTTCAAAGGATATCAAAACGCTTAACTACTAGCCCATCTTGCTTGTTGTATCTATAATACTTTTAATAATAGTTACGTCTCTTGTTCAAGTGCCAAAAACCCCCTACTTAAATTAAGTACTAGAATGTCAACTGTTTATCGTCACGAGTATGACACCCCATCTGATTGTAAAGGGACATAATATATTCTCTAATGAGATATAACTAACCCATCTTAATCATTTTAAATTGATTATTAAGATATATACAGATCAGAGAGTTATAGTCTTAAAGACTTCTTCAGGATCTGTTGAGATATCTTTTTCTACAAGCTAAACAACCACGCTATCATAATGGATATACAAAAACTTGAAACATCAAAACCTAACTCACAGATGGCCTTATAAAAGCACTTACATTGTAAAAAAAATAACTATCAGTATAACTGTATAAGTATCCATGACAGGATTCTCGCACACTAGCTGGCGAAAGCCATCCATTCGCACCCTTGACCGGCCCTCCATCTTCCTCGCTGGAGTTGTATTCGCGTTATTGCTCCTCTGGGTATTCTTCTCGGTTTCAACTATCGACCAAATCTTCAATTTCTCCCGTCCCATGCCTGAATCCTGCCAATGTAACAAACCTGACCCCGCCTTCAACCTCCAGTTTGACCCACCTGCCTCCACTTTCTACGACGACCCAAATTTTGGCTACACCATCGAAGAATCCATTAAAAACTGGGACCAGAAAAGACAAGCATGGCTTGAGCTACACCCTTCGTTCAAACCCAAATCACATGACAGAGTATTTCTAGTAACTGGCTCACAATCTACGCCATGCACGGGTCCCTCCGGAGACCATATATTGTTGAGGACTTATCGTAACAAAGTTGATTACTGTCGTATTCATGGGTACGATATCTTTTATAACAATGTGAAACTTGACCCCAATATGCCTGGGGGTTGGGGGAAGCTTCCAGCAGTTCGGGCTGTGATGGTGGCACATCCTGAAGCTGAGTGGATCTGGTGGCTAGATGAAGACACTGTGATCACGGACATGGAGTACAAGATCCCATTTCATCTGTACAAAGACTATAATTTTGTTCTTCATGGTTGGCCGATAGAGGTTTACGAGAAGAAGAGCTGGCTAGGGCTCAATGACGGATCATTTCTCATTAGAAACTGTCAATGGTCGTTAGATTTGTTGGATATGTGGTCTGATATGGGACCACGGTCTCCAAATTTTCACAAGTGGACTAGAGTATTGTTAGACGATTTCAAGCATGGCCCTACCGACCAGACAGCGCTGGCTTACTTGATCTGGAAGAAACAAAATGATTCGTTTGGTAAAAAGATGCTCATTGAGACTAGATATTATCTGGAAGGGTACTGGACAGGAATTGTTGACACTTTAAAAAATATTACCGAGCTATATTTGGAGGTCGAGACGAGAGAGGGAATGTTACGAAGGCGGCATGCTGAGAAAGTGAGTGAAACATACGGTGTGTTACGAGAACCGTCTTTGAAAGACGCGGGTAATGAGTTTGGGAGTTGGAGAAGGCCTTTTGTGACTCATTTCGCGGGCTGTCAGCCATGTAATGGGAAACATAACCCGGTGTTTACCCGTGAGGGTTGTAGGAATGGGATGAACAAGGCTTTAAACTTTGCTGATAATCAAGTTCTTCGGAATTATGGGTTTGTTCACCCCAATCTATTGGATTCTTCGGTAATTTCCTCGCTTCCATATGATTACCCGGCGTGATTAGAAAATAAATTTATCATATATAGTGATGTTTTAGTTTTATTTTCGCAATTTAGGAGATACACACTGGAGCTAATTCAAGTTGAAATCTTCAACAGATTTACTTTTGTAAATACGTATTGGTGACGATGTAAATCCTCTTTTTTCTTTTATATAATTTGCATTTCTTGTAGATGTAAATTAAAAACTTCTTAAATGGACTCGAATGATCTTGCAAGCCGAACTTGATATAATCAAGTTGTCTGCAAAAAAATAATTCCGGCTACTAGAAAGCTCTTTTTTAAACGGTAACTAGATCAAAACACCTAGCACGAAGCTAGGAAATGATAATTACATACGATAGGGCTTTACAAAGATTGCAAAATTAAACCACTCTATTCATTTAAAGAAGAATTCTTAGATCTATTTGAATTTCAAGTGTAAAAATGGAGTTTGATATCAATGACAATTAGGTCCTTTTTGGGACGCTTTGAGTTGAAACCAATGTTTTAAAAACTGGTTTTTGAGCCATCAGGTCACAGTTCAGCCTGGTTTTTCGCTCAAAACCGGCTTCCAGTGTTCACGGTTAGCCGGCCGGGTCAACCTGGGTTTTCAAACACCGGTTGAAACCATGTCATTCCTTGAATGCAAAGTAACTCGGTTGGGCTTGAGATGGTATGATACTTGATCAACTAAGGAAAACAGATCACCAATATTGATTTTTTTCCGCTTACTAGAAGGCAAATATGTCATCCCCGTTAAAAGAATTAGAATCTTTTGAATAAATCAACCCAAACTTATAATATTTCAAAAAAAAAAAAAAAAAAAAAATTGACTCCTAAAAAATTTTAACCGAATATTTTATTGTCAATATGTACGTGTTTCTATCTCACTTTCAACTAGACAATCGAGGAATTAATGGTTGGGCGCAATCGCGGATCGTCTTGGAATGCAAGATATGTTGATAATCAATAAATAGTCTATGTTATCACAAATCCTTATAAGCAATGTTAATTAATGGTAAGAACGCTAAGAACCATGTAGAGATACGTGTTATGAACTCAACAACACATAAACAATATTTAGAGAGATCGAGCGTAAACTAAATCATATTCATTTCAAGTTAACACAAATGAAAGTGAATTCCGCCTTCAATGTAATTAAACCGAAGCATTGATCGATCCGATCTGCATATATAGAAAGCAAATCATTTTCTATGCATAACCTAGCGGAATGGATACATTCACGTGCATTTCCCAATGTCGAAACGGAATCTCAATGGATTGAAATTGTGGTTTTAAGAGCATCTCCAATGTTATAAACTTAAACAAGTTTAGGTCATGGTTTTTCAAACCTCAACATTTATACTTACCCAATTACTCTTATAAACTTACACAAGTTTATACAAGTTCACAATTTGATTGTTTGCTTTATAAAAAAAAGACCCATTTATACCCTCTTTGTTAATTTTATACAAGTTATACTCATGAACCACCCTTAAACTTTCTCTATAAACCTTTATAAACTAGCGTGTAGGGGTGTAAACGAACCGGACGAACACGGACGAAGCCTTTTTCATGTTCGTTCATTTAATTTTAACCGGACAAATAAACGAACACGAACGCTTAAACGGACGAAATTTCTTGTTCATGTTCGTTTATTAAGAAAATGAGTTGTTCATGTTTGTTTATGTTCGTTCATTAAGACGCTAGACGAACGCTAAACGAACATAAACGAACAAACATAAATAAACTTAGACAAACAATCATAAACTTTATTAAATTATGCATCTACTATTGTTCTATAAGTGACGTTTTGTTTAAACAAACTAATTTAAAAATTATACAACTAAAAGATTTGATATACGAACATAAATAAATAAATGAACATAAACGAACGTTAACGAACGCATAATCGGACGTTCACGAACATAAATAAACGGACGTGACTTTTGTTCATGTTCGTTCATTTAACTAAACGATCTTAAAAAGCTTGTTCATATTCGTTCATTTAATAAATAAACGAACATAAACGAACTTTTTACCGAACCGTTCATGAAATGTTCACTGAACGTTCAGTTCGTTTACAGCCCTACTAGCGTGTGCAATGAGAAAGTTTATAAGCTTGATGATACATCATATCCACATCACTATAAACTTTTTTTATGAACCGTGCTGAAGTTGCTCTAAGTTATTGTATATATGGAATGATTCTATAAATTACTTATTGAAGGGAAGATGCTATTTTTTTGGATTTGTTTTTAGGTTAAAAGCATCAAAGTGGTGAAGTTCTTCATATAGTTTCATACATTTGTCAATTGATTTTTATAACGTTATAAATTATTTTACAAAACCACATGCATTAAAATATAAACAAGTACAGAGTTTAATACATGAATATTAGAAATAAAATGCATTGTCGTTGAAACAAAAATAAAACTAATAAATTTTAAACATATTCGTAGAGCAAATGGTGTCATGACTTGAACAAAAACACTGTTTAGCAATTAGCATTTCAGTTCTAACAGAACCTAATCACTCACAAGTCCAAAGACATTCTCCTCCATAAGAGCATATGTAACGCAAAACTTTCCCAAAAGCTTTCTACTATTTTGACATGCCTTTGGATGATTTTTTTTGCTCACATAAGAGAGCTTTACAATATATATATATTTTTTTACATAGACTTGTATATCTCCAAGGTTGAATTAGCCGAATATATTATTCGGCTAATAGGTTGCACTCAATGAATATTTTGAATTAATTTATAACTTTTAACTTATTATACAATCTCATATTTTTCTTTCTTGAAAGTTAAATTAAAGCTATTGTAAAATTTTCATTACTTCGAATTAAAAATGCAAATCACATTAATTTAAAAAAAATGAAAGTTACATAATTTCATATTTTATCTTTAAAAGTAAAAGTTTAGATTAAATATGTAAAAATGTTACCTTATAGAAGCTAAAACTGCATTCTTTCTCTCAAAAACAAGCTAACACAAAACATTTAAATTTAATTTATTCCCCAAAAAAGAAAAGAACAAAAACAAAAAACACCCTTATCGTGTTATAGCACATCCTATTGGCATGACTCAATCCATAACGCATGACATTTGGCATCACTGGCGATTTCGTGACACCAAGACGCTAGTATCGTGCGCGCCAAAAGTATTAACGTGTGAGGTGGCGCCATGAGACTCTTGCTCTTAACCTTTCATTGTGTATGCTTGAAAATGATCTCAAATTGAAATCAACATGATATCATGTTGACTAGTCACTAAACAAAATAAAAAAACAAAATATGAGTCAACAAAGCTCGGTCAATTCACCCACCGGGTTTTTTTTTTTCATTTGGTCGGTTTGACACACTATGTATTTCACCGGTTTTTTTTTTAAAGTTTTCAAACATCACACATGTGACCTGTGTGAGATATTACTAGTCAAATTATACTCTGTCTATGTCAAATGTATTAATCTTGACACTTAAAATACTTATGATTTATGTTTATGTTTGCGCAATCGCAAGATATTTTCCTCGTTAGTTGTGTGAATAAAGCTATCATCTAATTAAAAAGTATAACACAATACATGTTAATCAAACAAGATGTAAACTGTTTTGCCACGATTATGATGACACTCCGTGGGCACCGTGGCTTCAATTATAGAAGAAATAATAGATTTGCATTCCTACGAAGGAATATGTTGACTGGTCTATCTCTAGACCTATTCAGGTTAGTTAACTTGTTAAAAGTGTTATAATGGACATAACATTCCACTAACAAACTAAGGTGGTGTTTGTTTTTCTTAAAAAAGTTTTAACAGCCTCTTAATGAACCAAACCTCTTAATCGGTCAGACGTTTTAATCGTTAATACCGTTTGGTTTTTTTTCTTTCGTTCAGACGCGGTCAGATGAAAAAACATTTTAATGGTCTAGACTTGAGAAGGGTATCTTAATGCCTCTTGTGAACTTTTAATAAAGAAAAAAAAATGTTTCGTTCACCCATATTCCCTCAAACCTGTCCGGACCTGTAGGATATTAGTTTTCACATACACATCAAACCATAACAAATAGGTGGCGTATAAGTGGAATTCTAGAGATAGAAAGTTAGAGGTTTAGGGAACTTTAGTGAGAGAAAGAAAATTCTTATTATGAGCTCCAACTCTCTACCTTGGGAGGTAGAGAGTATTTATAGTCTTACATAAAACGCCACACAACGGGCTGTGGATCAGGCATACAGTGGGTAAAGACCCGTCCGTCCTCCACGGTGTTACTTAACTAAATACTACTTAACTTAAAATAACTACGACTACGAGCTTTCTAACGATTACATATACTTGAGGTGACCGACTCTTTAATACCTGGAATTTCTAATTCCTAACAATCTCCCCCTAAGGGAGGTCACCTCAAACATATACTAAAATTACATTGAATACAAACAGATATGTCATTAACAATTGTTCTTGCATTCTTGATGTAGTACTTTGCTCCGAAGCTCGTAGTCATTGATTCTTCTCATTGCATGTTTGGTTACTCTAGGTGGAGGTCTTTTACTGATCCACGTGATAATAAATTTGAGCCAGCTTTTGAGATCATCAGCTACTTAAAAATCTCTGAGACATCTATTGTGGTGTTGGTATTATGTGATGTTGTGACATTTGGACCGACATGCTCACATTCTGGATCATGATATCTTCTCATCAGAGTAGCGGAAGCTTTCGTTGATTCATGATATTGGCAGCAGCGTAGCAGAAGCATGGAGTGAAAATATCAGAGTCATTGATGCACTTATCATGATTTCTTGAGAGATGAATGTATTGTGTGAGCATGCGGCTGTGGATTGACCGCTTCATTCTGATCAGCTGCAAACGTCGGGCGTACCTGCATACAACAGTTAGCAATAAAGCGTTTGAAAAGTGTCTTTGATCACTTTCGTTGAATTGAGGTACACGGCCCACGGTTCCCCGTTGATCAGTACAAGTACTGCCTGTGATCAGGTAAGATTGCGAAGAATTTCCTTGACAGGGTTTCGCAGCTGCTCTAGCTGTTCTCAAACCGGAACGTCTCAAAGAAGACAACACGGAGTGAGTGAATCAGCGAATTTAAGTCCACTGATTGATGAAAAGAGATTTTGAAAAAAAAAAACAATCGTGTATTGCTCAATAGAAATTGTTTTTGCAATACAACGAAGGTTTTATTGAAAATCAATTATCAATCATAAAAACACCTTTTGATTTGAAAAATTAGTACACGGTCGATGTGCTAAAGAAAAGAGTTATTAAGCACAGAGACCGGTTTTTCAAAGGTATCCGTCAATCCATAACCTGAACCAGGATTGATTCAAGAGATTGAATCGCCCCATTGTTTCTGTTCAGTTGTCACATGGTTGATCTATATAATAAATCTCACATGCCACCTACCAGGAGCTTGTTTGATGTTGGCTCCAGAAGGCTTTCCATCTTCATTGTGAATATGTATACACATCACTCAGATGTTCTGGCAATACTATAAGGATAATGCGTAGGACTCAAGATATAATCTCTCTTTCCACATTGTGTGAAACAGAGAGTCTTCATTGAAAGTGTCCTAATGAGATTTATTGATGATCTCGTGGCTCTAGACACAATTTGTGCATATTTGGTTCCTGTGACGGAGACTAGGGAGAGGGTCTCCTTCTTCAATATCAACAATCTCTAAGAGAAAGTCGATAGATAATGTCGGTTCCCCGTGAGAATGAAACAAGTCCTTTTAAGAGGAACTTGAGTGGTTTGGAAAGTTGAGGTGCAGAGCGTCACTGGGTCCATGACGTCTTGTCTTCAATACCAATGTTAGCATCAGTAGCATATGAATTGTACCCGGTTTCTGCCCTAAGGTTGAATAAATGGAGGGCTATTTGTTTTCACCCTTTTCTCATTCAATTCTTTTTAATTCTTCAACCCCTTCAGTGCTTACCGAGACTTCATAGCCAGAACCTTGTTGGGTTTGTTCCAATACTAGCTCAGTCTCACTCTTCCCATATCTCATTTTTCTCCTTTGTTCATCATACCTAAGAACTCTACACTAACTAGTGGATAGTCCCTGGGTAGATTCCTCCGGTTCTGGCGGATCATGGGAACACATACCTAACCTTATCATCCTTATATCACCGTACATAAAGTAAATTTGGTCGGTCTACTTGGTATTGTTCATGTGCCATTTGAACCAATTGAAAAACCATTTGAAAATCAATCCAGATACTTGTGATGTATTATCAAAACATTTTGTACCTGAATTGTTTTTGATATTTTTAGAATAAGTGCTCCCCCTCAACATGTGCATCAAATGTTTAAAATCGTTTTGCACACGGAGGCAAGAGGAAGAATTAAATTCTTTGATTCCCATTTTCTAAAAGATATCAACATCACTTCCCTAATCAAGACAAGTAGATAAAGCATTTTAGGGAAGGATGAGGTTTTCATAAGTTTGCTCCCCCTCAATATGTGCCTCGAGATTTGAAAAGAGTTTTGCACATACTAGATGGAACTTGCACATTGAGATAAGTGATCACGTTATACATCATAGGTTTAAGATAGATTCTCCCCCTCAACATGTGCATGGAAAATTTGAAATCGTTTGTCACATGTGGGAAGGAGAGCATGTTCATCCTTATAAAACCATTTACCGAATTATCAGTTTAAATCACACATTCTCCCCCGATCACAATTATCAAATCATTTGAGATTTGTGATCTCTTATAGATTTAAATTGATTTTGAAAGCTTTTAAGGAGAATTGTGACTTGATTATGAAAGCGTTTTAACTGATAAGGATCGGATTTTAAGACTTTAAACTCCATTGATAAAACATGCATGAATATCTTTTGAAAACAATTGAATGGCAAATAACTTTTTAATTTAATTGAAATCATTCTCCCCCTGAATCAATGACATAGGTTGTTGATTGAGAGATTGATATTTTGACAAGTAAGTCCAGATGATTATCAAAAATAGAGACTGAGTTATTTTTCAGAGCAGTTAGTTTTCAGCAGATAAATGTTTATAGAATCAGAGCATGGAATTTGAAAAACATGGTAAAGCATGGCTCTGTTCTTTCTTCGAAAAGTGGGTTACTGCCTGAAATGACAATAAACCATTTTTTCTCTTTCTCTCAATTTTTTTTTTTTTTTTTTTTTTTTTTTTTTTTTTTTTTTTTTTTTTGATTTTTAAAACATTCGAACAACATCTAAATACCCGTGTCATTCTTTGAATGACATCTCAAAGACCGTAGATATTATCGAATCTAGGAAAACATGACAAAAAGACAATATTTTTGGAATTTTTCAAGATTTTTCAATTTTTATTGATTTTTGAAAGTTTTATAATTTTCTATTTGCTTTTTGAAGAGATATTTACAAGAGATAGATGAGCATAGACCTTTACTCCTCGTCTTCCTCCTGAAGACGTTTGAGTGTTTCAGGTTGAAGGCTTTTCAATCCTAGTCGTGGAAGTATGAACTCAAAACGTTCTCTTGGAAGAGCTTTGGTGAAGATGTCTGCTAACTGGTATTCAGACCTCACAAAATAGAGTTCCACCACACCTTTTTCCACTTGTTCCCTGATGAAATGATGTCGAATGTCGATATGTTTTGCTCTTGAGTGTTGAACGTTGTTGCATGAGAGAGCAATAGCACTTTTATTATCACAGTACAGAAGGATTTTGTTGAATTCAAAGCCATAATCAGATAATTGAGATCTCATCCATAAGATTTGAGCACAACAAGATGACATGGCTATGTATTCAGCCTCTGTAGAGGAAATAGAAGTACTCATTTGCTTCTTTGAAGACCAGCTCACAAGCTTATCACCCAAAAACTGAGCACCTCCAGATGTACTTCGACGAGTATCTTGACACTCTGCATGATCAGCATCTGCATAGGCTCTTAGTGACATACCGGTGTCCTTCGGGTACCAAAGACCCATATTGATGGTTCCTTGGAGATACCGAAAGACCCGTTTAACCGCTTCAAGGTGCTTTTTAGTAGGCTTAGCCTAGTATCTAGCACACATGCAAACAACGAACAAGATGTCTGGTCTACTAGCTGTGAGGTACATCAGGGATCCAATCATACTGCGATATTTTGTTTGGTCAATCATGATCCCTGAGTGGTCCTCATCTAGTTTGGTTCGATTAATCATGGGAGTGTCAACAGGGTCACTTGAATCAAATCCAAATTTCTTTAAGATCTCAGTTGCATATTTAGATTGATTTATGAAAATGCCTCCGGGACTTTGCGAAATTTGTAATCCCAAGAAAAATGACATTTGTCCGATCATTGACATTTGAAATTTTGAACTCATTTCATTTGAAAAACGATCACATTCCATTGGGTCTGTCGAGGCAAAAATAATATCATCAACATAAATTTGAACATGAATTAAATGTTTGCCTGACTTCCTGGTGAACAATGTTGGATCAACTGCTCCTTTGCTAAATCCGGTAGATAGAAGAAACTTTGACAGTGTATCATACCATGCCCTTGGAGCTTGCTTTAAACCGTAAAGAGCCTTCTTCAAACGATAAATGTGAGTAGGATGCTCTTGATTTACAAATCCTTCAGGTTGGCTGACGTAGACGACTTCTTTAAGGTCTCCGTTCAGAAATGCCGTCTTCACATCCATCTGATAGACTACCATGTTCTTACTAGCAGCATTAGCCAAAAAGATTCTGATTGCCTCGATTCGAGCAACTGGAGCAAAAGATTCTTCAAAGTCAATACCCTCCTCTTGACGGTATCCTTTAGCAACTAATCGAGCCTTGTTCTTCAACACATCACCATGCTCATCAAGTTTCACTTTGAAGATCCATTTAAGAGCAATAATCATAGCACAGTCTGGAGCAGGTACTAACTCCCATACATCAAGTCGATCAAACTCATGAATTTCATCTTGCATGGCATTGAACCAGCTATCTTCATTCATGGCGGTTTTAACATCTTTTGGTTCGATCTTAGATAGTACGAAGTTGAAGAAGCACCATAAGGCATCGGTTGAAAGTTGTTTCCGTGTTGATACAGGACGAGAGGGATTTCCAATGATGTTGTCCAATGGATGATCGTGAGTCCATTTTCTAAGGTGTTCATGTGGCAGTTGTTGAGGGACTGAGGTAGCAGAGTTGATGTCTCTTGTAGAAGATGGTTCTGATGATGATTCAGGAGCAAATATGTTTTCAAATGGAGCATCTTCAGGAGTAGCAAAGGGATTAACTTAATCATTGATGCCAGAAACAGTTCCATGATGTACATTTGAAGAATGATGATTTGTTGATGAGACTGAAGGATCAGCAGCAGGTGCTTCTTGACTTAAAGATATTGAGACTGAGGGATTGACTTCATTCATAGGAATATGAGCAGCCTCTGTTGTAGAAATTGACACCTCATTAGTACTTGGCTCATAAAGTTCATCAAACATAGGATCAAACAATTTCTTTAAATCATCTTCAGATGGAGGTACATATGGAGTTTCTTGAGAAGAGTTTGGAACAAGGGATGAACCAATGGGACTGTTTTGAAGTGCGGGTCCTGAACTGGATTGTCCAGGAGCCATCTGACCGGTCAGCTCATCAAACGTAACGTGAATTGTTTCCATGATATTTCGGGTTCTTTTGTTGTAGATTCGGTATCCCTTTTTGTTTGGTGCATACCCTACAAATACTCCAATGTCTGCTTTAGCTCTAAGTTTGCCTAAGTCTTGTCCCTCATTAGTTGGATAACACAATGCACCAAACATACGAAGGAAAGAGAGATTAGGTTTTTTGTTGTGGACAAGTTCATATGGAGTTTTTCCATGAACAGTGTGAATCAGGAAACGATTTTGTGTGTAGCATGCAGTGGCAATAGCTTCAGCCCAGAGAAACATTGGAACCTTTGAGTAAATCAACATTGTTCTAGCGGCTTCTACAAGAGTTCGATTTCGTCTTTCAACTACACCGTTCTGTTGAGGAGTTCGTGGAACACTTCTTTGATGGCTGATTCCAACGCTTTCATAAAATTCACTGAGTTGTTTGTTGACAAACTCAGTTCCATAAAATTCACTGAGTTGTTTGTTGAGGAGTTCGTGGAACAACATCTAAATACCCGTGTCATTCTTTGAATGACATCTCAAAGATCGTAGATATTATCGAATCGAGGAAAACATGACAAAAAGACAATATTTTTGGAATTTTTCAAGATTTTTCAATTTTTATGGATTTTTGAAAGTTTTATAATTTTCTATTTGCTTTTTGAAGAGATATTTACAAGAGATAGATGAGCATAGACCTTTACTCCTCGTCTTCCTCTTGAAGACGTTTGAGTGTTTCAGGTTGAAGGCTTTTCAATCCTAGTCGTGGAAGTATGAACTCAAAACGTTCTCTTGGAAGAGCTTTGGTGAAGATGTCTGCTAACTGGTATTCAGACCTCACAAAATAGAGTTCCACCACACCTTTTTCCACTTGTTCCCTGATGAAATGATGTCGAATGTCGATATGTTTTGCTCTTGAGTGTTGAACGTTGTTGCATGAGAGAGCAATAGCACTTTTATTATCACAGTACAGAGGGATTTTGTTGAATTCAAAGCCATAATCAGATAATTGAGATCTCATCCATAAGATTTGAGCACAACAAGATGACATGGCTATGTATTCAGCCTCTGTAGAGGAAATAGAAGTACTCATTTGCTTCTTTAAAGACCAGCTCACAAGCTTATCACCCAAAAACTGAGCACCTCCAGATATACTTCGACGAGTATCTTGACACTCTGCATGATCAGCATCTGCATAGGCTCTTAGTGACATACCGGTGTCCTTCGGGTACCAAAGACCCATATTGATGGTTCCTTGGAGATACCGAAAGACCTGTTTAACCGCTTCAAGGTGCTTTTTAGTAGGCTTAGCCTGGTATCTAGCACACATGCAAACAACGAACAAGATGTCTGGTCTACTAGCTGTGAGGTACATCAGGGATCCAATCATACTGTGATATTTTGTTTGGTCAATCATGATCCCTGAGTGGTCCTCATCTAGTTTGGTTCGATTAATCATGGGAGTGTCAACAGGGTCACTTGAATCAAATCCAAATTTCTTTAAGATCTCAGTTGCATATTTAGATTGATTTATGAAAATGCCTCCGGGACTTTGCGAAATTTGTAATCCCAAGAAAAATGACATTTGTCCGATCATTGACATTTGAAATTTTGAACTCATTTCATTTGAAAAACGATCACATTCCATTGGGTCTGTCGAGGCAAAAATAATATCATCAACATAAATTTGAACATGAATTAAATGTTTGCCTGACTTCCTGGTGAACAATGTTGGATCAACTGCTCCTTTTCTAAATCCGGTAGATAGAAGAAACTTTGACAGTGTATCATACCATGCCCTTGGAGCTTGCTTTAAACCGTAAAGAGCCTTCTTCAAACGATAAACGTGAGTAGGATGCTCTTGATTTACAAATCTTTCAGGTTGGCTGACGTAGACGACTTCTTTAAGGTCTCCGTTCAGAAATGCCATCTTCACATCCATCTGATAGACTACCATGTTCTTACTAGCAGCATTAGCCAAAAAGATTCTGATTGCCTCGATTCGAGCAACTGGAGCAAAAGATTCTTCAAAGTCAATACCCTCCTCTTGACGGTATCCTTTAGCAACTAATCGAGCCTTGTTCTTCAACACATCACCATGCTCATCAAGTTTCACTTTGAAGATCCATTTAAGAGCAATAATCATAGCACAGTCTGGAGCAGGTACTAACTCCCATACATCAAGTCGATCAAACTCATGAATTTCATCTTGCATGGCATTGAACCAGCTATCTTCATTCATGGCGGTTTTAACATCTTTTGGTTCGATCTTAGATAGTACGAAGTTGAAGAAGCACCATAAGGCATCGGTTGAAAGTTGTTTCCGTGTTGATACAGGACGAGAGGGATTTCCAATGATGTTGTCCAATGGATGATCGTGATTCCATTTTCTAAGGTGTTCATGTGGCAGTTGTTGAGGGACTGAGGTAGCAGAGTTGATGTCTCTTGTAGAAGATGGTTCTGATGATGATTCAGGAGCAAATATGTTTTCAAATGGAGCATCTTCAGGAGTAGCAAAGGGATTAACTTCATCATTGATGCCAGAAACAGTTCCATGATGTACATTTGAAGAATGATGATTTGTTGATGAGACTGAAGGATCAGCAGCAGGTGCTTCTTGACTTAAAGATATTGAGACTGAGGGATTGACTTCATTCATAGGAATATGAGCAGCCTCTGTTGTAGAAATTGACACCTCATTAGTACTTGGCTCATAAAGTTCATCAAACATAGGATCAAACAATTTCTTTAAATCATCTTCAGATGGAGGTACATATGGAGTTTCTTGAGAAGAGTTTGGAACAAGGGATGAACCAATGGGACTATTTTGAAGTGCGGGTCCTGAACTGGATTGTCCAGGAGCCATCTGACCGGTCAGCTCATCAAACGTAACGTGAATTGTTTCCATGATATTTTGGGTTCTTTTGTTGTAGATTCGGTATCCCTTTTTGTTTGGTGCATACCCTACAAATACTCCAATGTCTGCTTTAGCTCTAAGTTTGCCTAAGTCTTGTCCCTCATTAGTTGGATAACACAATGCACCAAACACACGAAGGAAAGAGAGATTAGGTTTTCTGTTGTGGACAAGTTCATATGGAGTTTTTCCATGAACAGTGTGAATCAGGAAACGATTTTGTGTGTAGCATGCAGTGGCAATAGCTTCAGCCCAGAGAAACATTGGAACCTTTGAGTAAATCAACATTGTTCTAGCGGCTTCTACAAGAGTTCGATTTCGTCTTTCAACTACACCGTTCTGTTGAGGAGTTCGTGGAACACTTCTTTGATGGCTGATTCCAACGCTTTCATAAAATTCACTGAGTTGTTTGTTGACAAACTCAGTTCCATTGTCTGTTCGGATTATTCTGACTGTTTTGTTAAGTCGAACCTGCAGCTGTTTGATGAGTTTGATGATGATATCAGGAGTTTCATCCTTTATCCTTAAGAACTTGACCCAGGTGAATCTAGAGTAATCATCAACCACAACTAACACATATTTCTTCCCAAAGATATTCTGCACCCTCATTGGTCCACATAAATCCATATGATTCATATGAAGAACTTCTGTGACAGAGTTAGTAGGTTTGGGTTTATGGGCATACTTCTTGCTTTTTCCCAATTGACATGCTGAACAAAGGTGATCCTTTTCATACTTGAGTCTAGGTAAACCTACAACTAAGTCCTTTCTGGAGAGATCATTGATGGTACCGAAGTTCAAGTGATTGAGACGACGATGCCATAACCATGACTTTGTTTTAGAGGCCTTTGACAGCAAGCAAATTGGAGAAGACTTCATCATATCTTCGATAGAGATGGTGTATAGATTTGAACCACGTGAACCTCTTAAAAGTTCCTTACCATCAAGTTCTCTAACGAAGCAGGTATGTTTTCTGAAGGCTACTTCTAGATCAGAATCACAGAATTGACCAACAGAGAACAAGTTGTGACCAAGACCTTCTACATAGTAAACCCTGGAGATAACACTTTTGCCAACAACATAGTCTCCATAACCCATAATAGCACCGAAATGATCATTCCCGAATCTAACTGTCCCGATGAATTTGCTCACGAAGTTCATGAGCCGTGACCGGTCGCCAGTCATATGCTTGGAACAGCCTGAGTCCAGGTACCACAGAACGATTTGAACGATCTGCAGTTGAACACAGACAAGAATGGATAACTGGATAATTGGGATCCCCATGCAAGAATGGGTTCCATTTGGTTAGTAACAATGGTTGGAACACCCACATCATAAATAGAAGCATTCATATCAGAAATTAAGGCAATGGAATCATTGTGAATAGATGCAGTACTAGTGTTTGTATTAGCCCTGTTCACAGTGTGCACACTTCTTAAGGGAATAGTTCTACCAGTAGGCATCCATTTTCTAGTGGGCATTGTCTGATTAGTCTTATGACCAACAGGTATCCAATAATAGCCTACCTTACTAAATGTTCTTCCTGTGGGTTTCCACTGTTTTCTAACTTTCTTTCGTTTTTGCCTTTTAGCCTTCTTAGCATGAATTTTAGCATTAACAATATTAACTGGACAATTAACATCATTAGGAAAAACATTAACACCACATTCATGATTAGAAACAGAATTCAAGCAGACATCAATACAAGGTTTGCAAATAGTATCAGAATTCGAATTAATTACAGTACGCCTATGGCTAATACTAGAATCAACACGATTCGTTTTATTCGGTTCAAACTTAAAGTTCCTAGATTGTTCTTCTACTCTTTTCCAGTGCACATTCTTAGCTTGCGAGGTCCTATCATTCCTTGTATTGTCTTGTGACTTTGACATGCTCCCTTTAATGTCACTGATTACTCCTGTAGAGGGAATGGGAACATTAGTTGGTTTTACTACTCTTTGCATCACCTGTTTAGATGTGCTGGGATCTGAACTACATGCTAACACACTAAGGTTCACTTTCTTAAAACTAGAAGTGCTGGGATTTGTACTCCTAGAAGGCACACTTGAGTTCTCTTTCTTAGCATTAACAGATATGGAATCTGAACTACTTAAAGGCACACTAAGGTTCACATTCAAAACATTAGGCATCGAATGTATATCATACGTGGCATTAGGCATCGAACATGGAATCAAAGGATTAACTCTCTCACCTAAGGACTTTGGGCATATTGTGATCAAGCATTCTAGGATTTCTTGAGATCGTTTGGCATATAAGCATGCATGTCCAATTGCATTATGATGAGGTTTCTCTAACTTATCCTCTTCTACAATCTCACGCAGACATTCTAGGCAATCCTTAAGGGATGAGAAGTATGTTTGAACAGCAAGTTTGTTGTTCCTGAGATGAGGAGGGACATATTTCACAGACAAAGCATATTTATTACAAGAGTGAACCTTTGATACACCATTCTCCCCATTGGTCATTGGCATTTTCCCTTTTACCTGACTCTTCAGATTCTTAATTTCTTTTTGCAATGAAGCTATTTGTTCGTTATTTTTGTTACGAGTGACCTTTATTGATTCAAATAACTCATTGAAATGACGTTTAACCTTTTCATTTTCTTCTATAAAACTTTCGTTTTCCTTTTGTAATGCATTTACTAGGTTTTGAAGATGAAACGTTTGAGAATTCTGAGAATCTAAAGGAGGAGGCATTTGGGAGCCTGTCATATTGTTCGTTTGACCTTTTAATTGAGAGATTTGGGCTTTCAACTTTCTGATTGTGTTGCAATGAGCTTGAATCTGTTCATCACATTTGTTAATTTGAAAAACTGCATCAAACTCTGGAGCATCTGAGGATGTCTTGATATTTGAAGTTTTGACAATTTCTTTAAGATATTGATATTTTAGTTGTAAATTAAAATGCTCAACTTCTAGTTTAGAAAAATGTTTAACCAAATTGTCGTGATTATCCAGTTCAATTTTTTCATTTAGTTCAGAATTAGTTTTTTCAAGCTCAATGACACGATCATGGGAGACTTTCAGGGCAACAGATAGTTCATGAAATTGGGAAGCATTAATAGAACAATTTGTAGCAGTGAAAAACATATCTTGAGCAACACATTCAGTAATAAGAGTCTCATTTAATGTATGCAAGTTCTTCCTCTCAATCTCATTATATTTTAGTGCACGCTCATAGTTACTAACTTCAACAATCATTGCATCAAATTCCTTTTCCATTCCCTTAATATCAATATCTATCCCCTTTTTAAGACTCTCAAAGTGATCTTTTAGAAGTTTAAAGAAAGGCATGACCTCAGTTAAATAGCATTCTTTTGTTTGTTCAAAACCCCTTTCCCCTTCAGTTATCTCAGTGGGTGTGATCCTTTTCTTACAAGTTTTCTCAAAATCAACAAATAGTTGAAAAATAACATATTGACTGATTAAGATCTCGCTTTTAGTAGCAATAGTTCTTGGAACTAGATGCATTGGTGTATTAGGAGGATACACAGTCGCTCTAGGCATTTTCCAAAGGGGAGGGTTTGTTTCAACAATATTTTCAGCTTTCTGCTTATCTAAATCCATTTTCCAAAAAACTTGTTCGGGAGTCAACAATGTCTGAGGCTTAAACTTGTTTAAGGAAATCCAGTTTTCCTTCTTGTAATCATGGGGTGTGATATTTATTTTCTTCTCTTTACATTTAGAATCATCTAATTTCTTGTTCATCTTTTCCCTAGTGACTTCATCTGATTTCTTATCTTCCTCAGTGCACTCAACGCAACTAGGTTTCTGTCTAGGTTTAAGGATTTCATTGCCATCATAAAGAACCTTATGAGCATTTCTAGCCTTTTTAATGACCTCTGGATTTGGTTCCTCAATAAGGGGAATGCTGTGCTTATCGCTTAAGACTCTATGCTTAGTGATCATGTGAGCAGTCTGAATGGTGTTCCCTTGTATGTACAGCTTGTTTCCAAGTTTGTTTTTCAAAGTTTTCAGATTCGAAAAATCTTTCAAGAGTTTTGATTCCTTTGCATTAAATTCTTGCTTAAGCATTTTCACATTTTCTTGAAGTTCTTTTTTTTGTTTAGCAGTTTTAGAAAGCTTTTCTTGCAAGGAATTTAACTCTTGTTTTAATACTTCTTCTCTAAAATTACTTTTTCTAATGATTGTACGCACTTGGTCATCCATTTCCTGCTCACGAGTGGTCAACTCAAATTTTGCATGTTGTTCATAAATAGCAACACGTTCTTTATAGGCATTTAGTTCAGAAACAACGGAATCATCAGAGGCACATGCAGTGAATTCATCAAAAACATAATCATTATTGACTGCAGAAGATGCATCACTTGGTACAACTTCACTTTCACTTTGTTTCACATATTGATCATATGGGACAACATTGATACTATCCATATTTTCAATATTTGATTCAAAAGTTTCAGTTGATTGTACTTTGTCATGCATCTTTTGCACATTAGCATCATCGTATAATTTTAATACCTCTGAGATGAGTTTGTCTTTGGATGGGCCAGCTTGTGGTGAAGAAGAGACCTTGGGAGAAACCATTGGAGAAATGCTAGCCATAAAAATTGTGTGTGCAGTAGGTCCATCATCCACATCAGAGTCGTATGCATCACAATCAGCGACTTGAAAGGCATTCGGATGATTGTGACCTATCTCCTGAATAGGCTGCTCATTCACATCTGCATCATAGGTCTTGGCATTGCCCTCAGCAAGAAACAACAATTCCTCTTCATCCAAAGCACCACCATTATCCTGAGCTTGTACAAGCAGCATCTTATCTCTGAAGTAATCAGCATTCGGTGGACGTTTTGGAGATGTGCAGTTCCTTGCAATGTGTCCCTCACCTCCACAATTATAACATTTGATCGGCTTAGCTTGACCTTGATTACCATTCCTTCCTCGATTCTGATTACCAACATAACCTCTACCAGCTCCACCTCTTCCCTGATCATACTGTCTTTCCTGAACTGGTTGCACCACGATCCTCCCATCTTTAACAGTAGCTTGATTGTGTGGGTTAGATGTTGTTCTGAGGTTGTTGTTGGTTTGTGGGAGAGAATTCATGTTTTGACTAATCAGAAGAGCTAGTTGATTAATGATGTTACCCACGTGTGCATCAGCATCAGCTTGTTTGAACATAGGATCAGGAATGAGTTTGTGATTACCATTACCCATGGGTATGACTTGTGAGGCTTTGGTTGTGATTCCGATGTTTGAGTAGAAGGCAATTGAATCATTAGATGAGCTTGTCTCTCCCTGGTTGGTTTTGAACTGATTAAGAATCATTTTTTCAAACATAGCATGTCTCTCATTCTGAAGGAGGAAGGCATAGAGTTGCTCATAGTTTGTATTCTTCAATCCTTTAGTGAGCTTCACAGAGGTGACAAACTTGTGCCATTCGGGATTCATAATGTTCACAAATTTTGAGTTTAGCTGAATGTTAGGCATAGTCATTCTGATGTTCCTCATATCATTCACCAGCTTATGAAATCTCACATAGTACTCATAGACACTCTCGTCTGGTTTCATCTTGAAGTGCTCAAATTCATCATACAGCTGCGATTCTCGGTCTTCAACAGTTAGCTCAGAACCAGAGAGAAGCATCTTGACATTATCCCATACAGCTTTAGCTTCA
>BPTQ01000007.1:246824990-246937733 GCA_019973895.1 Chrysanthemum seticuspe | reverse complement strand
TGATCCACAGCCCGATGTGTGGCGATTTATGTAAGACTATAAATACTCTCTACCTCCCAAGGTAGAGAGTTGGAGCTCATAATAATATCTTTCACTTTCTCTCACTAAGTTCCCTAAACCTCTAACTTTCTCTCTCTAGAATTCCATCTATATGCTACTTTGTGTTATGGTTTGATGTGTATGTGAAAAGTTATATCTTACAAGTTCGATTTCGTCTTTCAACTACACCATTTTGTTGAGGAGTGCGAGGAACACTTCTTTGATGGCTGATCCCAATGCTTTCATAGAACTGACTAAGTTCTTTGTTGACAAACTCAGTTCCATTATCTGTGCGGATGATTCTGACTGTTTTATTAAGCCGGACTTGCAACTGTTTAACAAGTTTGATGATGACGTCGGGAGTTTCATCCTTTGTCCTCAAAAACTTAACCCAAGTAAACTGAGAATAGTCATCAACAATGACTAAAACATATTTCTTCCCGTTTATCGTTTGCACTCTCATTGGTCCGCACAAATCCATATGAAGGGTATGAAGAACTTCCATAACAGAATTTGCAGGTTTGGGTTTGTAGGCATATTTCTTGCTTTTTCCCAATTGGCATGCTGAACAAAGATGATCTTTCTCATATTTCAATCTGGGTAAGCCTCTTACTAGGTCCTTTCTAGAAAGATTATTAATGGTGCCGAAGTTCAAGTGATTGAGACGACGATGCCATAACCATGACTTTCTTTTAGAGGCCTTTGACAGCAAGTAGATTGGAGAAGACTTCATCATATCTTCGATAGAGATGGTGTATAAGTTTGTTCCACGTGTTCCTCTTAAAATTTCCACACCATCAAGCTCTCTAACGAAGCAAGTATGTTTTCTAAAGGCCACTTCTAGATCAGAATCACAGAATTGACCGACAGAAAACAAATTATGACCAAGACCTTCGACGTAATATACCCGGGAAATTACATTGTCACCAAACTTATTCATCCTAGGGCATTCTTCTACTTTCTTCTCTTCAACACTTTTGGCTGGCAAGATCCTATTTCGCATTTTATTTCCTGAAGGCTTTGACCCGCTAACCTTAGTGTTGCTGATTACTCCTGTAGAAGGAACAACAAGAATATTAGTTGGTGATACTACTCTTTGCATTAGTGGTCTAGAAGTGCTGGGATCTGAAGTTTTGTGAGGCACATTAAAAGTCACATTCTTAGGCATAGAACTGGATGCAACTATTCTATCTTGCCTATTACTAGATTTCAGACTTGTGACAATTACGTACTCTAAGAGTTCCTGAGATCTTTTGGCATCCATGCAGGCATATGCTATAGTACTATCAAAAGGTTTTTCTATTCTTTCATCTTCAACTATCTCACGGAGACCTTTCAAACTATCCTTAAGGTATGAGAGATATGCTTTATGTGCAAGTTCATTGTTCTTAATGGGCGGGGGAATATATAACATATCGATGGCATACTTATCACCAGCAGAAACTTTAGGAACAGAATATTTGCAATTAGGGATTGGCAATTTTCCTTTCACCTCACGCTTCAGATTCTCAATATCGTTAAGTAAAGAAGTTATATTTTCAATGTGTTTATCATGATTAACTTTGAATGAATCACATAACTCTTTGTTTTGATCATTAACCTTTGAAATTTCATTTAAAACAATCATTTTCCTTTTGCAGGTTATCAATAATGTCTTGAAGTTGGAAATTCTGAGAATCTAAAGGTGGAGGCATATGGGAGCAAGTCACATCCTTATTTTCACCTTTCAGTTGTGAAATTTGGGCTTTCAATCTTTTGATTGTGTTATAATGAGCTCGAATTTGTTCATCACGTTTGCTAATTTCAAAAACTGCATCAAACTCAGGAGCATCAGAGGATGTCTTGATATTTGAGGTTTTAACATTTTCTTTGAGATGTTGATATTTTAATTGCAAAGCAAGATACTCAACTTCTAATTTATACAAATGTTTGACCAGGTTATCGTGATCATCCTGTTCTATTTTCTCATGCAATTTTGAATTTGTTGTTTCAAGCTCAATGACACGATCATGGGAAACTTTCAAAGCAACAGATAATTCATGAAATTGAGATGCAGTAATAGAAGAATTTGTAGCAGTGTAGAACACATCTTGAGCAACACATTGAGAAATCAGATTATCATTAAAGATGTGCAGATTCTTTCTTTCAATCTCATTATTTTTAATCTCACGTTCATGAATACTGACCTCCAATTCCATATCATTAAACATTTTTCTCATTTCTTTAATCTCTGTATCCATTCCCTTTTTAAGACTCTCAAACTGTTCTTTAAGTTGTTTGAAAAAAGGCATGACCTCAGTCAAATAGCATTCTTTAGTTAGCTTAAAACCCCTTTCCCCTTCAGTTATCCCAGTAGGTGTGATTCTCTTTTTACACGTTTTCTCAAAATCAGCAAATAGTTGGTAAACTACATAAAGGCTAATTAAGGTCTTGCTATTAGTGGGAAGTGATCTAGGCACTAAATGCATTGGTTTATTGGAGGATACACAGTTGCTGGAGACAATTTCCTACAGGGGGGATTCTTTTCAACAAGGTTATCTGCTTTTTGCTTATCGATATCCTTTTTCCATAACACTTGTTCAGGCGTTAATAGAGTTTGAGGCTTAAACTTGTTCAGGGAAATCCAATTTTCCTTGGTGTAATCATGAGATTTAAACGTTATATTATACTTTATACACCAAGGATCTTTTAATTTCTTATCCAATTTCTCCCTAGAGGCATCTTCCAATTCTCTATCTTCTTCGGTGCATTCTATACATGATAGGGTTTGTCTAGGCTTAAGAATTTCATTACCATCGTAGACTACCTTTTGAGCATCCCTTGCTATTTTAAAATATTCAGGATTGGGTTCCTCTACGAGGGGAATACTATGTTTATCGCTTAAGACTCTATGCTTAGTGATCATGTGAGCAGTTTGAAGAGTATTTCCTTGTATGTACAACTTGTTTTCAAGTTTGTTCTTCAAAGTTTTTAGGTTGAAAAAGTCATTTAAAAGTTTTGATTCCTTAGCATTGAATTCCTGCTTAAGCACTTTCATATTTTCTTGAAGTTCTTGTTTTTGCTTAGCAGTTTTATTAAGCTTATCTTGTAAGGAATTTAACTCTTGTTTTAATATTTCTTCCCTAAAATTGCTTTTTCTGATAAGTGTACGCATTTGGATATCCATTTCCTGCTCACGAGTGGTCAGTTCAAACTTAGCACGCTGTTCATATATGGCAACTTGATCCTTATAGGTATTGAGTTCAGTGGTCAAGAAATCATCAGGCACAAATGCAGTGTATTCATCAGGCATGCATTCATTGTTAATTGCAGAAGATTCATCACTTGGTACAATAAGACTGTCATCTTGCTTCACATATTGTTCATATGGGACAACATTGCTATTTCCCATATTTTCAATATCTGATTCAATGACTTCAGTAGATTGTACTTCATGGTGAATCTTTTGCTTATCAACCACATCATATAGTTTCAATACCTCTGATATGATGGATTCCTTGGAGGGACTGGCCCGTTGAGGTGAAGAGACCATTGGAGAGATATTAGCCATGAAGATAGTCTGTGCATATGGTTCATCATCAACGTCCGAGTCAAATGCATCACAGTCTGCAACTTGAAAGGCGTTGGGATTGTTCTGAGCAGCACCATGCACATGTTTTTCGTCCACATCAGCATCGTATGTTTTAGCATTCTCATCAGTCAAGAACAACAACTCCTCTTCATTCAACATTGCTCCATTATCTTGTGCTTGAACCAGTAAAATCTTGTCCCTGAAGTATTCTGCATTTTGAGGTCGTTTTGGTTGAGTGCAGTTCCTAGCTATGTGCCCTTCTCCACCACAGTTGTAGCACTTGATTGGTTTTCCTTGACCCTGAGCCATATTCCTTCCACGATTTTGATTTCCCACATATCCACCACCAACACCAGCATTCTCATAACCCGCAC
Source organism: Chrysanthemum seticuspe (assembly GCA_019973895.1). Taxonomy (NCBI): domain Eukaryota; kingdom Viridiplantae; phylum Streptophyta; class Magnoliopsida; order Asterales; family Asteraceae; genus Chrysanthemum; species Chrysanthemum seticuspe. The sequence continues at coordinate 246,933,749 of BPTQ01000007.1, read as the reverse complement.
CTACATTCCCTTGTTCATTGTGTGGAAGGTAAGCATTATGTCTTCCCTGCACATTTTGCACCACTATCTTTCAGTCTTTCACAGTAGCATGATTGTGAAGATTTGACGCAGTTCTAAGATAATTGTTGGTGTGTGGGGTGAGATTCAAGTTTTGCTTGACCATAAGAGCCACTTGATTGATAAAGTGTTCCATGACTGCGTTAGAATCAGGAGGCTTATATCCTGGATCAAGAATGAGCTTGTGGTTACCATTTCCAGTGGGTATGACTTGTGATGCTTTGGTAGTAATCCCTACATTAGTGTAGAATGCAGTTGAATCATTTGAAGAGCTTGCTTCTCCAGCATTGGTCTTGAACCTTTCCATGATCATTCGCTCAAATGTAGCATGTTTCTCATTTTGAAGCAAATAAGCACACAGTTTCTCATAATTGGTGTTCCTCAATCCTTTGTTAAGTTTGACTGCAGTGACAAATTTGTGCCATTTGGGATTCATGTTGTTCACAAACTTTGAATTTAGCTGGATATTTGGCATTGTCATTTTGATATTCCTCATATAAATCACAAGCTTGTGGAATCTGGCATGATATTCAGTCACACTTTCCCCTGGTATCATTTTGAAGTTCTCAAAATCATCATATAGCTGAGACTCCCTATCTTCCTTAGTTAGTTCTGAACCAGATAGAAGCATTTTAACATTATCCCAAACCGCCTTAGGTTCAGTGTTGTGATTGATCAGCTTGTAAATGTCTTTAGGTAAACCTTGGAGTATGATGTTTGAAGCCCTGATGTCTGCATCGTATCTCTTCTTCTCTTTATCAGTAAGTTCATCATAAGTCTTTGGTCTATCCAATCCTAATGTCATTGTACCATCATCAGTAGTTTCCAGAATGTCTCTGGTGGTCTCAACTTGATATGGTCCTTCATCAATAGACTTAAGGATGTTAACCCCATTTTCCTTTCCTAAGCAATACAGTCTGATTCTTTGAGACCAAGAGTCATAATCAGTTCTATCAAGCATGGGAGGACGAGTATCAGAACCTGTAGCTTGCACGTCATCAGCAACATAAGACATGTTTAAATTCTAAGGGATTTTACAAATCTTTGATTTAACCGGGAAATAGATTCTTTCACGGGATTTTACAAAATCAAGAGAGAAACTGTAAAACTTATACACTTAGGCGTAGAACACAAGCTTACGCGTAGACAACAGCTTATGCGTAGACAACAGCTTACGCGTAGATACTAGCTTACGCGTAGACAATATCTTACGCGTAAAGATTGCTTATGCGTAGACAATAGCTTACGCGTAGACAAAAGCTTACGCGTAGATTTTTTAAGGAAAAGGCTTAAGTTTAAGCGTAAACCAAAGGCTTAGTAGTAAGAACCTTATGCGTAAGATTTCTTTAGGCGTAAGACAAGCTTATGCGTAGAAAAAAGCTTAGGCATAAAGATTTTACTCGTAAGCTTTTATGCTTATGCGTAAAATTAGGGTTTTAACCAAAAATCCTTTACACTTATGCCAGTGTAAAAGATATTCAAAGTCGAAGTATTTTCAGGCTTATCCAAGCAAGAAAACACTGAATAAACCAACAGATTCGAAGATCACGTGAAGAACACCTTACGCGTAAGTTTAGGGTTTTCTTATGCGTAAGAAGTACCAAATATACCAAACGCGATTTTTATGACCAAAACCGTTTAGTAAACCAGATTATAGTGATGAAACAACCTCAAAAACACCAAAACAACAATAAAGTTTAAGACTTGATGATCCAAACCACTTTTCACTCTTACGCGTAGGATCGTACACCCTAAACAAAACACGCTTAAAAACTTATAAAAACACGTAAAGTTTGAAACTTTTTGCAAGAAACTGAAATTTTAACACTCAATAAACCTTAACCCATAAGAATCTTGAGTTTTTAAGTGTAAAATCAAATGCTTTAAGCTTTTCAAAAACTTATACGCAAGACCCACGCGTATACACAAAGATATGCGTAAAAACCAAACCTTAACCCAACAATAACTATAAAACCAAGAACATGAGAGATGGATTATCAAACCATGTCTCTGATACCATTTGTAATATCTTGGTTTTCACATACACATCATAAGCACAAGGTTAGGCGTAAGGTTGATGGTTTAGAGAGAGAAAGTGGGAGAGAATGAGAACCTTAGTGAGACAAAGAAAAATGAATTATGAAAGCTCCAACCCTTTGCCTTGGAGGGCAAAGGGTATTTATAGGTACAAGCATAGAACGCCTACTTTAGGCTGTGGATCAGGCATACAGTGGGTAAAGACCCGTCCGTCCTCCACGGTGTTACTAAGTAATCTACTTACTGTCCTTAAATGACTACGACTACGAGCTTTCTAAGGAGTATATATACTTGAGGCGATCCACACTTTAACTACTGGATTTACTAAATCCTAACAATATGAATTTATATGATTATCTTTTCACATACTCATATATTACACATAGCTTCGTTAGGAAACTTTTCTTGCATACGTGTTACTCTTTCGTCTAAAGTCTAGGTTTATAAAATTTGTGTCTTATTTCACTTAATCCAAAAATCATATCTTTCTAATAATAAAACAAAACACAAATCTCAAAAATTCCTCCTTCCCCATAAATATCCCTTCTGATCTTTCACTCCACCAAACCCTCATTTTTCAAATCTTCCACTTTCAAAAAATTACCTCTCATTCGAAACTTCATCTTCCTTCTCATCTCATCTCAAACCGAAACCAAGATAAATCTTCATCATCATGGTTTACATCGCCTTCGTACTCATCGTCTTGACACTCATCGCTCTCGTGTTCCCCATGATTAAGTTTTCTTATGGAGACATGTACTTTGTGTTGTTAATCTACATTGGTGTTATATACCCAATCCTTTGTATCGTTCTCAGTATTGAAATGAAATATTATTAATATTCTAGTTTACCTAGTTTATTGTTCGTAATATGTTTGTCATTTCTTTCACTTTATATCTTTCGTATTTTTTGGTCTTGAGATACGTTAGAAACTGATAATGCATGCTAAAAGTAAATGTTGGCTAAAATACATATCTTGGTATAAAATTATAAGATGCAAAAATCTATATTTTTTGTCAAAAAACCTTTTTCTGTCAATACAGATCCGCGGATCCGTGTAGTTTAACCAGCCGGATCCCTCTTGGAAGGGAACCGTGAGAACCGTCCTTCTGGAAAACAGTTTCTCATGCAATATAAAAACCATTTTCTTCCTAAAAGAAATATTCCACTAGAATGTTAAACACTAAGTGAGTTAATTGTCATTGTTAATAGATATCTAGTAAAAACGTTAGGTGATCATCTTTTTTAAATACGACTCATCTTACTCCTTTTACTTCCATAGGTCACGTCATGTCTCATGAGTATGAGTTCGACTTTTCACTCACTTATGTCTACATCCCTAACATCTCTCTTGAGCCCACCACACCTGGCAATCATATCCGTGGATTCAATAATCTCGAAACTCATCACTTCTATGAAGGACGTATTGTCGACACTCCTCTACAATACGAAGAAACTATTAATACCTCTTTTCGAACCATAGGACTAGAATGCCTTCTCAGAATTAACGAGAAAATCTGTCCAAGGTTTGTATTGGAATTCTTCCGTCAAGTTGAACTCGTTCGTAACGAGGATCGATCTCTATCTCTTTGGTTTTGGATCAAAAACCCAAAAGTTTGTTTTAACCCTTGAGCAATTTGCTCACATTCTTCGAATTCCAAATCATGGACAATGTGCCTTCACTGAAGATTGGTCTCTTGATTCTCTCTTCAACTATCGTGAAGAAAATAGTCCATATTGTTCACACATACCTTCCCCTCAAGACTTGACTCGTATGTTATGCAAACCTCGACTATTACTCTGATCCAAACATTATCTATACACGGGACATCCGAGATGAGTACAAGGCTCTCGCACTCATCCTACGTGAAAATGTTTGGAGTCTTAGGGGAAATCGAGAAATCTTCCCGCTTGTTGTGCTCACATAATGTATTGTTTGCTAACACAACAACCATACAATCTCGCCTATTTCTTCACAAGGCGAATTGTAAACCTTCAAGGCTCCAAGAACAAACTAATCCCTTATGGAATGTTCTTGACACGCCTTTATCATCACATCATGTACTTCCACCCTCAATTTCAAAGTCCGTTGTACGTACTTGTGAATAAGATGATGGAACCTCTAAACACATCCCTCATGAAGACTTTCTTCATCCCTGAATCGGCAAATACTCATCAACCGTTTAATGATCCATCTAGCGAAAACGTTCAAGAAACTTAGTGTCTTTTCAAAATAGGGTCAAACATTAGTATTCATTCTTTATCATTGTAATGTAATTTCTCTCAGGAAATAAAACATTTAACATTTGATGTCTCGACTTTATATCATTCAAACTTCTTAAACACTAGCTTTGAAATATGATGCATTATGCAACCCTTGCATACCTTTTGTAAAGGTATTGTTTTGCAGGTGACGGATCCCTCAGTTTGTGCTAGACGGATCCCTCCACTTAGGGAACCGTGGGATCCGGGAAAACAGAAATGCAGTTGCAGTCTTTATACTTCAAACCATGTCCTTAGATCACTTAACACTAGGTAAACGTAGTGCCTTAGGATCAATTAAGTCTTTATCAATCTTTGTAAAGCTTCATACTCACTCATAACTCACTTAAGATCACACTCAAGGCGTTTTTCGATCTATTTTTTCACCAAAACTCATTACTCTTCCGCCATTATACTCACACATCATCTCTCACATATCAATATATCTAGTTTTATAAATCCATCAATTTTAGCAAATTTTACCCCAAAATGGGTCAAGTTCTAGTTTTTCCATTTCCTATAACTTTTAAGATATTTTCCAAAATTATCTGGTCTTTAGGATCATTTAGCTCCACTTGACACTTCAAAATTTTCTAGTGTCATCCTTGGTCATTCATTGGTACTCATAAAAGTTCCATTTTTCTTCCATAAAAGGCAATCATTAGTTACATCACTTATTGCCCTTGATCATTTAAGTACTCTTTCATTTAAGACACTTAGGAAGACTGAAACACTCAAGGAGGTATAGGTATTAGACTTCACAAACATCATTTTTCTCTTTTCTTAGCTGCTGAGAGCCGGATTCCTAGGATTAGCCTAGACGGATCCCTCATTGGAGGGAACCATGGGATCCGGGTGACAGATTCATGCTAACTAGCTAAAACAATCATTTCAAGCTCATCTTACTAACTTGAAGACTCCATCTCATCTTAATTAAAACCGTAGATCAGTACAACTCTGAAGTTGACTCTTGTGCATGCTAATCATCACATTCCAAAGGATCTTAGTGGCTTAAGTCTTGAATGCACTTGCCAAATCCTTTTCTTTATAAACCACCTTATTAAGACTCCTAAAGTCATCATCTACATCCTCATTCCCAGCAGTTAGAAACTTTTACAAACCTCTTTTAATCATCTCATCATGAGGAAAGCTTCTAGTGGTAACTCATCCACCAAAGAACCACCCAAGAAAATTGCTCGTGTTGTACATGAAATTTCCTCAACCGAATCATCTCCCGTTAAATCCACAAATGGTAGGATGTCCCCTCGACCTATCAAACCAATCCCCAAAAGGATTGTTCCTACAAAACTACCAATGCCAAACACCACCATACCTCCTAAACCAAACAACCCCATTTCCACTATACCATCACCCTTGGTGCCTAGATCCCTATCATTCACCACCCCACTCTCATCACCACACCTCTACAATCTAGAGGATTTACCTCCTAGGCCATCCCATCCTCCACCACCGCCAACATTATCCTCTTTAGGAGGAATAGTGGAACAAAATCAAGGTGTTCACCATCATTCTTAGTTGAGCCATCTTCAAATGCGCCTCCGCCAATTCCTCCTTCTTTTGAGGCCCCTCAACCCTCTTCACTTGATCCTTCACGTCAAGCCATTTTTCTTTCTTCCATCACCACTACCGAGCCGTGACAAAGATTGTTATCATTGTCAACATGTTCAAAGTTTGATACATGAAGTACGTGTAGATCAATGTTTCATGTTTTATCACCTCCTTGAACGTTTCGACGAGATCAAACCTAAACAAACTTGAGCTAGAGGATTCAAGTGGTATCCTAGTATCAAGCACGACTTAGATAGTCGAGTAATTCAAAGTCATGTATTGTTCATTTTCTTAGTTTTTAGAGTCATGTACATCATATCTCTAGTTTTATTAAATGAAATTACATGATATTTGCTATATTGCTCTGAGTATATGCTTATTGTTCTAATACATATCTCACTCTTATGCTAACATCATTTGTTACATCACCTTTGCTGTATTTTGTTTACAGACACGCGGATCCCTACGTTATGCCTAGACAGATCCCTCTATGGAGGGAACCGTGGGATCCGTGTAATAGAAGACTAGTTTTCTACTAACTTGAGTCTTATTTGTAGGAAATTATGCATCATATACTTGTTTTCTAACATTTGTTTGGCAGATTTTCAATATATACATGAAGAATTTGACACCCTAAGCTAGGGGGAGCTTTGTGTCAAAGTAATACATTGCAAAATCATTTGCAATATAATTCTCATTAGGATTACATTTCATGACGTCTCTTTGCAAAGTTGCAATCATCAAGGGGGAGCATATTCGTCACATAGACGAAATCTTTTGCAAACATAGTTGCAAATGAACTAGTTTAGTATTTCTTTTTGCTTGACGCCCTCACAAAGGGATGGACTCGTCAAGGGACGAGAACACTTCTCGTCACTTGCTTTCTAGTTTTTCACATTATCTTTTTTTTTCTTTTACATGTTTTTCTTAAAACAATGTGTTAGTTTCTTTTCGAAGCTCTTTTTGTTTCGACAAAAAGGGGGAGAAGAAAGTAAAAACTACAATTCAAACTTTTACGAATTTTAGTTTTTCCTTAAAATAATTTTATGTTTTGTCATCAACAAAAAGGGGGAGATTGTTAATACAAATAAGCCGTAAAAACGTTTATTTATATTTTACGATCTTCTAATGTTTTGTCGATGACAAACGTAAAATCATTTTAATGAAACAAATAAAATACGTAAATGGTTTGAGCCAATAGTTTACTAACATATTTACGTTCTCACATAAAACACTAAACAAGTAATAGTGACTTTATGATTTGGTAATACATATGTACAACAACTAGTGTTTACATATTGGCTAGATATATACATAATTAGTATGTATTATAATGGGTAGAAGTTTAAGTATTTGACCCATTGACTAAATACATTGAATGTAGTTGCGTATAACCCAAAGTCCATGACCCATACCCATGGAGTATTACCCATAACCCATTGCATGACATCATGCATAAGTCATAAATGGGTATTATCCATGACCCATGGATTTAACCCATGACCCATGGACTAGATGCATTGCATCTTGTAGATACATTGTATCTACTTGGATACCCATGGTCCAAAGTCTAGGACCCACGACCCATAACCCATGACCCATGACCCAAAACCCATGGGCAAAGAGGAGCATCCCACGGATCCCCAGGATTACACTGGACGGATCCCTCAAGTGAGGGATCCGTGGGATCCGTGGAACTGTAGCATTTTCTCCTCTATAAATAGTGAGCCATTTCTTCATTGTAACTCACCCCTTTCATATATATTTTCTCTTTGAGTTGTAAACTCTCTAACCTCATATCCAAGTGATCTTTGTATGTAGTTTTGTTTTTATGTGATTCTCTAGGTTCCTCTTAAAGGCGAGATCACCACCTTTTGAAGTCAAGCAAGCTCAAGACCATGAGTTGCCATGCTTCGTCATCATCAAGACTACTGAGGTTCTCTTGTTGATAGTTCTCTTCTTTCTCATTAGAAGTGTAGTGTCAAAGACATAAGTGAAATATGTCTAAAGGGTCAAGACGAAGACATTAGTAAAAGGTGTCGAACGTCCGTATTGAAAGCACTAGTGAAGGGTGCTTGGAAGTCAAGGCTAAAGGCATTAGTGAAGGGTGTCTAGAAGTCAAGTCACAAGGCATTAGTAAAGGGTGCCTAGAGGTCGAGTCAAAGGCATTAGTGAAAGGTGCCTAAGGTGTACATTCGAGATGGTGTGTTCGATGTACAAGATAGATTTGTATTGGGTCAAAGGGTATTGATATCCTTGGTGATGTTTACATAAGGAGTGGATCTCCTTAGGGATAGGTTTTGTGTAGTGTTGGGTAGTAGTTCTTCCATTGTAATGGAACTCGGTATCTAGCCTATTACCGGATAAAGGGTAGGTGACGTTGTGATAGGTTTGGTTCTACGTCGTGGAAGAACCGGTATCTAGCCTTGTACCAGATAAAGAGTAGTCAACGTTGTGAAGGCTTCTCCGCCGCAAGGAGTTGGTGTTGTGTAGTGATTACAAACTCTCTAGTAGGTGACTTGGGGAGTGGAGTAGGGCAAGGAAGGTGTCCTTGTAGCCGAACCACTATAAATACTCGCGTTGTGGTTTTGTGCTTCTTACTCTTTATCTTTTCATATTTATATATCTATATGCTTGTCTATCAATATCCAACACTCATGTTTAAATAGATTGACATAAGTCGATCTAAATAGTTTAAAACCAAGTTTTAATCGGTAAAACTATTCAACCCCCCCTTCTAGTTTTCCACATCTTTTACAAAAATAAACACCATGTCTTAAAAACACTTTTGTAGGATGTTGATTGAATGACAACATTATATTTTTATTTCTTACTAAATTTCACTCATCTGTATTGTCATTTTGCTTAGTTAAAGCTCATTTTTATCAAGCCATAGGAATTTCTTGGTAACAAGATTACCTTTCATAAGAAGGTATCTTAATTACTATCTAGATCATGAAGGAACCGGAGTTGTCTATTGACATTTTTTTGTCAAAAGAAAAAGAAACTCATAATTGCATTAGAGGTATGACTTTCTAACTTATCTCTAAATAACCTTAGCTTAGAATAAGTATGCTTGCATAGGAACTTATCTGATTATATTTTCACATACTCATGTATTATACTTGGCTTCGTTAGGAAACTTTTCTTACATACGTGTTACTCTTCCATCTATAGTCTAGGTTTATAAACACGTGTTTTTATTTTATTTTTATTTTTATTTTTTTTATCCAACAATCAAATCTCTCTAATAATAAAACAAAACACAAATCTCGAAAATTCCTCCTTCCTCATAAAAACTCCTTCCGCTCGTCAACTCTGCCAAAACCTCACTTTTCAAATCTTTCACTTTCTAAAATTACCTCTCATTCAAAATTCATCTTCCCTCTCATCTCATCTCATCTCAAATCAAAACTAAGGAAGAAGTTCATCATCATGGTTTATATCGCCTTCGTGATCATCGTCTTAACACTCATCGCTATCGTGTTTCCCATGATCAAGTTTTCTCATGGAGACATGTACTTTGTGTTGTTGATCTACATTTGTATCATATATCCAATCCTTTGTATCGCTATTGGCGTTGAAATGAAATACTACTAATGTCTTAGTTTATCTCGTTTGTTTTTCATTATGTGTTTATCATTTTCTTTTCATTCGTATCTTTCACCTTAACATAATTTCGAAACCTACAATGCATGATTAACTAGTAAATATTGGCTAGAACACACCTCATTTTTATAAACCTAAAAGTTGCAAAAATCTATTTTACGTCAAGACCATTTTTCTGTCACTACAGATCCACGGATCCCTAAAGTTTAACTACCTGGATCCCTCTTGGAAGAGAACCGTGAGAACCGTGGAACTGGGAAACATAATCTCATGCAACATAAAAACCATTTCATAAAAATCTACCATAAAAGGAAAAATCCCACTAGAATGTTAAGTACTAAGTAAGTTAATTGTCATTGTTAATATAAATCAAGTAAAACGTTAGGAGATCATTTTTTCCTCTCCTTTGATGCATCTCCTCATATTAACTTTTCACTTCCGTAGGTCTTGTCATGACTCATGAGTATGAATTTGACTTTTAACTCACTCATGTCTACATTCCTAATATCTCCCTTGAGCCCAACACACCTGGCAATCATGTCTGTGGTTTTAATAATCTCGAAACTCGTCACTTCCATGAAGGACGTATTGTTGATACACCTCTACTATACGAAGAAGGTATCAATACCTCTTTCCGAACCATAGGACTAGAAGGCCTTCTCGGAATTAACGAGAAAATCTATCCACAGTTTGTATTGGAATTCTTCCGTCAAGTTGAACTCGTTCGTAACGAGGATCGATCTCTATTACTTTGGTTTTGGATTAAAAACCAAAGTTTGTCTAACCCTTGGGCAATTTGCTCACATTCTCCGAATTCCAAATCATGGACAATGTGCCTTCACTGAAGATTGGTCTCTTGATTCTCTCTTCAACCATCGTGAAGAAAATAGACCATATTGTTCACACATACCTTCCCCTCAAGAATTAAATCGCATGTTATGCAAACCTCGACCCTATTACTCTGATCCAAACATAATCTATACACGTGATATCCGAGATGATCTTAAACCTCTCGCAGTCATTCTACGTGAAAATGTTTGAAGTCTTAGGGGAAATCGAGAAATCCTTCCCGCTTGTTGTGCTCACATAATGTATTGTTTGCTAACCCAACAACCATACAATCTCGCCTATTTCTTTGCAAGACGAATTGTAAACCTTCAAGGCAGCAAGAACAAGCTAATCCCTTATGGAATGTTCCTGACACGCCTTTATCATCATATCATGTACTTCCATCCTCAATTTCAAAGTCCGTTGTACGTACTTGTGAATAAGATAATGGAACCGCTAAACACATCTCACATCAAGTCTTTCTTCATCCCTGAATTGGCAAATACTCATCATCCATTTGATGATCCATCTAGCAAAAATGCTCAAGAAACTTAGTTTCCTTTCCTAATAGGTTCAATCCTTAGATTTCATCTTTTATCATTGTAATGTGATCATTCTCATGAAATAAAACATTTAACGTTTGATGTCTCACTTATATAGTTGTTCTAATTCCTTAGAAAACACTGGCTTTGAAATACGATACCTTGTGCAAATTTTGCATACCTTCTGTGAAGGTACTGTTTAGCAGGAGACGAATCCCTCACTTTGTACTAGACGGATCCCTCCGCTTAGGGAACCGTGGGATCCGGGCAAACAGAAATGCAGTTGCAGACCTCCACACATCAAACCAGCCCACTAGACCACTTCACACTAGCTAAACATAATGCCTTAGGACCACTTAAGTCTTCCTCAAGCTCAGTAGGCATCACACTCACTCATAGCTCATTTAGGATCACACTCAAGGTACTTTTTGATTTATCATCTCACCAAAGCTCATCATTCCTCCGCTCCAATACTCATACATCATTTCTCATATGTTAACACATCTAGTCTTATAATTCTCTCAATTTTAGCAAATTGATTTTAGTCATCCTTACCCAAAAATCAGTCAAAAACTAGTTTTTCATTTCTTATAATTTTTAAGGAATTTTCCAAAATTATCTTAAGTTACCATCTGATCTCTAGGATCATTTAGCACCACTTGACACTCTCAAATTTCCTAGTGTCATCTTTGATCATTCATTGGTACTCATAAATTCCCATTTTCTTCCATAAAAGGCAAACATTAGCTACCATCACTCATTGCCCTTGATCACTTAAGTCCTCTTTTATTTAAGACACTTAGGAAGACTGAAACACTCAAAATGTATAGGTACTAGACCTTACAAAACATCATTTTCCTCTTTCTTGGCTGCTGAGAGCCGGATCCCTAGGATTAGCCCAGACGGATCCTTCACTGGAGGGAACCGTGGGAACCGGCTGACAGATTCAGCTAACTCTAGCTAAAACAATCATTTCAAGCTCTCCTTGCTAACTTGAACACTCCATCTTGTCTTAATTAACCTCCTTGATCAGTGCAACTCTAAAGTTGACTCTTGTACATGCAAATCATCACATTTTAAAGCATCTTAGTGGCTTAAGTCTTAAATGCACTTGCAAAATCCTTCTCCTTATAAACCATCTTGTTAGGACTTCTTAGTCACCACCTACAACTTAAATCTCAGCAACTAGAAGCTTCTATCTCACTAAACTTTTTTCATCTCATCATGAGAAAAGCTTCTAGTGGTAACTCATCCACCAAAGGACCACCCAAGAAACTTGCTCGTGTTATTCACGAAATTTCTTCAACCAAATCATCTCCCGTTAAATTCACAAATGCGAGGATTTCTCCTCCACCAACAAACCAATCCCCAAAAGGATTGTTCCCACAAAACTACCAATGCCAAACACCACTATACCTCATAAACCAAACACTCCTATTTCCACTAAACCATCACCATTAGTGCCTAGAGCCATATCATTTACCACTCCACATTCATCTCCACACCTCTACAACTTAGAGGAATTGCCTTCTAGGCCCTCTCATCCTCCACCATTGCCAACATTCTCCTCTATAGAGAGGATAGTACAACAAAATCAAGGTGTTGAATTGACACTAGCACCGGTATCCTTTTCTCCGTCACCCTCAAATAGCCCCTTTTGGATTATGAGGAATCTCCAAAGTCAACCACCCGATCACATGGAAGTAGATACTTCTCTACCACCATCCTCGACACATGTTCCACCACCACCACCACCACCTTTGGTTGAATCACCTCCAAATATACCTCCACAAATCCCTCATCCTTTTGTGAAAACTCAACCCAACCTTTCATCTCAAGCAATTCCATTTCTACCTCTACAATTTCCTAGCCATGACAAAGATTGTTATTATTGTCAACATGTTGAAGGTTTGATACATGAACTACGTGAAGAGAAACATTTCATGTTTTATCACCTCCTCGAACGTTTCGACGAGGTCAACAAACCTAAAAAACCTTGAGCTTAAGGATTCAAGTGGTGTCCTAGTCTTAAGCTTAACTTAGATAGTTTAGGAATCATACTTCATGTTTAAGTCATTCTTTTAGTTTTAAAGATATGTATATCATTTCTCATGTTTTTATTGAATGAAATTACATGTTATATGCCATATTGTCTTGAAAACATGTTTGGTGCCTTAATGCATATCTCATTTTGATGTTAACATCACATTTTACATCACAATTGCTGTCTTAAGCTCACAGACAGACGGATCCCTCAGTTTATCTTAGACGGGTCCCTCCAAAGGAGGAACCGTTGGATCCGTGCAACAGAAGATTTGTTTATTACTAACTTGTGTCTTATTTTCAGGAAATTATGCATTATATACTTGTTTTCTAACTTTTGTTTTGTAGATTTTTAATATACACATGAAGACTTTGACACCCTTAGCTAGGGGGAGTTTCTTGTCAAAGCAAAACATTGCAAAATCATTTGCAATATCATTTACATAGGATTACATTACTCGACGTCCTCATTGCAAAGGAGCACTCTTCAAGGGAGAGCATGTTCGTCAATAGGACGAAACCATTCGCAAAATTACAATGCACTCGCTTAGTATTCCTACTTACTTGATGCCCTCACAAAGGGATGGACTCGTCAAGGGGGAGCTAAGACGAGAATACTTCTCTTCCCTTTACTCTCTATTTTTTTTCATTCTTTTCTTTTCACATGTTTCTCTTAAAACAATGTGTTAGTTTCTTTTAAACGATCTTTTTTGTTTCGACAAAAAGGGGGAGAAGAGAGTAAAAATTCCAATTCAAACTTTTACGAATTTTGGTTTTTCCTTAAAATAATCTTATGTTTTGTCATTAACAAAAAGGGGGAGATTGTTAATACAAATAAGCCGTAAAAACGTTTATTTATATTTTACGATCTTCTAATGTTTTGTCATAACAAACGTAAAATCATTTTAACGAAACAAATAAAATACGTAAATGGTTTGAGCCAATAGTTTACTAACACACTTACGTTTTCATATAAAACACTAAACAAGTAATAGTGCTTTCATGATTTAATAATGTATATGTACAACAAATAGTGTTTACATAATGGGTAGATATATACATACTTAGTATGTATTATAATGGGTAATAGAATGGGTAGAGGTATAAGTATTTGACGCTTTGACTAAATACATTGATTGTAGTTGGGTAAAACCCAAAGTATATGACCCATACCCATGGAGCATGATCCATAACCCATGACCCATTGCATGACATCATGCATAAGTCATAATGGGTATTATCAATGACCCATGGAGCTAACCCATGACCCATTGACTAGATGCATTGCATCTTCTAGATACATTGTATCTATTTGTATACCTACGGATCAAAGCCTACAATCCATGATCCATGACCCACAATCCACTTTAGGGGGAGCGTCCTACGGATCCCTAGTATTACACTAGACGGATCCCTCAAGCAAGGGATCCGTGGGATCAGTGAAACAGTAGCATATTTTTGTCTATAAATAGTGAGCCATTTCTTCATTGTAACTAACCCCTTTCACACAGATTTTCTCTTAGTGTTGTAAACTCTCTAACCTCAGATCCAAGGGATCTTTCTATGTAGTTTTGTGTTTGTGTGATTCTCTAGGTTCCTCTTAAAGGCGAGATCACCACCGTTTGAAGTCGAGCAAGCTCAAGTCCATGGGTTGCCAAGCTTCGTCATCATCAAGACTACTGATGGTATCTTGTTGATAATTCTTTTCTCTCTCATTAGAAGTATTGTGTCGAAGACATAGGTGAAAGATGTCTAAAGGGTCAAGACGAAGGCATTAGTGAAAGGTGTCGAAGAGTCGTATCGAAGGCATTATTGAAAGGTGCCAAAGATCCGTGCCAAAGGCATTAGTGAAGGGTGCCGAAAGTCCATGTTGAAGACATTAGCGAAGGGTGTCTAGAAGTCGAGTCAAAGGCATTAGTGAAAGGTGCCTAGGGTGTACATTCGATATGGTGTGTCGATGTACAAGATAGATTAGTATTGGGTCAAAGGATATTGATATCCTTGTTGATGTTGTCATAAGGAGTGGATCTCCTTTGGGATAGGTGTTGGGTAGTGTTAGGTAGTAGTTCTTTCTTTGTAATGGAACTCGGTATCTAGCCTTGTACCGGATAAAGTGTAGGCGACGTTGTGATAGGTTTGGTTCTACCTCGTGGAAGAACCCGGTGTCTAGCCTTGTACCGGATAAAGAGTAGGTGACGTTGTGAAGGCTTCTCCGCCACAAGGAGTTTGTGTTGTGTAGTGATTATGAACTCTCGAGTAGGTGACTCAAGGAGTGGAGTAGGGCAAGGAAGTTGTCCTTGTAGCCGAGCCAATATAAATACTCGCGTTGTGGTTTTGTGCTTTTTATTTTTTAATGTTACTTTACTTACTTGCATGCTCATCTATCAACATCCAACATACACATTTAATAGATTGACATAAGTCGATCTAAATAGTTTAAAACCAATTTTTAATCGGTAAAACTATTCAACCCCCCTTCTAGTTTTCCACAGTATAATTAGGGCCTGTTTGGTTTGCGGACGGTTTTAGGTTTAGGATTAAGATTTAGATTTAGATTTGGATTTGGATTTTTTATTAAATGATGAAAGAGAAAAATATAATTATTTAAAATATTATTTGTTTATAAAAAGATACTCGGTATTTGAGTAAAAAGGCAAAAAAAATTATTATTATATAGAGATTGACTGGTAGAGCCCATCTACTTTTCCTAAAAGACAAAAAATTATTATTGTTAACATGTAACTCCCGACCTTTCAATAAGGATTTGTACATGCCATATTTTTATCCGTCATCCCCAAGATTGGGACCCACTAGAATATACAAAACACCTATATTTTACCTTTCAGTCCTTACCTCTTATGAAAATACCTCAACCAAACGGGACCTTAGGCAGGTCACAATGGACAGTTTGAGGTGAGGTGAAGACCGGTTACCCCACATGGGGGGGTCGGTTGTGTTCGGTTGACTAGCCAAAAGGGACAAACTAGTTCGGATACTCGACCAAGTTTCAACACACATTTCTTACTATTCTTTTTTTTTTCTTTTTTTTTTAATTCTTTAAAAAAAAAGTATGTGTTTGAGTATGAGATTTGCAGGAGGTAGGAGATAGAAGAAAGTCATTTTCTTTTTTTTTTCTTTATAAATAATTAATTTATAGTTAACCCCTTAAAGTTTGATTTAATTGTTATTTTTACCCTATAGTTTTTAATAAGTATTGTAATATTTACGTTTTATTAGTTTAAGTTTTTAATTATTTTTGTAATGTTTAAGTATCTTTATTAATGAAGTTTAATTTTGTTTTTAAAAATATTTGGATTAAAAAAAAAATTACAGGTCACCACTGTGGCAACTAGGTCGTCGTTAGGGTCGTCGGAGAGAGAAAGCTGATGTGGCAGGGTCGACCTAGGTCACCACTGTGACTAGCCTTAGTGAACATTTTATATGTGAATTGATTTGCACAATTTCCTTTTTTATTAGGACACTCTAAGTAACGCATCAGACAGTTTTACTATATTTATATCTTGCTTTAATAACTTATACGGTGAGTGTGCAAATAAAAAAAAAGAGTGCAAATCACCTCCCATTTTAAATGCTCAATACTAAGATAAAGTAGTAAATCAAATGCACCAAATTTTCATCTTTCAGTTTTTGCAAGGTCCATAAATAAACTCCGGATCAGAATTAGGGGTGTAAATGAGCCGAGTCGAGTCGAGTCGAGTACTGCTAAGCTCGAACTCGACTCGATTAGTAAAACTCGAGCTCGAAACTCGACTCCAGCTCGTTCGAGCTTTGGATTTCAAGCTCGAACTCGGCTCGTCATCTCAAACTCGAGCTCGATTATTGCCACTTTTAAAGCTCGAACTCGATGAAAAAGGGGCATATCAAGCTCGACTCGACTCGATTTTACGTAACTATATGTATATAAAAGGGTAAAATTGTAATATCATTGAAGCTCGATAAGGGCTCGCGAGCCTCACGAGCTGAGCATATTCGAGCTCGAACTCGGCTCGAAAGTGTACTCGAGTAGCTCGAGCTCGACTCGTTTATATCGAGTCGATTTCGAGTAGTTTACGAGTCGATTTCGAGTAGTTTACGAGTCGATCTCAAACAGGTCGCGAGCTGTCTCGTCTCGTTTACACCCCTAATCAGAATAACATTATAATGAATTTGAACAAAATGTGTAGAATATTTGCAGTCTCCTGTAGCAGTTAAATGATAATAGTTTCATTTCGATTTGTTCTATATAAAATCAATGTCAAGTTGACATTTTATTGCAGGACAATTTTCTATGTATTTCGGTTATATTATAAAATGTGGTGATCACATTAAAACTCAACATGGTAAACGTAACTGAATCAGTCCATGGTCCTCTACGTCTAATACGAGTCAATAAATTTATGTAATGTTAGCTCAGTCTATGCATACCAGGTCCAAGAAAGAAAAATAATCATGTTATATATGAGACCATGACTGTGTGAATTGTTGCTGATCTTATGCAGATATGAAGTTACTGGTAGCAGCAGTAGCAAAAGAATATTTCAAACTAGTAAACATAAACTTCCACGTTAACTATAACATGAAAGAAAAAGAAAAAAATTTGATCATTACAAATTATGATGTATCAATCTTACATTAACAAACCGTGCTTTTCTTTTTTGTTATTTGATGGTGGTTGTGGACAGTGGCGGAGCCAGAAAATTTGATCGTAGGGGGCAAAATTTTTTTCCGTACGAAGTATATAATAGTTATTGTAAGATCATTGAACAGATCACACGTTGCATAAACAAAGATGCAACAAAAGATGAGGAAGAAAATGCTTCAAGAAACAGTTTATTTTGAGGAAGATAATGGAACCGAGTACACGTTCTACTGACCAAGCATTCATAGAAACAGTTTATTTTGAGAAAGAAAATACAACATGAAACAATATAACCAAGAAAAAAAATATAATGATGCCAAATCTTGCAGTAAAAATACTTGCTATATGTACGGAGATTTAGGATCAAATAAAAAAAAAGTAAAATGAGAATGATAAGAAGAAACTACAATCACACATTTTAGATGCACTTACAAATATCAATGCATCTCCTCTTAAAAATCTCACTCTAATTTAAAATTTGTGGCTATAAATTCTTCTTATTCTTCTCATTTTTGTTTTTCTTCTAACTGGATTTCTTCTTTATGTACGGAAAGAAAATCACACAAATCGAGTTTATTTTGAAAATAATAAAAAGTACAAAAACCACGTAGACAGGTTGTGGATGTCGAGTAAACAATAACATCTACACCAACTTTTTAAATTTTGGCTTTATGTATGATCATTCCATACATCTTCTCCTTAACACAGGGTACTTATTTAAAGTCATAGAAGTAACAACATAAAAATCACAAAGTACTACATCTACAATAGCGTTTAGGATTTCTTCTTTAAGAATATTAAACATTAACATTCTAAGATTTACAAACTTTCAATAATGTATAAATAAAACCCAACAAACCCCACTAGAAATTGAATATTAAACCAGAAACAGAGAATATATCTATGCATTTATGCAACACAACATGAAAATTATACATAAGAAATAGATATGTTTATAATAACATCATCTTATTTAAATATTTAAATCTATTTTCCTTTACTTCTCTCCTAGCTAGCATAACACCTAGCCATCTATGCATCATCTTCTCCATATCTCTTTTTGAACAACTTCTTAAAAACTTACGGATTCAAAGAGGGAACCTTCGTTTCTATGTTGAGGGCACCACCATTACAATTTCAAAAAATCGAAATAATACCCTTTGAAAACATAACTACTAAAGAAAGTGTTGGGGGCAAGTGCCATTCATACTTTGTATGTGCCTCCGCCCCTGGTTGTGGACAGAGGCGGAAAAGTTAGATTATTTAAACAACTACTACGTAATGCATTAAAAATGGTGTTTGGACCTGCATTTTGAAACTAATATATATGAACCGGATGTGAAAAAGATGAATGGCCAATAACAAGATGACAAAGATCTCAAAAACCGAATTTAACTTAATTACTAAACTACTTTAAGTTACAATAGTCCTCAGGACACAATATTAGCCAGCTAGTAAGATAACATCCCCAACAGAACCACTTACCAACAGAACCATGAAATCACAACCCCAGTTACATCAAATTAACCAACCATAATCCAATCAAAACCCAAACCCACTTTCAAAATCACCTCAATTTCACTATACAATAATTTTCCCCAATTTTCATCCAACAAATCTAGGGTTTCAAGATCAACACAAGTGTGGTGAAGGGAGGAATTTAAAACGATAGGAAAGCAATTTAGGCACGAGACTGCTGATTGATGGACCTGGGTGTTTCGTGGTAACAATAAACGATCGGAAAAACGTATTGAGAATCCTTATGATAGGAAGGTGGAGAAGATTGCATCAACGTTCTACATAACGAATTTCCCGGATCACATTGATGCTCGAGGTTTATGGAAAACATGTGAACCATATGGTCGTATTGTTGATTCTTATATCGCGAATAAACTATCGAAGATGGGAAAACGATTCGGTTTTGTTCGCTTTATGGGTATCGAAAATGAGGAAATGTTTGCTCAATCGCTCGCAAATATCTGGATTGGTAATCATCATATCTACGCAGCAGTCGCTCGATTTCAGAGATCTCAGAGTCAAAAGGGTGTCCAAAAACAAGATTTTGTGCATAAAAAAGTGGAACAAAAAACATGTAAGTTTCAACCTAACAGCCCGAATACATGTGCTAATAATTTCCCTCGATCATATGCGTCTATTGTGCATGGGGATGTTTCCTCAACTAATTCAATTAAGAAGCCTGATGAGAAAAAAATAGTGAAATTGAATGACCCGGAGTTGATTTCAGTTGAGGACACTACAAAAACTGTTTTGGTTAAGGTGAAGGAAGTAGGTTCTATGATTAATATGCATCGTATATGTAGCAGTGAAGGATTTTCTAATGTGAAAGTGCATCATGTTGGGGGTTTATGGACGTGGTTAGAGTTTCAAACTTCTGATGCATGTTTGGCATTCAAAACTAACAACAACTTGAAACAGATGTTTGCTTCCATAAAACCTGTCCAAAGTAAATTTGTTCTCGATGAAAGAATGATTTGGATTGAAATCAATGGGCTACCGTTGTGTGCGTGGGGTTCGGCTGCTCTTAAAAAGGTAGCTAATGTATTTGGAAAATTTATGTTCTTTGAGTATGATCATGCACAAAATATGAGTATTGGGAGGGTGTGTATAACCACAAAATACAAGAAATTTATTGATGAAGAGATTTTTGTAGAGATAAATGGTGAATCGTTTGCTGTCTATGTTCGTGAACTATCCAACTGGAGTATCAAAATTGAGGAGGAAAATGAGTCGGACTGTGGATTAAGTGACAATGATGAAGTGGAAAACATGTCACATTCTGATGAACCGTGCAGACAGGAAAAGGAGTGTGATAATGTGAGTATCAGTGACCATGAAGATGATATGATCATTAAGGATGATACAAATATGGTTAACCAACAGGAACATCTCGTCACTCATGAGAAGATTGACAATGAAAATCAGAAACACGAAGACTCAAATGGTGATGCAACTCAATCGGATACTAGTTGTCCACCCGGTTTTGAATTTCTTAAAATGCAAAAACAGAAGCAACAACAGCAGGTTCCATCTTCCCCAACAATTAGTAATTGTTCTACTTCTTTTGCTAGATACCGCAAGAAGGATTTCAAAGGGACATCGTTACTTTATGAAATAAACCGTTTGATTGAAGTTGGGGGGGCTTTGGGGTATGATGTTAGGGGTTGCCGAAAAACTCTCAAACTTATGTTGAACGGATTAGGGGTGGCCATTTTTGATAGATGAATATTCTATCAATTAATATTTGTGGTACCAAGAAACGAAGGAAACGGACGTGGATCAAAGAGTTTTGCTTTAAACATCATATTAGTTTCCTTGGCGTGCAAGAATCTAAAATGACACGCTTAGAGCTATTCTGATTAAAATCGATGTGGGGAAAATTTTCAATTGATTATGCTTGTAGTATGGCTAGAGGTTTTTAGGGTGGTTTAATCTCAATATGGGATCCGGCTTCGTTTGTAAAACAAGAGATTTGGTGTGATGAAAACTACATTATTGTTCAAGGAAATTGGGTAAACGCATCGAAAACATATTATATGGTAAATGTGTATGGTCCGCAAGATTCAGTGGCAAAAAATACGTTATGGAACAAGCTTCTTCATTTTATCAAGAACCATAGTGGCAGGTATGTTATTTTTGGTGATTTAAATGTAGTTCGGAATGAAGGAGAGCGATTTGGTTATGTGTTTTCTAGCACGGAAGCTAAATCTTTTAATGAGTTTATTGATGAATCGAGGTTGCTGGTTTGCTAAAACATGAAGGAGAGCGATGAGAATACTAAATTCTTCCATGGTTTGCTCAAACAAAAGAGAAGTAAACAATCTATTCAGGGAGTTATGCTAAATGGTGAATGGATATCGAATTCTATTCATGTAAGAGAGGGATTTCTTCAGTTTTACAAAGATAAGTTTCAATCATATGTTCCTCAGGTAAATTATACTCCTCATTCGCCTTTTGCATCTCTAAGTACGGCATAGAGGATTGATATGGAGAAATCGGTTTCAAGTGACGAAATTAGAAAGGCGGTTTGGGATTGTGGTAACGACAAAGCCCCGGGCCCGGATGGTTTTACCTTTCTTTTCCTGAAACGTTATTGGGATATTTTGAAAGGTGATGTGGAGTTCTTTGTCTCAGAATTTTTCTCATCTTCAAAAATGCCACCAGGTACTAATTCCGCTTTTATAACTCTTATCCCCAAGGTATGTAATCCGTCTTTGGTTAAAGATTATCGACCTATATATTTAATTGGATTACATTACAAGATCCTTACAAAAATTCTTGCAAATCGGCTAGCCTTTGTGATCGGTAATCTCGTAAGTCAAGAACAATCAGCGTTTATTTCGGGTCATCAAATCCTTGATGGTCCTTTGATGTTAAGTGAGTCGATTGATTGGTTTAAACAACAAAAAAAGAAGTTTCTGATCTTTAAAGTCGATTTCGAAAGGCATACGATTCTGTAAATTGGATGTACTTGGATTATGTCTTTGAGCAATGTGGGTTCGGCCAAAAGTGGCGTGGTTGGATTTTTGAGTGCTTAAAATCTGCCCGGACGTCTATTCTTATAAACGGTAGTCCAACATCGGAATTCTCTTTAAAAAAAGGACTTCGCCAAGGAGATTCACTGTCTCCTTTCCTCTTCATCCTTATTATGGAGGGTCTCCACATCGCGCTAAAAGACGCCTTGCATGATAATCTAATTCGGGGGGAGTTCAAGTCGGTAATCCAAGTATTCGGGTGTCTCATTTTTTCTATGCGGATGACGTTGTGTTAGTGACCGAGTGGAACCGGGCTCAAATGGATAATATTCTTCGTGTCCTAAATGATTTCTACCTGCATCAGGTCTACGCATTAATATTAATAAATCAAATGTATATGGTGTTGGGGTTGCTGTAACACCCCCAAAAATGGTTTGCAGCAGAAGAAAAAGTTTTTGGGATGCTACTCAGTTGGATCATAACACAAGTGAAAAATAATAGCTTTTTCGTAAAATATTTCATTTATTGTAGTAAAACAAAGTTTACAAGGTTGAATTGTTGCGGAAAAATGGCCCATTAATAAAATGTGGTCCTCATACGTAAATCATAGTCATCTATGACCATGCCATGCCAATGTCCAAGCGCCTCTAGAGTTAGCTATCGCCTTTTCATCCTGAAAATACATGCTAAAAAGTCAACACAATGGTTGAGTGAATTCATAGGTTTAGTAATAAAGCAGTTGATCACAAGATTTTCAAGTTTAAAAGAAGCCATGGGCTACGTTGTTATACGCCCATAAAAGATAGTTGATATTATTGCACTAAGCTCATGACACCAAGGCTCAACTGCATACACCTAATTACTGGTGTACGTAATAATATGCCCCCCAAGAGGTAATTGCCAATTACCTAAGAGATTCAAATATGGTGCGCCCCGGTTATTTCCGATAACCGAGTCGGGGTCGTTAATTCCCATAGTACTATCCACAATATTTGCGCTCACTCGCAAGTGACTAATAGTTCATGATGAAGGGGTCTTTTGGCAAACAACTTAGGCATAGTCATAATATCAATAGAACAGCAAACAGTTTTCAAGCAATTGTGATCATAAAAGCAGTAGTAGCATGTATTCTCCCCCAAAGAGTTTATAAAACAGTTAAAAAAGTAAAAGTGGGGCTATGAACGCACCTTAGTGATACGGTAGGAAATGTACAACAATAGCAAGTACGATATGACAACGGCTTCAACACGAAACCTAGATGTAATATGGCAAGTCTTAAATAATATATTATGTTTACGACCGTAAATGGTTATGTTTGGAAATTGGTTTAGTTGTGAGACACTCGTGTCGTTATAACTTGTGTGGTAAAGTTCAAAAATAAATGTTTTTTTTAAATACTTTCCCATGTGGTTATGTTAAGTAGCTTATGTGGATGTTTTATAAGTTTAGTTGATTATCGATGTACATTAAATGTAGTTGTAAAGATTTTACTTAAGTGTTGGCTCTTGGAATAATGGAGGAATGATGTATACGAAACTTTCGTATAAGAGTTGACTCGAATATTGGCTCAAGTATGATTGAAGTGCGATTAAATACCAGTCGAATTGTATTTATTATATTCGTTTGGTTTCAAAGTTGTACAATGTATATACAATATATATTTATCAGAGTTGTGGGAAAATAATATATTTGGAAAGTATAATATTTATAGTTTACACGGATGTGGTCGTCAAATAGAAATATGTCCTAAACATGTTTATTTAACGAAAAGTGATAGAATAATTTATTATCTTACAAAAGTTTTTAGGATGAGAAGGGTTAAGTGTACAACCTGGAGGGATTAAAGTGGTAAAGATTTATATAAGTTTCAAACTTTATAAAGGTTTTAAGAAATGTGGCAAGCGGTTCAAAGTTGAGGGTTGAAATTGTAATGTGAATATAAGTTTACAAAACTTATAAAAGTTCTTAAGAAAAGTGTTAAGTGTTCCCATTTAGGGTGTTAAAATCAGTAATTATATAAGTTCTTAACTTATAATAGTTTTTAGAAAAGTAGCAAGTGATTCACAGTTGAGGGACATGAATTGCCAATTAGTGAAACTTGGCCAAAAATAACAAAAATGGGCAAAAACATCCACTAGTCAGGCTCGAACACAGGATCCCTCGCTCAGAAGCCAAACGACATAACCAACTGAGATAGGGGGTTTCTTGCTTCTCCTTTACAGTTTAAATGTATTTATCTAACATGTAGCTGTTTTATTTTGTAACACTTTACTCAGTAAGGTACATGTTCGAGAGTTTTTGCATGCTAACTTTTAAGTTGTACTTCTTCTTCTTCTCCAAAATAAAAACTAGGTTTCATTTAGACCAAATACATACTAAGTTAAGTTCGTCATGTTTTAAACCATGTTAGATGAGTTGATAAGTGAAGTAAGCAATGTTCCAAGAAGTGAGCCAACACTTAGTATTTACTTTTCTTTAGTTTTAAACACGTTCATAGTGAACGAAGATTTTTTATGTTCCATTTTAAAAAGAAAACCCGAGTCAGCACCAAACGCTCGTTTGCTTGTTTCTCGTTTAAACCTCCATGTTTTACGATCAAAAGCTACCACATAAACTACTAGGACATGTTAAGTTTGTTTATGTTCAACCTTTATACGTGACATGCATGAAGCAAAACAAGTTTTAGAAAGCTTATGACAACGCGTACAACACGAGTGTTTTCAAAGAATGCCGAATGATGAACATGAGCTAAGCTAGTATTGAAATCGGTTTAGAAAGACTTACAACACCAAAAAGGTGGTGACGAAATACGAAGGTGGGTGAGGACAAAGAACAAGAACGTGACTAGCTTTTCAACAATCTTAAACCCGCCTAGTTTCTCATGTTTACAACCCGATTTCCTTCCCATGCAAATCGATACCCTTAGCTTCCAAGGCATCAATACCCCAAACCTTTCTTTCTTTCTTTATATGCCTCGACAGTGAGCATAGGGTGGGTGTTTGAGTGAGTTTTGCAAGTGTGAGAGCTTGTGCGTGATTTTTGAAAAAGAACGAGTGTGTGCGAGACCATTGTGGAGGAGCGGTTACTTAAAGGGGTAATGGTGGAAAGCTTTGAATTCACTTTCTTGGTCTTAAAATTGTGAAGAGCCTCTCCTGGTAACCGTGGTTTAAATAGAGGTAAAGGTGGAGGTCTTGTCCCATGCTTTCTAGGTCTTGGACGAGTAAGAGTCTTCTTTGGGTAATCTCACCAGAGTGTGCAGGACTTCACGTGGCTCTCATGGGCTTGTCTTCAACCGTGGCTCCTAAAGACAAAAATATTGGGGACCTTTGCTCTTGTCGACTTGTTTTCCAAATTACAGGGGAGCGTTTGTTTTGCTTGTCATCCTGAGGATGTCAGCCATTGTCATTCGAAAATGGTAATGAGACTTTTGGAGGTGGAGAGATGCGGTTGGAGCCTTGCCAAAAGAAGGAGATGAAGGAGAAAAGGGCGCAGGTTTTTTAGGAGGGTGGGTAGGTATTCACATGGGTATGTTTGTTATGGTCCTTATGTCGAACAGTTAAAGGAAACAGAAGTGGGAGGATTTGACCAAAGACTCAAAAGGGAAGCATATTGGTGTGCTTATTTTGGGTTAAGAACAAGTACATGAGACAAGTTATTTTATTTTTACAAAAAGTCATAGGAAAACATATGTGATGGTGGTGCATACTAGGGGCGGCAAGGTGGAGAAGTAAAAATGAAGAATTATTATTTTTAAGTGTATTGTGTGTATTTCGTGTCCCGTTGAGCTAGAGTGTAATCACGGTATCTTGGTTTGGTGTTTTTGAGCAAAACGTGAAAAATATGTTTATGTTAGTGTTTTTTTTATAAAACAATATTATTGACCCCGAAAAATATTAATTTGATTTAAACCATTACTAACGTAGTGTCGGTACGCGTACGGACCCGTTTATTGAGATAATCTCTTGTTGTCATGTTTTGATCGTTAGTAAATATCAGGAGATAATTAATTTGCATTATTCGTTTATCAACGTTACCCATGGTTGCACATTTCAAATAAAGAGTGAAAATTCAGGCGTGAAAATGCATAAAGTTGTTTAATTAAGTCAAGATAAATGATTACTTCATTCCTTACAGGTGAATAATGACTTGGGAATTTTACGGGTGGTTACAGTTGCTAATGAAGAGGTAGAGGATATGGCACGGTTAACTGGTTGTATGTCGGGATCCCTTCCATTCACATATCTTGGACTTCCAATTGGATCCAATATGAGTCGTTTAACTCACTGGAAAGGATTCATTGAGAAATTCAAATCCCGGTTATCCAAATGGAAAGTCAAGTTACTCTCAATAGGAGGTCGATCAACTCTTGTTAAGGCGGTTTTGGGGAGCGTAGGGATCTATTACATGTCGTTGTTTAAAGTTCTGGAGAGTATTCTATCGGATATTGAAAGGTTACGAGCCAAATTTCTTTGGGGTGGGGATCTAGATTCGAAAATGATGATTTGGATCAAATGGGAAACTGTGTTAGCTTCTCTCGAAAAGGGGGGTTTGGGCATTGGAAGCTTGAAGGCTTTCAACCTTGCTCTTCTCCAGAAATGGCGGTGGAGGTTGGCTACTAACTCGAATTCGTTATAGGCTAAAGTTATCAAAGCTATACATGGGGAGGAAGCTGGTTTCGATCAAAATAGATGTAAAAGTAATGGTGTTTGGTCAAAAATCATTGGCTCTATTAACCAGCTACACTCAAGCGGCATTGTTCCAAAACATACCTTGCATTATAAACTAGGTTGTTATACGAAGGTACGGTTTTGGAAGGACATATGGAATGGTGATACACCATTTGACTATCGTTATAATTGATTATTTAGATTGGATCCTGAACCTGATTGTACGGTTATTGATCGGTTTGTAAATGGGGAATGGAACTTCAAATGGATTAGACCAATTATGTCAGGCCGAAATCTTCATTCCTTAGCATGTTTGACGACTGAGTTGGAGCAAGTACAGACTTCTGAAAGCCAAGATGAGTTGCGTTGGAACATTGGATGTGATGGCACGTTTACGGTTAAAGACACGAGACACCACATTGACGATATCATTCTTCCAACGCTTGAATCTCCTACAATTTGGTGCAAATGTATTCCTAGAAAGGTGAACATTTTCCTATGGAGACTTAGGTTGGATCGTCTCCCTCTTCGTCTAAATCTTTCAAAACGAGGATTGGATATTCAATCTATAATGTGCCCTCTATGCTCGAACGGTGTGGAATCAAATGACCATTTATTTTATACGTGTGAAGTGGCGTCAGGTATTAGGCGGTTAATTGAGGTTTGTTGTGACTTGCATTTCCCGAACCTCATTTCATCGTCAGAATGGACATCTTGGATAAATAATATGCGGTTATCAAAGGATAAGAAGACTCGTATCCAGGTGGTCATGGCAGCTACTTGGTGGACTATTTGAAAATTTCAAAATTCGGTTACATTCAATTCTCAAAATTTGAGAAAATGTGACTTGTTTGATAGCCTTAGACTTAATTCTTTTTCTTGGTTACAAAGTAGAAGTTCTATATTTTTAGCTTGGCATGATTGGCTAAAAACATCATTGTAACTTTTCTTGCTTCTCGCTAGTTTTTCTTTATTTATATACTTGCCGTTCAAAAAAAAAACTTTAAGTTACAATAGCAGGGTATCCGCGCATTGCGGCGGTGGGTTCACTGAAATAAAATTTTCCAATGAATTATATATTTTAGTTTATTATGTTCTTTTTGACAATAAATTTACGGATATCAAGATTTTCATTTAGCCAGTGCCCGTTCGGGGTCGAGCCCGTTTGGCCCGCGCCTGTTCGGGCTCGAGCCCGTTTGGCCCGCGCATGTTCGGGCTCGAGCCCGTTTGGCCCGCGCCTGTTTGTGCTCAAGCCCATTTTGCCCGTTGCCCGTTCGGGCTTTAATATTTGTATAATATGCTTTATTATTTGTATTAGTGACATTTAATGCAGGGTACTCGCGCGTTGCGGCGGCATGTACCCTGAAATAAAATTTTCAAGTGAATCATGTATTTTAGTTTATTATTTTCTTTTTAAGAATAGATTTACGGATTTCAAAATTTTCGTTAAGCCCGTGCCCGTTCGGGCTTGAATATTATTTGTATTAGTGACATTTAATGTAGTAATTGTGTTTAATTTGGTTGTACAATATCCTTGATAATATGTATTTATTATGTTAGGGGTGTTTTAATAACTGTATTAATTGTATTTATTAATCAGTTAATTAATTGATTATATTAAATAACATTAATGTGGTGTTTTGTTTTTTTAATATTTGCATTAAAGTGGTGTACGCTATGCTTCTTGTCTTGTACGTCTAAAAATTATGTAAATTAAAGTATTGTACATTATGCTTCTTTTCTTAATTATACGAATTACTAATAATAGTAACATGTGTAAGCTTATATTTTTAAGACTTCCTTTTATAGGAAGTCCTAAATACATTATAATGTAGTATAGATAATATAATAAGTGTAACATATTGGATTTCATAAACACACTAAACCACAAGATCAAATAGGCGTATAAATGAGGTTTTAGAGAGAGAAAGTTAGAGGTTGGGAACTTTAGTGAGAGAAAGAAAAATCTTATTATAAGCTCCAACTCTCTACCTTGGGAGGTAGAGAGTATTTATAGTCTTTACATAAATCGCCACCTACGGGCTGTGGATCAGGCATACAGTGGGTAAAGACCCGTTCGTCCTCCACGGTGTTACTTAACTAAATACAAGACCCGTCCGTCCTCCACGGTGTTACTTAACTAAATACTACTTAACATTAACTAATCTATGACTACGAGCTTTCTAACGATTACATACACTTGAGGTGACCGACTCTTTAATAACTGGATTTACTAAATCCTAACAATCTCCCCCTAAGGGAGGTCACCTCAAAAATATATAGAATACAAACAGATATTACAATTAGATTTTTCTTGGTTTCTTGTTAATGTTCTTTGCTCTGTAGCTCGTAGTCATTGATTCTTCATCATTGCATGTTTGGATAATCAATGTGGAGGTCTTTAACTGATCCACGTGATAATGAGTTTTGAGCCAGCTTTGAGATCATCAGCTATCATAAATCTCTGACTCTTCCGTTGTGGTGTAGGTATTATGTGATATTGTGACATTTGGACCGACATGCTCACATTCTGGATCATGATATATTCTCATCAGGGTAGCGGAAGCTTTTGTTGATTCATGATATTGGCAGCATCGTAGTAGAAGCATGGAGTGAAAATACCAGAGTCATTGATGCACTAATCATGATTTCTTTAGAAATGAATGTGTTGTGTGAGCATGCGGCTATGGATTGACCGCTTCATTCTGATCAGCTGCAAACGTCGGGCGTACCTGCATACAACAGTTAGCAATAAAGCGCACGAAAGTGTCTTTGATCACTTTCGTTGAATTGAGGTACACGGCTCACGGTTCCCCGTTGATCAGTACAAGTACTGCCTGTGATCAGGTAAAATTCCAAAGAATTTCCTTGAAAGGGTTTCGCAGCTGCTCTAGCTGTTCTCAAACCGGAACATCTCAAAGAAGACAACACGGAGTGAGTGAACCAGCGAATAGAGATTCACTGATTGATGAAAAGAGATTTGAAAAACAATCGTGTTTCGCTCAATGGAAATTGTTTTTGCAATACAACGAAGGTTTTAATGAAAATCAATTATCAATCATAAACACCTTTTATTTTGAAATATTTGTACACAGTCGATGTGTTAAAGAAAAGAGTTTTAAAGCACAATGACCGGTTTTTCAAAGGTATCCGTCAATCCATAACCTGAGCCAGGATTGATTCAAAAGATTGAATCGCCCCATTGTTTCTGCTCAGTTGTCACATGGTTGATCTATTGAATAGATCTCACATGCCACCCACCAGGAGCTTGTTTGATGTTGGCTCCAGAAGGCTTTCCATCTTCATTGTGAATATGTTTGCATATCACTCAGATGTTCTGGCAATACCACAAGGATAATGCGTAGGACTCATAAGATATAATCTCTCTTTCCACATTGTGTGAAACAGAGAGTCTTCATTGAAAGTGTCCTAATGAGATTTATAGATGATCTCGTGGCTCTAGACTCAATTGTGCATATTTGGATCCTATTTCGAAGACTAGGGAGAGGGTCTCCTTCTTCAATATCAACAATCTCTAAGAGAAAGTCGATAGATTATGTCGGTTCCCCGTGAGAATGAAACAAGACCTTTTAAGAGGAACTTGAGTGTTTTGGGAAGTTGAAGTGCAGTGCGTCACTGGGTCCATGACGTCTTATCTTCAATACCGATGTTACCTTGGTAACCACCAGTAGCATATGAATTGAACCCGGTTTCTGCCCTAAGGTTGAATAATTGGAGGGCTCTTTATTTTCACCCTTTTCTCATTCAATTCTTTTTCATTCTTCAACCCCTTCAGTGCTTACCGAGACTTCATTACTAGATCCTTGTTGGGTTTATTCCAGTACTAGCTCAGTCTTAGTCTGCACTCTTCCCATATCTCATTTTTCTCCTTTTTTTCAATATACCTAAGGACTTCTACACTATCTAGTGGATTGTCCCTGGGTAGATCCCTCCGGTTCTGGCGGATCATGGGAACAAATACCTAACCTTATTGTCCTTATATCACCATACATAAAGTAAAGTTGGTCGGTCTATTTGGTATTGTTCATCTGCCATTGGAACCAATTGAAAACCAGTTTGAAAATCAATCCAGATACTTGTGATATATTATCAAAGCATTTTGTACCTGAATTGTTTTTGATATTTTTAGAACAAGAGCTCCCCCTCAATATGTGCATCAAGCATCATTTTGTAATAGAGATAATTTTCATCTTTGAGGGGTTGGCTTGCATCTAAGAGTAGTTATATAAAGAATGTGGTTTTCAAAATAGTTGCTCCCCCTCAATATGTGCATATATATTAGAAGATGTTTTGCACATATTAGGAAAAGACTGCACATTGAAATAAATTGATCACGTTTCAAATCTTTGTGGTTTAAGATAGATGCTCCCCCTCAACATGTGCATGGAAAATTTGAAATCGTTTGGCACATGTGAGAAGGAGAGCTTGTACATCCTTATAAAACCATTTACCGAATTATCAGTTTAAATCCAATTTAAATCAAAAATTCTCCCCCGATCACAATTATCAAATCATTTGAGATTTGTGATCTCTGTAGATTTAAATTGATTTTGAAAGCTTTTAAGGAGAACTGTGACTTGAGTATGAAAACGTTTTAACTGATAAGGATCGGATTTTGAGACTTGAAACTCCAT
The DNA here is from genome assembly GCA_019973895.1 of Chrysanthemum seticuspe. NCBI lineage: Eukaryota > Viridiplantae > Streptophyta > Magnoliopsida > Asterales > Asteraceae > Chrysanthemum > Chrysanthemum seticuspe. The sequence goes on along the minus strand of BPTQ01000007.1, from coordinate 246,902,348 downwards.
TGATTAAACATGCATGATTATCTTTTGAAAACAATTGTATGACAAATAACCTTTTGATTTAATTGAAATCATTCTCCCCCTCAATCAATGACATAAGTTGTTGATTGAGAGATAGATATTTTTGACAAACGTTGAGTCCAGATGATTTTCAAAAATAGAGTCCGAGTTATTTTTCAAAGCAATTAGTTTTCATTAGATAGTAAGTAATTGTTTATAGAATCAGAGCATGAGTTTTGAAAAACAAGATAAAGCATGGCTCTGTTCTTTCTTTGAAAAGCGGGTTATTTCTTGTAATGACAATAAACCATTGTTTCACTTTCTCCCAAAAATATTTATGATTTTTTTATTTTTGATTTTTGATTTTTTTTGAACATTCGAACAACATCTAAAGTCCCTTGTCATTCTTTGAATGAAAGCACAAAGACCGTAGATATTATCGAATCGAGAAAAAAAACATGACAAAAAGACAATATTTTTCTAAATTTTTCAAGATTTTTCAAATTTTTATGGATTTTTGAAAGTTTTATATTTTTCTATTTGCTTTTTGAGGGTTTTGTAATTTTGTATTTTGCTTTTTCGAAAAGATATTTACAAGAGATGGATGAAGAAAGACCTTTACTCCTCGTCTTCTTCTTGAAGACGTTTGAGTGTTTCCGGTTGTAGACTCTTTAGACCAAGTCGTGGGAGGATAAACTCAAAATGTTCTCTAGGAAGAGCTTTGGTGAAGATGTCAGCTAACTGATATTCAGTCCTCACAAAATAGAGTTCCACCACACCGTTTTCTACTTGCTCCCTGATGAAATGATGTCGAATGTCGATGTGCTTTGCTCTTGAGTGTTGTACGTTGTTGCATGAGAGAGCAATAGCACTTTTATTATCACAGTACAAAGGGATTTTGTTGCATTCAAAGCCATAGTCATATAATTGAGATCTCATCCATAGGATTTGAGCACAACAAGATGACATGGCTATGTATTCAGCCTCTGTAGAGGAAATAGAAGTACTCATTTGCTTCTTTGAAGACCAGCTCACAAGCTTATCACCCAAAAACTGAGCACCTCCAGACGTACTTCGACGTGTATCTTGACATCCTGCATGATCAGCATCTGCATAGGCTGTTAGTGACATACCGGTGTCCTTCGGGTACCAAAGTCCCATATTGATGGTTCCTTGGAGATACCGAAAGACCCGTTTAACCGCTTTAAGGTGCTTTTTGGTAGGCTTAGCCTGATATCTAGCACACATGCAAACAACAAACAGAATGTCTGGTCTACTGGCTGTGAGGTACATCAGGGATCCAATCATACTACGATATTTTGTTTGGTCTACCATGATCCCTGAGTGGTCCTCATCCAGTTTAGTACGCTCTATCATGGGAGTGTCAACAGGTTCACTAGAATCAAATCCAAATTTCTTTAAAATCTCATTTGCATATTTAGATTGATTTATAAAAATGCCTCCGGGACTTTGTGAAATTTGTAATCCCAAGAAAAATGACATTTGTCCCATCATTGACATTTGAAATTTAGAACCCATTTCACTTGAAAAACGGTCACATTCATTGGGGTCAGTCGAGGCAAAAATGATATCATCAACATATATTTGAACGTGAATTAAATGTTTGCCTGACTTTCTGGTGAACAATGTCGGATCAACTGCTCCTTTGCTGAATCCAGTAGATAGAAGAAACTTTGATAGCGTATCATACCAAGCCCTTGGAGCTTGCTTCAAACCGTAAAAAGCCTTCTTCAAACGATAGACGTGAGTAGGATGCTATAGATTCACAAACCCTTCAGGTTGGCTGACGTATACGACTTCTTTAAGATATTCGTTAAGAAAAGCCGTCTTTACATCCATCTGATAGACTACCATGTTCTTACTTGCAGCATTAGCCAAGAAGATTCTGATTGCCTCGATACGAGCAACTGGAGCAAATGATTCTTCAAATTCAATACCCTCCTCTTGACGGTATCCTTTTGCAACCAATCGAGCCTTGTTCTTTAAAACATCATCATGCTCATCAAGTTTTACTTTGAAGATCCACTTTAGAGCAATGATCATTGCACAATCTGGAGCAGGTACTAATTCCCATACATCTAGTCGATCAAACTCATGAATTTCTTCTTGCATGGCATTGAACCAGTTGTCTTCATTCATGGCAGTTTTCACGTCTTTCGGTTCGATCTTAGAGAGTACAGAGTTGAAGAAGCACCATAAGGCATCGGTTGCAAGTTGTTTCCGTGTGGATACTGGACGAGAGAGGTTTCCAATGATGTTGTCCAATGGATGATCATGTGTCCATTTTCTAAGATGTTCATGTGGTTGTTGTTGAGGAACTGAAGTAGCAGAGTCTATATCTCCTGATGATGATGGTTCTGATGATGATTCAGGAGCAAATATTTTCTTAAAGGGTTCATCTTCTGGAGGAGCAAAAGGGTTTTCATCATCTGTAACAGCAGCAACATTTCCATTGTGTACACTCGATGATTGATGATTTGTTGATGAGACAGAGTGATCAGCAGCAGGCGCTTCTTGACTTAATGACATTGAAACCGAAGGGTTAACTTCATTGACAGGGATAGAAGCAGCCTCTGTTGATGGAACTGACATATCATTAGCACTTGGCTCATAGTGTTCATCAAACATTGGATCAAATAATTTCTTCAAATCATCTTCTGAAGGAGGTACATACGGAGTTGTTGGTGAGGGATTAGAAACAAGAGTAGAACTGATAGGACTACTGGATAAAGGTTGAAATGCGGGTCCAGAACTGGATTGTCCTGGAGCCATTTGACCGGTCAGCTCATCGAACGTAACGTGAATTGTTCCCATGATATTTCGGGTTCTCTTGTTGTAGATTCGGTATCCTTTTCTGTTTGGTGCATACCCTACAAATACTCAAATGTCCGCTTTAGCTTTTAGTTTACCTAAATCATGGCCGTCATTAGTTGGATAACATAAAGCACCAAACACACGAAGGTAGGATATATCAGGTTTTCGTTTATGGACAAGTTCATATGGAGTTTTTCCATGAGAGGTGTGAATAAGGGAACGATTTTGGGTGTAGCAAGCAGTGGCAATGGCTTCAGCCCATAGAAACATTGGAACCTTTGAATAAATTAGCATTGTTCTTGCGGCTTCCACAAGAGTTCGATTTCGTCTTTCAACTACACCGTTCTGTTGAGGAGTTCGTGGAACACTTCTTTGATGACTGATTCCAACACTTTCATAAAACTGAATTAAGTCTTTGTTAACAAACTCTGTGCCATTGTCTGTTCGAAAAATTCTAACAATATTGTTGAGTCGAACCTGAAGCTGTTTGATAAGTTTGATGATGACATCTAGATTTTCATCCTTTGTCCTCAAAAACTTCACCCAAGTAAATCGAGAGTAGTCATCAACAACTACTAGAATGTATTTCTTCCCATTTATCGTTTGCACTCTCATTGGTCCGCACAGATCCATATGAAGTGTATGAAGAACTTCCATTACAGAGTTTGTGGGTTTTGGTTTGTGGGCATATTTTGTGCTTTTTCCCAATTGGCAAGCTGAACAAAGATAATCCTTTTCATACTTTAATCTGGGTAATCCTCTTACTAAGTCCTTTCTGGAAAGATTGTTTATGGTACCAAAGTTCAAGTGATTGAGACGACGGTGCCATAGCTATGACTTAGTTTTGGAAGCCTTTGACAGCTAGCAGATAGGTGAAGATTTCATCATATCTTCGATAGAGATGGTGTATAGGTTTGAACCATGAGCTCCTCTGAGAAGTTCCACACCATCAAGTTCTCTAACAAAGCAAGTATGTTTTCTGAAGGCCACTTCTAAATCTGAGTCACAAAATTGTCCGACAGAGAATAGATTATGTCCAAGACCTTCAACATAATATACCCTGGAAATCACACTATCTCCAACCACGTAATCTCCATAACCCATAATTGCACCAAAATGATCGTTTCCGAATCTCACAGTTCCGATGAATTTGCTCACGAAGTTCATGAGCCGTGACCGGTCTCCAGTCATATGCTTGGAACAGCCTGAGTCCAGGTACCACAGAACGATTTGAACGATCTGCAGTTGAACACATACAAGAATGGATAACTGGATAATTGGGATCCCCATGCAAAAATGGGTTCCATTTGGTTAGTAACAGTGATTGGAACACCCACATCAGAGGTAGAAACAATGGACTCATTAGAAATAGATGCAGTGCTAGTGTCCATATTTGACCTATTCAAAGTATGTTCACTTCTTAAGGGAATAGTTCTACAAGTAGGCATCCATTTTCTAGTGGGCATTGACTTAGAAAATATAGGGCAAAACTCATTAATTTTATGCCCAGTAGGTATCCATTGATAACCTATATTACTAAATTTCCTTCCTGTGGGTTTCCACTGTTTTCTAACTTTGTTTCGCCTTTGCGTTTTAGCCTTCTTAGCTTGATTTTTTGCATTAACAGTTTTAACTGGGCATTTAACAACATTAGACAAATCATTCACACCACATTCAAGATTAGTAACAGAAACCACGCAATCATCATTACATGTTTTGCCAAAAGTAGCAGAATTCGCATTAATTACAGTATGCTTAGAGCTAACACTAGAATCAACACGATTCGTCTTATTCAACACAAACTTAAAGTTCCTAGGTTGGTCTTCTACTTTCTTAAAACTGGGCATAGAATGATTTTTATGCTTGGCACTAGGCATAGAACAAGGCATCACAGCTTTACCTTTCGCACCTAAGGATTTAGGACATGTTGCTATTAAACATTCTAGCAGCTCTTGAGATCGTTTGGCCTGAATGCAAGCAAACCTAATTTCTCTATCAAGAGGCTTATTTAAGAAATCCTCTTCCACGATCTCACGGAGACATTCTAGACTATCCTTAAGGTGAGTACAATAGTTGTGAAACACAGGTTCATTATTCCTAAGATGAGGAGGAATGTATTTAACAGTCACAGTATATTTGCAGTCTGAGGAAGACATTGATGCAACATTCTCATTAAAAACAAGTGGCAGTTTCCCTTTTTCCTGACTTCTCAGATTCTCAATTTCTTTTTGTAAAGACGTTATTTTTTCGTTGTTTTTGTCACGAGTGACTTTCATTGAATCATATAACTCTTTAAAGTGTCGTTTAACTTTTTCATTTTCTTCTTGAAAACTCTTGTTTTCTTTTTGTAAATCATAACTAAATTTTGAAGATGAAAAGTTTGAGAATACTGAGAATCTAAAGGAGGAGGCATTTGGGAGCCAGTCACATTGTTCTTTTCACCCTTTAATTGAGAGATTTGGGCTTTCAACTTTCTGATCGTGTTACAATGAGCTTGAATATGTTCGTCACTTTTCTTTATCTGAAAACTGCATCAAACTCTGGAACATCTGAGGATGTCTTGATATTTGAGGTTTTGACATTTTCTTTAAGATGTTGATATTTTAGTTGTAGATCAAAATGTTCAACTTCTAGTTTAGAAAGATGTTTTACCAAATTATCGTGATCATCCTGATCAATTTTCTCACTTAGTTCTGAGTTTTTGTTTTCAAGCTCAATGACACGATCATGGGAAACTTTCAATGCAATAGATAATTCATGAAATCGAGAAGCAGTAATAGAGTGCTTAGTAACAGTATAAAACACGTCTTGAGCAACACAACTCGAAATCAAATTCTCATTTAAGATGTGCAAGTTCTTTCTTTCAACTTCATTATATTTGAGTTCCTGTTCATAATCATTGACTTCAACTATCATTGCATCAAATTCATTTTCCATTTCTTTAATGTCTGAATTTATTCCTTTTTTAAGACTCTCAAATTGACCTTTTAATTGTTTGAAGAAAGGCATGACCTCAGTTAAATAACATTCTTTTGTTTGCTCAAAACCCCTTTCCCCCTCAGTTATCCCAGTAGGTGTGATTCTCTTCTTACACGTTTTCTCAAAATCAACAAACAGCTTATAAACAACATATAGGCTGATTAAGGTCTTGCTATTAGTGGCAATAGATCTAGGAACTAGATGCATTGGTGTATTTGGAGGATACACAGTAGCTACAGGCATTTTCCTAAGGGGAGTGTTTGTTTCAACAAGTACATTAACTTTTAGCTTATCCATGTCTTTCTTCCAAAAGATCTGTTCAGGGGTTAATTGAGTTTGAGGCTTAAACATGTTCAAGGATATCCAATTTTCCTTAGTGTAATCATGGGGTTTGATCGTTATGTTATTCTCTTTACACGCAGGATCGTTAAGCTTCTTATTCATTTTCTTCCTAGATGCATCATCTAGTTTTCTATCTTCACTCAATGCAACTAGGTTTATGTCTAGGTTTAAGAATCTCATTGCCATCATAGATTACATTTTGAGCAGCTTTTGCTATCTTACCATACTCAGGGTTGGATTCCTTTATAATGGGGATACTATGCTTATCGCTGAGAACTCTATGCTTAGTGATCATGTGAGCAGTCTGAATGGTATTCCCTTGTACGTACAACTTATTTTCAAGCTTGTTTTTCAAGGTTTTTAAATTAGAAAAATCATTCAAAAGTTTTGATTCCTTAGCATTGAATTCTTGCTTAAGCATTTTAACATTTTCTTGAAGTTCTTGTTTCTGCTTAGCAGTTTTAGAAAGCTTTTCTTGGAAGGAGTTTAACTCTTGTTTTAATACTTCTTCTCTAAACTTACTTTTTCTAATAGTTGTACGCATTTTGTCATCCATTTCCTGCTCACGGGTGGTTAACTCAAACTTAGCACGTTGTTCATAAATAGCTACTTGTTCTTTATAGGCATTTAGTTCAGAGATAACAAAATCATCAGGGGCACATGCAGTGTATTCATCAAAAACATAGTCATCATTGACTGCAGAAGATGCATCACTTGGTACAGTCTTACTTTCACTTTGTTTCACATACTGATCATATGGGACAACATTGATATTACCCATATTTTCAATATCTGACTCAAAAGTTTCAGTTGATTGTACTTTGTCATGTATCTTTTGCTCATCAACATCATCGTATAGTTTTAATACCTCTGAGATGATTGATTCTTTGGATGGACTAGCTTGCTGTGGTGAGGGGACCTTTGGAGAGACCATTGGAGAAATGCTAGCCATGAAAATTGTCTGTGCAGTAGGTTCATCATCAATGTCTGAGTCGTATGCATCACAGTCGGAGACTTGAAAGACATTCTGATGATTATGACCTATCTCCTGAATTGGCTACTCATCCATATCTGCATCATATGTCTTGGCATTGCCCTCAGTAAGAAACAACAGTTCCTCTTCATCCAACACAGCTCCATTATCCTGAGCTTGCACAAGTAACATCTTGTCTTTGAAGTACTCTGCATTTTGAGGGCATTTTGGAGAAGTGCAGTTCCTTGCTATGTGTCCATCACCACCACAGTTGTAGCACTTAATTGGCTTAGCTTGACCCTGATTTGGATTCCTTCCACGATTCTGATTTGCCACATATCCTCTACCAACTCCACCTCTTCCCTGTTCATACTGCCTTTCTTGAACTGGTTGCACCATGACCTTCCCATCTCTGACAGTAGCTTGATTGTGTGGGTTGGATGCTGTTCTGAGGTTATTGTTGGTGTGTGGGAGAGAGTTCATGTTTTGACTAACCATGAGAGACAGTTGATTGATGAGGTTTTCCATGAATGTGTTTGGGTCAGGAGGCTTATATGATGGATCAGGGATGAGCTTGTAATTACCATTACCTAGGGGTATGACTTGAGAAGCTTTGGTGGTAACTCCAATATTTGTGTAAAAAGCTGTTGAATCATTTGATGAGCTTGTTTCTCCCTGGTTGGTTTTGAACTGATCAAGAATCCTTGTTGGAATCACTCCTAAACCTTAATTCAAGTGTTAGTGATTCTTATGTACTAGTTAGCTTAATATGGCCTTTATGTTTGTTATTATGCTTAGGCTTATGTAGAAGGCCCATAAGCCTAGGCCCAAGCCCATAAAGGAAAGGAATGGACTAGGAGTGTTGCCCTAGCTCCCTCTCCTATAAATACCTTGTAATAACCCTCACTTGAGGGTTGGTTGTTCAATTTATCTTTCACTTGCACTCTACGCGTAACCTTTCTTTACTTATACGTGTGTGTGTGTTTGGTTAGTTGTTCATCCGATCTATCCTCTTCTCTATTTCTTCTATTGATGCTTGTGTTACTAATATGGTGACCTAACAGTGGTATCATTCGCCATCTAGTTGGGTGAAACGGCTTGTTTTTTTGTCTACTCGTAAGGTTCACGTTTTTAACCTTTCTCACGCAAAAAGCTTTCATTTTTACACTTTAAAATTCAAGATTCTTGTACTTTAAAGGTTATTTGGTGTTAAAGTTTAAGTTTTTGGCAAAAAGTTTGAAACTTTACGTGTATAGAAGTGTTTTTGAGCTTGATTTCATTCATGTACCTCTTTCTACTCGTAAGGTGAAAAAGAGTTTTGGATCATCAAGTTTTAAACTTTCTTGTTATTTTGGTGATATTGAAGCTATTTCATCATAAATATCAAGTTTCTAAACACTTTTGGGCATAAAATCAATTTTTGGTACTTTCTACTCGTAAGCGAAACCCTAAACTTACGCATAAGCTTCTCAAGGTTTGATCTTCAGTGCTATTGGTTTACTCAGTGTTTTATTGCTTGGATAAGCCTGAAAACACTTCGACTTTGGATATCGTTTACACTGTGATAGTGTAAAGGATTTTTTGGGCAAAACCCTAATTTTACGCATAAGCTCAAACTTATGCGTAGAACTCTTTACGCCTAAGATTTTTCTTACGCCTAAGCCTTGTCTTACGCATAAGCTAATCCTACGCATAAGTTTTCTATGCCTAACTTTCAGTTTACGCCTAATCTTAGTGTTTCTCATTTCTTACGCGTAAGCTATTCTTACGCGTAATTCTCATTGTTACGCGTAAGGTGGTGTTTTTACGCGTAAGCTTCTTTCTACGCGTAAGCTCTTTCTACGCATAAGCTGTTTCTACGCATAAGCTTACTTTCTACGCCTAAGCTGATTTCTACGCCTAAGCACAACTTCACAACAAGTTTCATTCGACTACAAAGATCCATCAACAAAAAAAAATAATAATAAAAAAATTAATTTTTTTGGCGGGAAAATTTGAGTAAAATTTAATTTTTTTGGGAGACTAAACGTTCAATTTTTACGCGAGATTCAAATTTTGGTTTAACTGTGAAAATTTTTGTCAAAAATTCAAATTTTTGGGTCCAAATTCGAATATTTCGGGTCAAATTTTGCGTCAAAATTGTCATAACTCAAATTTTTCTTTCAACCTTAGAATTGAATTTTATAGTGAACTTCAAATTTTGAGAGTCAAAATTTTTCAAAATTATTTTTGGAGGGAAATTGCAATTCACTATATCGACCTTCTGTGTGCTATATCGACTTCTCACCTTTGCTCTTTGAGTCTTCTGCAGGGGATAGAGCATTGCTCAATGGATTCTGAAGAAGAAGCTGCATTTGTGAGGGAAATTATTTTTGTCATAACTCAATGGATTTTGAAGAAGAAGCTGCATTTGTGGCATTGAAAGAAGGATTTATTGTTCTGAAAGAGAAGGTGCACTCAATAATTAACAATTCCAAGCGTCAGACATCATCAAATTCGCGAAATCCTGCAGTCGTGCAAGGTGAAAGAGTTGATGTACATGGAAGGAATGCTCAAAGGGATGTTGAGAATGTTGTGATTACTGCATCTGTCGGTAATGCGGACAATGAGGTTGTAGCATTAGAAAAGCAGAATGACAACAGCAGATCTGGAGAAGATATCTTACCCATCTATGACACAAAGCCCAACTTTGACAAAGACCAAATGGTTGAGGAAGATATCATACCCACCTATGACACTGACACAGAACAGCTGGTCGAGGTACAATCTACTGTTGATTATATTCTGCCTGCAAATGCGAAACAACATACTGAGAAACCTGATCTCATAAATGAAGGAGTGGTTGACCAGTGTGTTGCACAATGTCCAGACAATTTTCTTATGTCCGAGCCCTTACTTGCAATTAATTCAACTGAAACGTCAAATCAAACTCTTGAATCTGAAATCATTCTTCTCAAAAAGACCATTGCTCAGTTTCATAAAGATTTTTCAAAACTAGAGGCACATTGCATCTCTCTTGAACTTAAATTACAAAACAAATCTTTTTCTTCAGAACACAATGGTCAGTATTCAAATGAACAAAGTAATCGTGTGGATACATTAGTAAAAGAAAATGAGCATTTAAAGGCTCAAATTCAAGCAAAGGGGCTTGCACATGTTGCTTTACAAAACAAACTGAGAAGATTAACTGGCAAGAGTGTGGATACTAAGTTTACGAAACCAACAATCTTGGGGAAATCGTCTCTTCAACAAATCAGAAATCAATCAGTAGCTAGACAACCAACTGCTTTTAAATCTGAACGTTCTAAATCTTCAAAACCACGGTTTGCCTCCCAAGTTGTTGAGAATAATCATTTGACAAATCCAGTCACTTCACATTCTTGGCCTAAGAAAAATGCTTCTGTTTCTGTTAAACCTGTTTCTGTTAAACCTGTTTCTATTAAATCTGTTTCTGTTAAACCTCTACAAGTAGTTGCACCTGGCCCATCTAGGATTAGTTCGAACACAATGTCTAAACCGAGCATTAAAAATAAAAATTCATATGATTCACATGACGCGTACAAGAACTATGATCTAGAAAAGGCTAGGAAAAAGGCACTACTCCAAAAGGATGGAATCTTAGGTTCACGACCTAGTGTATCACCTTCTCGTGTACTACTGAACACTACTTGTAGTAGCAAACCAAATCCTAAGTTTAATCAACAAACAATTAGAAATAAACCCGTCGATCTAAACGTAACATTTCAGAAACCTAATAGGTGGATCAATATAGGACGCAGACTCTTCCCAAAAGAAGTCTCAACATCCCCTAGATCTAACCTTAGATGGATACCAACGGGTAGAGTTTTCAAAACTATTGGTCTTAGGTGGATTCCTACAGGCAAGATACTAAGTAGTTGCATCAAAACAGGTGTGAAACCCACAACATCCATCCTTGAGGTAGGAAAGGAAATCATCAAAATAGCATGTTCAGGTGTCAAGAAGATCATTGACACTACATCTTTATGCCTCTAACATCTGGAACCCAGTTACACTTGGGGATCCATGTTTCTTTCTATCTTGCCCCCTCCTATTTTCTATACAGGTACAACAGCAATGGCTTCTACTGCAATACAGCGTAGGACCCGTTTCTCACCGTCTAAATCTTAATGATCCATCAGCTGCAACATCATTATACTTAATCGTCAACAATTGGGAACATTGCTTGCTCCTCTGGTTAAAGATTCTGTCAAAAGTCGTGCTTCAGATGTATTGAATGTTTCCGCTGCACAACCTGATAATACTCTAATTTCTGATACACATGAATCTACAACAACAACCGTTGCTGTAACTGCACCTCCAATCGAATCTTCAATAACAGAAGATCAAACTGTTTCCAACAACAATGACACAACTGATGATCAACTAAATGATTAAACAGAGAAGTTTTATCAACAGTTGATTCTCTCGAGATATTTATGGTACTTCACACTTGTTCGATTAAATGAATATACATGGTTTCGCTGTCTCCTTATACATGGTTTCGCTGTCTTCAATTCATCATCAACATACGTGGTGTATGATTCTGAATCATTGAAAACATCGAGGGGGAGAGAGTGTGTAGGTGGTCATTTCTTCCTTGTTCTTCTACATGCTTCTTTGCGAAAACCCAATGCCTTCTTGAATTTTTTCAATTAGGGGAAGAAATAAGACGATCTGTGGCTCAAACGTCTCACTTTGGTGTTATCGTCACAATTTCATGGGTGATCTTGTGTGAAGTTACCCAAATATGATGTTATGATGCCTCACACACGGTCTTAGTATCGAGTTATTGCATATTCACAGGTGATTAGTATTCCGAAAGACCACAACATTCAGGGGAAAGTCGTTTCATTTTGTCTTTCATGGTGTGTTTGGTGTGATGCGTCTACATACGTGAGAAGATCTTGTTGATTTCTGGCATGTTACCCTCGAACGGATTTTTCCGCAATTAGTCAGATTTACCTTGTGTGGTTTTCTGCTCTTCTACAAATTCCGCTGCATACTGAAACCTTCAAAAGTTAGAGGAAATGTAGACTTCATCAAAGTTTTAAATCTGCTAAAGACAGTTGTCAGTTTGGGGGGAAGCTGATTCTGAAACTTCTTCATCTTCATTATGGCTTCTGAGCATAACAGCTTAGAACCCGGTCACAACCGTTTAAACTTCCCTCAAACCCCATCATCAGCTGAACTAAGCCCCCAGCTTACTCATCAACAAATGGAAACGCTATTTGCTCCGTTGTTTAGTGATGACATTGATGAACGTGCTCCAGGTGTATCCGATGTTTCCGCTGCTCAACCTGATCACACTCTTATGCCTGATACACCTGCTACAACAACTACTGTTGAAGAAGCACCACCAGTTGACTCTACAACAACAGTTGAACAAACTGCTTCCAACGACGCTGAACCAGCTGCTGATGTTCTTAATGAAGTACCCCCACCTACAGATTTTGATCCAAATACGTTCTTCAACCCGTTTGCCAATGAAACTACTGCACCTGATGTCGCGGAATCATCAACAAACCATTTGAATCCTCAAAATCTGCACAATGTATACCAACATCAACCCTCTACACATCGTTGGACAAAAGACCATCCTCTTGAGAACATTATTGGCAACCCAAATCAACCAGTCGTTACAAGACAACGTCTTCACACAGATGGTGAACATTGCATTTATGCACTCACTGTCTGCCAAACTGAGCCTAAAAACATTAAAGACGCAATGACAAAAGACAACTAGATTGAATCCATGCAAGAAGAACTCAACCAATTCAAACGTCTTGAAGTATGGGAACTGGTTGAAAGACCAACAGGGGTCTACGTCATTGGTCTCAAATGGATTTGGAAGAACAAATTGGATGCTGAAGGGAACGTAATCAGAAACAAGTCACGTCTGGTGGCTAAGGGTTATAGACAGGAAGAGGGTATTGACTTTGAAGAATCATTTGCTCCGGTTGCTCGTCTTGAGGCTGTTCGGATTTTTCTCGCGTTCGCAGCTCATATGAACATAACGGTCTTTCAGATGGACGTCAAAACTGCTTTTCTGAATGGGCAACTGAAAGAAACGGTTTATGTCAGCCAGCCAGAAGGATTCGTTGATCCCGAGTTCCCGAACCATGTTTACAAACTGAACAAAGCTCTGTATGGTCCCAAACAAGCTCCTCGGGCGTGGTACGATAAGTTATCATCCTTCCTCATTGCCAATAAATTCACCAAAGGTTCGGTCGACCCCACACTTTTCATACAATATCACGGGGAGCATATTTTAATTGTTCAAATTTACGTGGATGACCTCATTTTTGGGTCAACACATAAAAAGTACTCAATCGCTTTTGCAAAACTAATGAAGAAACATTTTGAAATGTCCATGATGGGTGAACTTACGTTCTTTCTAGGACTGCAAGTTCATCAATCACCCCGCGGTATTTTCTTGAGTCAGTCCAAATATGCCCTTGAAATTCTTAGCTAGTTTGGAATGCAAACCTGTGACACCTATGCCACACCAATGGCTCATACCAAGAAGCTAGACGCTGATTTACATGGGAAATTGGTGGACCCTACCAAATACCGAAGTATTATTGGGTCTCTCATGTATCTAACAGCTAGCAGACCTGATATTGTTTTTGCCGTATATCTTTGCTCCCGTTATCAGTCGAGACCAACTGATACCCACCTCTCTGAGGCTAAAAGAATCCTCCGATACATCAAGGGAACCATTAATTTGGGGATCTGGTATCCCAAGGATTCTGGTTTTGAACTAATAGCTTTTTCAGACGCTGATCACGCAGGATGCTTAGACTCTCGGAAAAGCACTTCAGGCGCATTGCAATTTCTTGGTGATAAACTGGTGTCATGGCAATCAAAGAAGCAGGATTGTACATCGTTGTCCTCAACAGAAGCAGAATATGTAGCCATGTCGGCGTGTTGTGCTCATGTCATTTGGATGATAACACAACTCAAAGACTATGGTTACGTATTTGACAGAATCCCGATGTACTGCGACAATTGGAGTGCTATTGCGATCTCGTGCAACTCTGTTCAACATTCGAAATCAAAGCACATCGATCTTCGATATCATTTCATCAAGGACCACGTGGAACAGGGTACTGTTGAATTATACTTTGTGGGTACAGAATACCAATTGGCAGATCTCCTCACCAAAGCCTTAGCTCCTGCTAGGTTTAATGAGTTGGTCCACCGGATTGGTATGCGGTGTTTGACTCAAGAGGAACTAGATGAACTCTTAAAACATTCTTAAAACCAGTCAAACACCAAAACCTCTTTTGTATATATTTTTCAAAAACAAAATACAAAAATATAAAATCAGAAAATCTCAAAAATATTCTTCTATCTAAATTATTTCAAACATCGCAAGTACAAATCTTCAGTCAGCACTTTGTTCTATCAAATCTTTCACTATTTTTCCCGAACAAGTGTTGAGTGGGAGAAAGTAAATATTTTTCGGTTTCATAAAACCTTGTACTTCCATGTTTTCAAAAAATAGGTTGTTTCTTCTAAAATGGTGGATACGTTTCTTGTCAAATACTCTCCTCGGACTCAAATGTTTTTTCAAAATTCATTATTTCAAAAGTCGAGGGGGAGTATCGTTAAGTTTCTTGCCTTACATGTGTTTTGTCTAACCTAAACGGAAGTTAAAGGATCTTGGTTGGAACCTCTTTAAGGTTGAGGGACTGAATGTGTCAACTTGGCAAATTAATGTTAACAAAATCATTTACTCCTAAAACAACCAAGATCAAATGGCCCAAATCAAATCTTCTAAATCCGTTCAAATTTTTCATAATTTATAAGTTCTAAATTGTTTTAATCAAGATGATAAACAAGGATTTCTAAAATTCTTCAAATCCAACGGTTAAAACTCTTTAAACTGATTTTGGAAAATTTTTAACTCGAACGAACTGGGTGTTTATGCATAAAAGTGTTTGGATTGAAATGAGTTATGTTAAAACCTTTCTTAGTGTCTATTAAACTTGTTTCAATCGTCCAAAACCATCCAGAATCTTAAATTTTGTTAATTTGAATTCTAGGGTTCTTGCGTGGTCAAGAATGTGTTAGAATAAGTATATATGCATGTTTTGAACCTTTAAATTAGCCTAGAAACATCTAAACTGTAAGAATTTAAGTCTTAGGTTTTTAGGGTTCATATCCCATGAATCTTCTGATTCTGTGGTGGAAATGTGTTATATCTTGTTCCATTGCACTCATATGACATCTAGGACACTCCAGAAACATTCTTGTTTCATTTGTGTAGCTATATCCCTTACACGTAGATTAAGGGTTTAGGGTTTAAGTAATTTTACGCCTACGTCTTTCTGTGTGTATCTGATATGATCTTATGCTTGTTTTGTGATCTAAAAGATGTTTGGAATTAACTGCAATAAAGTTTTCATGCTTATAGTTAACAGGTTAATTATTCGTATTGTCAGAATCTTCAGGTGTTCAAACCGTTACGCTTAAAGAATACTTTTATGCATAAAGGTAATGCCTAAGAGAAATCTTACGCGTAACTCTTACGCATAAGAGGTCTACAGTGGATTACGCGTATCTTGGAAAGATATTTGTAAACAAGGCTTGATACGCATAAGCTTTACTCTTACGAGTAAACTTTACGCGTAACATCTTGCTTATTCCTACGCGTAAGCCTAAAGCCTTTGAACTTGTCTTACGCGTAAGAAACTCTTACGCATAAGCTTGGTCTTACGCTTTAGCTTACTCCTACGCATAAGCTCCTTTCTTACGCATAAGGATCCTTGTTACTCATAACCCACTGTTCACTACATTTTGGCCTATTACGCATATGTTTCTTGTTAAATGTTACGCATAAGTCACAAATACCTGATGTTTCGTATAAGCTTACAAAAGTTAATATGTTGTGTGTTAAGTGAAAAATTGGACTTTGACTTATCACATCAACTTCAATCAATTGGAATAATGTGACTTAGGACTTTTAACTAACATAAACACGTTACCATCAAACAAGGAATTAGATAATAAATCAGACTAAAACAAACACATTGTGTTTCCATATGTCTGTTTTTTTGTCTAATGTATTTCAGATCACAAAATGGCTGCAAATTCAAGCAATCATCAACGCCCCAGCAGAGCTCTTGATGGCAAACACATTCCCAGCTGGATACGACAAAAAAATTGGCAAGAACAATCTCCGTGTCATCTTCAACAACTTCATATGCTCATAATCATCTTGCAGAATTGCTGTGGACATCCTTCTGCAACATCCATTCAAATTCATGCTCACAAAGTCATCCTGATGATGAGTATGATTCAATGGAAGAGGAAATAAAATTTCATAAGACATTAAAGCAGAAAAGGATGGAATACCATGCTTCAACCTTTCCGGTTAATCAACCAGGTGGGGCAGGAGGGTCAAGTAGTAGTCCTCCACTTATGGAAGATCCATTGCAAACATCTCTTACCCCATCCGATCCGGTTAATCAACCCGGTAAGGATTAGGGTGTCACTGTCACCACAACTGTTGAAATGAAGCAACCACAACAACAACTAAAACATCCGCAAGAAGAAAATCATGGTGAAGATGTGGAAATATATGACGAAGGAGATTACGATCATGATAAGGATGAAAGAGTCCCTGATGATGATAATTTGGCGGCTGAAGAGGAAATGATTCAAAAAGAGGCAAAAGAAGCTGCTAGAGCTGAGGAGGAAAAGTCTAAGAAGGAATCAGTCAAGTAAATAGTTGACAATCCAATACACAAACCTCAACAGTATTCTGAACCACCTTTTGACACTTCCACCAAACCCAAATCATCATCTCAATCACCACCTCCATCAACAAAATAAACAACTAAGTCACCAACAAAATCTGTTAAGAAGGCAACTCCATCCAATGATTCGTCAAATGGTCAAACAGGTTATCATCACTACACAACAAGCTACACAGCCACCACCATCTGATCAACCAAGGGATTCAGAAACCACACCACCAATGGAGAAAACCGTTGATCACTTTACATACACTGGTGGTGAGGATCACGACATACCTGAGCCCCAACCAGAACCTCAACCGAAATTTAGATCAAGTACATTACTGCACTCCTTATTTTCATACGATTCAAATCAAAGAGCGTGTTGAAGTTCTCCACCTCGGGCTCGAATCTTACCTAAATTCTACACTTCATCGGAATCAATCAAGAACCTGAGTACAAAATCGTTCATAAACAAAAGTTTGGGTTTGTCTACCAAAGTGAAAATCATTATACTTGCTTCATGGCTTTTGATGAAATTCATTAAGTTCTATGACGCCACCCTGGAGATGGTTCGAGATGGATTGACATATCGATTGAAGGACATTGAGTTGGGTATAATTCAGACGAAGAGATGGAAGTCAAAGGATCGCAAGGATGTTCATTGATTTATCACTAGGATTGATGAATGTTTGATTCATCGGGATCAGATGCAACGGTTGGAGAGCTATGTGGGAGGATGACCAAACTTTCCGATTCTGACTTTCCAACGTCCTCAGAAAGTAGCTGATCTTCTGTAATCATTGGGTACTCTCTTGATTGTGATTTTGTTTGTTTGATTATCTGACAATGGTTTGTGCACGCATAACAGTGTACAACCCGTTCTTGTAATGAAAGGACCCTATGGTACGCTTCAGTGCCACAATCCTTATGAAAGGAGCGAAAGCTTCTTACTTTTGAGTAAAACCTATCAAACCTTTCACTTTTAAAGGTTTTGCTCAAAAGAACAAGTACTTCCCCTTACGTTTTTCAAAACCTCAAAAGTTAGTATTACTTATTGAGGGGGAGTATTTGACTTAAAAATTTTGTTCACAAATTGTTCTTTGTGTAATCTTCCCACAAAACTCAAAATGGTCATATTTATTCTCAACATTTCTTCAAAAATAACATTTATATGCCATTTTTTAGGGGGAGAAAATCAGGTGATAAGAAATATGTTGTGTTTTGCTAAGGAATCCTCGTGTGAAAAGACTTCAACCCATGAATTGACGGGAACTGAACAGTCATACATTGAAAAGATTTGTCTTCCAAGACTTATCCAAGTAAATTGTACCTATTCGAGAAACTCTTGATAGACATGAATTTTTACGGGTTTGACAACCTTTCGGGGTTGCCCACATCTTCAAGGTAGTTATTAGAGCTAGCTGTCACCTAAAAGCTGACAATGTATCTCTTTAACTATGCAACGTAATCGTGTCTCGCAAGGGATTGTCTATCTTGAGTCGATCAATTCAAATAGTGCGCGCTCTTTCCTCACTGTGCAGACTTCTGTCAAAACTCTTAAGCACATGTTGAGGGGGAGTATTTCTGAAAATCTAAAACTCTTGAAGTGTTCAAACATGTTTTTTCATTCACAAACACTTTGAGAGATTTTCATGAAAATTATTTTATGGCAATGGAGTTATAAGGTGATTAAGGTTAGGAATAACGGTCCTATGATTCGCCAGAGCCGGAGGGATCTACCCAAGGACATCACAAATAGTTAGTACTTAGAAGTCCTTAGGTAAGATTATAAAAAGGAGAAAATGAGAATCGGAGAAAGAAGGAGTTGAAGAATTAAAAAGAAATGCAAAGAAAAGGGTGAAAAGAAATAGCCCTCCAGATTATTCAACTTAGGGCAGACACCGGGTTCAATTCATATGCTACTGGTTGTCACTTGATGACGTCGGTATTGAAGATTAAAAGTCGTCATGGACCCAGTGACGCATGCACTAAACCTTCTTAGCCACTCAAGTTTCTCCCAACAGAAGCTTGTTTCATTCTCACAGTGAACCCTGCGTAAACTATTGGCTTTCTCTTAGATATTGTTGGTATTGAAGAAGGAGACCCTCTCCCTAGTCTCCGCTCAGGAAAACCAAAACGCACTATTGAGTCTAGAGCCACGAGATTCATCAAAAGATCTCTTAGGTACACTTGACATTTCATCACTTGTTGTTCAACAATAAGAACAACAGTGGTACTTTATCGAGTCCTACACAGATCCTAGCAATCTGTCGAGAACATTTATGAGAGTTTCACATCTGTGATCCTCAGTGATTGAATGGAAACTCCTGCCAGGGTCAACATCAAACAGCCCTGACAGCAGGTCGCTTCGGCAACTCCCCGTGGATTAAGCTTAGTGGTCTCAAACGGTCTACAGTCATGAGGTGATGCTTCGGTGTACCTCAGCGACTCATCTGAACCGTAGGTATACTTCGGTACATCGCGTTATCTCACTTGTGGGACTCCGGTTCAGGAACGGCCTTTGTGAGAATTAGAGTTGTGTTTTCACACTATGCTGTTAACACTCTCGAAGTTCAAACTTGTAAGTGCCGGAATCCGCTTATTACTAACCTTTCCTATGTTTTCTTCTTATGGAAGCTCTAGAGCGGACTGATCGTGCAGATTCTCCACATGCTCATACCAACAACATCACTTATGGAAGTTCTCTCATAATCAAAGGCAATACAAAGTCAGAATGATTCTTCGTCTACAAAGAATCTACAAAGTTTAAAGACTTAAAGAACTTCATCAACTGTAATCCAATGTTAAAGAGCGTGTGAGCATGTTGGAGAAAGACGTGGAGACACTGGAGTAGCGAAGCAGACCTGATGCAGATTACCACATCATACTATCACTTTCAAAGAACCAAGAACTAAAGAACAAAGAAAATGAAGACGTCAAAGCAAAATACTTCAAAAGAAACAATTTCTCTACACTGGGGAGATTGTTCGAATCAAGACACTTCTTCTCACAAGAAAGAAGAATGTCATAAGACGTCAAAGCTACTATTACATCTGCACCTACAACGTTTATCACTCATTCATTCATCACTAACACTTAGGGGGAGATTGTTGGAATCACTCCTAAACCTTAATTCAAGTGTTAGTGATTCTTATGTAATAGTTAGCTTAATATGGCCTTTATGTTTGTTATTATGCTTAGGCTTATGTAGAAGGCCCATAAGCCTAGGCCCAAGCCCATAAAGGAAAGGAAGGGACTAGGAGTGTTGCCCTAGCTCCCTCTCCTATAAGTACCTTGTAATAACCCTCACTTGAGGGTTGGTTGTTCAATTTATCTTTCACTTGCACTCTACGCGTAACCTTTCTTTACTTATACGTGTGTGTGTGTTTGGTTAGTTGTTCATCCGATCTATCCTCTTCTCTATTTCTTCTATTGATGCTTGTGTTACTAATATGGTGACCTAACAATCCTTTTTTTCAAACATAGCATGTCTCTCATTCTGAAGAAGGAATGCATAAAGTTTCTCATAGTTGGTATTCTTCAATCCTTTGGTTAGCTTCACAGATGTGACAAACTTATGCCATTCGGGATTCATGTTGTTCACAAACTTTGAATTCAGCTGAATATTTGGCATGGTCATTTTGATATTTCTCATATCATTCACAAGCTTGTGGAATCTCACGTAATACTCATAGACACTTTCTTCTGGCTTCATCTTAAAGTGTTCAAATTCATCATACAGCTGTGATTCTCTGTCTTCCTTCGTCAATTCAGAACCTGAGAGAAGCATCTTGACATTATCCCAAACAGCCTTGGCTTCTGTGTTGTGATTGATAAGCTTGTAGATATCTTTTGGAAGACCCTGAAGTATAATGTTAGAAGCCCTGGTGTCAGCATCGAATCTCTTTTTCTCCTTTTCATTGAGCTCATCATACGTCTTTGGTCTGTCAATTCCATAGATCATTGTTCCGTCTGCAGCTGTATCAATTAAGTCTCTTATAGTCTCAATCTGATAAGGTCCTTCATCAATAGACTTGATAATGTTGACTCCGTTTTCCTTTCCAAGACAGTACAATCTGATTCGTTGTGCCCAAGAGTCATAGTCAGTTCTGTCAAGCATGGGTGGACGAGTATCTGAACCAGCTGCTTGAACATCCTCAGCAACAGTGGAGATGATTGTAGGTACGTTGGTAGACATGTTAACAGATTACACGGGATTTTATAACTCTATGATTAAACTGGGAAATAGATTCTTTCACGGGATTTTACTAAATCAAGAGAAAACCGTATTACAACCACAAAAACAACCAAGTCGCTACGAATTCTTGAACCAAGTCGCTAATCACCAAGTCGCTAAGTCACAAGTCGCTAGTGTACCAAGTCGCTACACAGTCAAGTCGCTAAAGAGCAACTCGCTAAGGTCCAAGTCGCTAACACCAAGTCGCTATGCACCAAGTCGCTAAGCAGTCACGTCGCTAAAGAGCAACTCGCTAAGGTCCAAGTCGCTAACACCAAGTCTCTAAGAATCTTAAGTACAAGTCGCTAACAAAATTGAAAGCAAGTCGCTACCTTCACCAAGTCGCTAGCCGTAGTGGAGAATCCACTAAGTTGTACTATTTGTCGGCTTGTCTCAATAGACAAGTCGTTAGGACCAAGTCGCTACCAAAAAGCACTACAACTCGCTACCTTTTTCTGAAGCAAGTCGCTATGATGAAATTCACTACGAGAACCAAGTCGCTACCAAGAAAAACTTCAAAAACACACTTTTCAATCCAAAACAAGCTCAACCACAGTGATTCAAGCTTACCAAATCAAAACCCAAGCACATACAATGATTCTAAACACAAAAGTACACCCAAAATTCAAACTTTAACACTAAAAATGATCCAAATGATGCAAAAACCACTAAATTTTTTCAAACTCAAAAACCATCTAAAACCACTAGAAGTCCAAGTATATGTAAGAGAGATGATCAAACCATGGCTCTTGATACCATTTGTAACATATTGGATTTCATAAACACACTAAACCACAAGATCAAATAGGCGTATAAATGAGGTTTTAGAGAGAGAAAGTTAGAGGTTGGGAACTTTAGTGAGAGAAAGAAAAATCTTATTATAAGCTCCAACTCTCTACCTTGGGAGGTAGAGGGTATTTATAGTCTTTACACAAATCGCCACCTACGGGCTGTGGATCAGGCATACAGTGGGTAAAGACCCGTCCGTCCTCCACGGTGTTACTTAACTAAATACTACTTAACATTAACTAATCTACGACTACGAGCTTTCTAACGATTACATATACTTGAGGTGACCGACTCTTTAATAACTGGATTTACTAAATCCTAACAATTAGTGCCGGATATTAAACATGATTCCTTAAATTCTAAGGTGGCAATCGAAATGTAAAACAGTAACCATTTCATAAGTAGATTTTATTTTATTTATTTATTTTATTTTTTATTTTCTTATTTTATTGTATGTGGTTTTTGCTTTTAGTTATAAGTAAGCACATTCAACGTGCTTGGTTGAGGATCTATTGAAAAGTGGGTAAAATTAAAAAAATGTAAAAAGCCATTCATAGTGTGACACGTGTCCCCTACACTAAATTATACATAAAATCCTCTCAGGGGTAATATGGTCTGTTGACCCATTTTTTCTTTTTCACCTCAAATTTCAAACGCCCATCTCTCTTAAATCATAAACTTTTAGAAAAATTCGATTTCACCATAATTTTTAAAATTCGATTCTCTTTAATTTGGTATAAATATTTTTAATTATTTTGAAACTTTTTTTTGACATATTCATTGGGTCATGATTTTCTTGATGTTTTTGCTATTTTCGATCATATTTTTTACCTTAAAATTGCCGAATCATAAAATACTTAAAACACAAATGTTTTAGATTTTGATTCACTCTTTACCCAGGAATTTGAATCTCTCAAATCCGATATGATATGAGTGAGATATCGCACGTTAAAGATGAAGTTTTAGTCATATTTGTTGCATATAAGGTGTTTGATGAAATGACTAGCTTAGATTTTTAGTGTTAAAATTGAGCTAAATGAACTCATTTTTGTCCCACAACGCATCATTAATCATTTAGTTAATGTAAAAATCAAAAAGTGATGTTTTTTAATAGTTAAAGTTTTTAACTATTAAAACTGATGAACCAAACTGATGAACTGATTAACCAAATCAAACATAGTTCATCAGTTTATTTTGGTTCATCAATCATAGTTTCAGCTTAACATGTTGGTGTTTGTTTTGTTTTGTTCATCAGTTTGGTTTGGTTCATCAGTCATAGTTTCAGTTTTGGTTTGGTTCATTAGTTTTTGGTTTGGTTCATCAGTTTGGTTTGGTTCATCAATCATAGTTTCAGTTTTGGTTTTGTTCATCAGATTTGGTTTGGTTCATCAGTTTTTGGTTTGGTTCATTAGTTTTGGTTTTATGTTTTTTTAACAGTTTGGTTTGGTTCATCAGTTTTGGTTTGTTTCATCAATTCATCAATTCATCAGTTGGTTCATCAGTTTTAATAGTTAAAAACATTAACTATTAAAAAAGATCACTTTTTGAATCTTACACTAATAAAATGATTAATGATGCGTTGTGGGACAAAAATTAGTGCACTTAGCTCAACTATAACACTGAAAATCTAAGCTAGACATTTCATCAAACACCATGTATGCAACAAATATGAGTAAAACACCATCTTTAACGTGAGATATCTTATCCATATGACATCGAATTTGAGTGATTTAAATTTCTGGGTAAAGAGTGAACAAAAATCTATAACTTTCATGTTTTAAGTTTTTCACGATTCGACATTTATTAAGGTAAAAAATAGGGCCGAGATGCTAAAAAAATAAGAAAATCAAGAACTATTTGATATGTAAAAAAAAGTTCGAAATATTTATCAAGATTTATACCAAATTAAAGAGAATCGAATTTTAAAAATTGTGGTGAAATCGGTTTTTCGTAAAAGTTTGCCGTTTGAAAGTTATTTGCGTTTGAAATTTGTGGTGGAATATAAAAAACGGGTTAAAATGACAAAAATACCTCTAACCGAATTTAATAAGAAAAAACGAAGGGAATGAATAGGGGAAACTTGTCACATTGTGAGGGGCTTTCTAGCATTTTTAATTTTCTTTACTTTCTAAAAGATCGCATCTCCAAGGTGCTTTGCTGGTGTAGTTAATATTAGCCAATGTCACTATGTGGTTCTTTGATTCTTAAAAATCGTAATAATATCATGATCTCTTTATCCCATAGTTAAAAAGATCACATAATGAACAGGGTCGTCCTATGAGTCGGCAAAATTTTTGAGGGCCTTGTACGAAATTATATGATGAGGCATTTCGTTAAGCAATATTATATATTGCTCTTGGAAAAGGATTTTTCTGAGGCGGAAATATGGGAAGCGGTTCGCAATTGTGGAGGGGACAAAGCCCCAGGGCCAGACGGATTTAACTTTAAATATATTAGGAAGTTTTGGAATATCATAAAGACGGATCTGGTTACAGCGGTTAGATGGTTGGTGAGAACATGGAGATATCGAGAGGATGCAATTCATCATTTTTGTCCATTATTCCAAAAGTAGCGGATCCTATTGGGCTCGGTGACTTTCGCCCCATAAGTCTTATTTGGTGTTACTATAAAGTTATAGCAAAGGTTTTAGCGGAAAGAATAAAAAAGGTTGTAGATAAGGTTGTAGGTGAGGCTCAAAACGCTTTTATTAAAGGAAGATATATACTTGACGGTGTTCTAGTTGCTAACGAGATGGTGGATGACATGAGGAGGTCGCGACGTAATGGGCTTATATTTAAAGTCGATTTCGAGAAAGCATGTGATAGTTTGAATTGGAGATTCCTTTTAGATGTAATGAAAAAGATGGGATTCGGGGATAAATGGCGTTCATGGATTGAGGCGTGTCTTCGTTCATCCACAATATCAATTCTTGTCAATGGCTCCCCAACGAATGAATTTTGCTTGGAAAGAGGTGTTAGGCAAGGTGACCCGATCTCGCCTTTTCTTTTTATTTTAGCGGCGGAGGGGCTTAACGCGATTATAAAAGAAGCGGTAGACAAAGGTATAATTACAGGTGTGAAGATTGGTAGGAATAACGTTGTAGTATCTCATTTACAATATGCAGACGACACTATTTTGTTTGGGGAGTGGAGCAAAGAAAATGCTAAAGTGCTTATGTGTATTTTAAAATGTTTTGAGGAAGTCTCGGGTCTACGAGTTAATTATAACAAGAGCAAGATATATGGGGTCGGAGTGGATGAAGGGGAATTGAGGGACATGGCGAGATGGATGAAGTGCGGAGTTGGTGAGCTCCCTTTTACATACTTGGGACTACCAATTGGTGAAAATATGAGGAGGGCGAGGGCATGGAATAGTGTAATAGAGAAATTCAAAAATCGGTTGGCCGATTGGAAAGCAAAATCGATGTCGTTTGGGGGTCGTTTAACATTGGTTAAATCGGTTCTAGGAAGCTTACCATTGTATTATTTTTCGATGTTCTGAGTGCCTTTGTATGTGATAAAACAACTTGAGAGGGTGAGAAAAAACTTCTTTTGGGGTGGGGTGGGTGAGTGTAAAAAATTAGCTTGGGTTAAATGGGAAAGGTTACTAGCCTCACACGGGGATGGGGGGTTAAACATTGGGTCTCTTCGGGGGAAAAATCTAGCACTTTTAGGGAAATGGTGGTGGAGATTCAAAAAGGAAGGGGGGGCTTTGTGGGTTAGAGTCATAAAAAGCATTTACGGGGAAAGTGGTGGGCTTGGGGACACTAGGGGGTTGGGGGACCGGAAGGGGGGGGGGGTTTGGCGAGATATTATTAGAGTGGGGGAGGAGTTGGAAGGATTAGGTATAGAGTTCTTGTCTTCTTTTGTGGGGGAAGTGGGGGAGGGAAACGATATTAGATTTTGGATCGATAAATGGGTGGGTGAGGTTAGGCTTTGTGATAGATTTCCGAGGCTTTACCATCTTGATAGAAGTAAGGAGGGGAGAGTGTCGGCAAAAGGGAATTGGGTAGATAATAATTGGTGTTGGGAGTGGGATTGGGTTAGAAATCTTAGAGGGAGGGTTTGTAAGGATTTTGAGGAGTTACAAATATTATTGTAAAATGTTGTTATCAAGTTTAATTGTAGGGATCGTTGGAGATGGGCGCTTCAAGAGAGTGGAGACTTCACGGTTAGAGAATTAACAAAATTGGTGGAAGAAAAGATGTTTAGTCTAGTTAGTGGGGGCGAGGCAACAATATGGAACAAATGGGTGCCAAAGAAAGTCAACATTTTCGTGTGGAGGGCGCTAATGGGTAGGCTTCCGGTTCGTGAAGAATTAGATAAAAGGGGAATTGAGTTAGACTCGATTCTATGTCCTTCGTGCGGCGACATGGTGGAATCGTGTTCTCATTGTTTGGTAATGTGTAATTTTGCTATGAGCGTGTGGGAAAAAGTATATAATTGGTGGAGGATTGGGGATGTTAATGCTTTTTCCATTGAGGAATTATTCGCCTTTAATGGAAACGTTAACATTCCTAGTCATTCATCTAGATTGTGGCAAGTAGTAATTTGGACACCCGGGTACTTTATTTGGAAAGAAAGAAATGCACGTGTTTTTAAAGGGAAAGCTTCAAGTCTAAACCAAATAGTTCAAGATATTCAACTTAAAAGTTTCGAGTGGATAGTGAGAATATCCGGAAAGAAAAGCGAGATAGTTTGGCAACACTGGTTTTTTGATCCGGCTAAATGTCGAGTTTGAAATATGGATGCAACTACAGTATAGTTTTGTTCCACTTGTGATAGTCTGCAATGTGCAGTCTGTTTAAATAGAGATTCTAGTATGGAATATCAAGTTAGGACTGCAGTATCAGGTACGGATCTGATATAGTGTTTGCTGCAGTCCCTGGGTCAGGTTCTGTTAGAGTGTTTGGTTTTATTATGTTGTTATAGGTCGCGGGTCTGCTGCAGTTTCTTGGGTCAGTTTATGTTAAGAGTGTTTGGTACAGTAGTATTACAGTGGCTTTCACAGCGTGTACTGCAGTGGCTTCAGTGATAGTTTCAGTTTTGCTACATGGAATAATTATTTCATTGCTGCAAGGTGATGTGAGTTTGCGTCTGCTGGTACCCCATTCTTTTGGGTCAGTGTGGGTCTTCTTTTTTGGTTGAAAGTCAATGTTGGTTGTTTTATTTAAAGAAGGTTGCTGTCATGGGCTTATGTTTTCAAGTTGACACATGAGTTCCTTCTAGCTTTTGTTGTATTTCCTTTAGGATTTAGTTGGTTTTGTTGCAAGTGTAATTTTGTATTTTTTGGGACCCAAGCTTTTTAATTGTCTTGTTTGAGAAGTTGGGTTGCCTCGTATTGTATTCTTTTTTTGTTCCTTCTATATATGTTGCCTTTCAAAAAAAATATATATATAAAGTGTCACCGTTTATAAGATACTCCCTCCGTCTCAATTTAATTGTCATGAGAGAGAAAGCACAAAGTTTAAGAAAAGTGGGGCAACTTTAATTTTCAACCACACAAATAGAATATTCCCCCTTTATATTCCCTAGTTTTTACTAAAAAGGGAAAGTGGACAATTTTTTTGAGACATCCAAAAATAGAAATATGGACAATTAAATTGAGACGGAGGGAGTATAATACAATTAGTTATCTAAACGTTCTAACATATTACTCATTTAAGATATTTTCTCATCTAAATATTTGTTTCTTCGTGAAAAATATGTCTGCACATGCATATAATTATTAACGGAACAAATTTTGAGGCCTAAAAATTTTGAGACCCTGAGTGGTCGCTCACCTTACACATCTTCAAAGATGGCCCCGATAATGAATCTGTATTGTCAAATTAAAACACACAGATGAAATTGAACAGGGGTGAGGGGTCGAGGTTCAGAATTAGAAACAACGATTTCTAAAACAATTCGGAATATCCAGAGCTCGAGAGAGCCTACTAGTTTCGATTTCTTGAATGTATACCATCATTGTAAAATTCGATATATAAGTCAAGTTTGATAAATTTTTGTTTGCATCTTTGATTAATGATATATAGCATTTAAATAGTATTAATTAGACAAAGTCTTTTTCTTGAATTAGACAAACCGTATTGTACAACTTGAATCAGTCCCTGACTTTCTAACCACTCCACAACTATTAAAAAACCCGTTGCTTCATGTATATATCTCCTCAAAAAACTGAAATACACAACATTACAAAAGAGCCAAATGAGGAGAGCAAGTAGAAGATTTTGTTGTTTAATTCCATTCACACGCAAAAAGCGATTGCGTAAAGATCGAATCACAACTTGATGTCCGTATTTTGCTTAGAAATGATCTTGCGACCATTGATGAAGACTCCGAGACATATCATGACAAGAATAATAAAGCAGAGAAACCAAAGCGTGCGAAAATGGGCAAGAAGATAAAGAAGCAGGAGACAGGCCGTGTTTTCGAAACTCAATTCAGCCTTAAGAACTCATACGCACTCTTCTTAGATAGGATGACAAGCAGTAGAAGCTTTGGTGGTGTGCAAGTGTACTAAAACCATTGAACTTTCGTTATTTCCACATATCTTCATCATAAGGGTCTTGTAATTTATTTTTAAGTTTGTGCATTACGAACCTTTTCATGGTATATCATTCTCACCTTCATCTTGCAGACTGAACTTTTTTTATATATATATATTTTGTGTGTGTGTCATTTTTCTGATTTAATCTGCTGCAATTTGATTATGATAAAACAGCTAGGGCTATGAGCATGATTTTGCGATTGGCAAATACGCGTTCCAAAACGACGCAAAATATTCTAAGCAACATCGTCAACGCAAGAATAAGTCAATCATAGTTTGATAACATCAACTAATCATTTCAATCACAAAAGTCATAATCGAAGAAGTGTTTGTTTTCAATGGTTTTATCTCTAATCCAAGTATAACAGCGACCAGTGACATAGGCGAATTTGGAATTTAAATGAGAATATATTGTATAAGAATAATACCACGTCTTGTTTATCCGAATTAGAATAATAACCCATTTTGGCACTACAATTAACTTTTTTGTCTAAACTTCATCGATATTGTTTAACCACTATCATTAACTTTTTGTCTAAAGTTTATCGATAGTACTTGTTCATTTGTTAATAGACTTTTCCTGACTGAATTAATAGCCAAAAAAATCATCGCAACATATATTACTTCATCAAGATACACACCACTAGGGATTACTTTTTTTTTTTTGAAAAGCTGAGAATATATTAACACAAGCAAGGAGGGGCTCCAAAAGGAGAATATACAGACAAGAAGAGGAAAAAAAAAAGCCGAACAAGCTAAAACCACCAAGCTACAACCCTATGAGAGAAACACCAAACTATAAATATACAAAACTAAAGACTACATATGAGAAATAATGTCAAAAGGACGCTGAATCCAACAGCTCCAATTGGCATCATTTGTCTTGAACCGAGCCGAGATCCAAGTCTTTGAGATTCTTTGAATGATGGGGAACACGTCTTCATCCAGAATTTTAGAGACCTCACTTTGATCCGCATTGACGACCTTGTTTCGCCATTTCCATATACACCATATTGCACAACAGAAGACACCATGCATGACTTTCTTACTTCTTGGACAGCCACGAGAAGCAATTGAGCCCGAAACCAAGTTACTTAAAATCCGTTAATGGATTACAATAGGCTTGGACTATCACGAGATAAGAAAAGATTAGCCGAAAGCTTTATTGAATATCAATGGTGGAAACTGGAAACAAACAATCACTTACAAGTTTTGATACACAAGGAATTAAGAGAAAAAGTTTATTTATACAAAAAGAAGAAATTTCATCTATGTCATTAGAAAACTCTATAATTACGTCAATCTCCTTCCAAATTTCTTAATTACGTTAATATCCTTCAAAATTGTAAAAATACTCGTATATATCCGAACAAAAAATTAAATTCACGATTAAATAATTTTGATATTTAAAACTCTTTTTTACTGAGTAGTAGTTAATAGTAAAATTACTTTTGTATCCTTCTTCTCACAACGTTAATGTTAGAAAAAAGATTCTACTGAATTAAACAAAAAACGACTTGTTCTATTTGGTTTTCTTTTTGTCCTAGTAAAAGTTGTTTTATTGATGATTTACAAGAGATTGATAAATTAGTTCTGTTCTCATGATTCCATCGTTCTAAACTCCTCTAGGAAATTGTTTTGTTTTAATTGTTAGATTCCATTTTGCATTTATGACAAGGGATTCATAGGCATTCAAATGAGATCCAAACTCTCTTTTCGCTTGACACCGGTTCTAATTATCACAACTGGAATAATCAATATTAGTTGAATCTCAACACCGTTTATCATATTCAATTTAGAACATTGAAATAGTGACAAACCAATAAGTCGTTTCTTTTTAAATCGCCGCAACACAAATATGTTAATACGAATCTGTTAGTATTTGTTTGTAGGGATAATTACATGGAAATGTGTCTAACTTGTTATATTTGTAGTTTTTTTGTAGCTTGCTATTTTTTGTAGTTTCATATACTCAACTTTTGGATTCATTTAGTTCCGTGTACTGGGTGATTGGTTGTGTGTACTATTTGACGGATATACCCAAAATTTGAGTACATGAAACTACAAAAAAAATAGTCAAATAGTACACACAGATGGTCATCCGATACACGGAACTAAGTGAATTCAAAAGTTTAGTACATAGAACTACAAAAAAAATAGTAGGCTACACAGGACTACAAAAGGTGGTAAGTTAGACACATTATGTAACTATCCCTAGTTTGTAGACAACCTTTTTTTTGAAAGAGGATATTGTTTCCAGATTAATAAAAACATGTTTATGATGAAGGAAAGAAGGGTATAAATGTAATATAACAATTTATTAATATTTATACGGATATTAACGTAATTGTGAAGTTTTCTAAGGATATAAATGAAATTCTCTCACACAAAAAAGATCAACTAATGAAATGAAATGACAATGCGGCTATTTAAATGGGAATTTGGGCGGGAAAAGCTGTTGGAATCTTCTATCTGTATATTGCTGCTTCTTGCCTTCTCTTGACTTTAGATTGACTTCTATTATGACCATAATAATCAATTCCCTTTAAAATTGATCTTGTCCTCAAGATCAGCAATCAAAGTGAGGGTCATCCTCTACTGATCCATTTTACCATTTAATGAAAAAAAACCAACCTAATGTTAGTGGAAATCTTAAGCCAAACACCCTTCATGTAGCTCAAACAAGTAGTCTAATGCAAGTGATATTTTGATATGATTACCCACTGTTCAAAACTCCAATATGGAACTTCAACACTCCACCTTTTGAACATGTTTACAAATGACCCGTAACAATACCCAACTCCTAGTAATATTTTGACATTAAGGTCCACACTTCATTATGATCATTCCCTAGTCTACTTAACATTCCAGTTTCATTCTAAATTTCAAGTTCCAGCATATCTTATTCTAGAGGTGCCAATTTGTGCCCAAAATAAAGAAAATGGGTTAATTTGGGCAAATTTATAGAAGATTTGGGCACATTTAGCCCTATCCTCTTTATGAAAGGGGCATGTATAGCCCATTAAAAAGTTAAATGGTCATTAACTGGCAAATATTATCTCTCAATTAGAGAACATTAATATAAATGAGGTATTATGTTTTAGGAATTTATTTCATCATTTTAGGTCTTTTCTAAAGCGATTCGTATAGCATGACCCATTTGGCCCGTGTTGTAGGTTCCCAAATACACAATATTCTAGTGAAAAAAAGAGTTAGAGAGAGAGAGATAGATGGGACGATCCATGCTAATGAAGGTGTAATATTGCAAATGAATCAACCAACCTCTAAATGTGGTGTTTACAATGCTTATATAGTAGTAGCAAGTAGGGCTGAGCATCGGGCCGGATCCCGACCCGTCCCGACCCGACCCGCCTCTGCCCGATACCGATTGAAAGAAAAAATCAATACCGATTCTCGACCCGTTTGTGTCGATTCGGTTTCGGGTCCCAAACGGTCCAGTCGGTTCAGTATCAGGTTATGGTAGCCCAGCCCGACTTCTTGAAGCAGCCTAGCCTAGCCCAAATACAAAATACAAAATAAACCTCGTTAGTTACTGTAGCAGCAACAGCCCAGCCCACCCCCTTAAAAACTGCAGTTCCAATTCGTATATACAAAATACAAAAGTCATAGCTAGATGCTCTAGATACAAATACAAAATACAAAAAGTCATGGCGCAACCAAATACAAATACAAATGTCTTGAATCATGGCTCCATATACAAATACCAAATACAAATACAAGTTCAAATAAGCAACCAAATACTAATCACAACATTCTTAAATCATGGCGCAAAATTCTTCTCTTTTCCATGTTCTTCTTTTTGTTTCTCTAACGCCTCTTGAATTTCTAGAAAAAACATGAGAACATAAGTCAAACATAGCATTTCACATGAGAACATTACACTTACTAAAATAAAGTTAATAAAAAACATAAGTTACTAAAATAACCAGTAAACTTATATATAAATAGATTACCTTTAGCAACCTCGTCGTCTTTCATTAAATCCTCTAACGTATCCAAAATAATGTTTCTACTTGATGTACGAATCCAATCTTGTGTGCACACCAAAGCCTCTACAATGCTAGGCGCTAAAGAATTCCTATACGGGTCTAAAACCCGGCCACTTGCGCTAAAGGCGGATTCGGAAGCAACGGTGGATACTTGGATGCACAAGATATTTAAAACAAAGTTAATAAAAAACATAAGTTTATAAAAAACAAAGCACAAAGAATCAAAGATATCTAAAATTTAATAAAAAAAAACATAAGTTATTACCTTTCGCCATCCTTGATACAATTGGGAATCTTGGACTATTTAACTTCCACCAATTAAGTATTTCGAATTCTTCGTCATCCTCTAGCTCAAGACGCAGTTCTTTTAGATATTTGGTCAACTCGTCTTCACTCCCGTTCAACTTATTTCCAACTTTATCTTTAAAAGCATTTAAGAAAGAATTACCACAACGACGACTTGTGTTACTACTTTGACTTGACGTCGCTTTTGGTATTTCACTTGATATGTTTGTGCCATATTTTTCTTTGTACATGGCAAACAAGACCCCCATATCTTTCTCAACCTTCGTAACCAATTTGTCACATAATTCATCTTCGGTTAAAAATGAAATTGGCGTCTCATCACTATCTTCATCGACCTCCATGGGTATGCAACCATTTTCTATCAAATGTCTAAACCCATAGCCAATTATTTCCGACTTCATTGTGGGATCTAAGATAACGGCAAAGTACATATAATGGTTGATTTTTTTGTAATCACTCCAATATTTGTCATAATTTTTTCTCGTTTCTTCAATCATTACCTTAAAAGAAGGATTTTCTTGCCACTCACGAAGATGCTTATCAATATCAAGTGCCTCTCCAAACCACAAATGAGCTATGGGAGATGATACGTTTGACATAAGTTCGCTTGTTTCTTTAAATTTTTCCAAAAATGCAACTACCTTTTTACAAACCTCAAAATCACCCCGCTTAGGTATTTCCTCAAGGTCTCGAGCAAAACAAGAGTTATTAAAATCATAATAAAAAAAAAGCTTCTTTTAACTTAATAGCGGTTTTCAACATATCATGTGTGGAATTCCATCTTGTAGGGCATTCGGAAACCAAAAACTTATTTGAAGTACAAGCCTTTTTCGACACTTTCTTTAAAGTTAGTCACTCTTTGGGTTGAATGTTTTATGTATTTCACGGTCAAGGCTATGGTACTCACTTCCTTGTTGAATGTTTTTAAACCATCTTTGACAACTAGGTTTAAAATATGAGACATACATCTTATATGAAAATGTTTAACACCATCATACTTAGTTGGTAAATTTTATACCAAGTATTCAAGATCTTTGTCATTTGAAGCAATGTTATCAACCGTAATGGTCATAACATTCTTTATACCGCATCCGTTTATACATTTCAAAAGTGCCCTACCAATATCCACCCCTTTATGGCTATGAATTGGTCTAAAATTAATAATTCTTTTGTGCATTACCCAATCATCATCTATAGAGTGAGCGGTTAATACCATAAAGTTCATTTTTTACAACTAGAAGTCCACGTATCGGTGGTTAAATGAACTGTGGTGGCCTTGTTGCTTAAGAAATTTAGTAGGCTCTTCCTCTCGTCAAGACAAAACTTAGAAACATCCCTAGCAATAGTAAAACGAGAGGGCATATTAAATCTAGGTTGCATGTTCGTGGAAAATTTAATGAATGTTGGGTGTTCTACAAACTTAAACGGAAGCTCAGCAAGAACAATTAACTCAATCAACGACTTTATAATCACCTTTTCATCATACTTCCAGGTTTCTAAAGTCCCAACGCTACTACCACCCTCATCATTCTCCCCAATCTTTTTCATAAAAGCTAGTTTTTTTTTCCTAATTTTCTCAACATCGGGGTTTTTATCACAGTTTGCATAATGAGTATTCAAGTGTCGCATACCATGTAATTTTGAATCGGCTTTGAAAACCACATCACACCAGTTGCGGTAGGCCATCTTAATGATTACCCCATTTTCATCTGGTTCAAACTTTGGATCAAAGTATTTCCAACACTCAGAAGTCCTTTTCCTTGGTTTGGATGGGGCTTTTCTTTTGTGTTTATTATCATCACAGGCAACAGTCTCATCCTAAACAAACATAAAAAATATTGTCATTAGAATAACTTCATATACCTTACTGTTTATACTTCACATACCTACTCAATTCTTATACTTCCAATTCGTATATATTACCATTATATACCTACTCAATTTATATACCTACTGTTTATACAATACCATTACGAGATTGATTAATCTCTCATTATAGCAAGTCTAAAGGATATTTCTAGTTGCTAAAAATTGACCGTATGCACAATGTTATTCTACTCTGTTATTGGAACTTCCAATGTTAGTCTAAAGGAAGTATACAATGTTAGTCTAAAGGAAGTATACGAATTATAAGTCTAACTTATACTTATAATTCGTATATGTTAAGAATACTTATAATTTGTTTATATTAAGAATACTTATAATTTGTTTATAATTCGTATATATTCGTATAACTTATAACTTATACTTCTAAGTTCCAATTGACCAATTCGTATATATTAAGAATACTTATAACTGTTAACTTCCAATTCGTATAATTTGTATATATGCATTAACTTCCGGTTCGTCATAAGATGCATATAAAAAAGCATAAAGATATTAAAAATGTATAATACTTACTTCAATTGCATTATTTTGTTGAGATGATAATGATTCATATGTAGGTACAGAAGATGAGATTGATTCATATGTGGTGTTTTTGAGATGAGATTGATCCATTTGGATTGGTTGTTCTTGATTTTGAGATGAGATTCAATCGGGTTGCATGGTTCTCGGCTGTGTTTGTTTGTCAGTAGAAAAAAAATGAATGAATGAGACTATGAGAGGGCGCTTATTTTTGGTCAAAATCTAATAGTTCTCGGTCTAGCGGGTTACGTCGGGCTTCAGTCGGGTTTGTATACCGACCCGACCCGATACCGATTAAATTAGAATGTTATAACCGATTCCCGACCCGTTTTTGGTCGGTTCGGTTTCGGGTAACAATCAGGCGGGTCGGTTTGGTGGGATAATTCGGTTTCGTTCGGTTTTGCTCAGCCCTAGTAGCAAGTAAGGCAACGTTCCATGTTATGTTCTAGTAACTTTTCCAAAGCCCATGGCTTACTACATAGGCTTGTGGACAGTAACATATAAGCCTTAATATGACAACCTATTACATAAATTAATGACCGACACTTCATAATAATTACACGTAATCCCAACACGTGCCCGTTTAGCCCGTGCCTTTTCGGGCCCGATCCCGTTTAAACCGTGGCCTGTGCCCGCCCGTTTTGCCACCTTTATCTTATTCATATGTATCTTCAACCAGTATGTAACTTGCCATTCATGAGCAAGGTCAAATGAACAAGCTGGTGAGTGAGTTTCTTTTTCCTATTAAGCCATTTCCATATGTCAAACTTCCATCGGCTACTCTTACATTTGCAGTTTGCGTATTTTGGCTTTTTTCTCTTTGGCCATTTCCAGATATCAAACTTCAAATGACCAAGACTACCTTCATTATTCGTAGCATCAATATCACTCAATTTCCTTTTAACCTCAATACCAAGTTTTATCATTTCCAGTTTACATATATCTGTAGTCCTTTAAACTAATAACCAATTCCATGTTTCAATATGCATATGTGCAAAACGTGTAGTTACCTTGTCTAAATCTTCTTTCTGTTTCTTTTTTACAAAAAACTCCTTTTCACAAGTAAGAACCTTAGTACAAATATTATAAACATTAGAATCGTAAGCAAACACATTCAAATCTTTATCCTCGTCTACCCAACCTTCAACATACCTCAAATCATGGCATATTTCCAACAAATAAACACCCTTTTGTCTATACACCTCATTTAGAAACATTTTATTACCCTTTATTGAACTTCCCTTTTGCTCTTTTTGGCCAACAGCCTTTAATGATTCCCGCTCTAACTTGTTCGAATGACCACTTAAATATTATCGCATTGTTTCCTTTTTATTAATCAACAACTTGATCTTCAAATCATTGTTGATGTTCGAATCTTTCAAAGCCTTACTACTCACACTTTTATGTTCATCAGCTCCACTGTCAATAGGTGAGAAATACAAAGTTTCTGTGAGTTTGGCAGCTATTTAGTTTTCTAAACCAACATTTAACTCTTTATTGAAGCTTAAAGACACATATCCCTTTCCTTCATCATCTTCGTTCACAAACTTATATACTACAATTTTTTTCCCACTTCCTTGCACAACAACATAGGGACATTCCTTAGAAAACCTCAATGCATTATCCTTATGAAATTCTTTATGAACTCTTTGATCCTCCTCTTTATGCAACTAATCATAGCAAGTAGATCGTTTTTTCTTGTTCATAAGCTAAAGCCCTTACATTTCTTTATCTAAATCACTTCCATTTGGACCAACAACAATCTCACCACCAGAAACCAGACTACTCAAATCCATTATTTTATTCTTCTCTTCAATCTCATCATCTTCATTAACAAAACTATCAGTAACCACCAATCGTTTACTTATGTCATCTGATTCAACTAAGTCATTTGATTCCATTCTTATACCCTTATTTTTTTCTCCACAAAGTTCATCAAGAACGCCGACACACTTACTGCCTTCATCCATTTCACTTACCCTTACTTCAATCTCTTCACATTCAACAACATCTTTCCAACAAACATTAAGATCCTTCAACCCCACATTATTTTTCACCCCTTCTTTTGATTCATTATACTTTGAAGAATTAAGAAATGATCGATTAAAGTTATTTATCATAACATTGTGCGTTAATTCTTGCAACTTAGCCAAACAACAAGCATCTAAAAGGGTTTTGGGTTTAAACAAGTTAACCCCTTTTTCAATATCCGGTGGCAACCCACAGATGAAAAGATCAACTAAATACCATTCATGGAAATCCATCTTGCTAAATGAAGAATTAAATGAATCAAAATACTCTTTAACCGTGCCATATTTTTTCAAGAAATTTGTTCATTGACATTTCATCGAGCACCTTATATGCATTTGTATCATTCTCAAACTTTGCTTCATTGTGACCATCATTAACCCTCAAACAATTCCCAAGATACGAAGTTCCAAGCGAATCTTTAATATCATAACACGAAAACTAAATATTTTGATCATTATCTTGGTTTTCGTTGATCATTTTGGGTTGCTTATGTAATTCCATGATTTTACTTGATAAATTTGCCAACGGCTCCTTCAATTCACCAAACACATTATCCATATACTTCTTGTCAATTCCTTCCTCATTTTGAATACTTGAGCCCACTCTTGTTGTTGGTGACATCTTTACTACACACTACTTGAATTGCTACCACCTTTTCTTGATCAAGAATCATACTGTCTTCAACAGTTGCACCAGAAAATAACAACTACGCCGAAAAAGATAATGAATTCGCCGAAAAAATAACAAACTCACCGGAAAATAACAAGAATTTGATCAAATGATAATGGAGTTGCCAGAAAGGCAGCTCCGATAACAATTGATACACACCACTAGGGGTTACTTAAAATCTGCTAATGGATTACAGTAGGCTTGGACCATCACGAGATAAGAAAATATTAGTCGAAAGCTTTATTAAATATCAATGGTGGAATGTAACAAACAATCAGTTACAAGTTTTTATACAAGATTAACTAAGAGAGAGAAAGTATATTTACACAAAAAAGATCAACTAATGAAATGAATCGACAATGCATGTATTTAAATGGGAATTTGGGCGGGAAAAGTTGTTAGAATCTTTGATCTGGATTTTGTTGGTTCTTGCCTTCTCTTGACTTTTGGGTTGAATTCTATTATGACCCATAGCAGAATACTTAGAATCAAGATGATTTTACATTGCGTGATGCTTAAGGACTAGTTTATGGGTTTATGTGAACATACACCAACAGAAAACCTTTCTACTCTTGATAGTCAAACATGCTCTTTCACCAAAACTAAAATTATTTGCTTGACTGGCATGAAATAATCTCTTGCCAACAATACTTAACCTCCAAAAGTTGACATTTAGAGCTAAATGATGCAAGTTGTGTGCACGTAGATGTTTTGCATGTCCTCTTCTTATGCTGCTGAGCTCGATATATGTGGGGATTAATTAACCTTGCTCATAAGTGGTATTAGTGGCGGATTTGGAATTCTATAACGCAAGTGGCGGACTTGCCTACTATTCCTCCTACATGGGATAACATAGTTGCTTGGATCATGCCTGTCTCGAAGACCAAAAAATTTGAGAGTGTCGTAGGTCATTTAGTGATAGTATGTAGCAACATCCTACTTCTTGTGGCAAGAACGAAATAATCGTCTATATGGAAGAGGTGCAAGACGTGTGGAAGACATTAGGGATATATACCATTGCTAAAGCCACGAGGTTAAAGCTAGCATCGATCCCAACCAAGTCTGGTGCTCCCGTGCTAAGAATGAAGGATATTTGGCAACTTTCAACGATTAAAATGTAGTTGTGTGCGTTCAGGAGTTGTGCCAATTTGATTTGCTTATTCTTATGTGGCTTTGCTCTTGGTCTTTGTTTTAATGGGTTGTAAATGATGTGAGTCTGTTCTCATCATTGTTGACGTGCTATAGGCGTGTTCCAGTGAGGGGTTCATTTCCATTCTTCTCATGTTCGTAACGTTTATATTTTGATTTTATATATTTCACGGTGTACATACCCTTTATCAAAAATGGTGGAATTAGTGAACCAAATGTCTTGTGTCTCAATTGGTATCCTTTGTTGTGTGAGAAAATCATCGGCCAAATTTTTGTGGTTCAAGTCCTGCTTAAGACATGTAAGATAT
Source organism: Chrysanthemum seticuspe (assembly GCA_019973895.1). NCBI lineage: Eukaryota > Viridiplantae > Streptophyta > Magnoliopsida > Asterales > Asteraceae > Chrysanthemum > Chrysanthemum seticuspe. Next base: position 246,863,001 of record BPTQ01000007.1, on the reverse strand, counting down.
ATTTGTGGTTTAAAAAGTGTAAAATAGTTATAAAAAAAATTGTCGTTTAAAAAAAATAATACTTTGTTGTAATAATTTTAGTTATTTATTAACATGTTGGACTAAATTTTTTTAATTTATTATTTTTTATTTTTCTATTTTTTTTTAACATATGTTGGACTAAGGCTTGTCGCAGTGGGAGGGGTCGCCATCGGTTGGGCAACCAAAATACACACCCTCGACCGATCTAACATCGGTTGGGTATGAATGTGGCACATCGGTTGGGAGATCGGGCGGCACAAGATTTTGTGGACATCGGTTGGGTTCACGCTCGATATTGGAGCATGTATTTATCCTTCCCAACGTATACATTAAAAAAAAAAAAAAAAAAACTTGGGTCGTCGACTGGGGCATTCGGGTTGTCTCAGGTCGCTGGAGAGAGAAAGCTGACGTGGCGCAGGTTGTCTCAGGTCGTCCCACGTTGCGACTGGGACTAGCCTAATTGGATGAAGTACAATTGTGTTGCACATGGTTAATAACCGCAGTTAGCTTACTACGTGATTATCAAACTGCATCCGCATAGCTTAGTACGGAGTAGCTTACTACTCAAAATGGAAATACAAAACTAGTAGCTGTTATTGGTGTTTGGCAACCTCCCACTCAAGAAGTGATTAAACTTGACGATTATAATGGTTTAACCTTTTAATGTTGAGTCAACTTATAATTTTATAGTTTAATCATTTAACTTTTTATGATGATAATTTTATCCTAATCTCTAAAACTTCTGTTTAAACAAGCTTCTAAACTTTATACCTCGTACTATTAAAAATTTATATTTAAATGAACACTCAACTTCTCTTTACTTTTAATAACATCTTTTGACTTCTTTTACTAACTTTTTATGACAAAACCAAAAAACATAGTTAAAAGGCCGGATGCTAACTATACATGCTAGTTCTAACACACCATAATCGATTGTAACTCGGGCGTTCAAAAAGCAGAATAGCTAATCTGCTTGAGAAGAAAAATAATAATAACTTAAGAACTGAAAACCAATCCTAAGGCATGTCGGTTTGAGTAACGAGAAAAGTAAATAATAGCCCTCACAAGGCGAGTCTCTTATTTTAACGACTCGATCAGTATAAAATGTTTTCACTTTTGGTCTTTTAAAAATTTAAAAACATATTTAAATATTCGGATATTCAAATATATTTTGAATCACATGTGATTTTTCATGCAAGTTTCAACAACGAAAAAAAAATGTGAAAAGGTAACATAAAAAAAATGTGGTGAAATGATATCAAAGTGTTAATTTATTGAAAGATAATTAAATGCTTGTTGCAATTGTGTAAATTTTTTGTCTAACTATTAACGGTAAGATATACTAATTCTTGAAGAAAAAAGAAAAAAAATGTGTTAGTGAGTTTGTCATTTAATAAAAAAAAGAAAAAAATAATAATAACTAAAATTGTAAGATATATTAGATACTAGCTTAGAGACCCGTTGACACCGGGTTATTTTTTAAATAAACAGATAAATGAGATTATAATAAAAGTAATAACGTAAATTTGTTAAATTTAAAATATGTGTGAGTCACAATCGATTTACAACCATCGCGTTGCCAATCTAAAATAGATTGACTCGAACATAAAATGATGTGTGATTTTAATGATCAATTGAGTTGCTAACAAACCTTGTAACATTAAAAATAATGAACCATAGTATAATATAACGTGATTACACCAATGATACATACATGATACAACATGAACCTTGTTCAAAGACCTTCAAGTACTTCTTTATAAACGACATTTGTTGTGGTTTTGGTGAGATTACCATCCTGATCACAAACGACAACCTTCAAACCCCGCTTGCTTTTTACTCTTGATACGGCAACGTACAGTTGTCCGTGTGTGAACACAGGACGGGGCAAGTACAAACCAACTTTAGAAAGTGATTGCCCTTGGCTTTTGTTGATTGTCATGGCAAAAGATACTGATATCGGATATTGTTTCCTGACAATCTTAAGAGGCAAACGCTTATCCGACGGAGTAATCCTCAACCTTGGAATTGAGAAAGTCGTTTTAACTTTCAAGTGCTTTGTCACTCTATCGATTCTTTTCTTTCTACATGTACATAACAACCAATTATTAATGGGAGGTGATTTGCACACTCCTCAAATTGATTGGGACACTCTAATTTAGAGTGTCTTGACATTTATACCCTTACAGGATGAAAATGAGTAAAAATTATGTGAGGGTATAAGTGTCAATATACTCTAAATTCGAGTGTCCTCATCAATCAAAGGAGTGTGCAAATCACCACCCATTATTAATATGAATGGAACATCTCAGCAATGAAAAACTACTATATTTTTAAATACCTTTTTTTTTTCATTCAAATAAGCTTATAATCTATGTTTGAGAAATGAGCTAAAAAATCATATGTAGTTCGTTTGAGAGCTCAACTTTGTTAACGTTATTACATAATTTACACTTTCCGATCAAATGAAATGTAAAAAAGTATTTTTAATTGACTTTGACCATCCAACACAACATTAATTAAGCTAATATTATTTTTTTTAAACGCATTTCTAATTGACTTTGACCATCTAACACAACTTTAGCGAATCATATATTTGAAAAAGTATTTCTAATTGACTTTGTCCATCTAACACAACTTTAATCAAGCTAACCAACCAAATATTAACATCATTAACATCAACGTAGCTCAAACAATTATTAAAGATATGTATAAGAAACATAGCTTGAGAAACACATAATTTGAATGACTTTGTTAGCCACTTAACCCTTTCAAAATCCAATACAAATAAAAATAGAGATTCTTAATACTTGATCTAAACATGACTTATATATACTTATTCAATATTTACACACTTGTTTTCACATTACAACATTGTTCTTTACTTCTTCAGTTGTAATGAGTTCTTTGGCTTACTCATATGCATGTTGTCTCTCCATAAGCAATGTACGAAGATACTTCTTCATCAGCAACGATCTCCTATTACATTTTTTTAGCATTTTAGTGTGAGAGACCGGAGACGTTACAAATGCCAATGACAAAATATAATATATTTATATGTAGATTCAATAAGCAATACCAAACGACACATATATAAGCCAAGCACTTTTATGAAACAATGAGAGACAACTTGTAGACATAGGCTAAGGCCAGGATCAGTAGTAACGGCGACTGCAGAAAGATCAACCTCTGTCAAGTTAGCTTTATCAAGTGCATACCGCTCCAAATCTGTTTCCTTTCATTAGCCGCTCCAAACCTGCTCCGATTACTGTTTCAATTACACAGACTATTTGAATTTAGTTAATCTGGGTTGTTTGATATAGGTTAAAAATGGAGGCTCAGATCGGTAAGAATGCGTTGGAACTAAGAGGGGAAAACCGCTATGGCTACATTAACACAAAATAACTAATGCACCCCAAAGAAATGTTTGAAATCTGCAAGATTTCATTCACAAAATTCTCCCCAAACATTTCAAATATTCATAAAATTCATAAGTTATTCATAAGAACACTTGAATATTTGCAGATTTCAAACATTTTTTTGGGGAGCACATAATAACAATGCAATAGCTCATATACATATACCATGGATGCGAAGTTACGAAGCTCGCCACGCCACGATGAAAATAATTTCAGTTTCGTTCTAGTCCAACCAGCCAGCGCCAAAAACACAGACACCAAGATTAGCAGGTGCCAGATACCCGAATACCTATAAGACTTTAAAATTTGCTTTCTTTTAGTGTAACCGATTTATCACAAAAAACAACACTTCCAGCAACCATTAACTATAATATACATTCATCAATTTTTTTTTCTCTCACAAATAAATCAATAAATCAGAAAATGTAATAGCCACCCCAAATTGTAACATACGCATCTGCTGTATTTAGCTCCCATCAGTTTTTTTCCTACGATTGAAACGTTTTCGTTAATTCAACTATTTATTTACACTAACTTGCAGGCAACAACGACACAAAGTATCTCTATAATAATGCTAATAAACAACAACGGTTGTATGTATAAAAGTGACTTTCGGACTGAAGTGTTTCAAGTCATTCTGACCCATACTCACCGGTAAAAAATTTATATAACTTTCACCCGTTGCAGAACCTTGCAGGGCCACCCATGTCAACCCCTCTTACAAATGCAAGAAAAGCACAACCTTGCAGCCTTGCACAGAACAACGGACTGCAAGTTTGCACAACCTTGCACAAACTGACCCATGTAACCCGCAGAAAGCCGTCACCAATTAGCGAATCTGAGAGCGATATTGTTGAACCTGTGTTAGCTACAATAGCAATTTGAAGCTACCTGAACTCCAAAACGCATGTTCTTTGATCAAATCTGGGAGCGCTTTCGTTGACCAAGTCTATGTCGGTAGTCTTCTTATATACTTTAACCACGACTCAGTTCAGCAGAGGAGCCTGGCTGTAAAAAGTTCCAGATTACCGTTAGATAGATTGGGGTCCTAAACTCAAGCCATAAAAAAATGTAAGCATGTTTGCTCCAATCCATCACATAACGACTTTTAAGATAGGAATGTTCCATATGTATAAAAAAAGGCACTTTTATTATTTTGAAAATTATATAAAATTATTAAAGTGGCTCCAACTAATCATTTCTGGCAATACTTTCATGAAGTTTCAACTTACCCATTCGCACCAATACCACAAATTAGTTTCATCAAGTCGTCGTGTTACTTGATCACATCCTTTCTTTGTTTCCAAAAATATAAGAATTTTGCTTGCGTCCATCATTTCCTTGAGAAATCTGATCGGCCTACCAAAAAATTAAACAAAACGGTAGTTAAAGATCAATTTCCCAAACTATCTGCTTGAATGTTGAGGTATACACCTTCATCCCTGGTTTACTTCTCCGCACTGTCTCCATTTCTATAACCTGGTTAATTGACTGAAATATATTAATGAATAGGGGATCCAATAATAGTCTTATGAAGAGTTTGAATTTATCTATACTATATAATATTTTAATAATAACAGGGAAACAAAAAAATAACAGATTTAGGTGTGTTTGGGATTGCTAACCTCTCTCACACAACACCAGCAACCAAGAGCAATTGTTCAAAAGCATATCTACATACTATCGTCCATTTTGAACTTAATTGCATCTTCTGTGAACTTTTTCATCTTAGCATCAAGTTCAGCAGTCACCTCTCTTCCTCTAGCAATGATTCTATCGATGTCTTCAGCTGTGATTGTACTATCCTTGGAACTGAACACCATTTCAGCACCAAACCTGGCCATTTGTAGCAATTCATCCTTGTTTACAGCTGCAAAACATATAAAACAAAATGAAAATGAATATAAGATAGCCATATAAATCTAAAGCAAGTAAACTAAAGTGCTATAAAATGAATAAAGTATTACTCTTTTGCTCAGCTTTTTATGGCTTACACTCGGACCGAATTAAAGGAAAATGTCTAGCAAGATCTTTTCGGCAAAACAAATGAGCCTTAAGAAGGGGATGATGATCTAATGGCCCATAATGTTTTATTGCTTTCATTTATTAATTGGAATTGAAATGTAATGGCCCATCACGAAAAGACTAATTAAATGATCGGCCACCTTCCTATATATTATAATTGCCCAATTCTCAAATGTAAAATCTTGTTTATCCATGAAAAGTTTAAACGGTTAAGCCCATGTAATGTAGATCAAGTGCAATTTGGTCTCGAATATATTGGTGGTTAAAATTTTAAAAATATTCCGAATAACAATTTTATGTGTGAAAGTCATCCGATGCACACCCAGACCTCCGTTTTGTCGAATACTCGAATTCTTCCATGGCCACAATTTGGTTGGCCATCTTCAATTAAAAGTTTATGTGAAAGTATGCTAGTGGATAAAAGATACGCAATGATTTTAATTTAACTAATTTGTAGAGCCAATCTGGTCCAAAATACATCCTTGTGGTTTGTCTCGTGTCTCGCTTTACATTCCTAAACTTTTTTTTAGCACAAAATCATCCATCCGTTAGTAAAGTTGGCACAAAACCATCCATTTGTTAGTAAAGTCAATCAATGAGGACTAATGGTGCAAATTATTTCTCAGTTATCGCCTAATGGAAGAGAGAATATTTGCATCATCAGTCCTAAGGACTAACGGTACAATTTATTTTCGGAAAGAAATTGTATCGTTAGTCTTAAGGACTAACGGTGCAATTTTTTTTTGAAAATAAACTAAAAGAAGGCCAATAAGGAGGTGGTGGTTGTGGTGGGTGATGGAGGTAGTGGTTGTGGTGGGTGGCGGAGGTGGAGGTGGGTGGTGGTGGCAGTAGTGGCGGTGGGTGGTGGTGGCGGTTGTGTTTGTGGGGGGTGCTGGCGGTGGAGGTGGGTAGTGGTGGGTGGCGACGATGGTGGTGGTGGGTGGCGGTGATGGTGGTGGTGGGTAGGGGTGGTGGTGGTGGTTGTGTTGGGTGGCGGCGATGGAGGTGGTGGTGGCGGTAGGTGGTGGTGGTGATGGCAGTGGTGGCGGTGGAGGTGGTGGCGCTGGCGGTAGGTGCATGGCGGCGGTGGAAGTGGGTGGTGGTGGCAGTGATGGTGGTGGTGGCCACCTTTTAATTTATTTTCCAAAAATTTTTTGCACCCTTAGTCCTTAGGACTAACGATGCAAATTATTTTCAAAAAATAAATTGTACCGGTAGTCCTTAGGGCTGACGGAGAAATAATTTGCATTGTTAGTCCTCATTGACTGACTTCACTAAAAGATGGATGCTTTTGTGCCAACTTTACTAACGAAGGAATGGTTTTATGAGTAAAGCGAGACACAAGACAAACCACATGGATGTATTTTGAAATTTACTCAATTGGTTATTTGGTTACTTGAGGAACTACTACTTTATAATGTATTGAGACATTTTTTAAATAAAAGTTTTAAAATTTAAAGTAACACTCTTATTAATAATAAAAAATAAAGTTACATCTAGAAAAATTAAGTATTTTAAATTTGTAGATTTGTAACAGCTCAACAATAAATGCTATTTTTAAAATAACCACAAATACATGTTATTATCCGTACAAACTACTAAAACACACAAAACTTCAAATAATTTGATGGTGCATACGGTTTTAAAAACAGGGCCGGACAAACGGGTTCAACCGGTTTAATCGGGAATCGGAGTTACCATCGATTCGGCTAGTCAATAAAAGCCGTCCGAAAACGAACCTGAAAGGAACATCGAAACCGGTAAAAACGGATTAATCGAGCTGGTCGGGAATCTTTTTTTGCATGTTTTTTTAGATTAATCGGCTTGTCACTGTTGGTGTTGGTATCAGTCATGACAAAGCGGGGATACCCTGCTTGTATACATACATAACTACTAACTTTAGATATTTAAATATTATTCTAGTTTTATACCTTTGTGCACGCGTAATTTTGAACTAAGTCGCAATAATAGAGTTTGAATATGAGTATAATTGAGCATATGTGTGTGTATATATATGTTATAATCTATGTGTGAATATATGTATGTTATAATCTCATGCGTACATTGTGTTCTAATATAAGTTAGTTTAATTTCATCACAATGTTATAAACATTCTTAGTTTAGAAAAAGAAGTATATTTATTCACATATCTTAATAATCCAAGCTTTATCTTAATATTATGACCTGTTTGTATACTGAGTTGGGCGTAAATAATTTTTCGATTTTCTAACTAATTTTTTGTAAATCTAGTTTCTAATAAAGTGACTTATAGTTAAACTACAACAACCAACAACAACAAAAGCTATGTTAAAAAAATAGTAAATTATTCTGTTTAAAAAGTTTGAAGTATACCTTACTAAAAGTTAGTAAACCGAGAAATGAGTTGAGATCAATATAGAACTCATATTTGTCATAGAACAAATGAACCAATCATAGCTCTCCATTTTTTTTATCTAAATTAATAAAAAATTAATTTTTACATTTTTTAAAAAAACAACATATCTTACAAACGGTTAATCTTCAAACTATAAAAAATACACCATCGCGACGAGAATTAAATTATCTTTTTATACATATGCACTTTTATATATTTTCGACAAATATTTTTTTCAAAAATTCCGTCCGAAAAAATCATATATGATTTTTACGAATCATATATGATTTTCAAAAATCATGTATGATTCGATTTTTACGAATCATATATGATTTGTGAAAATCATATATGATTCGTAAAAATCGAATCATATATGATTTTCACAAATCATATATGATTTTTGTTGACCGAAATTTTGAAAAAAAAAAGTTGTTAAAAATATATAGTAGTGCATATCTATAGAAAGATAATTTAATTCTCGTCGCGATGGTATAATTTTTATCGCCTAACGATTAACGGTTTGCGAGATATTTAATTTTTAAAAAAATGGTGAAAGTTTATTATAATAAAAAAATGAATGGCTCTTATTGGTTCATTGGATCTATGGTAAATTTGAGATCTATATTGAACTTTTGCCTTTATATTTATGTTCAGAATTCTAGTGTCTAATAGGGACCTTACAATAGATTCCTTTTATCTCTATTTATCCTACATACATATGAAGAAAAATAAATGAGGACGGGTCCTAGATTTATTTGTGACCTTTGAGGAGCCGTATGAGGTGAAAATCTCATGTACGGTTCTGCAAATAGGGGTGGGAACAGTGTTGTTATCATCCACTATGATTATCTTATAGTTCAAGTATCGTTGATATAGTGAAAGCGCAATTAAAATATGGTTTTTTGGGGATGGAATTTGTGGCGTCATCCTATAGGATTTCTAGTTTTTCTAAGTTCTTCCTTAGCAAAGTGTGAACGATTACCTTTTATTTACCATAAGCAAAAAAAAAAAAAATAGTTGCAGGTTATCAAACCGAATATTCCGGTATCAAATTTGATTTATTTTAGGTTGCTTCATATTTAAATCTATTGGTTTTTCATTATCCGTGACAATTCTTTACTTGGGGTTGGAATCTCTCTATTCCATATACATTTATGTTCATAAAATTTAATTTAGGATTAATTCAATTTCAAAGTTTTGGACTTGATTTTAATTCTATTTGCTATTCAAAATATAACATCGTACACTTAAGTCCACAGTGAACAAAAGAAGTTCCAAAAGACATGAGTATTTTAAGTTTTTTTATTCATCACTTTAATAAACGAAACATTTTCAAATTTGTGTTTTCTATAAAAGATATTATGATAATTATATTTTAATCTTGCATTACATAAAATAAAAATTAGACAAATTTTTAACTTTAAAATATGTATCATCAGTACAAATTAAATTACATTATTAGGATATACACTATGATAAACATTTATAAATCTTTATAATTGTGTCATGTTATTAATTTATAAATTCTTTTGTTTTTTTAGAAAGAAGGGGGCTAACAAAATTTTTAGTTAAAACCCGCCCCATATCCTGCCACACCTTTCTTCTTCTTGTCCACTTTGATATTTTAGCCAATAAACAAAACTTAAATAGGTAGAGATGTGATTAGTAGAAAATGTAGTTAGTGTGGATTTCTTAAACTATATGCAATTTTAAAGTTTTTTTTTGAACTAAATATGCAACTTTAAAGTTGACTAATATATTAAGACAAATGGAGTAGTAATTTACAAGTTTAATTAATCTTTATCGAATGAATTTATAAAATAAAAAAGGAATTGTTTTGTTTAGTGGATACACTTTAACCGGTGTCTCACGTGCACTTGTTAGACAAAACTAAATTGATATTAAAATTGGGAGGGGATATTCCAACCCTCCCTATTTTGGATATTCCAACCTTCCTTACATGGTAGGTTGTACTTTTTTTTTTTTTTTTTTTTTTTTTTTTTTCATGTTTTTTTGTAATTTTTTTTTTGTGTAATATTTTTTTGTGTTTATATGTATTCGTCTAATCTGTGTTTTTTTTTAATTAAACAACAACAACAATAGCACGTTAAACATTAACACATTAAACATTAACACATTAAACAACTACATATAACAACTGTTATTATTATTCAATTAAACAACAACATTAACACATTATTTAAAAACAACTTTTATTATTTTTCAATTAAACAACAATATTAACACATTATTTAAAAACAACAACACCTACTACATATGAAGATTATTTATGTCATCTATAAGATCATGGAGCATTGCACCCGACTGACATGGGTGATCCTCAGGATTCGTTGCCAATTCCAGTGATGTCTCCAACGTCTTTATTCTTGTCATCAACATCTTGTTTTGAGACAATAACATCTTGTTTCTTGTTTCAAGCTGGTCAATCTTATTATCTTTACCAACGCAGTTTGAGCACTGCGTTGAAGAAGAGGCTTGACTAAAGTACTTGTTTTGAAAAGCATCCTTTCACATAAAGTATCAACACCCATAGTCATCTGTTCCTGCCTGTTACATGTTAAGAAAATTATTAGAAACGTATTCTTAACAAACAAATTATTTACATATTTACAATATTAAGCAAACGTATAATTATTTACCACTGAATAAGGACATGCATAATACGGTTTCCCATTATTAGATTCTGTACAGGATGTCCTTTCTATAATTAATCCTCTCCGACAGCGACACAAGAAAGGATTGTTTTGTTCCACCTGGCCAAAGAATTTGCATAATAATTTACAACATAAATCAGTAATGTTATTATTAATTTAAATAAACTTTCAGTCATTTATTATGTTTTGCCGGTGTCATAATACAAAAAGTTATTTACAACATAAATCAGTAATCATTTACTATGTTTTGTCGGTATAATTATTTACAATATATATCAGTAACTTATTTACTATGTTTGTCTTTGTCTAATCTCAGTATACATCAGTAGTCGATCAGAATATAAAGCTGCCCATTCGGCTGCATTGTCAAGTTTGTACGCCCTCCATTGTGGGTGAATATCCGAAAATGGTGAATTTCCGTCCATCGTCAGATAAATGAAGTGACCACAGTCGTCTTCTGTACCGGAAATGGTGAATTTATGTTACAAGCATGAGAAGAATGGCGTTGCTAAGCCAAGTCACGACACTCTAAATCTAGATAAATTGAAACAAACGAACATAAATTTAAAGATAGATGTAGGATGGTAGCCCGTATGTTTTTTTTTTCATATTTTTTTTTTATATCACTCTATTTTTTTTCATACACTTTTACTCTACCATCCTCTACAATAACATCAAAATAATAGGGATTTATAGGCACATCCCTACACTTGAGTTTTTATTACTCTAACACTAATTTGACCCGAATTGAAAATATCAAAACACTTGGAGTACATTATTACGCAAATAAAGGGAATTTGAATTTAACGTTCCCTTCCCGTCATTTCATAAAATTTAACTTTTCCCATGAGTCCCAATCGTCCCAAAACTGTGTACCAAGGATATGACTCGACTTAGCAACTTATGCAAGCAACTAGATAATTGAACTAAGGGTTTAGTATGATAACAATAATGCACTAAAAGTGAGTGCATACAAGGTAGGCTAAGGCGATTTGGGTGTACATTTGGAGGTGGATTGTAAACAATGCTCTTCATTGATATTCTGGAAAACCGAAACATCACGAGAACCGCGAAAAGGATAGGCTCTGAGGGGTTAACTAGGGGTATCGTGTACTAAAGATGAGTACAACGCAAGGGTGTGGGGGAATTACTCAACCGTTGTGGAAGAAGTAATCATATTACAGGTATCAAACAAGGGTTATCCTAATACCTCTTATCATTTAGTTATTCTTAACTACACAAGTGTAGTCTTACTAGCGATCTCGGAATGCATCACAAAACAAGTTCTAGAATCTATTATACTACCGGTTCACACTCGAAGCATTAAAGTGGAATGCTTTAATTCCTACAAATCTAAGGGCGATCCTCACATTTTGGGTGGAATTTAAGTGGTAAAGGGTTTTTTTGCTAGTCATATAACTTCTTATCCATGAGACGCTTTATTAAGACTAATGGCCCACTCCTACATGTCATGAAAATTTTTAAATTTGGTGCCAAAATTACCCTAACCGATATTTCTCATGGTTTATTACACAAATGAAATTGGACAAGGCAAATAATCAAGGATAAGCATAGTTTCAAAGTTCCCGTTTTATTTTCCCTCCCTACACTTAAACTGAACATTGTCCCCAATGTTCCCCGAAAGTATCAAAGTTATGATAACGGAAGGTAATTAAGAACGAAAGAAACTAATACTCCCCTGATTAGCTCGGTAGGATCCGTGTGAAGTAGTGGTTAAATCTTTCTTCAAGAAGAGTGTTTACGTTAAAAGCTCCTTCCAATCTTATGTATCTTCTTCTTGATAAATTAAACCTGCACACTTGAAGAAAACAAACGAAACATTCGCATTAAATCGGCGGTAACAATATATATATGACTCTACTAAACTAGGATATAATGCTTGTGGAATGGATGTTTACAGATTTTCTGGAAAATTAAGACCTGGAAAATTCCAAAAATTTATAAGTAGCTCAGAAAACGAGAAAAAGTAGTAAGCAGTTTCTACTCCTCCTGACGCCGTCAGGTTGCGACCCTGACGCCATCAGGTTATCATGACAGATGCTTGTCTACGATTTTCTGGAAAAAATTCTGGAAAATTTTAATCTTTAGAATCTGGAAAAATTTCCTGCAAAACATCCATTATGACTCGATACAAGCATTTGAATCGAACAAACACACATGTATATCTTTTAAATAATTGTAATTCTCATGTTCACGTTCTTTTTGAAAACGTGTGTAATCCTCCCTACACTTATCCCTTATGTAAAATACCTTTATATGTAATTAAGACGAGGTTAAAGACAAAATAAAGCATTTTTACAAATTTAAACATGAAAATAAACAATCAATAAAAGATATACGACACAAACAAACAAACAATTAAGCATGGGTTGCCTCCCACGAAGCGCTTTTCTTTATTTATGAGTCTTGTTGCTAGACTCGAAGTCGTGCCCCTACGTTCCTCTAATCTTAGAGGTCCATTCGATTTCTTTCACTCTTCTCTCATCACGAATATATCCAGGGCCTAACTCTAGACAAGCGGTGTAGTGAACCTTGTTCTCCCAATCTACTTCAAAGGCCGGAATGTTGTCTACGTCAAGATCGTCAATACCCTCAAACTTCTTATTTTTGCAGGGCATTATGTACTTAACACATTCGGTCCCGTTTGAAAACTTGGCTATTCCTTCCTCTTGATCATAAACCATCTTAGATTCCTCAATAAATGGTCTCCCAAGTATCACATCTCCTAGAAACCCATCAATGATGCCCTTAACATCTTCCAAGATCATGAAATCACACCTATATGTGAAGTTTCCTATGAAGACATGCAATCATTTTCCCCTCCCAACATAGTTACTCACTTTTCTAGGGTGAAAGGGGTCCTTCATAGGTCCTAACTTTTTGCTCATGATCCAATTGTAGTAGAGCCTAGACATTATGTTCATGGGTGCCTTATAGTCAATGTAAGTGTGATCCCCATATAAGTATCCAATCATGCACGGTATCTTTATATTTTTAGGGTCACCACTTCTAATGAAAGGCTCGAAAGGTGGATGCGGGAAGTTAACTACGTTATAGTGATAGGCAGTTTCCTTCCCATTAGGGTATGAATCGAAATACTCCCTAAGTTCTTCCTCCTCCTTACATCCTTCCATAACTTCTACTACCTTATAATCTCCTTCTTCTAACTCATCATTAGAATCACTCGAGGTTGATTTACTATCTAAAGTGCCAGTGGTGTTACGCCCCCAAAACAGAAATTTTGAAACTTTTATTAATGACATGGACGACACGACTCACATTACGTTTTTACAAAACATCCCTTAGAATGGACCACAAAAGAAGGAAAATTTGGAAGATTTTTAACCCGACGGCATCAGGTTATAAACGTGACGCCATCGCTCTTTGAAATGCGACGCCGTCTGAGACTCAAGCCTAACGGCTCAGAAGGTTTTTAACCTGACGGCGTCAGGTTCTAAATGCGACGCCATCAGGAGCCCAAACCTGCACATTTTGTGCAGCTTTACTGCACTTACACCCAACAAAAGTTACCTATCACTTTGGACATTACCACAAAACCTGTAAACAACTTGTAACTCATATAAAAGCAATTATGACTAATAATCCTAACACTTTAACCTTCAAAAACAAGTAATTGACTTTACGCCAAACATCATTTCCAACTCCATGACCCTTAAATACAAGAACTTGACACATTGACTAAATGTTTTAGAGAACATAAACGTAAGTACAACTACTAACGGAAGGAAGACCAAGACACTTGAAAATATACCAAAACGTGACTTGACTCTTCGGGGCTTCCAACTTTAACACCTTGGTTTCAAAAGACAAGCTCAACTAGGAGCTCAAGCAAAATCCATTCTACACTTGAGTCTTACCTTTATCCTCCTTGCTAGGACCTACAAAAATGTCATCAACTATAACATAAGCGAATGCTTAGTAAGTAAATGGGTCAAATGCAATTAAAACTTTAACAACACATAAGAATTCATGGAGCATCTATAACATAAGCACATACCTTATAATAGGTATTTACACTACTTGACATACAAAGCTATGGATCCAAGCTAAACTATAACAAGCTCCAACAACTATAACATAAACAATTATTCATATTTCAACATGATATAACATTAACCCACTATACTTACCTTCAATTACTCCAAGGACTTCTACCAAGTAGAGTCACCACTTCCTTAAGCTTCCTAAACAACAATTAATCTTAATTAAAGACTATAACTAGTAATTCAATGAATTGGGCATCTTCTATAACTACTTTAAACTTCTAAAATTCAAGACCCTAATTACAAAGATTAAGGAAATTGCTTACTTGATTAAGGATATGAAATTGAAGGTCTCTTAACCTTAATAATCACTACAATAGCCCTAAATTAACTCAATTGAGGATGATCTTGATACCTTCTTCTTTTTCTTCTCAAACCCTTACTTCACCTTGAGGTAACCTCCTCAAACCTGGATAAGTCTCAAATGAGACTAATTTTTCCCTTTTTATATTTATTCTACTTAGGCCAAATGACAACATTAGTCCCTCTATTCTAGGATTCTATATTTTGGCCACAATAGTTCTTAATCTTTCTTGCTAGCTACAATATTTAAGAATCATTTTTATACATTCTAACAAAAAGTTTAATACTTCTAATTAATAATACCTTGACGGGATACGGGTGTAACAATTCACCCCTCCTAATATTTGATTTCGTCCCCGAAATCATGTTTGGAAAAGTTGAGGATACTTAATCTTCATTCTTTCCTCGGGTTCCCATCCAATAGTCGTATCCTTTCGATTCTTCCATTGTACCTTCACTAATGGAATCTCTATATTTCTTAGTTGCCTTGTCTTTCTCCCAAGTATTGCCTCTGGCTCTTCTTGCGATGTTAATTTTGGATCTACCTCTACATCATCCAATGTAATTACGCTAGCTTCATCCGCTAAACATTTCCTTAGGTAAGATACATGGAATGTATTGTGAATTCCTTTCATCTCATCGGGGAGATCCAATACATAAGCTACTTCACCAACGCGTTCTATGATCTTGAAGGGTCCAATGAATCTTGGCCCTAACTTTCCTTTATGTTTGAACCTAAGAACACCCTTCAAAGGGGAAACTTTAAGCATAACATAGTCTCCAATTTCGAATTCAATTGGTCTCCTTCGATTATCGGCATAACTCTTCCATCTATCTTGGGCCGCTTTAAGTCTTTCTCTAATTGTCTCGATTTTCTCGGTTGTTGCTAGTATTATATCCGTACTAGCTAACTCTCTTTCCCCCACTTCATTCCAACACCGGATTTCTACATTTCCTACCATAAAGCATCTCATAAGGTGGCATTTCAATGCTAGCATGGTAACTATTATTATTAGCAAATTCGACTAAAGGTAAATGATCGTCCCAATTTCCCCCAAAGTCAATTGCACAAGCCCTTAACATGTCTTCTAGTGTTTGAATCGTTCTCTCACTTTGCCCATCCGTTTGTGGGTGGAAGGTCGTACTCATGTGTAATCTTGTACCTAGTTCTTCTTGGAAGTTTCGCCAAAATGCCGAAGTAAATCTCCCATCTCTATCGGAGATTATAGAAATGGGTACCCCATGGCGTGCGACTATTTTCTTTACATAAATCTTTGCTAGCTTGTGAACGGGCATATCTTCTCTAATGGGAATGAAATGTGCACTTTTTGTCAGACGGTCTACTATTACCCAAATCACGTCGTGCTTTTAGGTCGTTCTCGGCAACTTTGTAATGAATTCCATTGTAATCTTTTCCCATTTCCAAATCGGTATTTCTAACGGTTGTACTATACCATATGGTTTTTGGTGCTCGGCATTAACCTTCAAGCAAGTTAGGCATTTTTCAACATATTTCGCATAATCTCTTTTTATACCCGGCCACCAATAATCTTTTCTCAAGTCATGATACATCTTATTAGCCCCCGGGTGAATGGAATATTTCGACTTATGTGCTTCATCTAAGAGTAACATCTTAACATCACTACGGAAAGGTATATAAATTCTCCCATACTGTGTTTTAAGTCCGCGGCTATCTTCTTCAAAATGAGGGACATGGGAAATAATACGCTCTCTTTCCCAATTTTCTTCTTTCAAGGCTTCCTTTTGGGCTAACTTAACCTTGTCGAAAAAGTCGGTCGTAATAATCATTTGCAAAGAATGGATTTTAGTAACTTCATCGAGACCTTTCCGACTTAATGCATCAGCTACAACATTTGCCTTTCCTGGGTGATACCGGATCACACAATTGTAGTCCTTTAATAAGTCTAGCCATCTTCGTTGCCTCATGTTCGGATTCTTTTTATCGAGGAAATACTGAAGACTTCGATGATCGGTGTAAATCACAAATTTCACACCGTAGAGATAATGCCTCCATAATTTTAGTGCAAGAACCACTGCTGCGAATTCCAAATCGTGAGTCGGGTAATCTTTCTCATGCTTCTTTAACTGTCTTGAGGCATAGGCAATTACCTTGCCTCTTTGCATAAGGACACAACCAAGACCGAAGTATGATGCATCACAATACACAACCATGTCTTCTGTTCCTTCTGGTAAAACTAAAATCGGTGCCTCACATAATTTCTTTCGTAAAGTAGAAAAAGCATCATCTTGTTCCTTCCCCCACTCAAAAGGGACATTCTTCTTGGTAAGTCTAGTTAATGAGGATGCAATCCTAGAAAAGTCTTGTATAAATCTCCGATAATACCCTACCAATCCTAGAAAACTTCGTATCTCTCCCACGTTTCTCGGGGCTCGCCAATTCATCACTGCTTCTATTTTTGACGGGTCAACCTTATAACCTTCCGGATTAACAACATGACCAAGGAATTGAACTTCTTGTAACCAAAATTCGCATTTCGCAAATTTTGCATATTTCTTTTCTTAAAGTTTCAAGAATCTCTCGTAAGTGAACCGAATGCTCTTCCTTATTCTTCGAGTAAACAAGAATGTCGTCAATAAATACAATTACATACTTATCCAACATTGGCCTACACACTCGATTCATTAGGTCCATAAAAACTGCAGGTGCATTCGTAAGTCCAAAAGGCATAACTGTAAATTCATAATGCCCATATCGTGTCCTAAAAGCCGTCTTAGGAATGTCTTCTTCTCGAACCTTCAATTGATGATAACCCGAACGTAGATCAATCTTGGAAAACCATTTAGCGCCTTGAAGTTGGTCAAAAAGATCATCGATTCTTGGCAAAGGGTACACATTCTTCACTGTCACTTTATTCAATTCCCGGTAGTCAATGCACATACGCATGCTACCGTCCTTCTTTTTAACAAACAAAATCGGTGCTCCCCAAGGCGAACTACTTGGACGGATAAAACCTTTATCTAGCAATTCTTGAAGTTGGCTCATCAATTCATTTCTGAAGGGGCTAAACGGTAAGGGGTCTTCGCTATCGGTTTGGCACCCGGAATGAGATCAATGCGAAATTCTACTTGTCTTTCGGGTGGAACACCCGGCGATTCCTCTGGAAAAACATCCCGAAATTCGCTAACAATGGGAACATTATCAATACTTGCCTTCTTAATACTCGTATCTACCACATGAGCCAAAAACGCATGACAACCTCGTGATAAATATCTCCTAGCCTTCATTACTGAGCATAACTTAAATTCTCCTTCTCTTTTATCTCCATATATTACTACTTCTCGACCATTAGGATTCGCGACTCGTACCATCTTTTGATTACATAAAATGGCGGCATTGTGATTACTAAGCCAATCCATGCCTATGATGACATCAAATTCTCCAAGCACTATAGGAATTAGGTCGATCTTAAATATACTATTATCTAATTCCAACTCTACACCACGGAACACATTAATCACAACTACCACCTTACTATCGGCTATTTCTACTTCAAGGGGTTTGAGAGTTTAGATAGTGGAGAGGTTAATTGCTTACTAAACTCTAATGATACAAAGATACACTAGCTCCCGAGTCATAGAGGACTCGAGCGGGAATGGAATTAACAAGAATTATACCTGTAATGACATCGGGTCCCGACTTCGCTTCCTCCACTCCCATTTGATATACCCACGCCTTAGGTTTTGGAATCTCAACTTTTTCTTCCTTGACCGTCTTCACAATCTTAGCATCATTTGTTTTTCGACTCGGACATTCATTTAACTTGTGCCCAACTTGATTACACCCATAACATATCACCATTGGCTTCAGGCATTCTCTACTCATGTGAGTTAAAGAACCGCACTTATAACATCCCGGCATGTTGAGTCTACACTCACCATAATGAAGTTTGTGACAGTTCTTACATTGTGTCTTGCCTTGATTTCCTCCGGCCCTTCTACCTAAATCAAACCTTGGCTTTTTACCTTCTCTATCTCCAAACACTTGCTTTCTCTTAACATCCTTATCTTCTTTACTCTTCTTTCTCACCAAATCCGCTTCTCTCACATGATCCCGACTAAGAAGATCTTCCTAGGTACTACACTTAAATGGTGAGGTTACTTCACGGATTTCGTCCTTAAGCATCCTTTTGAACCTATCTAATTTGAGCTTCTCATTATTATGGTATTCGGAGCAATAAGGGACCATGGCATTAAATTTCTTCCATAACTCATTCATCGTTTCATTTGTTTGTACTAGAGTCTGAAATTCTTCCTGAATTTTGTCAATCTCCTCCGCCGGTGCATACTCCAAAGTAAATAACTCCTTAAATTCCTTCCACGAACACAAATCTGACCAAGCCTCCCCTTTTTTCACACACTTTCCCTTCCCACCAAGTCCTAGCACTATCACGAAGTAAATTGATGGCGTAGATAACCTTCTTTGCCTCTTCACACCCACTTGTACGAAAGGCACCTTCAACGGCGATGAGCCATCTATTACAAGCTATAGGATCAAGGGTCCCCGTGAATTTAGGTACGTCACATGCCGTGAAATCGCGGTAAGATGATTTATCATTCCTAGTAACCCTACCATGACCTTGTTCTCTTCTAAGTTCCACGAACTCTCTTTCCATTACCTCTTGAATATTTAGAGTGGTCTCTTTAACAACATACGAAATGGATCTTTCTAGTGCCTTTCCTATCCTTCTCCTCATTAACACGTCTAAAGCTTTTACTTGTTCATCAGTAAACCCTCCTAAGGTAGGACCCTCCGAACTAGAAGAAGAGGAATTTTCCGAGGTCACTTGCCAAAGATCCGGCATGTTTAGAGGTAGTAGCCTTTATGGCTTCCTTTTGATGGGGAGTATTCATTTCTTCTTTACTGTAACATATAACAAACATTCGATTAAGCAGAATCACCTATAACTTATAAAAATCATATAACTCTTTCACAACTCACCCTAACCACCACCTGCACAAAGCCTTAACGATCTTTGAAATGCGACGCCGTCTGAGACTCAAGCCTGACGGCTCAGAAGGTTTTTAACTTGACGGCGTCAGGTTCTAAACGCGACGCCATTAGGAGCCCAGACCTGCACATTTTGTGCAGCTTTACTGCACTTAGACCCAACAAAAGTTACCTATCACTTTGAACATTACCACAAAACCTGTAAACAACTTGTAGCTCGTATAAAAGCAATTATGACTAATAATCCCAACACTTTAACCTTCAAAAACAAGTAATTGACTTTATGCTAAACATCATTTCCAACTCCATGACCCTTAAATACAAGAACTTGACACATTGACTAATTGTTTTAGAGAACATAAACCTAAGTACAACTACTAACGGAAGGAAGACCAAGACACTTGAAAATATACCAAAACGTGACTTGACTCTTCGGGGCTTCCAACTTTAACACCTTGGTTCCAAAAGACAAGCTCAACTAGGAGCTCAAGCAAAATCCATTCTACACTTGAGTCTTACCTTTATCCTCATTGCTAGGACCTACAAAAATGTCATCAACTATAACATAAGCGAATGCTTAGTAAGTAAATGGGTCAAATGAAATTAATGTTGGAAAATTTAGTGCACTTGTGGGATTAGTTCACACCTGGTAATGGGTCAGGAGGTACGGAGTGTACACCCATAATGTCCCTGAACACCCTGACTCTTTTAGTGGAAAGTACTGCTAGTTGAAAGTACTGCTAGTGGAAAGTACTGCTAGTATTATAAAGTACTGCTAGTGGAAAGTACTGCTAGTAGAAAGTACTGATAGTGGAAAGTACTGCTAGTATTATGAAAGTACTGCTAGTGCTATGTAAGTACTGCTAAATGGCAGTTTCAACTGCTTAATGACCACGTTTAATTGGTCATATAACCACTAACAGCTATAATGGGGATAATTATGAGGCGATTAATGGGGCGATTAATTCTCATAATTCCATTTGACTAGCTAAGAGTATTTTCCAATAAATAGGATATCTGATCATGCATGAAGAAAGACACAGAAATACATAGAAAACAATTAACACTTCTAAGCAAAAGGGTTATTAAATTGTGCCTAATTCTATAACTACATTTGGTCTTATCCCAAGTAGATATTCGTGTAACCCAGGCATTAGGGTCGAATAGTTTACTTTGGAAAGTGATCACACGATTCCAAGTGATATCTGGTAACCACCTAGTGGAATTGTTTCTGCCTTGATTATCTTACCCTGTTCTGGGACCTAAACACCAACAATCAAAGTAAACTATTCGTGATAATCAATGGCTGCTGCTGCAATGAAACACATGGCTTCAAACTTTGCCAAGCTTGATAAGTTTGAAGGAGTGGACTTCAAGAGATGGCAGAAGAAGATGCACTTCTTGCTGTCAAGCATGAGTGTGGTTTATGTGCTAACCACTCCTATCCCTGATGATGGGGATGATGCTACTGTGGAGCTATTTAGGAGGAGGAGCAAATGGGAGAATGATGACTACATTTGCAGAGGTCTAATCCTCAATGGTATGTCTGATTCTCTGTTTGATATTTATCAGAACTTTGAATCATCCAAAGTATTGTGGGATTCCTTGGATGCCAAATATATGGCTGAGGATGCATCAAGTAAGAAGTTCCTTGTAAGTAATTTCACAAATTACAAAATGACTGATTCAAGACCAGTTATGGAACAATACAATGAACTTCTTGGTATACTTGGAAGGTTTACACAACACAATATGCACATGGATGAGGCTATTCAAGTCTCTTGTGTCATTGATAAACTTCCCCCTTCTTGGAAAGATTTCAAGCATACCTTGAAACATAAAAAGGAGGAGTTAACTCTGGTTGAGTTGGGCAGTCATTTGCGCATTGAGGAATCTCTCAAGGTGCAGGATAATGACAAGCCAAAGAGTAGCAATTCTACTGGTGCATCTGTTGTCAATATGGTGGAGCATAACAACTCCACCAGGTACAATGACAATAAAGGCAAACGCAAATATCATGACAACACAAGGGCATATCCTAACAAGAAGACAACACCTACTTGTTGGAAATGTGGCAAAACTGGTCACATTAAAAGGGATTGCAAAGGTGTTAAGGTTGGTGGTAAAGCCAATGGATCAGGCACTAATGGTTCAGGGAGTGGTGGTTTTTCCAACTCACTGAAAGGTCATAATATGGTTAATAAGTCTTTTTAGATTTATAATGTTACATATGTATCCGAATATCTGTTGTTCCCTATTCACTATCGTTTAAAAAACAATTAAGTACTTAAACCAATTTAACAGTGAACAATGACTGAAATTAAAGCAAGTAAAACACACAAAGTAATTTTCAACGTCATATTCTTTATTAGAAATTAATCAAAAAGAATACGTTACCCAAGTACTTGCGGAATAGTACTTGGGATTGAAATGACAAAGTTTGGTGACTCCTCTCTAAGCTCAGGCTAAGTCTAAGCACAACTCTTAGAGCCCACTGAGCTATCTCAGGAACTAAGTTGTATTTGGAGGAGTGAAAAGATGGCTTGCGTGTATGTGTGTTTTTACAATTCACAAGCTTAATCTTTTCACTCCATCTCTTATGCTATTTATACATGTATGATATTTGACTCTTTCCTAAGTGACAAACTGACATCATACAGAAGACAAAATACTGATGAATTTTGTCTCTGTTTACAAAGACTATTCTAGGTAAGAGACAAGACTACTTTCCTAAGTTCAGTGATGACACTGAGCCTGATCTTTTGCTATTCAGGGAAAGTTGACTTTGGTTGATAAGTACTTCGTCTTATCTGATTCAAACTTATCCCGCCATGTCCCGCTCTTTCTTCAGTCTTTACATCCTTCAGTCTTCTACTTCAGTTTTTCTTCAGTGTAAGTAGTTGGAGAGGAGTCTTAGGGATTCAGTGAGTTATTGTCATTACTCACTGAATCCATCATCTTCTTCTTGACTCAGTCTTCACCCTTTAAGTTCCGCCTTACTGAGTGGAGAGACTTCTTCTTTGCCTCATACTGAGTATCCCGAAGATGACTCACTGAGAGACTATGCACTCAGTGACCTGTTAGTGTTTAACGGACTAAACACTTGGGCTATTTTCTATTCAAATCCTAGATTAAGGGGTTTGGGTATTTACTGAACCCAACAGTCTCCCCCTATTTGGATATACAAATAGCCTAAGTGATTGATCAGTGTAAGTGAGCAAATGGCTTCTTCTTACACTGAATGTACTAATGAATACAATAAGGAACACTGAATATTTTAACAAAACATACATCGTTTATTGATCAAATTACAAGGTTCCTATCACTAGTACAAAAGATAAATCAAAATGATGTCAGTCCAGATGGATTCCCAATGCTTCAAGCTTGACTTTCTTGGTGATGAATGTTTCGCTGTCAGGATGGTCTCTTATCTTGGCATTCAGGTCTTGACAGAATCTGATGTTTGCTGGGGTTTGGATCTGAGAGGCCACTGGTATGTAGCTCAGCATTGAAGCTACACCAGCCTGATCAATATCACTCCATCTTTGAAATGCTGGGTTTCCATAGACATCAATGTGGAATAGCCCTCTTTCAGGCTTTTCAATCACTAAACAGTTCACGAACTTAACACCTTCTGGCAGTTCCCTATTGCATTCGAATCCAGGCACTTTTATCTCAGGCTGGAACTCAACCCTTTTCCTTTTTCCAGTGGATGATTGTGGTTGAGATCCTTGAGGTGCAGTTAAGATAGGCTGAATTCCCAGTTGTGCTGGTGCATCCCTCAGTCTTTCATATCTTTTACTGAGCATCTTCATCAACTCCTTAACCACCGCATTTTGCTTCTTTTCAATTATTGGACCGAGTTCATCGAGTTCAGTGATCCCAAAGTCAATGAATTTTAGGGGATCATGAACTTCGAAATGTCTCTTATCAACCCCCCTGTAGACGTTCATTGCCAGTGGTTTGGATCTGGGGATGATTTTGACATCTGTGATCTTTTCAGGCAGCCTTCGGCTTGTCATCGTCCAGTTGTAGTGCTCAATTCTGCTTAGCCTGAGGGCTTCAGCTTTCTTCTTCTTTTCTTCCAACTGTTTTTTCATTTCAGCCATTTTTGCTGCCTGAGCATCCTTGAACCTTTGTCCTGCCTGACCCTTTTCGAGCTTCTTTGGATCAATTCCCACATTCTCAGCTTCTTCGGCAATCACTTTAACCAGTGCTTCCTTGCTCTTCTTATCATCCTCAGTTTGTTTCAATCTCCTTTCTTCTTTAGCAAGATATTTGGTTAGCTGTTGAGGTGTGAGAAGGTATTTAGTGTCACTGATTTTGTAGGGAATCTTCTCAGGTTCAGTAATTATCATTTTGCCTTTTCCTTTGTCCTGGCCTGAGGAAGATGATGCAACCAAGGGTGGTGTTGTTGTCATGATAGGTGTTGTGACTGTCAGTGTTGTTGTTGTTGTTGTTGTTGATGTTTGTGGTGGAAGTGATGAGATGGGTATTGCTGAGACTGGTGGTGTTGGCTCCCCCTCAGTGTGAATAGGAGTTTCTTCAGCAATATTCTCCCCCTCAACTGTTGCCGGAGCGTCAGTGAGGGCAAGAGTTGGTGTTGGTGCTGAGGGGGACTGAGCAGCTTGACCCTTGAAGGCCTGATAAATTTCAGTGAGCATGGCATTTATATCTGAAGTATCTGTTTGAATGCCAGTGACCTTAGCTTCCAAATTAGCCTGAGACACTTCCAAAGCAGTCATGCGTGGCCCAAGATTCCAGGCCAAGGAAGTAGATGCCTGAGCCAACATAGCCATTTGAGTGTTCACAGAGCTCAATGTAGTTTGAAGGGACTGGACTGAAAAATGAAGACCCTGAACATTTGCTGATTTGAGCGTTTCGATCAGTTCAGCGAGGCTGGAGGATTGTTTCAAGTATGCCTCTGTAGCCTCCATCACTTTAGAGTTGAGTGCTGAGTCGTCTTTAACAGATTCCCGGATTTCATCTACCTTTGTGCCTACACCCTGAAGGTTTTTGAGGAATTTAGCCACATTTTCATCCAGTCTGTGAATGTTGTCATACATCAAATCCCTGTGCTCATGAACGTTTTCATCAAAGGCTTGGACCTCAGCCTTTTGATCAGCATAACTTGTACCAGCTTCAGTATGTTGTTCCCACAATGTTTCAGTGACCCCAGATTATAATTTCCTTGAAGCTTTGGTGATCCACTGAATGAGCTGCCTTTCAGTAAGTGGGAGAACATTATCAAATCTTGCAAATTCATCAGTGGAGGAAGAGGAGTCATCATTTTCAAGCTGGAATGGTGATTCAGTTTGCTCCTTTGGATCAGGCTGAGGCTCTTGTTCAGATTGAACCTCAGCGTCCACTTCATCCCCAGCTGATAGAATTTCATCATCAGTATCAGCAAGCTCATCTTCAGAGAACAGTATTCCAGTAACATCAACAACGGTTAACAGGGGGTTGGTGATGGGTTCCATATCAGCGGGTGGTATTAATCCCTCTGAGTCTTTGTCCCCCCTTTGACCACTCAAACACTGGTGGGAGTTTCCCAGTGCCTTCTCTGGAGTCAGGATTGGTTTTGGGTTCCATATCGGCGGGTTGTTTCTTTCCCTCTGAGTCTTTGTCCCCCTTAGACCCCTGAGACACTGATGGGTATTTTCCAGTGCCTTTAGCAGAGTCAGTGACTGTGATATCCCTATCAGCGGGTTGTATGGTTCCCTCTGAGTCTTTGGGATTGATCAGTGTGCTCTCAGACAAAGGCTTGGATTTGCTAATGTCATCACTGGGCGTTGTGGAAGGCGCTCCCCTACCAGCGGGTTGTTTGTTTCCCTCTGGATCTTGGGGAGTAGTAGTTGGGACCAAGGGCACTGATTGTGATTTATCAGTGTCCTTCGTTGTCACCTGGGTAGATGTTGCTTGGTCTCCAACGGGTGGCAAATCAGTCTTGGGCTTTCTTTGCCTTTTAGGCTGTGCTCTTGAAGCCTCAGGGCCCTGAGACTTGGGTTTGGTTTTAGTCCCAGTCTGAGACTTCCCCTTTCTCTTTGCAGGAGCAGGGTTAGGAGACACTGATTCCCTCTGGTTGTTTACATCAACCATATGGGCCATCAATTCAATGTTTGTGACAAGGGATGGGTCCTTTTGAAAATTTGATTGGCTCAGGATGCCAGGTAAAGCACCAAAATTTTCTTCCTGAGGATAATTTGTACCCAGTAACACTTGCAAAGCACAAGAGACAAACCTAGGATACGAAACATATTTCGTCCTAGTTTTGCTCTGTAGCTTGGTTATGAGATCACTGTAAATGATCTCCCCTATGTCGACAGTGACCCCATTCATCAGGCAGTATGCCATCATCAACTGAATAGAGTTAACTTGTTCAGCTGATGAGTGATTCCCGCCGAGGACCTGAATCACAAATGTGAATAGGATCCTCCAAGCCACGGGAAATGAACTCTTGGTGACTGGGGTCCTGTCCAAAAATGTTGGATCTAAAACAATTTGTTTTAACCCATCCTTCACTGTGGAGGGTTCAGGATGGGCGACATAAACACCTTTGTTGTAATCTAACCCTGTTGAGGTGCAAAATGTTTTATAATCCAGGGTGAATTTTTGCCCCCCGTTAAGACTGAACCTGATGAGATATTCTCTGAGAGGTCTAAGGTTGTTCTCATCAGTAGAGGGTGTCGGGTCAAAGGCCTTCGCTGTTGCCCAAAACTCCCTGAGGAGGTTTTGGTATAGTATAGAGGGACACTGAATAAAGGCCGTTTTCAGTGGGCAGTTATACAAAAATTTCATAATGTCTTTATAGGCTGGGACAGTTGGAGGATATTCAAAATTGCCTATGACATTATTTGTTTTAAATTCAACATTGCTAAGATCGCCTACCCACTGTGAAGCAAACTGAAGAGATTGTGTTCTTGCCATTTCCATTAAAAGGTTTTAGGGTTTTGAAAAAAATATCTTGACAAGAACAATCAAAAGTTTTTTGTATCTCTTAAGTTGTGATGAAAAATTTTGTAAATGTTTACAATGAAGGTTTTTCAGAAAGAGATTTGAAGAACACAATGATATCTGGGTTTGAAAAAGATTTTGACAGAGTTTTGTTTGCAGAAATCAATTGTGTGTGTTTTAATATTTTATGAAAGGGGTATTTATAGAGTGGTGAGAGGGGTGGTTATTGCATAAACGTGGATATGTAAAGATGGTTTTTGAAAACGTTTGAAATTCCACATTTAATGCCACCCACCACTCCCCGCAGTAAAATCTCGTATTTCAAGGGAACAGTTGCAGTGCATAGTAAAAGTGCACTTTTGCAGCAATAAAATATCCATAGGATATTTTATGTGAGAGAATGCATTTAATGCCAAGTGGGATGAGGTAAGTGAGGAGACCCCTGACAGTAAGACATGTATTCCTATATTAAATTGGCATAGTTACCAACCTAGGACATTTAAGTAACTGATACTTGGATCATTTAGTTACTTATTCAATGCTCAATATCAACTGTCAGGGTCCCTGAATGAGTCTTACTCATTCAGTGAGAGGATGTTATGTGGGTTTCGTTCAGGGAGGAGGAACCATTTCAGAGAACTTACTGAGATTGGTTTTCAGATGCCTGACTTTCAATGTCAAGCATTCCCAATTCAGCTTTCAGTCTCCTGAAGGTAGGTTCATCCAAGGGTTTGGTGAAGATATCAGCAAGTTGATATTCAGTAGGGATGAAATGAAGTTCTATGTCTCCTTTCATTATGTGATCCCTGATGAAGTGATATCTGATATCAATGTGTTTGGTTCTTTGGTGGAGGACATGGTTGTTGGAGATTGCAATAGCACTGGTGTTATCACAGAAGATGGGTACCATTTTGTAATGGATGTCATAGTCACTGAGTTGACTTTTCATCAATAATACATTGGCACAACATCCTGCTACAGCTACATACTCAGCTTCTGCTGAAGACATAGCCACTGATTGTTGCTTTTTAGCACTCCAACAAACCAGCTTTCCTCCAAGAAATTGACAGGACCCTGAGGTACTTTTCCTGTCCATGTTACAGCCAGCATAATCAGAGTCAGAATACCCTTTGAGGTCAAACCCTGAGCACTTTGGATAGTAAAGTCCAAGGCTTGGAGTTCCCTTCAGGTATCTGAGAATTCTCTTGGCTGCAGTGAGATGAGATTCTTTAGGATAAGACTGATATCTTGCTATTAGACAGACTCAGAATTGGATGTCTGGTCTAGAAGCAGTTAGATACATCAGTGAGCCTACAATCCCTCTGAAATGAGTTTGATTGACTGATTTGCCAGTGAGATCAGGTCCAAGGTTGTTAGGTGGGACCATTGGAGTCTTCACTGAGGCACAGTCAGATATCTCATATTTCTTCAAGAGATTTCTGGTTTATTTCTCTTGACTGATGGATATTCCTTTATTAGTTTGCCTGATTTGGAGTCCAAGGAAGTATGCGAGTTCACCCATCATGCTCATTTCAAACTTCTTTGTCATCAGTTTTTCAAACTGTTTGCAAAGTTTGTAGTTTGTTGAGCCAAAGATGATGTCAGCAACATACACTTGGACCAGTATCACATCCTGTTGTGTTCTATAGACAAACAATGTGTTGTCTATCTTTCCTCTGACAAACTTGTTTTGTATGAGGAAGGCTGAGAGAGTTTCATACCATGCCCTGGGAGCTTGTTTAAGTCAATAAAGGGCTTTGTCAAGCTTGCAGACATAGTCAGGGAATTCACTACTCTCAAAGCCTGGAGGTTGCTGAACATACACATCTTCCTTGAGATCACCATTTAAGAATGCACTTTTAACATCCATTTGGTAGACCCTGAAGTTTATGTATGTTGCATATGCAAGGAAGATCCTAATGGCTTCCATTCTTGCAACAGGAGCAAATGTCTCATCATAGTCAATGCCTTCCTGTTGACTGTAACCTTTGGCTACGAGTCTGGCTTTGTTTTTAATGACAGTGCCATTTTCATCAGTTTTGTTTCTGAAAACCTACTTCATTCCTATGACTACTACATCCTGAGGACATTTGATCAAGGTCATGACCTTGTTTTTATCAAACTGTTGCAGTTTTGTTGCATAGCCTGAACCCAGCTTGGGTGTTTTAGAGCCTCAGTGACACTTTTGGGTTCTATATCTGATAGGTAATCAGCATATAGACATTCATTGGCTGAAGCTGCAATTAAATTAGCAGCCGTGCTTCTAGTAAGCATGCCCTCAGTGGGTTCACCAATGATGTTTACAAGCTCAATGTCCTGAGATCGTGTCTACTTACTTTGTGGTTTAGGATCTGAACTTGAGGAGGTCACTGGAGACTCAGGAGTGAGTTCTGGTACATTAGCCACAGAATTATTAAGAACATCTGTTGAGATGTCTTGTTTAGGTTGGGTTTCATGAATCGCAGGTACCTGATCATTTGGATCAGTGTTGCCTATCCCAGCAGGGACTGATTGATTATCAATGAATTCACTGATAGTTGGTTGGGGTAGGTTGTGAGGCAAGACATAATATGAGATGTCAGCATCAGCTTGATATGAGGAATTGATATCAGTGTTGAACTCATCAGGAGGATATCTTGAAGAGTCATCAATTCCTATTTCCTCCACTGAGGTATTGGTGAACCTGATGCTTTCTGTACTTTCATCAAAGGTGACATGAAAGGTTTCCTCAACTTGTTGTCTTCTGGTGTTAAACACCCTGAAGGCTTTGGAGATCAGTGAGTAGCCTAAGAAGTATCCATCATCAGCTTTTGCATCAAACTTGCCTAGGTGATCCTTGTGGTTATGAATAAACACA
This sequence comes from Chrysanthemum seticuspe, assembly GCA_019973895.1. Classification (NCBI taxonomy): domain Eukaryota; kingdom Viridiplantae; phylum Streptophyta; class Magnoliopsida; order Asterales; family Asteraceae; genus Chrysanthemum; species Chrysanthemum seticuspe. The sequence goes on along the minus strand of BPTQ01000007.1, from coordinate 246,833,298 downwards.
GGACACCCAAACACATGAAAGTAGCTGATGTCAGGAAGTCTACCTTTGAAAGTCTCATATGGGGTTTTACTATGTCTTTTGACAATGATTGACCTGTTTTGAGTGTAACAGGCAGTTTTGACTGCTTCAGTCCAGAAATGCTTTGAGAGGGCTGAGCCATTTAACATGGTTCTTGCAGCCTCAATGAGAGTTCTGTTTTTCCTCTCAGCAACCCCATTTTGTTCAGGGTATAAGGAGATGAGAAATTTTGAGAAATTCCCTTTTCATCACAGAAGCTTTCAAGATCTTGATTTCTGAACTCAGTACCATTGTCAGTTCTGATTTGTTTAACTGTAATGTCATTCTGATTTTCAATTTTTCTGATGAATGACATTATTGTATCAGCTGCCTGACTCTTTTTGGAAAGAAAGTATACCCAAGTGTATCTTGAAAACTCATCAACAATGACAAGTGTATACTTCTCATGCTGGATTGATCTGGGACTGACAGGTCCAAAGAGATCCATATGCAGGAGGTGAAGGCAACTTTTGATGGAGATATTTTGTTTGGTTTTGAAAGATGCTCTGTGGTGTTTACCTTTTTCACAGGCAGAGCATGGTTTGTCTTTTGCAAACACCAGTGATGGTAAGCCAAGGACCTTGTTTTGTTTTGCCAGGTTGTTGATATTTTTGAAGTTTAAGTGAGACAGTCTCTTGTGCTACAGCCAGTTGATAGATTCAGTGGCTTTGGCAAAGAGACATGTTCCATCTTGAGAAAGAGTAGACATGTCTAAGACATAAACATCATCTCTTCTAGGAGCTATCAAAACAACTTATTTATTGGCATTGAAAATGGTACCTTGTTTGTCATTAAATTGCACAATGTACTTAGCATCACATAGTTGACTGACACTTATGAGATTGTATTTGAGACCATTGACGTAAGCAATTCTAGAGAAAACTATTCCATTGCAGTTTACTGAACCATAACCTTCAGTGGGACATGATGAGTTATCACCAAATACTACCTTGGGTCCTGGTTCCTTTACATACTTGTGCAGATACTCCTTCACACCAGTCATGCTTCTTGAGCAACCACTGTCTAGATGCCAAATAGGCTCCCTGGCGTGTCTCTGCACAAGTAGTGTAGGATCGATATATTATTGTGTTGATGATTCCAGTGGTCTTGGATGATCAAAATACATGTTTGCCATAGTTAGAGAGTTAGAGAGAAAGGGAGTTTCTTGGTAGAGACTTGGTTCAACAAATGTAAAAGGTTAGATTAAAGAAAAGCTCTACCCCTTCCATGGATGGAAGGGGTATTTATAGTTACAGAATATACGACCTCCTATCGGCCTGTGGATCAAGTATACAGTGGTTAAAGACCCGTCCTTCCTCCACGGTGATGCTCTAAACTAAACTACGCTACAAACTAACTAATAAACTATTAAACAACATAAATAACGACAAGTCTACGAGCTAACTTATGCTAGACTATAATTGGGGTGACCGACACTTTATCATGGAATTTCCAATTCCTAACAATCTCCCCCTAAGGGAGGTCACCCCATGAAATACATTTTGCATCCTAGCATTCTATTCTTTGTCTTTAGTTCTGAGCTCGTAGACTTCAATTCTTCAAATTCTACAATCTTTGTGCATTAGTAGCGATTCTTCAAAGTCCGTATAGTTTTGTACTTTAAGTGGAGGTCTTTGAACTGATCCACATCTTTGATGATCTTCGAGCTTTCATTGAGATCATCAGCCACAGTAAATCTCTGGATCACCCTTTATTGTGTTGCCATCATGTGATGTTGTGACTTTTGGACCGACATGCTCACACTTTTGAATCATGACATCTTTCCATCAGAGTAGCGGAAGCTTTACTGGTTCATGATATTTGCAGCAGCGTAGCAGAAGCATAGTATAAAAATATCAGAACCAGGTTATGTAGATATGCACCAGTCATGATTTCTTTAATTAAGTGTGGATGCTGTGAGCATGCGGCTTTGGATTGACTCCTCAATTCTGATCAACTGCAACCGTCCAAATGTACCTGCAAACAACAGTTAGCAATAAAACACACGAAAGTGTCTTTGATCACTTTCGTTGAATTGAGGTACACGGCCCACGGTTCCCCGTTGATCAGTACAAGTATTGCCTGTGATCAGGTAGGATTCCTAAGAATCTCCTTGACAGGGTTTCGCAGCTGTTCTAGCTGTTCTCAAACCGGAACGTCTCAAAGAAGACAACACGGAGTGAGTGAACCAGCGAATTGAGATTCACTGATTGAAGAAAAATGATTTGAAAAACAATCGCGTATTGCTTAGAAGAAAGAGTTTTGCAATACGACGAAGGTTTTATGAGAAAGATCAATTTTCAATCAAAATACTTTTTGTATTAGAAAATGAGTACACATTCGATGTGCTAGATAAAAGAAGAGATTTACACATCGAACGGTTTTTCCAAAAGTAATTTTCAATCAGATATACTTTTTGTGTTTGAAAACATGAATACACATTCGATGCGCTAGAGAAAAGAAGATTTGCACATCGAACGGTTTTTCCAAAAGTATTCGTCAATTCCATTCCTGGACCAAGGTTGATTCAAGATTGAATCTCCCCATCGTTTCTATCCAGTTGTCACAAGTTTAATCTTACGAGAAGATCTCACATGTCACCCACCAAGAGCTTGTTTGATGTTGGCTCTAGAAGGATTTCCATCTTCATTGTGAATATTTTTACATATCACTCGGATGTTCTGGCAATACCACAAGGATAATGCGTAGGACTCTTAATATATTCTTACTTTCCACATTGTGTGAAACAGCAAGTTTTCATTAATTTAGTGTCCTAATGAGATATTGTGGATGATCTCTTGGCTCTATACTCAATTGTGCATATTTGGTTTCCTATGCCGGAGACTAGGGAGAGGGTCTCCTTCTTCAATATCAACAATCTCTAAGAGAGAGTCGATAGATAATGTCGGTTCCCCATGAGAATGAAACAATCCCTTTTAAGAGGAACTTGAGTGGATTGGGAAGTTGTAGTGCAGTGCGTCACAGGGTCCATGACGTCTTGTCTTCAATACCAGTGTTACCTTAGTAACCACCAGTAGCATATGAATTGAACCCGGTTACTGCCCTAAGGTTGAATTATTGGAGGGTTATTTGTTTTCACCCTTTTCTCATTCAATTCTTTTTCATTCTTCAACCCCTTCAGTGCTTACCGAGACTTCATAGCTAGAACCTTGTTGGGTTTATTCCAGTACTAGCTCTGTCTCAGTCCGCACTCTTCCCATTTCTCATTTTTCTCCTTTTTTCATCATACCTAAGGACTCTACACTATCTAGTGGATTGTCCCTGGGTAGATCCCTCCGGTTCTGGCGGATCGTGGGAACGAATACCTAACCTAACCATCCTTATAACACCATGCATAAAGTAAATTGGTCGGTCTTTTGGTATTGTTCTTTCCTTCTTGAAACCAATTAAAAATCATTTGGAAAATCAATCAAGGTACTTCTGATATAATATCAAAACATTTTGTACCTTAATTGTTTTGATCTTTTAGAAATGCTCCCCCTCAACATGTGCATAAGATTTTGAAATTGTTTAGCACATAGAGGCAAGAGTTCTTTTGAAATAAATTCTTGATCACAATTTCCATGGAAAAAGCCATATGATTTTCTTTGGTAAATTCTCCCCCTCAATATGTGCATAGGATATTTGAAATCATTTTATCACATAGAGGCAAGAGTTCATTTGAAGCACATTTACGATCACACAAGCCACTAAGAAACCATTCGCTCCCCCTCAATATGTGCTTAGAGATTCGAAAGCGTTTAGCACATATGAGAGAGCAGCCTGCACATTTTCATCAAAACGATCACCTTTTATCAAATTTCTTATTAAATCACAAATTCTCCCCCGATCAAAAATATCAAACCCTTTGAGATTTTGGATCCCAAGTGATTTAATAAGGTTTAGAAAACATGGGAGAATATGTGGCCAGGTTTAGATATTCATCTTGTTTTTGGATAAATCCTCCTCCTCAACATGTACATTGTGTATTTGAAATCGTTTGGCACATGGAGGCAGGAGTGCCTATAAAGGACTAAAAACGATTCCATTAAAACAGATTTGAGATTTAAATCACGATCTCTCCCCCGATCAAAAATTTCAAACCTTTTGAGATTTGTGATCCCAATTGATTTAAATCATTTAAAAGATTTTGGGGAAAGACGTGGCAAAATTTAATTTTGAAAAATGACAGATAAGGACCAATTTAAGACATTAAAGATTGTTAGTGTCAGGTATGATTGTTTTAAGATATCTTTTAGTAAAATAAAACAATTTCACAATCAAACAAGAACAGAAAAAAATTTCATTTTGACAGATCTTGATTCTAAAGAAAAATCATACCATGACATAACATTAAATCTTTAGATCACCACTTTATAACGTACAAACGGACTTTTATGAAGAAATATCGTTTGAAAATATTTTATTTTAAATCACTCTCCCCCTCAATCGATGACCGTAGTCGATGATTGAGTGACTTAGGTTTTGATAAAAAGAAGTCCGGTGATTTTCAAAATTAAGTCCAATTTATTTTCAAAACAATATTTTCCATTTTCAAAACAATTTAATCAATTTTATTCAAAATTGTTTGAGAATGGTATCCTGCACAAAGATACGTTAGGTGGTTGAGAAGCTTCTGTTGTTGCTGTAGGGCTTGGAAGAAAAACCGTCTGCTGATGCAGTGAGACTTTTTATGTTGCATTTTTAATGCCAACTGAGGTCCAATTAAGCTCCGTTTCTTCAATCACTTAGAAGAAAACCATCTGCTGATGCAGTGAGACCTCTTACGTTGCATTTCATGCCAACTCTCCATTGAAGTCTAATTAAGCTCCGTTTCTTCATTTGTCAACCCAAGATCTAGTTACCCTTTCCTTTTGGCATCCAATCATCTTCAATTGTGGGATCCAGATCGGGAACATTCTTATATACCAAAATACCTGCATACGTTAGTGAACACACATACAGATATATGGTGGTCGACATCACCCAAACAGCAATCGACTAATTAAAGTCAATCCAACATATCAATCAGATCATAAAAGGTATGGGAATAACGTGTTTATCAAACTTTAATCATCTAATCCTAACAATCATTGCCTAGGCACCTAGTCCTTCAACGTAGGTTAACATCATTTTTCAGTTAAGCATTTAGGATAATTAGATAAGTCCGATAGATGATATAAATTTGAAAACATTCTCCCCCTCAATCAATGACTCATTTTCTGAAGATTTTAAAAGCGCTGAAGTCATTGATTGAGTTTGCAAATTTTATAAAAACTCTGAATCTGATTGTTTTTAAAGCAACTCATTTACCACCATTTTGTTAAAACAAATATTTTTCTGAAAAATTTTTTAAGGAAAAATATTTGAGTAGGAACAGTAGTCCTTCGACATACTTTCCTCATTTAGTTTTTAGGATAAGTTCACTAAATATTTGAAAAATTGGTTTAGCGCAGCAATTTCCTTTCTTTGAAAAACGGGTTGCTATCGGAAATAATAGCAAGCCATAGTTTTAAGCACGGGTTACAGTCTAAAGTAACTGTAAGCCATATTTTGAGACATGTTTTGAAAAGAATATTTACACCTCCTGCTCGAACTTCATCTATGGTCCCGTGCCATTATTGAATGACATTTCTAAGACGGTAGATGTTATCGATACCAGAAGACATGTCTTGAGAAAACATATTTTTGGTATTTTTCAAATTTTCTGATTTTTATGGGTTTTTGAAGGTTTTCTAATTTTCTATTTTCTTTTTGAGGTTTTATATTTTTGTATTTGATTTTCTGAAAAATATATACAAAGATAGAATAGATGATATAGTATAAGAAGATGATGATACGAGTACCGAGATAAGGATATCGAGCAGCACATTGTAGAAGATAGAAGTCATCAACTCTTAAACATTCACCACCAAAGCTTCCAGGGCTCTTGAATCGAAGAAAGAAATTGAACCACTTGAAAGTGAGACTTTGGTAGCTTCCCCCCAAACCGTAAATCTTCTTATTGAGCAGATTCTAAGCTTTCTTTCAAGCTTGCCTTAGCCAGATGCACAAGAACGCACACCATATCATCGATCTTGCTGCTCCATATAAGAAGGATCATTGTAAGTCTCCGTTTGGGGTTATATCATCAAGAAGAACAGCAACGTATCATCCCACTCATAAATAATCTTCTCAAATTTCATAACCACTGAAGTCAGAAGCAATCCATTCCCAAAAGGTGTCAAGAGAGCAATTCCCCCAAGTAGTTGAATTGATGTAGTCAGTCTCTTTGTATAACGCTCAAGAACTCTCCCGTATACACATCATGAGGGTAATGAAGAACACCTCCCCTATGTTCACATCTTTCGTCCCTGATGAATGTGTATGAAGCTCAAGAACCCGAAGTACACCAATATCCAAGAACTCTCCTGAATACACATCATGAGGGTAATGAAGAACACCTCCCCTATGTTCACATCTTTCGTCCCTGATGGATGTGTATGAAGCTCAAGAATCCGAAGTACACACATTCCCAACGAGAGAATAACAGATAACACCTCCCTCATGTTACACATTTATCTCCCCTAAATATGTCGTACTTGTGTACCTCTTTTATCTTCAGAAACTTTCTCTTTCCATCACTTCCCCCACGTAGTTGGAATAAGAACACTAAGCGCCATGAGTAAAACCTTGAGTTTCTCTGCTGTAATGACAATCGTCTTTCCGGGATATCTTCAATCACTTAGAAGTACTAAGTTCATCAAAGTTTACTCGCGTTTAGGTACGTGTCTCCTTCCCCCTTGCTGGTTTTGATACTTCAGAATCAGCAACTCTTTGAAAGCCCAAAAACTAGAAATCTGTTGAGAAGAACGCTTGAAGTCTTTGTGAGAATCAACATGCTGAGTAATGTGAGCAAGTCTAATTGGGGATTAAATCTTGTTAGCCTTGATTATTTTTATTAGAAGTGATGGTCATTCACGATTAGGAACTTTGTAATGTGTGTTAGATATCGTGATAGAATAGTCAACGGGCTCGTGGATTGGGCTAAGCTAATTGGGCATAAGTTATGTTAAGCTAGCCTTGTCTAGTTCGTGAAACCCAAGCCCAATCCAAGTCCATCTCAAGGCCCATGGCCAAGCCTTAGGGCATCCTCTCTCTTGTACTATATATACCCCTCAAGTATGTCATTTGAGGGGTGTGCTTGAAAGTGTGTGTGTGTGTGTTTTTCCTTATTGAATATACAACATCTTGTGTTTATCTTGTCTCACATCATACACGAATTTATATCTTCAAGTCACCATCTTTCTCTTCCTTATTTCTAAGCTTTACGTTTTGTGTTTGTGTTAACGTGGTATAAGTGTTGGGTTTGTGATAAGGTTGATATTTATAAGGTCCTACAATTGGTATCAATCGCCTAACAATGGTTTAGGAGTGTTTGTGTTTGTTTTGAAGGGTTACACATAAGGCTCGTTTTACATCTTTGATACGCATAAAGCTTTGATTTTTTCATCAAAAAATTCAAGATTCTTGTGGTTTAAGGTTTATTTGGTGTTAAAGTTTCAGTTTTTTGCAAAAAGTTTGAAGCTTTACGTGTTTTTCTTCATTTTTAAGCTCGTTTTTGGTTCTTTGGTCATTTCTACTCGTAACTTTTCTAAGCACTTTGGGTGAAAAAGGTTCACATTTTCGTGTTATTTGAGTGTTTTTAAGGATATCTGTGCAAGCGAAATTGTTTGAATCGTTGGAAATTTTTTACGAGTAAGTCAAAACCCTAGTTCTACTCGTAAGAAAGTCAACTACTCATAAGGTTCTACTCGTAACTTTTTGGTGAAGATTCTTCGTGCTATAACGGTGACTCAGTGCTTCCCTCACTTGGATAAGTGTGTGGAACACTTCGACTTATGGATATCCCTTACGCTGTGACAGTGTAAAGGATTTTTGGTTCTTAACCATAGTTTACGCATAAGCTAAAAGCTTACGAGTAACTCTACGCATAACTTCAATTACGCGTAAGGTTTACAAGTAACTTTTTGTCTACGCATAAGCTTAAGGTTACGCGTAAGATACTTTCTACTCATAAGGTTTCTACGCATAAGAATTCCTACGCTTAAGGTTCCTACGCTTAAGGTTTCTACGCATAAGGTTTCTACGCATAAGCTTCCTACGCCTAAGATCCTACGCATAAGCTTCCTACGCCTAAGATCCTACGCATAAGCCTCGTCTACTCGTAACTCCTGTTTCTACGCCTAAGCTCTCTTTCTACGCATAAAGG
>BPTQ01000007.1:246792725-246822146 GCA_019973895.1 Chrysanthemum seticuspe | reverse complement strand
CTTTTTATAAATTTTGGAAACTAAAACAATTCGTGAAAGGAAAGAAACTTCGCGCCCAAGACTTGACTACACAAGTCTTCGGTAATACAACTTCAGGCCCAAAGCATGACTTCATATGCTTTCGGTAATAATACTTCTTTAAAACTCTTTGCTGTACAAAATCTTTTGTTAATTTCTTGAGAGCGAGTTCGTAGACATGTATGGGCATAGTAACAACTTACTGTAAAGATCTTTGCATGTCTTATAGCTAATATGTTCTCTGTACAGCACTCTTCTTATAAAAACCTAAAAACTAAAATATAACAAAAACATAAAAAAAAACTTTCAAAATATAAAAATATAAAACGAAAACAACCAAAATATTTTTTCTACCTTTTAGTTATTTCTTCTATCTTTCTCACTACTTCTTCTTCTAAAATGTCTTATCCTTGGGAGACTACTCGACCCAAGTCTCTATAAACTAAGTGCTAACAAAATGGTCAACAATCACTATCTAGAAGAAGCTAGGAAAAAGGCACAGACTCGAAAAGATGGAATTCTAGGTACAACATCTAGGGTGATGAATTCTACAAGATCTCAAGGCACTGCTAGTAGTAGTAAACCATTACCTAGGAACACTCTACAAAAGACTAGGGATTGGCTTACATCTAAGAGTAGTTGCACAAAAGAAAGTGCTATGCCCTTAGAAAACAACACTAGGAATTCTAAGTCTTTTTCGAACAAGAATCAATTTCCAAAAGACTGTAGTGACAGAGTTAAAGCTGATGTTTTAAACAAGAATATTGAATTTGTCTGTACTACATGTAAAAAATGTGTCTTTTCAGCTAATCATGATGCATGTGCCTTACAATATCTCAAGAAAGATAATTCTCGTGCCAAGGCACAATCCACTAAGACACCGAATAGAAACAAACCCGTTGACAAGATGAACATCAAAAGGAAACCTTATAGGTGGATCTCTTCAGGACGTAGTTTTTCAAAAAATGAGTCTTCCGCTGAATCTGATAAGAAAACAACTCCTAGATCTTACCTTAGGTGGATTCCCACGGGCAAAGTCTTCAACACAATAGGTCTTAGATGGATCCCCACAGGAAAGATTTTTGATACTTGCTCCAACACAGATAATAGTGAAACTCATCAAGATAAGGAAGTCAAATCCACTACAACCGTTGATAGTGATCACCCTCACCGTGAGGAATCTTGTACTTCTAACACTGTTATTTGTGAAAACTCTTCTTCTTTGGTTGCAGGTGAATCAAATATCTCTGAACCCAGCTCATCAGAGGGTTCCTATTCTGTAAAATCTTCTTCTTCATCACTCTTTCTATCTTCTTTATTGATTTTCCATCTTTTTTATAAAACCAACAAAAGCAAAATATAAAAATATAAAACTTTCAAAAAAAAATACAAAAACAATATAAAATCAAAAATCCAAAAATATTCTTCTCACGACATGTCTCTTGTATAATCGATATTCTGTACGTTTCTAGAAATGTCATTCAACAATGATACGGGTATGTACAGATGCTTGAGCGAGAGTTCTTTAATTGTTTTCTAAAACATGTCGTTTCTCAAAATTTCTTCATAATAATGGCTTTCGTATACTTCAGTACGAAACCCGGACTTCAACATAATGGCTTCTGAACACATCAGTTCAGAACCCGCGCTTCAAAGAAAGGAAAGTGCTTAACAAAATCAAAGGTTTTAAATATTTTTCAAGCATTTTTCCTAAAAACAATGGCTTGTAAGTATTTCTGCTTGCAACCCGATCTTTAAAGAAAGGAAAGTGCTACGCAAAATCGATTTTCATAAATATCGAGCACTTATCCTAAAACAAATGAAGATTATTCTTCTCGAATATCTTCAAAAGATTTTTAAAATCTTCTTCTCATCTTGCGTACCATTGATTCGAAATTTTTCAAAAAGATTTTTCAAAATCTCTCAAATTTGGTACCAAGATAACTCCCTCTAAACCCTTAATTGATTCTAAATTTTCTGTATGAAAAATATGCTTTCTTTAAGGGGGAGTATAAAACCAAAATTGTTCCAAAATTCATGCTAAATCAGTTTCTCTCCAAATGCTTTCCGAAAAACATATCTTTTAATCATTTTGTTTCAAAAACATCATGGATATGCTATTTTTGAGGGGGAGAAATGTGATTAAAATGTGATCAAAAAGTTTAATGATCGTGGTTTGAATCTCAAAATGAGCTCGACTCAGACAGAACCAATGAATTGACGAAGAAAAATGTACCATATCGAGAAATTTTCTATGACTTGACCAGGACGGGTAATAATTTCAAGCTAGTTCACTAGTGATGTAAACGTGTCTCGAATCGGTCTTGTTCATTTAAAGTCGATCAATTCAAAAGTGCGATCTCTACCCTCACTGTGAAGATTTAAGTTAAAACAATATAAGCACATGTGAAGGGGGAGTGTTTCTGAAAATATAAAACTCTCAAGGTGTTAACAAATCATGTTTTCTATCATAAACACTCTGAGAGATTTTCATGAAAAATGGTTTTATGGCAACAATAGGACATTCATGGAGTTATAAGGTGACTAAGGATAGGAAATCAGTCCTATGATCCGCCAGAGCCGGAGGGATCTACCCAAGGACAATACCCATAGTTAGTATTAGAAGTCCTCAGGTATGATTGAAAAAAGGAGTAAAGTGAGAAAGGAGAAAGAAGGGGTTGAAGAATTAAAAAGAAATGTAATGAAAAAGGGTGAAAAGAAATAGCCCTCCATATTCAACCTTAGGGCAGAAACCGGGTTCAATTCATATGATACTGGTTGTCACTAGATGACATTGGTATTGAAGACAAAGACGTCATGGACCCAGTGGCGCACTGCACTAAACCTTCTAGCCACTCATTTCCTCTTAAAAGGATTTGTTTCATTCTCACTGGGAACCCTACATAATCTATCGACTTTCTCTTAGAGATCGTTGGTATTGAAGAAGGAGACCCTCTCCCTAGTCTCCGCTCAGGAAAACCAAAATGCACTAATTGAGTCTAGAGCCACGAGATTCATCAAAAGATCTCATAGGAACACATGACATGACATCGCTTGTTGTTCATCAATAAGGACACAAGTGATATATTATAGAGTCCTACGCAGATCTTAGCAACCTGCCAGAACATTTATGAGAAGTTTCACATTTGTGATCTTCAATGATTGAATGGAAACTCCTGCCAGGGTCAACATCAAGCAGCCCTGACAGCAGGTCACTTCGGTAATTCTCCGTGGATTACGCTTAGTGTGTCTCAAACGGTCTACAGTCGTGAAGTGATGCTTCGGTGTACTTCAGCGACTCATCTGAATTGTAGATGTACTTCGGTATATCGTGTTATCCTACTTGTGGGACTCCAGTTCAGGAACGGCCTCTGTGAGAATTAGAGACGTGTTTTCACACTATGCTGTTAACACCCTCGAAATTCAAACTTGTAAGTGCCGGAATCCGCTTATTACTAACAAGGTTTTATGTTTTCTTCTTATGGAAGCTCTGGAGCGGATTGATCGTGCAGATTCTCTACATGCTCATACCAACAACACATGAAAAGTTCTCATCAAAATCAAAGGCAACAATGTTAAAGATGATTCTTCGTCAATGTCAAAGAATCCTCAAAGTATAAAGACTAGAGAACTATGTCATTGGTAAATCAAAGTCAAATAGAAGTGTGAGCATGGTGGAGAAAGGCGTGGAGACACCTAACCAACGAAGTTGACAACGGCAGACAACCACATTAACTGATCACAAAGCATGAAGGAACAAAGAATTAAGACTATTCTATATCTACTCACAAAGTTCAAGCTCAAAAAGATTAAAGACCTATTCAAGTGGAGCATCTTTTGAATGACCACCCCTTAGGGGGAGATTGTTAGCCTTGATTATTTTTATTAGAAGTGATGGTCATTCACGATTAGGAACTTTGTAATGTGTGTTAGATATCGTGATAGAATAGTCAACGGGCTCGTGGATTGGGCTAAGCTAATTGGGCATAAGTTATGTTAAGCTAGCCTTGTCTAGTTCGTGAAACCCAAGCCCAATCCAAGTCCATCTCAAGGCCCATGGCCAAGCCTTAGGGCATCCTCTCTCTTGTACTATATATACCCCTCAAGTATGTCATTTGAGGGGTGTGCTTGAAAGTGTGTGTGTGTGTGTTTTTCCTTATTGAATATACAACATCTTGTGTTTATCTTGTCTCACATCATACACGAATTTATATCTTCAAGTCACCATCTTTCTCTTCCTTATTTCTAAGCTTTACGTTTTGTGTTTGTGTTAACGTGGTATAAGTGTTGGGTTTGTGATAAGGTTGATATTTATAAGGTCCTACAAATCTGACATTTCACCCTCCCCCAATTAGTGCTATCCCCTAAACTGACAATGCCCGGAATATGAAGAAGTCTTTGGATAATCAAATGCAACTCGTCTTTAGTCTTCTAACATGCAGCAGAAAATGTAGAACAGACTGTGGACTCGACTTTCTTCAAGATTGTGCAGTTGGGGAATAGATAGTTAACATCTTCAACTCACCAAAAAATAAGAACATCACCTAAAAGCATCCCAATTAACTTACATCTTGCAAGTCCCCTTAACTAAAATCTCTCCCAATCAAACAAGAACAGAAAGATGTTCATCAAGGAAATCAGCAATCAGGCCGCAACGAACACACGAGATGGTAACACCAAACTACCAATCACATCAAACAAGAACAGAGTGATTGTTCGGAATCAGCATGTTGATGTATACGTGAAGCATTAACCAGAAGCACTTTTGTCGATAAACTCATCAATCCGAGTGAAGATGTCAACCAACGGCTCACAGAAGAAAAACACCATGTAAAGATGACCCGATAAGAAGAAGCTCGGTTCTTACATGAGTTTGGAGCCGTTTGACCATTTATTCTCATAAATCAATCAACCATGCAGTGAATTCACACTTCTTCTCCCCCTCAAGAATTGCATACGGAGATGCCATTCTTGATTAAACAAGTGAATATCTTCAACAAATGTAGTCTATTCACACTTCTCCCCCGCAAAATTAGCTCATGATGTCGCCATCGTCATTATAGTTGAGCAAGTGGAATAAGAAAACAATCAACAGTAGCCCGGTTCACTTGATAATCAAAAGCACATGGAAAAAGCATGAAGCATGTTGATGAGAATGGTCATCATAGAGAAGATTTCTCTTCTTCAGAAGATAAAGCGCACTGAAGCGTACACTTTTCTTTTCTTTGGAGAACGAGGCTTGAACTGTTGTGTTCAAACGTCATCTTGATGAAGTACGAGGCCTAAACTGATGTGAACAGACGTCATAATCTCTCTCTTTTCAGCTCTTTTGGCAAAACGTGTGATCAACCCCATTATCATTCAGTAGGCTCTTTGTAGTGACAGCTGATGGAGAAAACCCAATATGATGAATTTGACCCTGAAGTAAAATACCCAGAACTTGTGACTTAAAATTGCACATATGTAACAAAGAGCGGTGCCGAGACTTCATGCCCATTTGAATCTCTAAGTACTCTATACTCTTCAACCAACCAACCATCGAGTATAAGACGTATATCACCTCTTGAAAATCCACAATTGAATGTGACACTGAGCACTACAACGTAACTCCTTTAAGTGATAGTTATTTTGTGGTGATAAGAGCCCAATTCCCCCAAGTGGTAAACGAAAAGGTAAAAGACACCCACCAATAACTAGATTTCTAAGTCTTCGTTTTTTATAATAAGCTCGAACAAGGATCTCGAAGAATCTTCATCCATCCATCCCTGATATCTTCAGATACTAAGTACACTCGCCCGTGATATTTCACTTCAACCTCAAATAAACAATACTTAATTAACGCCGTTGTCACATCTTGTTAAAAGCTCAAATCTAGCCTCCTTTGCCCTTTAAAGTGAACTATGATAATGGTTTCATCCTGACCATGGTTACAAGCACAGAACCCCATAAAACCAAGTAATAACCATACTGCCATGACGAAAATCCAAACATACATCCAATTGCATGAAGTACACCCTTTTATCCCTTCTTCGAAGCAGAAACCGTAGCACCAGCATCAGAAAAGATCCCGAAATACACTTTCCTTTTCTCCAGGATGGTTCCATCAAAACGGGATTTTACAATTCTATGGTTTAAACCGAGAAATAGATTCTTTCGCGGGATTTTACAAAACCAAGAATAAACCGTAAGATAGATCCGGAAATGCACTCTACTATTACCAGGATGTTTCCATTGTCACGGGATTTTACAAGTCTATGATTTAAACCGAGAAATAGGTTCTTTCGTGGGATTTTACAAAATCAAGACAAAACCGTAAACAATGTCAGCTTGAATGTGTTATGACAACTTTGGTTTCAGTGAATATCTGTTTTAGGGGAACATGCAGCGGTTCATCAACGGTTCGTTATCCAACATCATCAACATCATCAACCAATCAATAATCACTTTGGTAAACACATCTTCCACATATTCTGACGGCTATTGCAGTAACTACTTGGTGAAGTAGATCCGATATACCAAACTTGATCATGAAGTGAAATTCCCCAGATTTATTACTTAAACCTGTACTAATCCTTGTGATGAAGAAACGGTGTACCCAATGTACAAAACCTCTTGACATATTCTCAACTGCGTGAGACACCGAAGTGATAGTTACGTTGTGAGTTAAGCGAGAAAGAGTCACAACCGTAATTAAATAGCCAACTCTTTATCACACTCTACAAAAGCCCAAACAAGTCATCTTCGTGGAAGGGTAGAAAGAAGGAAGACGAAATAAGTAGACGCGCCCGAAAAACCTCACTTCAAATCCAAATAAGAAATAGCGAACAAACAACCCCATAGTCAACCTTCTCCAATAAACATTTCAAACCGTGACATAATATTTTGCGTGAAAATGTATATACCAGAGCATCAAACAACTCTCATCATTAAATCAAATTATCATCAAATCTCTTCAATAAACCTCATTAAATCCAAGTCTTATAAATCCGATCTCATATTAAGAAGCCCATATGACCGTCATCCAAATCCAAGTTTAATGACCCAATGTTCAAAAGAACATATGTATTAATCACTTAAACTCCCGTTATGGTAAATTTAAAATTGTAAACAATCTCCAAATTGTATATCAACCTCCAAACGAAAAGTGTGATTTTTCCATTCAAACTCCAAAGCCCAAGTGAGGTCACCAACTTCAATAATCCTTATCTCAAATATTAAGCTCAAGCCGTGAATTTGTATCCATCCTAAAATTTATCATACCAAAAATACCATTACGGATTTCCAATAATAAAATCCAAGAACTTGTAACAAAAAAACAATTGGATAATAAGATTTTCCCATTTAGGTCCATATTTCGAATATGATAATCACTGCCCCGTAGCACACAAGAAAAATGCAAGTCAAATATCCACACAAGAATTGTAAAGCCCACGATCTAGAGTCCAAATTCTAAGTTAGAAGCCCACGTGCACAAGTTGGGATACTTGATCCTTTAGCCACTCCTTCAAAGCCCAAGTCCAATTTATTTTAGATATCAATCCACGATCAGCTTAAGATAAGCAACCGGGTATAAGGCAATACTTTAACCCTAACATTTCTCACATCCCTCAAACCCTAAACACTCTTAACAGATAATATGCCTACCACTCAAAATTTTCTCTCACCAAACAAATCTGAGAAGAAAAAAAAACGTATCACCATCTCATAATCACTCCGCCTACCATAACAAATCCATCCCCATTTAACATACCAAAGGAAAACGCTCCTCATCTCTACACATAAAAAGATTGAATCATCTTTATGACCACCACGAGCTCGCCACAGGGATGGCTTGATGCTCTTGACTCGGCTGTAAGGACATGATGATGATTCTGACTTCAATCTCTCATAAGAATCACGGGTAGGTATTAATTGTAATGAGTTTCTCCTTTGTTGAGTCTTTGAACGAATCAAAGAGATAAAAGTAACAACCTTGTTATATTTTATTTCTTGAATGATTCGAATATCATTGAAGCTTGACTTCGAAAATTGATCAATGATGTTAATTTATCATGTTTATGGACCTTTGAGTTCTGATTTATTCTTGAGAAACACGAATAACAATTAAACTGAGATCGTGAATGTAATTGTTATTATCTATAATTCCGAGTCTTGAGTGAGCTGTGGTCTTGATATCAAAGTAAGGTAAGATTCAAGGATGAGTTTAGTTTGGATTTGAGGTTGGATGTGGATGGAGATGGGTTGTAGGTTTTGTTTTAAGTTTGGATCCGGACTGAATTTATTTCGTGTGATTGATGATGTTAATAATGAAACAGATGATTCATCTTGTTGAGTCTTTGTTGTATTTGGAATTTGGTCTTGTTTTGTGGTCGAGGTCAAGTCTTTACATCTACTTCATCTCTTTCTTTTTAAGCCAACTCGCTAGTTGCTAAATCGCTACAATAGACCATGGACAAGTCGCTACCATTGTAACGGACAACTCGCTAGCACAAGTCGCTACAGTTGTTGACTCAATAGTCAACAACTCGCTACAAAAAAACAGGCAAGTCGCTAACAGATTCAATGAATCTGGACAGAATAATACAAGTCGCTATGCTTTTGTAATATCAACTCGCTATTTGTTAAATAACAAATCGCTGGGCAGATTTAGACCAACTCGCTATGAAGAAACATAAGCAACTCGTTATGAAGAGTGACCCAGAAAACTGCATAAAACTGCTTCTGTTCTGACCAGAAAAACCCAGAAAAAAATATACTTTTCGACCCAATTATCACCAATTTGACCATGACCGGTAAAAGATGAACTAACATAAACTTGACATAAAACTGTTTTTGACCATAGATAGCACAAGACTGTTTTGGTAAATATGAAGCAAATAGTAGTTGAAAACTGTTTAAAACTGTTTGAAGCAGATATGACCATAACACCTTTTTGATCAAACAAAACACAAAGCTTGTCTATAAAACCAGTTTACCCATAACAAAGTTCCGACCACACAAATAAACAAAAAAACAGTTTCAAACACGAATCACAACCACAAGAAATCATCAAAACACAACAACCTTGGCTCTTGATACCATTTGTAGGATCGATATATTATTGTGTTGATGATTCGGGTGGTATTGGATGATCAAAATACATGTTTGCCATAGTTAGAGAGTTAGAGAGAAAGGGAGTTTCTTGGTAGAGACTTGGTTCAACAAATGTAAAAGGTTAGATTAAAGAAAAGCTCCACCCCTTCCATGGATGGAAGGGGTATTTATAGTTACAGAATACACGACCTCCTATCGGCCTGTGGATCAGGTATACAGTGGGTAAAGACCCGTCCTTCCTCTACGGTGATGCTCTAAACTAAACTACGCTACAAACTAACTAATAAACTATTAAACAACGTAAATAACGACAAATCTACGAGCTAACTTATGCTAGACTATAATTGGGGTGACCGACACTTTATCATGGAATTTCCAATTCCTAACAAGTAGTAAACTGAATTAGTTTCTCTTAGTGACCCACTTGCTAGTGGGCTTAGGTCTCAAGGTCTCTTTGAATTTTGCAATCGACTCATGGTCAGTGGTTGAGTGCATTGTGCTACCACAGGTTTTGCATTTAGAGACTGAGGAAGACTCAGTGATTTTGGGTTGTTTTGTACTTCTCCTTGCATGAATGATACTGTCATGTTGGGATGTCTCATGAGCTGGATTTCCACATATATCACAGCATGTGTTCATGAGACAGTCATCCTGATGATGATCATTAAACCCACAGTGGGGGCAAAGAGGAAAAGGTTTTGCTCTATTCTTGAGAGCTGTTTTGGAGGATGAAGCATACTGATGACCAACTTTGGTATAGTTTGCTTTACTGACAGAGCTTACATACTGTAAGTGGTCTGCAGTTCTGTGATCATCCTTATTGCAGATCATACAATAAAGGATTCTATAGCAGTTGTCAGTGGTATGACTAGTGTAATGACACAGCTCACACTTCTGCTTGTGTTTGTTGGTGGATTTTGATTTTGTTGAGCTAGATGAGGCTGACTTAGTTTCCTTGATTGAATCAGGGGCTTTTTTGATGGAATCCATCTTTTCTGTCAGCTTCCTCACAAGCTCAGTAAGTTGCTGAATTTGGTTAGCTTCAGTGGGGACAGAGGATGTTGAAGTCTCAGTAGGAGTAGACTCTTGTTGGATTTGTTTTGTTTGTCTTTGCAGGATGGTTCTACCAAGTCCAGACCTTTCTTTTGGTGAGTGAGGATTGAATTTTAGAGGAGTAAGCTCAGAGCTTGGATCAGCACCCTGAAGAGGTTTCAGGGGGAAGCGGTGTTTGAGATTCTGCTTCAGACTCAGAGATGTGTTCAGTACCACTGGGCACATCAGGGAGTCCTAGCATGCTCTTAAGAGCTTGGCTCTCAGGCTCAAGAATCCTTCCAGAATCAAAATTTGGAAGCTTACTCTCAGGATTAACCCGTTCAATCCAATCACTGGAATTTGGAGTTGTCAGCATATTGGTAATCATACCACCAGACACAAATGGTTTTGAACTTTAGTCTTTTTTACGAGAGTCAGGGAGATGATCTTCACCTATGACTCTCTTTTTGCTACTGGGGGCACCCACAACATCAAAGACCCTGGGATTCTTAGCAGTCCAACTATCAAGAATATCTTGTATGTTTTTAAGTTCATCTTGAAGAGCCTGATTTCTCTTAACTAGTTCAGTGTTTTGAATTTGCAAAGTGACAGCCTCAAGCTTGGCTTGTTTTAAAATAAGCAGTTCATCTCTACACTTGTTTAATTCAAAACTTAGCTTGTTGTATTTTGAAAAAAGATTTAATCTTTGCTCTTCTCTGAACTTAAGGTCAACATTAAGATAATTCATATAAGATTGCCAATCACAGTCATCATCCATAGAAAGTAAGATGTTTACCTTCTTCATTGTGATGTTGACCCATTCCCCGTTTCTGGCATGATTCTTCCCAACAGCTAGCTTGTCCTCTTTTGAAAGGGCCATCAATGCACTGACATGCACCATTTCATCATCAGATGATACTGGCTCTTCATCCCAGTCGAAGGTTTCAGCAACGAGGCCTTTGTTTATACCCTGCACAAATTTAACACTGGTTGTTTTTTAGGGATTGGCCTCAAGAAATGCAAGCTTAGCTTTTGCTTTCTTATACTTGGTTTCATAATCAACAACTTTGTTTTGATCATATTTGTTTTGAAAATTTTGATGAGACTAAAAAATTTTTGGTTGAAATTTGCTAAAGCCTGAAGACTGGTTTGACCCTGATGGTTTGTAAGAGGGTTCAGAAATTGTTTTTGAAAAGCAGTCTTTTGCAAAATGACCCTTTTTGTGACACTTAAAACATTCAGTGTCTTCATTAGCTTTAGCGTTTGAAAAACTTTTGTTTCTTCGAATAAATCTTTTAGAGTTAGCGAGAAGTGCTCTTTCCTGAAACTTAATATTTAAATCGTTCAGGTACTCCTCGCTTGTCCTCTCATCAGCCTCATCATCTGAGTTTTCCTGAAAATCTTGAATCACATTGTTAGAATAAAAAGCAGTTGACACAGGATTGGAAATGGTTGTCAGGGACTTCTTGACTTCCTGAGATTTTTTCAAGTCAGGGTATCGTCTGTTGATGAGGTTTTCCTCATAGACAAATTTCCCATAAATTTCAGGAAGCTCAAGATTCTGAATGTGGTTAGCATTCCTTAGTCCCTGAGAGAAATTCAGCCATTTCTCAGGGAGACTGTTTACAAAACCAACATTGATTTCATGTTTGGACAATTTTACACCATTATTTGAAAGTTCATTTAACAAAGTTTTGTACCGGGTGTAAGTTTGAGACTGAGTTTCTGAGTCCTTAGCCCTGAAGGTATTATACTTAAGTTTCAAGTCCATAATCCTGTTTTCCTTGGTATCAGATGGACCTTAATGACTATGAACCAGGTCATCCCAGGTTTGTTTAGCTGTACTACAGCTTATGACTGATTCCATAATATCATCAGGAAGACATGATATGATGATACTTTTGAGTCTTTGGTCCTGGTTGACCACTCTTCTCTCATCCTGAGTCCACTGAGCTTCAGGTTTAGGCAAACCTTCAGCAGTCTTTGGGATAAATGGACCTTCATTTATACACTTGATATAATAAGGTTCCATCCCAATCAAATAGCAAAGCATACGCTTTTTCCATTTCTTGAATTTTCCAACTTCAAGTCTAGGGGCAACAGCTGAATAAGCTCCACCCTTTTTATCGACTAGTTGGGGTACATCAATTTCAGCCATTTAGGATCCTAATTTAAAAACCTTTAGAGCGGCCTAAAAACGAGTTTTATAATTAACCTGGCTCTGATACCACTTGTTGTTCCCTATTCACTATCGTTTAAAAAATAATTAAGTACTTAAACCAATTTAACAGTGAACAATGACTGAATTTAAAGCAAGTAAAACACACAAAGTAATTTTCAACATCATATTCTTTATTAGAAATTAATCAAAAAGAATACGTTACCCAAGTACTTGCGGAATAGTACTTGGGATTGAAATGACAAAGTTTGGTGACTCCTCTATAAGCTCAGGCTAAGTTTGAGCACAACTCTTAGAGCCCACTGAGCTATCTCAGGAACTAGGTTGTATCTGGAGGAGTGAAAAGATGGCTTGCGTGTATGTGTGTTTTTACAATTCACAAGCTTAATCTTTTCACTCCATCTCTTATGCTATTTATACATGTATGATATTTGACTCTTTCCTAAGTGACAAACTGACATCATACAGAAGACAAAATACTGATGAATTTTGTCTCTGTTTACAAAGACTATTCTAGGTAAGAGACAAGACTACTTTCCTAAGTTCAGTGATGAAACTGAGCCTGATCTTTTGCTATTCAGGGAAAGTTGACTTTGGTTGATAAGTACTTCGTCTTATCTGATTCAAACTTATCCCGCCATGTCCCGCTCTTTCTTCAGTCTTTACATCCTTCACTCTTCTACTTCAGTTTGTCTTCAGTGTAAGTAGTTGGAGAGGAGTCTTAGGGATTCAGTGAGTTATTGTCATTACTCACTGAATCCATCATCTTCTTCTTGACTCAGTCTTCACCCTTTAAGTTCCGCCTTACTGAGTGGAGAGACTTCTTCTTCGCCTCATACTGAGTATCCTGAAGATGACTCACTGAGAGACTATGCACTCAGTGACCTTTTAGTGTTTAACGGACTAAACACTTGGGCTATTTTCTATTCAAATCCTAGATTAAGGGGTTTGGGTATTTACTGAACCCAACAATCTCATTATGTGCAGGATGATGATGTTGCGTGGTGGGTTGACTCTGGTGCAACAGTTCATGTGTGTAAAGATAGAAGCTGGTTCAAGACTTATGAGTCACTGAATGATGGTTCTATTCTTCACATAGGAAATGAGTCAACAACCTTGGTGCATGGTCGTGGTTGTGTAGATCTTAATTTTAGTTCTGGAAAGATTGTAACTTTGTTTAATGTTATTCATGTTCCTGATATAAGGAAGAACTTGGTTTCAAGTAGTATTTTGAATAACCATGGATATAAACAAGTTATTGAGTCTGATAAATTTGTTCTTTCTAAGCATGGTGTGTTTATTGGTTTTGGATATTTATGTAAACAAATGTTCAGGCTTAATATTGTCACTGATAGTGTTAATTCAGCATTTGTGACCACTACTGACATGACTGAGTCTGCCCTATGGCATGCAAGACTTGGCCATGTACACTATAAAAGGATGCAAGATATGTCTAGGGATAGTTTAATCCCAGCATTTGACATGGACACTGAAAAGTGTAAAACTTGCATATTGACCAAGATAACCAAGAAACCTTTTCAGGGTGTTAGTCGTAAGACTAAGCTCTTGGAGCTAATACACAGTGACCTTTGTGATTTGCATGCCACTCCTTCTTTGGGGAATAAGAAGTATTTTGTGACATTTATTGATGATGCTTCAAGGTTTTGTTATGTCTATCTGTTACATTCCAAGGATGAAGCATTAGATAAATTCAAAGTGTTTAAAACAGAAGTTGAATTACAACTTGGGTCCCTGATCAAAAGATTAAGGACTGATAGGGGAGGTGAGTACATGGATACTATGTATTTTCAGTCCCATGAAACGATTGACCCTTATACTCCTCAGCAAAATGGTATTTCTGAAAGGAAAAACAGGGTGCTGAAGGAGATGGTTAATTCCATGTTGTCCTATTCAGGACTGAGTCAAGGGTTCTGGGGTGAAGCTATGTTAACAGCTTGCTATTTATTAAATAGGGTTCCTAACAAAAGGAACAAGGTTACCCCTTATGAACTCTGGACTAAAAGGAAACCCAACCTGAACTATCTCAGGGTCTGGGGTTGTAGGGCTGTTGTAAGACTCCCTGATCCAAAGCTAAAGACTTTGGGTGAAAGAGGCATTAACTGCATCTTTGTTGGATATGCTGAGCATTCCAAGGCTTTTAGGTTCTATGTTATTAAACCTAATGAATATGTTTTCGTTAACTCAATAATTGAATCAAGGGATGCAAACTTTGATGAGAATAGATTCTTATCAGTCCCTAGACCAAGTTAGAGGATTCCTAATGGAACTCATGACACTGGTGTATCAGAGGTCCCTGATGATGAACCATCAGTGGTCCCTGATGAGGTTGTGGTGCAACAACCTGAACCTATGCTTAGGAAAAGCAAAAGGGTCAAGACTCCAAAGTCATTTGGACCTGAGTTTCAACTATACTTAGTTGAAGGAACAAGGAATGAGGTCTCTGACCAATACTCCTATTGCTTCATTGTTGAGGATGATCCCAAGAAATTTGAAGAAGCAATGAAGTCCCAGGATATTGCTTTCTGGAAAGAAGCAATCAATGATGAGATGGATTCCATCATGGGCAACAACACTTGGGTGTTGGTTGATCTACCACCAGGTTGCAAACCTTTGGGATGCAAATGGATTTTCAAAAGGAAAATGAAGGTAGATGGAACTATTGAAAAGTTCAAGGCTAGACTAGTCATTCAGGGCTTTAAACAAAAGTCAGGGATAGACTATTTTGATACTTATGCCCCTGTGGCTCGTATCAGTACCATTAGATTGCTGATTGCTTTGGCATCAATTCACAATCTGATTATTCATCAGATGGATGTGAAAACAGCTTTCTTGAATGGTGAATTGGAAGAGAAGGTTTACATGAACCAACCTCAGGGCTTCATCATGCCAGGCAATGAAAACAAGGTGTATAAACTGATTAAGTCTCTCTATGGACTAAAGCAGGCACCTAAGTAATGGCATCAAAATTTTGATGAAGTGGTTTTGTCTAGTGGTTATGTTCTTAACCAAGCTGACAAATGTGTATATAGCAAATTTAATGAATCTGGTAAAGGAGTCATCATTTGTCTATATGTTGATGACATGTTGATCTTTGGCACTGATCAAAATCAGGTTGACCTGACAAAGGAATTTTTGTCATCAAGGTTCTCCATGAAGGACATGGGGGAGGCTGATGTTATCCTTGGTATAAGGATTAAACATGAAAGTAAAAGAATTTCTATCTCTCAGTCTCATTATATTGAGAAGGTGTTGAGGAAATTCAATTACTTTGATTGTACTCCTGTGAGTACACCTATGGATACTTGTGAGAAGCTGATGCCTAATAATGGCAAGGCTGTATCTCAACTTGAGTATTCTAGGGTAATTGGCTGCCTGATGTATGTTATGACTTGTACAAGGCCTGATATTGGTTTTGCAGTGGGAAAATTAAGCAGGTATACTAGTAATCCTAGTGCTCATCACTGGCAAGCTGTTCACAGGGTACTGAAGTATTTGAAGAGAACTATGGATTATAGTCTCTCATATACTGGCTATCCTTCAGTGTTGGAAGGATACACTGATGCAAGTTGGATCAGCAACACTGAAGACAATTCGTCTACCAGTGGCTGGGTATTCCTACTTGGTGGAGGTGCAATTTCTTGGGCATCCAAGAAGCAAACTTGCATCACCAGTTCAACAATGGAATCTGAATTTGTGGCTTTAGCAGCTGCTGGTAAAGAAGCTGAATGGTTGAAAAACTTGCTTCTTGAGATTCCATTGTGGCCTAAACCTATAGCACCTATTTCTATCCGTTGTGATAGTGCAGCTACATTGGCAAAGGCTTATAGCCAGATGTACAATGGGAAGTCTAGAAACTTAGGTGTCAGACATAGCATGATTCGTGAGCTTATCATGAATGGGGTGGTATCTATAGAGTTTGTTAGATCTCAACAAAATTTAGTTGATCACTTGACGAAGGGATTGGCTAGAGACTTGGTTATAAAGTCTGCTAAAGGGATGGGTTTAAGTCCAACTTAGTCACTGAATGCTAGGAAACCCAACTCCCTCCTGAGGAAACTTAGGAGCTGAGTTCAATGTGGAAACTGAACATTCAGTGGACTGGAGCACATGTTTTATTTACATCCCAAGGTTGTGCTCAAAACCTGCTTAAAGGAGGATGAAGTCTTTACTTCTTAATGGTTAATTTTATTTGAAAAAGTGCTTGGCAAGAGCATGAATAAAGAGGAACCACCTATGTAAATGTTGAAGTTTTGCCGCTTCAGGGAGCTTTTGGACTTTTAGCTTTTATAACATTTATGAATTTGGATATGGACACATGGCTTGTATAGTGTCAGGAGCTTTTAAGTGTTGGAAAACTTGTGTGTATTTTATCTTCAGGTATTCAAATGGGTTGAAGGGTTCAATTCTTAGAACACCCTGATTCTCGAATATTTGAACGTGTAATGTACTAAGATGGAAATTCAATCCTCTGGATATTTTCGTTTATGCACATGTTTTGTTTAATGTTTGTTTTTCATGCAAAGGAAGTGAACTAAATTTGGGGAGGATTGTTGGAAAATTTAGTGCACTTGTGGGATTAGTTCACACCTGGTAATGGGTCAGGAGGTACGGAGTGTACACCTATAAGGTCCCTGAACACCCTGACTCTTTTAGTGGAAAGTACTGCTAGTTGAAAGTACTGCTAGTATTATAAAGTACTGCTAGTGGAAAGTACTGCTAGTAGAAAGTACTGATAGTGGAAAGTACTGCTAGTATTATGAAAGTACTGCTAGTGCTATGTAAGTACTGCTAAATGACAGTTTCAACTGCTTAATGACCACGTTTAATTGGTCATGTAACCACTAACAACTATAATGGGGATAATTATGAGGCGATTAATGGGGCGATTAATTCTCATAATTCCATTTGACTAGCTAAGAGTATTTTCCTATAAATAGGAAATCTGATCATGCATGAAGAAAGACACAAAAACACACAGAAAACGATTAACACTTCTAAGCAAAAGGGTTATTGAATTGTGCCTAATTCTATAACTACATTTGGTCTTATCCCAAGTAGATATTCGTGTAACCCAGGCATTAGGGTCGAATAGTTGACTTTGTAAAGTGATCACAAGATTCCAAGTGATATCCGGTAACCACCTAGTGGAATTGTTTCTGCCTGGATTATCTTACCCTGTTCTGGGACCTAAACACCAACAATTAAAACTTTAACAACACATAAGAATTCATGGAGCATCTATAACATAAGCACATACCTTATAATAGGTATTTACACTACTTGACATACAAAGCTATGGATCCAAGCTAAAATATAACAAGCTCCAACAACTATAACATAAACAATTGTTCATATTTCAACATGATATAACATTAACCCACTATACTTACCTTCAATTATTCCAAGGACTTCTACCAAGTAGAGTCACCACTTCCTTAAGCTTCCTAAACAACAATTAATCTTAATTAAAGACTATAACTAGTAATTCAATGAATTGGGCATCTTCTATAACTACTTTAAACTTCTAAAATTCAAGACCCTAATTACAATGATTAGGGAAATTTCTTACTTGATTAAGGATATGAAATTGAAGGTCTCTTAACCTTAATAATCACTACAATAGCCCTAAATTAACTCAACTGAGGATGATCTTGATACCTTCTTCTTTTTCTTCTCAAACCCTTACTTCACCTTGAGGTAACCTCCTCAAACCTGGATAAGTCTCAAATGAGACTAATTTTTCCCTTTTTATATTTATTCTACTTAGGCCAAATGACAACATTAGTCCCTCTATTCTAGGATTCTATATTTTGGCCACAATAGTTCTTAATCTTTCTTGCTAGCTACAATATTTAAGAATCATTTTTATACATTCTAACAAAAAGTTTAATACTTCCAATTAATAATACCTTGACGGGATACGGGTGTAACAAGTGTATTCCCCAAGGGCCTCCTCAAGTGCATTTTCAATTATCCTATTCAATTTCCTAAGCTCTCCAATTTCACTAACAATATGAGCTCGGAGTTGGTTGGCAAAAGTGGGATCAAATGGTAGGTTGTTGTTTGGTGGGTTATCACCTTTCATGATGAAATGTGATGGGATTACGAACAAAGGTCACGAAGAAGGGGGATAGACTACAAGGAAGCCAAAAAAAAAAAAAAAAAAAAAAAAAAAAAAAAAAAAAAAAAAAAGCTTACTTGATAGGAATCAAGCAAGGAAACCTAAATGAGGTGGAAATCTAACTGGCTATTCTATTCCCCGACAGCGTCGCCAAAAACTTGATACGCGTACAACGCGCGTTCGGTGTCAAAGGAACTTCCTTTTCGTCGAGCAAGTTTTTCAACACCCTAGGCAGTGAACCTAATCGTTGTAGTGTAGTATTAGGGTAAGCCTCGGGAATTGATATCGTTCTCTGTGGGAATAGGAATGCTAGTGAGAAATTACTACGCTAAGGTTGGGGTTTAGGAAGATTATTTTTTATCTTTTTTAGAAAATTGAAAGGTACGAATCTCGGGGTTTGGATTTGGGGGTTAGTATTTATACCGATTACTCTACTTATCTAATTATCTAATTATCTAAACTAAGGTGAGTGTAGTCTATGTCTATTGTTGTGTGCTCTTATGATGATTAAAAATGTGTTTACTTAGATGTTATTACTCCCTAGTTATCTCCTATTGATGGTTGAATTGTCACGTCCTTATTCTTAACGCGTTGTGTTTCTAAGGTTGTAGGGTATGCGTTTATCCCTAACTCTTTGAAGCTACCTAAGGTTAAAGACTATGAAATCTATAGGATTCATAAACTTAACACTAAGGTTATCTTTAGATATTTAGCCTACAATTCCACTAGTAACTATAAGCTAAGGTTCAACAAAGACTAATCAAGCATTAATAACACAACGAATGACCTATCGCAATACTAGGTCAATCACAATTAAGATAAGAGACAACCAATCAATATTCAATAACTAGGTTTCATATTATCTAAGTAAACACACAAGTAAATTAGCCGGACATGAAGAACATGAAAGCATACACACAAACAATTGAAAACATAATTGAATTAATGAAGTAAAACACTTATCTTGTTGTAAAATAGGGTATGGAACCCTAAGATACTGTACAAGACAGCCTTGGTTCGGTCTAGGTTTTTACTCCACAAAACTACCTCCCTAAAACTGAAAAATTCAGATTCTATATATAGTGTTACAAAATGCGACAGCGTCACTCTTTAATTGTGACGCCGTTGGATCGCTGCCATTATGGTTTCGTCTTAGCCACGTCAACTCTATGACGGTGTCACCTTATGCTCGTGACGCCGTCGGCATCAATCTCTGACGCCGTCTGGATCCAAATCTAGGCCGTCTGAGTTGCGACGCCCTACTCTTTTAAACCTGATGCCGTCACTAGTAAAATAGCAATTTGCTACTGATTCGTCTCAAGATGTGTTGAGACGGTGTCACAATTAAGCCATGATGCCGTCCCCTTCAATTCCAGCAGCTTGAGTGTCTCGATTCTTGACTTTGGCCATTTTCTTCGTATATTCGCGCCTTTTCGTCCGTGTTAGGAATTAGAAATTCCAGGTATTAAAGATTCGGTCACCTCAAGTATATGTAATCGTAAGAAAGCTCGTAGTCGTAGTTATTTCAAGCTAAGTAGTATTTAGTTAAGTAACACCGTGGAGGACGGACGGGTCTTTACCCACTGTATGCCTGATCCACAGCCCGTTGTGTGGCGTTTTATGTAAGACTATAAATACTCTCTACCTCCCAAGGTAGAGAGTTGGAGCTCATAATAATATCTTTCACTTTCTCTCACTAAGTTCCCTAAACCTCTAACTTTCTCTCTCTAGAATTCCACTTATACGCCCACTTTGTGTTATGGTTTGATGTGTTTGTGAAATCCAATATCTGACAATTGGTATCAAGAGCCATGGTTAGATCATATCTTGCACATCTTTGGATTTCTAGTGGTTTTTAGGTGGTTTTTGAGTTTGAAAAAGTTTAGTGGTTTGTACATCATTTGGTTGATTTCTTGTGTTAAAGCTTGGATTTTGTTAGTACTTTTGTGTTTAGAATCATCACAAGTGTTTAGGTTTTCATTTGGTAAGCTTGAATCATCTTGGTTGGGTTGTTTTTGGATTGAAAAGTGATGTTTGTGAAGTTTTCTTGCTAGCGACTTGACCTACGTATTACTTTTCTTGCTAGCGACTTGCTTTACATTCTTGTAGCGAGTTGCAGTTTGTGGAGTTAGCGACTTACACTTAGCGACTAACAGTACGAGTAGTGGATTCTCCACTACGGGTAGCGACTTGGTGTTAGCGACTTGGTAAGTAGCGAGTTGCTATTTAGCGACTTGATTCTTTAGCGACTTGTATCTTAGCGAATTGCTGACAAAATTTTGCTAGCGACTAGAGGCTTAGCGAGTTGCTATTTAGCGACTTGTCTTTTGTTTAGGGACTTGGGACTTTAGCGACTTGGTGGAATAGCGAATTAGTAGTTAGCGACTTGGTGCATAATTTTCTAGCGACTTGGGTGATTTTTTACGGTTTTCTCTTGATTTAGTAAAATCCCGTGAAAGAATCTATTTCACGGTTTAATCATAGAGTTTTAAAAATCCCGTTTAAATCTGTAAACATGTCATCCAACGTTCCTACAATCATTTCCACTGTTGCCGAGGATGTTCAAGCAGCTGGTTCAGATACTCGTCCACCCATGCTTGACAGAACTGACTACGACTCTTGGGCTCAACGAATCAGATTGTAGTGTCTTGGAAAGGAAAATGGAGTCAACATTCTCAAATCCATTGATGAAGGACCATATCGGGTTGAGACGACTAGAGACTTAATTGATACAGCTGAAGATGGAACAATGATATATGGAATTGACAGACCAAAGACATATGATGAGCTCGATGATAAGGAGAAAAAGAGATTTGATGCTGATATCAGGGCTTCTAACATCGTTCTTCAAGGTCTTCCAAAAGACATCTACAAGCTGATCAATCACAACACCGAAGCAAAGGCAGTATGGGATAATGTCAAGATGCTTCTCTCAGGTTCTGAATTAACTATGGAAGACAGAGAATCACAACTCTATGACGAATTTGAACACTTCAAGATGAAACCAGATGAGAGTGTCTATGAGTACTATGTGAGATTTCATAAGCTGGTGAATGATATGAGGAACATCAGAATGACTATGCCTAACATTCAGCTGAACTCAAAATTTGTGAACAACATGAATCCCGAATGGCACAAGTTTGTCACCTATGTGAAGCTCACTAAAGGATTGAAGAATACAAACTATGAGCAACTCTATGCCTTCCTCCTTCAGAATGAGAGACATGCTATGTTTGAAAAAAGGATTCTTAATCAGTTCAAAACCAACCAGGGAGATACAAGCTCATCTAATGACTCAACTGCCTTCTACTCAAACATCGGAATCACTACCAAAGCCTCACAAGTCATACCCATGGGTAATGGTAATCACAAACTCATTCCTGATCCTATGTTCA
Source organism: Chrysanthemum seticuspe (assembly GCA_019973895.1). Lineage (NCBI taxonomy): Eukaryota > Viridiplantae > Streptophyta > Magnoliopsida > Asterales > Asteraceae > Chrysanthemum > Chrysanthemum seticuspe. The sequence goes on along the minus strand of BPTQ01000007.1, from coordinate 246,800,287 downwards.
AACAAGCTGATGCTGATGCACACTTGGGTAACATCATTAATCAACTAGCTCTTCTGATTAGTCAAAACATGAATTCTTTCCCACAAACCAACAACAACCTCAGAACAGCATCTAACCCACACAATCAAGCTACTGTTAAAGATGGGAGGATCGTGGTGCAACCAGTTCAGGAAAGACAGTATGATCAGGGAAGAGGTGGAGCTGGTAGAGGTTATGTTGGTAATCAGAATCGAGGAAGGAATGGTAATCAAGGTCAAGCTAAACCGATCAAATGTTATAACTGTGGTGGTGAGGGACACATTGCAAGGAACTGCACATCTCCAAAACGTCCACAGAATGCTGATTACTTCAGAGATAAGATGCTGCTTGTACAAGCTCAGGATAATGGTGCTGCTTTGGATGAAGAGGAGTTGTTATTTCTTGCTGAGGGCAATGCCAAGACCTATGATGCAGATGTGGATGAGCAGCCTATTCAGGAGATAGGTCACAATCATCAGAATGCCTTTCAAGTCGCTGATTGTGATGCATACGACTATGATGTGGATGATGGATCTACTGCACACACAATTTTTATGGCTAGCATTTCTCCAATGGTTTCTCCAAAGGTCTCATCTTTACCACAAGCTGGCCCATCCAAAGACAAACTCATCTCAGAGGTATTAAAACTGTACGATGATGCGGATGTGCAAAAGATGCATGACAAAGTACAATCAACTGAAACTATTGAATCAAATATTGAAAATATGGGTAATATCAATGTTGTCTCATATGATCAATATGTGAAACAAAGTGAAAGTGAAGTTGTACCAAGTGATGCATCTTCTGCAGTCAACTATGACTATGTTTTTGATGAATACACTGCATGTGCCCCTGATGATTCTGTAATTTCTGAACTAAATGCCTATAAAGAACGTGTTGCTATTTATGAACAACGTGCAAAATTTGAGTTGACCACTCGTGAGCAGGAAATGGATGACCAAGTGCGTACAATCATTAGAAAAAGTAATATTAGAGAAGAAGTATTAAAACAAGAGTTAAATTCCTTGCAAGAAAAGCTTTCTAAAACTGCTAAACAAAAACAAGAACTTCAAGAAAATGTGAAAATGCTTAAGCAAGAATTTAATGCAAAGGAATCAAAACTCTTGAAAGATTTTTCTAATCTGAAAACTTTGAAAAACAAACTTGAAAACAAGTTGTACATACAAGGGAACACCATTCAGACTGCTCACACGATCACTAAGCATAGAGTTCTAAGCGATAAGCATAGTGTTCCCATTATAGATAAACCCAACCCTGAGTACGGGAAGATAGCAAAAGTAGCTCAAAGTGTGATCTATGATGGCAATGAGATTCTTAAACCTAGACAAAAACCTAGTTGCTTTGAGTGCACAGAGGAAGATAAGAAATTAGATGAAATCACTAGGGAGAAGATGAATAAGAAACTAAAGGATCCTAAATGCAAAGAGAAGAAAGTAATTATCACTCCCCATGACTACAAAAAGGAGAATTGGATCTCCTTGAACATGTTTAAGCCTCAAACATTGTTGACTCCCGAACAAGTGTTCTGGAAAATGGACTTAGATAAGCAGAAAGCGGAAAATATTGTTGAAACAAACCCTCCCCTCAGGAAAATGCCTAAAGCAACTGTGTATCCTCCCAATACACCAATGCATCTAGTTCCTAGAACTATTGCCACTAAAAGCAAGACCTTAATCAGTCAATACGTTATCTTTCAACTATTTGTTGATTTTGAGAAAACTTGCAAGAAAAGAATCACACCCACTGGAATTACTGAAGGGGAAAGGGGTTTTGAACAAACAAAAGAATGTTATCTAACTGAAGTCATGCCTTTCTTTAAACAACTAAAAGACCATTTTGAAAGTCTTAAAAAGGGAATGAATTTAGACATTAAAGAAATGGAAAAGGAATTTGATGCAATGATAGTTGAGGTTAGTGATTATGAGCTTGCACTAAAATATAATGAGATTGAAAGAAAGAACTTGCATACATTGAATGAGACTCTTATTACTGAATGTGTTGCTCAAGATATGTTTTTCACTGCTACAAATTGTTCCATTAACGCTTCTCGATTTCATGAATTATCTGTTGCCCTGAAAGTCTCCCATGATCGTGTCATTGAGCTTGAAAAGACTAATTTCAAACTAAAGGAGAAAATTGAACTGGATGATCACGACAATTTGATTAAACATTTTTCTAAACTAGAGGCTGGGCATTTTAATTTACAACTAAAATATCAACATCTTAAAGAACATGTCAAAACTTCAAATATCACGACATCCTCAGATGCTCCAGAGTTTGATGCGGTTTTTCAAATTAACAAACGTGATGAACAGATTCAAGCTCATTGCAACACGATCAGAAAGTTGAAAGCCCAAATCTCTCAATTAAAGGGTCAAACGAACAATATCACAGGTTCCCAAATGCCTCCTCCTCTAGATTCTCAGAATTCTCAAACGTTTCATATTCAAAACCTAGTAAATGCATTACAAAAGGAAAACGAAAGTTTTCTAGAAGAAAATGAAAAGGTTAAACGTCATTTCAATGAGTTATTTGAATCAATAAAGGTCACTCGTAACAAAAATAACGAACAAATAGCTTCATTGCAAAAGGAAATTGAGAATCTGAAGAGTCAGGTAAGAGGGAAAATGCCAATGACCAATGGGGAGAATGGTGTATCAAAGGTTCACTCTTGTAATAAATATGCTTTGTCTGTGAAATATGTCCCTCCTCATCTCGGGAACAACAAACTTGCTATTCAAACATACTTCTCATCCCTTAAGGATTGCCTAGAATGTCTGCGTGAGATTGTTGAAGAGGATAAGTTAGAAAAACCTCATGATAATGCAATTGGACATGCATGCTTATATGCCAAACGATCTCAAGAAATCCTAGAATGCTTGATCACAATATGTCCTAAGTCATTAAGTGAGAAAGTTAACCCTTTGATTCCATGTGCTATGCCTAGTGCCAAGTATGCTATTCATTCGATGCCCAATGTATTGAATGTGAACCTTAGTGTGCCTTCAAGTAGCTCAGATTCCAAATCTTTGAATGCTAAGAAAGCAAACACTAGTGTGGACTCTAGAAGTTCAAATCCCAGTAACTCTAGTGATAAGAAAGTGAACCTTAGTGTGCCTGCATGTAGTTCAGATCCCAGCACATCTAAACAGGTGAAGCAAAGAGTAGTAAAACCAACTAATGTTCCCATTCCCTCTACAGGAGTAATCAGTGACATTAAAGGGAGCATGTCAAAGTCTCAAGACAATACAAATGATAGGACCTCGCAAGCTAAGAATGTGCACTGGAAAAGAGTAGAAGAACAATCTAGGAACTTTAAGTTTGAGCCGAATAAAACGAATCGTGTTGATTCTAGTATTAGCCATAGGCGTACTGTAATTAATTCGAATTCTGATACTATTTGCAAACCTTGTATTGATGTCTGCTTGAATTTTGTTTCTAATCATGAATGTGGTGTTAATGTTTTGCCTAATGATGTTAATGGTCCAGTTAATATTGTTAATGCTAAAAATCATGCTAAGAAGGCTAAATGGCAAAAACGAAAGAAAGTTAGAAAACAGTGGAAACCCACAGGAAGAACATTTAGTAAGATAGGCTATCATTGGATTCCTGTTGGTCATAAGACTAATCAGACAATACCCACTAGAAAATGGATGCCTACTGGTAGAACTATTCCCTTGAGAAGTGAACACACTAGTACTGCATCTATTCATAATGATTCCATTGCCTTAATTTCTGATATGAATGCTTCTATTTCTGATGTGGGTGTTCCAACCATTGTTACTAACCAAATGGAACCCATTCTTGCATGGGGATCCCAATTATCCAGTTATCCATTCTTGTCTGTGTTCAACTGCAGATCGTTCAAATCGTTCTGTGGTACCTGGACTCAGGCTGTTCCAAGCATATGACTGGCGACCGATCGCGGCTCATGAACTTCGTGAGTAAATTCATCGGGACAGTTAAATTCGGAAATGATCATTTCGGTGCAATTATGGGTTATGGTGATTATGTTGTTGGTGATAGTGTTATCTCTAGAGTATACTGTGTGGAAGGTCTTGGTCATAATCTGTTCTCTGTTGGTCAATTATGTGATTCTGATTTAGAAGTTGCCTTCAGAAAACATACTTGTTTTGTAAGAGAACTTGATGGTAAGGAACTGTTAAGAGGAACTCGTGGTTTAAATCTATACACCATCTCTATCGATGATATGATGAAGTCTTCTCCAATTTGCTTGCTGTCAAAGGCTTCTAAAACAAAGTCATGGTTATGGCATCGTCGTCTCAATCACCTGAACTTCGGCACCATCAATGATCTCTCCAGAAAGGACTTAGTTGTAGGTTTACCTAGACTCAAGTATGAAAAGGATCATCTTTGTTCAGCATGTCAATTGGGAAAAAGCAAGAAGTATGCCCATAAACCCAAACCCACTAACTCTGTCACAGAAGTTCTTCATACAATTCATATGGATTTATGTGGACCAATGAGAGTGCAGAATATCTTTGGGAAGAAATATGTGTTAGTTGTGGTTGATGATTACTCTAGATTCACCTGGGTCAAGTTCTTAAGGACAAAGGATGAAACTCCTGATATCATCATCAAACTCATCAAACAGCTACAGGTCCGACTTAACAAAACCGTCAGAATTATCCGGACAGACAATGGAACTGAGTTTGTTAACAAACAACTTAGTGAATTTTATGAAAGCATTGGAATCAGCCATCAAAGAAGCGTTCCACGAACTCCTCAACAGAACGGTGTAGTTGAAAGACGAAATCGAACTCTTGTAGAAGCCGCTAGAACAATGCTGATTTACTCAAAGGTTCTGATGTTTCTCTGGGCTGAAGCTATTGCCACTGTATGCTACACACAAAATCGTTCCCTGATTCACACTGTTCATGGAAAAACTCCATATGAACTTGTCCACAATAGAAAACCTAATCTCTCTTTCCTTCGTGTGTTTGGTGCATTGTGTTATCCAACTAATGAGGGACAAGACTTAGGCAAACTTAGAGCTAAAGCAGACATTGGAGTATTTGTTGGGTATGCATCTAACAAAAAGGGATACCGAATCTACAACAAAAGAACCCGAAATATCATGGAAACAATTCACGTTACGTTTGATGAGCTGACCGGTCAAATGGCTCCTGGACAATTCAGTTCAGGACCCGCACTTCAAAACAGTCCCATTGGTTCATCCCTTGTTCCAAACTCTTCTCAAGAAACTCCATATGTACCTCCATCTGAAGATGATTTAAAGAAATTGTTTGATCCTATGTTTGATGAACTTTATGATCCAAGTACTAATGAGGTGTCGATTCCTACAACAGAGGCTGCTCATATTCCTGTGAATGAAGTCAATCCCTCAGTCTCAATATCTTTAAGTCAAGAAGCACCTGCTGCTGATCCTTCAGTCTCATCAACAAATCATCATTCTTCAAATGTACATCATGGAACTGTTTCTGGCATCAATGATGAAGTTAATCCCTTTGTTACTCCTGAAGATGCTCCATTTGAAAACATATTTGCTCCTGAATCTTCATCAGAACCATCTTCTTCAGTAGACATCGACTCTGCTACTTCATTCCCTCAACAACTAACACATGAACACCTCAGAAAATGGACTCACGATCATCCATTAGACAACATCATTGGAAATCCTTCTCGTCCGGTATCCACTCGTAAACAGCTTGCTACTGATGCCTTATGGTGCTTCTTTAACTCTGTACTCTCAAAGATCGAACCTAAAGATGTTAAAACTGCTATGAATGAAGACAGCTGGTTCAATGCCATGCAAGATGAAATTCATGAGTTTGATCGATTAGATGTATGGGAATTAGTACCAGCTCCAGATTGTGCTATGATCATTGCTCTTAAGTGGATCTTCAAAGTAAAGCTTGATGAGCATGGTGATGTTTTGAAAAATAAGGCTAGGTTAGTGGCGAAAGGTTATCGTCAAGAAGAAGGTATAGACTTTGAGGAATCTTTTGCTCCAGTTGCTCGTATCGAGGCGATCAGAATCTTCTTGGCTAATGCTGCTAGCAAGAACATGGTTGTTTATCAGATGGACGTGAAAACCGCATTTCTTAATGGAGATCTGAAAGAAGTGGTTTACGTCAGCCAGCCAGAGGGTTTTGTGAATTCATAGTATCCTACTCATGTTTATCTCTTGAAAAAGGCCCTATATGGTTTGAAGCAAGCTCCTAGAGCATGGTATGATACGCTGTCAAGGTTTCTTCTATCTACTGGATTCAGCAAAGGAGCAGTTGATCCTACTTTGTTCACCAGAAAGTCAGGCAAACACTTAATTCACGTTCAAATTTATGTTGATGATATTATTTTTGCCTCGACCGACCCAATGGAATGTGATCATTTTTCAAATGAAATGAGTTCAAAATTTCAAATGTCAATGATGGGACAAATGTCATTTTTCTTGGGATTACAAATTTCGCAAAGTCCCGGAGGCATTTTCATAAATCAATCTAAATATGAAACTGAGATCTTAAAGAAATTTGGATTTGATTCAAGTGACCCTGTTGACACTCCCATGATTGATCGAACCAAACTAGATGAGGACCACTCAGGGATCATGATTGACCAAACAAAATATCGTAGTATGATTGTATCCCTGATGTACCTCACAGCTAGTAGACCAGACATCTTGTTCGCTGTTTGCATGTGTGCTAGATACCAGGCTAAGCCTACTAAAAAGCACCTTGAAGAGGTTAAACGGGTCTTTCGGTATCTCCAAGGAACCATCAATATGGGACTATGGTACCCGAAGGACACCGGTATGTCACTAACGACCTATGCAGATGCTGATCATGCAGGGTGTCAAGATACTCGTCGAAGTACATCTGGAGGTGCTCAGTTTTTGGGTGATAAGCTTGTGAGTTGGTCTTCAAAGAAGCAAATGAGTACTTCTATTTCCTCTACAGAGGCTGAATACATAGCCATGTCATCTTGTTGTGCTCAAATGTTATGGATGAGATCTCAATTATCTGACTATGGCTTTGAATTCAACCAAATCCCTCTGTACTGTGATAATAAAAGTGCTATTGCTCTCTCATGCAACAACGTTCAACACTCAAGAGCAAAGCATATCGACATTCGACATCATTTCATCAGGGAACAAGTGGAAAAAGGTGTGGTGGAACTCTATTTTGTGAGGTCTGAATATCAGTTAGCAGACATCTTCACCAAAGCTCTTCCAAGAGAACGTTTTGAGTTTATTCTTCCACGACTAGGCTTGAAAAGCCTTCAACCTGAAACACTCAAACGTCTTCAGGAGGAAGACGAGGAGTAAAGGTCAATGCTCATCTATCTCCTGTATATATCTATTCGAAAATCAAAATACAAAATTATAAAACCTTCAAAATCCATAAAAATCTGAAAAATTCGAAAAATCTTCAAAAAAATATTGTCAATTTGTTATGCTTTTTCTCGGTTCGACAATATCTACGGTCTTTGTGCTGTCATTCAAAGAATGACACGGGACTTTAGATGTTGTTCGAATTCTTAAA